>CM060939.1:255103475-256353475 GCA_030765085.1 Allium cepa
TGTGTAGATACCACACTATTTCTGTTGCATGAAAACGATGATCTTTTGATTGTTCAAATATATGTTGATGACATTATTTATGGTGCTACTAACAAGTTATTGTATGAGAAATTTGAAAAAGTCATGCAAGAAAAATTTGAAATGAGCTTGGTTGGAGAGTTAAAATTCTTTTTAGGATTTCAAATCCAACAAAGCAATAAAGGCACATTCATTTCTCAAACAAAATATATTAGGGAACTTGTCAACAAATTTGGATTGAAAGATGCTAAACCAGCAAGAACTCCCATGAGTACAACACTTAAACTTGACAAGGATGAAAAGGGTAAGACAGTTGATCAAAAGCAGTACAGAGGTATGATTGGATCACTCCTTTATCTTACCGCCTCTAGACCCGACATCATGTTTTCTGTCTGCTTATGTGCGCGTTTTCAATCTAACCCAAAAGAATCTCATTTAAAAGCTGTTAAAAGAATTATAAGATATTTGTTGCACACCCCACGATTTGGTCTTTGGTATCCATCAAACGATAATTTTGAATTGAAAGGCTTTTCAGATGCTGATTATGCTGGAAATTTGGTTGATAGAAAAAGTACTAGTGGAGCATGTTTTATGTTAGGACATTCATTAGTTGCATGGTCGAGTAGAAAACAAAATTGTATTGCATTATCCACAACAGAGGCAGAGTATATTGCTTTGAGCGGTTGCTCTGCTCAAATCTTATGGATGATACAAACTTTGCATGACTATGGCCTAAATTTTAAACGTGTACCACTAATGTGTGATAGCAAAAGCGCAATTGATCTCACAAATAATCCTGTACATCACTCGCGAACAAAACATATAGATGTTAGACATCATTTTATTAGAGATCATATTTCCAAAGAAAATATCTGCATAAATTTTATTTCAACAGAATCTCAATTGGCAGACATCTTTACAAAATCCCTACCAGAAAATAGTTTTTGTAAACTACGACTCAGTCTAGGTGTTTTACAAATTTGCTGAATATTTAACATTTTTTTCTCCCTACAAATCATCGAAGAAATAAATAGTGATTGAAAAATTGATGAGTATTGATATTTATCATATATTATTACTCGAGATGGTATAATTAGTAAAAATTTTCAAATTAAACAAGAGTCGTAAATTTTTTTTGTTAGTAAAAATTCCATGACCATCTCGATTTCTATCATATTTCTAACGACCATCACTCATCAAAATTCTATATAATTTGTCGATGTGTGGTATTTTAAACAAGAATCGTTCGTTTTTTTTTCATTTTCACATTTTTTTTTAAAAAAATAAATAAATAAATAAATACCAAAGTATTCACTATCATTTAAAAGTCCTCACGGTTATGCATGGGTGAATTACTTGGAATTTGTTATGTGCTTCCATGCTCATTTAAAAGTCCTCACGGTTATGCATGTATGGAACGCTTATCAAAAGTTGATTTTTTTTTTAAAATAAACAAGTTGATTCTAATCCCATTTAAAAGTCCTCACGGTTATGCGTGGTTAGAAGATACTTGAATTCATTTTTTTTAAAATAAAATTGGAATACTACTAATCTCATTTAAAAGTCCTAACGGTTATGCATGGTTAGTAGATATTCAAATTCCTGATATAAATATACCACAAATAGACACAACTGTATAGTTTTATATGATGATATCATTCCTATCATTCTAAAAGTGGAATATGCGCCTAACAAAATATTTATGATTTTTGTTTGATTTTTTTTGAAATTTAATATTTATATTCAATTGAGTTTTAATGTTGGATTAATATCAATTACTTTATCTCTATTTTCCCTAACACTATTATTCTTTTGCTGATAACAGAAGGGGGAGAGAAAAGTTAAGATTTTGTCAAATAAATTCAAGCAAGGGTCAAATAATTTTCTATTTGCATCTAGACTCATTTGCATATTTTTATTTGTATGCATATATGTAGGGGGAGTTTTGTGTAGAAAGGAAGCATTTAAATAGGGGGAGCAATTAGGATATATCAATGATCAAATACATTTAACATATTCAAAATCTTAAATATATGTTTGTTATCATCAAAAGGGGGAGATTGTTGAATATGCGCTTATATGATTTTTGTTTGATGATAATAAACATATATACATTCGTTTAAATGTATTTGATAATATACTATTTTATTTTTTCACAGATTAAATAAATATTTGCTGAATAAAATAAATAACACGGAATTTGAATTCAAACGAATATTTTATTCAAACAAATATTTATTACAATTTTGAATAGTATACAAATTCAAGCTCTCACTATTCACTATACAACTGTGATACAAACTTAATTACATCACTATTTTACATCAGCACCTCACTACATATCACTCACACTCGTATTTATCTTCAACTGCATTCCAGTTTGAATCCAGCATCTGAGCAATCTGCAAAAATATAAACTAACGCAGTAAAATTGAAAAAGAAATATTTTTGCAATTCAAAAATAAAAGATAATTTTTGAATATATGATTTGCCTCAGTTATTTGGGTTGTTCGTCATAATTTAAATTTGAATTCATCATACACGAACAACTTGTGACATACACAGTGTATTACTGTATATGCCACAAGGCCGTGCACGCCGATATATACACTTGATAGTGCTACAGGGACAGGTGAGCACAAGGTCAAACCCAAATATACGGACAGGTTCAACTCAGGTGCAATAAATTCAAGAATACGACACGAGCACAAGGTCAAATTCGAGTTTTTGAAACTGGATTCAACACGAGTGAACATGACAAGAAACGGTTCAATATGAAATGATGAACATGCAGTTAACAAGTGACAACATACTTCAATGACCAAAGCATGGCCAATGCAAAATGCAGATACAAACTACAAAGAACATCAACAACTACAAAACAATCAAACTGCATCAAGTCTAGCAGCATGAACAAGTATGGCATCATGTGAATGCATCAAAGCAAGTAAACAACAATGTCGAGCTCAAGACAGTACAGCTACAACATGGTGCAGAACCAAAGCCAAGTATAATGTACAATGAAGCCAAAGTAGTACACAAACAACATAGAAGTATGGATGTACTCAATGCAACCCAGATAAACATGCACGACTTATGGCAGTGAAACTCAAACAAAGTGCAGAGGTAAACAAATGCAACAATTCAAATTCAAGACAGCACCAAAGACTCAGCAGTCAGTGGCACATGACCACCTAGCAGTGACAGTTCAAGTGAATCGAGTTCAAGTCAGACCTGCAAGCAACATGAATGCAACATGGCCGAGCATTGATCAAGACCAGTAACATGTGGACAATAAAAATCAAACAACCAAACTAACATGAAGCAATGTACATGCATCAGTGATGAAAGCTACAAGAGAGGCACAGCAACTACAAAGTATCCAAACCAGTACAAACATGAACATGTGCAGATCACAGAACACAATGCCCAAGTATACAATAAAACAAGGATCAAACCAAAAGTGCACAAGTATTTTCAAACATCAACAATGCTTGAAGACTGCAGCATCAATTAAACGACCAATATAAATGCACATAGCAAACTACATGAAGACAGAGCTCAAAACTACAACTCAAAGATCAATGCAGACAGCATAATGATCCAAACATCAACAAAGTCGATGCAAACATACATGAACAGGTAGTACACAGTGAAACAGGGTGACTCAGGCAAATATACAAGAACAAGTCAACAATGTAAAAATGCCAGAAATCAAAGCCGTGGTTATCACGAAAATAAATTCAAAACCGTGTCAACCAAGGAACGCAAAAGATACGAAGTTGACAAAGTCAGTTCGATCATCAATCGTTCAAGCGTAATTAAACGGCCGATCAAAAGAATTTGACAAATTCAAATGATTTTATACGAACGCAAGAATAGGATTTACAAACCCTATATAAATCAAATTCACATCATCGGCAAGTGTATTGAGTTCGAGCAAGCCAAAATCAGAAAAGCAAAAGGATAAATTACATACCGAAGCAATCGAACTCGATCAAGGAGGAGAAGCCGCAAACAATTGAAGCAAATCAGAGAAACAGTGATTGCAATCAATCAACAAAGGCAGCGACTTCAAACCCTAATTTAAGAGCACGGCATCAAAGGGACGAAGCCCCAATTTGATCAAGGACGAAGCCCTAAAAAGGAACGGCCGCCATTACAAACAGAGAAATAAAAGAGACGGGTCAAATAGCAAAGGAGGCCGGCCTACTTTCAAAGGGAGTTTGTTTTTTAAGGGGTTTTTAATTTATAATTAGGGTTCAATTTTTATTTTCTGTCTAAATTTTGTTTTTAAATTTTAAACCGTTTTAATTTCTAGTCGTGTGACTAGGGGCAAGCTACGTGGCGTAGCTTGAGAATTCGCAACTCGGTAGTTGAGTTGTGGCAGGGTTTTGAGCGTAGAGTTAGATTAGTCAATAGCGGGTATAGCGAGTTTACGTGTGTAAGCGAGGGACTATCTAATTTCTAGTAGAAACCTTGGGGGCAGCACGTAGGCAGGGTTTTGCCGAAGCTGGGTAAATTCTGTGTTGTTCTGTTTTTCCTGTTATTTATATTCTGCGATATCTGTGCTGCTATTCTGTGATCTGAATTGAAATTAATTAATAAGCTTCCGCGATTAATTTTTATAATTTATACCATCACCCTATTCACCCCCCCCCCTCTAGGGTGAAATCGATCCTACAAGAAGATGTCACCACGAGAGGAGTGGGATCAACCGTCGTCGTAACACACTCAGAATTACCGCTATGTGCTGCCGCTTCCATCTCTGCTTCGATTTGAGCAAGTATCTCAGTCTCACGAGCAGCACGAGACTCACGATAGGTAGCGGTGGATTGTGACGATGCAATAGAAGCAGGTGGGAACGTGCCAAGAACAAATGACATGTCAACGAAGGGGTCACTGTGCTGGCTCAAGAGTTCGTTCATCATTTGTTCATAAAAAGTAATTGAACCCCCTTGTGTCACCTCAGTAGGCGCGGCTGTCGTCGTGGCAGTCGCTTCAGTAATAATGGCCTCCTGTTCTTGATGTGGCTCTTGGACTGCAGGAGGCGCTGTCAATGTTACTTTACTCACTGGACAACAAAGAAAAGAAGTTGTCAGAACACGCTTCAATACAAGTACTTTAGTTCAAACACATAGTAGATTTGTGCAGAGTACCTTCCTCAACTTGACTCATAGCTGACTGAGGAGCTTCAAAAGAGTGCTCCCTGATGGGAGATAAGCATGGCTGCTCAGGGTCGTAGCCTGGGACCAACTGTGGCTCAGTCGCTGGCATCGGCTCCGTTCCGGATGAAGTGATCAATTCTGAACTTGTAGCTGGATGCGCAACGCTAGACCCTTCCCCAACTTCCAAGTGTTGAGCACCTAGTCTCTCTTTTGCGTGAGAGATCATGAAATCGTGGAGAATCTTTTTTTCATCATCAGTCAGTATACGGTTCTCCAACTTGAATTCATCAAAAACTTCGCCTGGCTTTGATGCTTTTTCTTCTTCAACTAATAAATTCCAGACGTTGAATAATGCATCGGATAATCATCAAGCCATGTCAAATTTCTGTGCCTCGGCACATTAGCATTATAAGTGATGAGAAGTTCTTCTATCTCTGTCTCCAGCTTAGTCTCTGCTTGACGAACTCTCTCATCGACTTCGGCTTCTGTCTCACGGACCTTCTCCAAGGCCGCATCTCTCTCTTTCCAGAATTCCACCTCCTGGTCACACGCTTCCTGTGCGGAAACGCTAGCGGTGTCTCTTTTCTTCACAATCTCTGCAACTTTGGCCTTGAGAGCTCGTTTAGCTCTTTCAAGGCCGCATCTCGCTCAGCAGTCACGATGGTATTTCGGTGGCCCATGTCCTCCACCGTAGCGTAATGCTCACGCTTCATCCTATCCATCGCTGCCTGAGCTTCTTTTGCTTTTTTGATAGCTTCGATCTCTGACTTTCGAGAAGACTCGGCCTCACTGCCGAGCGCTTGAATAATGCGGTCCTTTTGACCAAGTTCTTTCTCCAACCTCTCGATTGTAGCTGCTCGATCAAAGGCCACTTTTGGTGCTTTCTTAGCGGTCTTTGACCATTCTTGATACTGAAAGAATACGTCTGAGAGATAGTCATGCATCATAGGTGCAACTGTCGACGGTATACTTTTTAGATGTGGGGGGAAGACGAACCCGTCAAAGAAAATTTCAGGAAATTCCTTCCTCGGTTGAGCAAGCCTAACCGCTCCTTCCGCCGAAGGCTCCGTCAATGTCTGCTCTATTGACGGGGAGGCCGCGATTTCCGTTCTACGGTGAGTATCAGACCTCGGTGGTTGGGAAGACGGCTTAGGCCGAGAAGTTTCTGGAGGCCTCGAGACATGAACTGGAGGTGGTGCATGAGTTCTAGGAGGTGGCGTGCGAGATCGAGACCGCCACCTGTAATCTTTTTCTCAGTCAGAGCGCTCATGATTCGAGCGTCCATAGTCATAATCTCTATCTCCTTCCCTCCTATACGCTTCATAATATGAAGAAGACCGGCGTTTCTTACGGAGACTGCCGAGCATCGAACCTCTGCCAGACATGATATCTGCAAAGCAAAAAACATAAAACAAAATTAGTAATCTCTCACAGTGAATGTATTACACTTAAAAATCGTGTAGTGTCGTGAAGTGTGAATGTGGTTGCAACCCCCCGACCAACCAGATGTGTCAACCGCACTAGTGGGCAGACACTCGCTCAAAAATAAAGCTTCTGAAAATTCTTCCAATCCAGCATCATGCTGCAAGGACACATCGTCCGGAATTGGAAAATCGGCTAGCCCTTCATAAAGATTTTCAGTTCTCGGAGGAGACGTCTCCGAAATTCTAACTCCGGGAGCGGATCGGGCCGTGACAACCGATTCCCATCTTCCCTTTTTAGGTGGCTTAACAATGGCTACCTTGCCTTTTCTTTGTTCTTTGATATCTTGGGCTACATCCGTAGATTCGCCCAATGGCTCATCATCAGTATGAGTTCTCTCCGAGTCAGCCTCCTCAATTATGACAACTTTAGGTTTTCTTCGTTTGACTCGTTCTTTCAAGGCGGTTCTTAAGACACCGTCAAGCCTTATGCTTTGCCTCCTCTCAATCAACCCAAGGATTCTGAGATTCCTATCTGTCAGTAGCAACTCAATATTCCTCTCTTCACTTGGGATTTCTTGAAATACCCGAACTATCTCTTTAAAACGTTCACCTTCAGGTCGCTGAATTAAGGCTGAAAAAGAAAATAGATGTGAGTTCGACTTCAAGTACATCAGTTCTATCAACTACCCGAAAAGATAGCAATACTTACGTCTAAATAGCCAGCAGTGAGCAAACCCTGGGGGGCATCTGACATAAAACCATTCCGTCCTGAAGTAGCTCAATCTAGTCCAAGCCCCTGTGATCACTTGGCAATTTCTCACCGCCTGTAAGAATGTGAAAGATGGACTATCGGCTCGACTCTTGAAGTTAAATAAGTATCTGATCTCGATCGGGAGTGGCGGTCAATAGAGGCACTCCATAAATGCAATGAACAAGCTATTGAGTGACGCATATCCGTTCGGGTGCAACTGAGACAGGGCGATCCTCAAAAACGACAATACTTCTCTTATATACTGGTTAAACGGAGGGAGTGTCCCAGCTGCGCACGCGTGGCGATTGAATGCGGTATATCCCTCCAGTGGATTGTGCAGTCTATCATTTGGCCCCGGCAGTAGCACGTCATCCATCGACAAACCATGCCTTAAGCATATTCTTCCTAGCATGTCTTTCGAAATATTGGACGGAACAGAGTCTGATGGGTTATTAATGAAGGATGCGTCAGGTAACTCGTCCGGAGCTGGATCGATAACTTCAATCTCAATCTCCGATACTTCAAGCACGGGAGGGACTGAACTCTGAGTTTCTTGCGGTTGCAAACTTGAAGTTCCCATAACTAGCTAACTCACGAGAAATCATCATTAGATGCTAAAAAGCCCGTGCATTCCACGTTGTAAAGTGCATGAATGTGTCGTGCAGTGCAGTGCATTACTTGAACAAATTCTATAGAATAAACTGTAATGTATGAACGACAAAACTCTAAAAATCAAACCAGAAATGTCCATCATCGCTGACCGTCACAACGGTGCCATCCACTTGCAAACGATAGACCCAAGTTAAAGTTCGTTACATTTTTGTTAAGTTACAGTTCCATCGGCGAGCCTCGAAAGGTAGTCCAATATGCAGTTCTACGGTCAAGTTAAATCATGCAAAGCAGAAGCTCGTCGGAGTCAAGTATTTTTATGTGCAAAAAATTCTCTAAGTTCATTTGGTTTCAACTTGGAATCGGTCGCTGCAGTTCAAATTCGTATCGAGTCGAAGAAATATCATCAACCATGTTCGAATCGATATGCTTCGTATCGATCAGGTTCGACTCGAAACATTTCGTATCGATCAGTTCAAAACGATGAGTTTCGTATCGATCCAGTTCGAAACGATGAGTTTCATATCGATCCAGGGCACACCATTTCGTATCGATCCGAGAACACCGGCTTCACATCGATCGCTGCTCTTACATTCGTATCGATACAAAATCGCATGCTTTCCTTCGATTCGAAAGCTTCACAGCTCCTTCTTCTCCAAAAAGGCCTCGACTCCATGGCAACGCATCCATCCCCAACCTTGCTCTCACTCACCCAGGTCTTCAATTCACCGAAACCGATAGTAAAAGCAAAGAGGATGGATTGAGATTTCGAGTTTCATCGTACTAAGCATAACTCTATCCACTAATCACCTGATTTATTGACTAATTCTGAAGGATAGAAGGCCTGAATCGATTTGAAGGCTGAACAGTTGCTTTCCTCTTGAACTCTCAATCGATACGAAAGTAAAAAGCGACAGTAAAAAGAAAAAAGGTGAAAAGTGGCGAAGCACACGCTATTTATATGAGGCCATAGGAGAACCGGGTCGATTAGTCTCCTGGTCCATGTGACCAGTCATCATCGGTCACCATAGCACTCGAGTCGAACGGTAGGTTCGAATCCATCACCGAAGACTTCTATCGATTCGAAATAAACGACAGACCCATCGATACGTAGCAAGCAGCAGGGACAGCTGAAAATTGTGAACTCCATCGGATCAAAGCCCTCGTTCACATCAGCAAATTCACAACTCTATCCACTGCCTATCGATACGAACAGCAATTTTGTACCCATTAAAACCTGTCGATACGAACAGCAACTTTGTATCCATCATTTCTCATCGGTATGAACGGACGTTTGGTACCCGTCCAAGCTCATCGATACGAACTATCATTTCGTATCCATCATTTCGACTCACATCGATATGAAAAACTACTTTTCAACCTTTTACATCGATTCAGGAGAGGATCAATGCAAGAGGAAATTCAAAAACAACCATCAAGCGTTGTGTCAACTCAAATTTCCAAATCGGTTCAGGAGAGAATCGATACGAAATTCAACAACAAACAAAACTGACAACGAATCGTGGATGCACAACGTTAACGAGGGTCAAACTAACATATGTGCATATATGTTGGACTAACATTCGATCTTAAACATTTACAGGATCGAATACTCATCTTGTTACGAATACAACAATCAACAGCTAAGCAATATTCTACAGCAATCAATCATATCAACGCAAGGCTACAACCTTCGACAAAAGAGCAATGGTTGTTCAAAGAGAAATTGCAGCTTTTCAAAGCACGTCATGTTTCCACAAGACGTACATTGGGGGGCAAATGTTATCCCGTTTTTGGCAAAGCCGTGATACCAAAAGATCGATCGAAAACAAAGGACAGTTCGTCTCAGAGATTGGTCATACTATGCTTCACTATGGAAATCGCTGAATTTTGTCTGAGTCCAGATTGAGCTACAATTGTTAGGACATGACAAGACAGATCATAGAAGTCAGCATCTCAAATTTCAAGACAATCCGAGTTCATATGCTCAAGTTATGATCGATTCAATTTGAAGGGAAAAGCACCGGTTTCGTATCGACGATTTCGAATCGATCAGGCTCCAATGACTTCGTATCCCTCGAAGTGCCGCACTTCGTATTGATCAACTTCGAAACCATCCAAGTGTCTCGGTTCGTATAGATCACTTTCGTATCGATCAGGTTCCAGTGACCTCGAATCCATCATAGTACCACAGTTCGTATCCATGAAGTTCGAATCCATCGAAGTGCCTCGGCTCGACTCGGTCTCATTCGAACCCATCGGCAGAAAGCCCACTTCGTGTCCATCAGCTGAGGAAACGGTCACTGCTTCGCATCCATCACAGAAGCCTCTCTTCGTATCCATCTGGGCAGAGCAATTCGTATCCATCAGATAACCATCCTTCGTATCCATCGAAGGGCTCCAGTTCGCATCGATTGACTTCGTATCCATGGAGAAGCTACAGGGCTCGTAGCCATCAGAGAAAGGCTTGTTCGTATCCATCGACCATCAGTTGTTTGACTCCATCAGCAACTAATGTTCGAATCCACGAGTGAAGCCTTCATTCGAATCCATCAAGCCAGCAAGCTTGGATGACGTGTCATCCATCGATGCGAACGCGCCGAGATATATGGAGTCGAAGCGGTCAACTCGGAGCAAAGACTGGATCGAGGAGAAGTGTGCGCTCTACGTCATCACAAAGGCGCGTGCCACCATCGGTTAGAAACCATCGGTTCGAAGAGATGGATTCAAAGAAAACAGCCACTCGAAGAACCCCATTTCGTATCGACCATATCTCGCGATCCACTGATCCAAGTGCCATGAAATTTTCACAGGAGCTTGCACACATGCTGAGGGACGTCTCCACCAAATTTCAGCCCAATTGGACATTATCTTGATCGATACGAAATGACTTCGTATCGATCACAGATTGACTTGAAACTTTCTGAGGTTGGTAGCGTGGGCCCACTCACGTGCCAGAAAAAGTCTCTCGAGATTTGAGCGCGATCTCAGCCTCCTACGCCTATAAATAGAGCCCCAGAGCCAATAGAAAAAGGATCTTTTTGGATTCTGAAGCGCCTAGACTCTAGCGGATCGAGATCTCTATCATCCTATATCATATTCTTGCTGTTGATTTCGAATTTCCATTTGTAATTCGCTGTTGCTTGCTGTAACCACTTGAAAACGTCGAAAGAGAATCAATAAAACAGCAAAAACTTCACAATGGACGTAGGCAACACGCCGAACCACTATAAATCACTTGTCCACGCATTTACCTTACTGTTGATCGGAGTTTTTGTCGGATAATACTCGTTTTGAATTTACATTCTTTGTTATTATCTCTTCAACGACTCCCGAAGAGTGTTGTGACCAATTTTGTTGCAAACAAAAAACACAAGATTTGAGTTTTAATTTGAAGATTTTGGCTAGGGTTTGCAAAGAGGTTTGATTTCTTTCCTTCTAGAGTTTCTTACAGTAAAGGGAAAATAACTGTACATAGAAGGAAGATGAGATATTTCTCTTTTTTTTCTTACAGCCTAAATGACCAAATGGGATTAAGACCCACTAATTAAAAGAAATAAAAAGGCTAAGGTTATTTATTCAACACTTAAATCAAAAGGCAACCTATTTACATTATATAAAAGAACAAAAACCATTTTCTTCCAATTTCACATAAATAAAATTTGTAAACTTACAAACATAAATAATAAAATATTTTCTAACGTATAAAAGGATTAATTTCTACTTTTAAAGTATTTTTATTATTAAAACCCTTAATTTCCAAAAATACGTTAATTACTCAAATAAAAATGCAAAAGTCCATATCTTAAACTTCTAAAAATCAATAAAAATATTTTTCTCACATAGAAAAATATTTCAAACCATTTCCAAACTTTATTTATATCGAAAACGTATTTAAAACCAATTTCCACCATTTTATTTAAATAAACTATTTATAATATCAATTACTTCTTTTGAAAATTATTAAAAGAAGCAAATTGGCAATAATTAATGAAATTATTGAATTATCATCAATTAAAAATCATTCCTCGTTTATTTTTAACTCAAACCGCTATAATAAGGTTTCCAAAATTTTATTCTCGCATTTTATTCCCTAAAATCCATTGTTTATTCCAAATAAACAATTTAAATTCTCAAAATTATTAATTCTCAATATTAAGTAATAACTTTCGTTATAATTTAATATTTATAGGAAATCACTAAAACCGGGGTTGTTACAGACTCCCCCTTATCAAAATTGCGTCCTCGCAATTTCTAGAGAAGAGTTTGTATTTAACATATTAATTTCAACAATCAAAAGAAGGATAGACTGGCTCGAGTTAAAAGAAATTCTCACATTCTCAAAGTAAGACGATAGAAAACCAAGATAAGACTCGCTCGATTAATTCTATGGTTTCCAAAGTGCTAATATCGAGATTAGCAAACCATCGAATTTTTCGAGCAACACACAATATTTCAAAGGCATCTCACCTTCGAATGGGAACACAACAAGATGTTACACAAAAGTTCAACCAAATGAGATCGATTTCTCAAAAGCTCTTCGAGTAGGGTTGGAATGTAGCACAACTCCAACCCAAAATCTAATCAACAAGATGATTATCGATATGATTTTCCATATGACACTACAGAAGGAACCACATCGATACAAGATAGACACAGCAAAAGCAAGATAGCTCAACCAAAAGGTGGTTTCAAACTCAAACAACCGCATAAATGCATATCGTTAGAAAATAGCATAAGAGTAAGATAAACATAAGGACTAAATTATATGTATTAACTCTTAATCGAAAATTCTTAGAATTCCAAAATTCAATATTTTTAGTATTTTATAACCACAATTTTCAATACTTGAAATTTTTTCGAAACTTCTTTATTGTAATACTTAATAAGTATTACAAAGACTAAAATTTGAATTCATATTCCTCTTGTTACAAATTAAATTTCCAAAAGAATTTTATAAAATTCCTACCAATATATTCTCAAAGAAAAATTAAAAATCTCATCACTCTTTGTTTTCCAAACCACCAAAAGTTTTAAAAACAAGCTTCAAATTTATTGCATATAACTTCTATATTATATCAAAATATCCAATAGACATTTTAAAATTTCGAAACCCAAAACATATCTTATCTAGTAAAAATCATTTTAATAATAAGCATATTTATATTTAATTCTATATATTCAAAACAATACAATGGCCTTGCCTCGCCATTGGTTTATAGCGAACGACTCTATCCATTGGCTGCAGAGTTGACCAAGTAATCAAAACTGCCTCACCACTTATTAACCATAACCATGGTTCAATGGATACATATACCACTCAAATAATAATAATAGTTAATTACCAAAATAATTTATTTCCAAACTCAACCTAATAAAAACTCAATTATCGTGTCCGATTGCCTCATCACGGCATTTAGGAAATTCTTATCGATAACGTTGATCAGGCCCATCAACTATAATTTTTAAAGCACTCAACGGACAACCCAACATAGAAAAAACTTCT
Organism: Allium cepa; assembly: GCA_030765085.1. Classification (NCBI taxonomy): domain Eukaryota; kingdom Viridiplantae; phylum Streptophyta; class Magnoliopsida; order Asparagales; family Amaryllidaceae; genus Allium; species Allium cepa. Next base: position 255,116,952 of record CM060939.1, read on the forward strand.
TTAAAAAGAAATATCTCTCATATATAATACACAAAATTATACTTTGATTTCGTAAAAACTAAAATTCCAATTTATTTTAAAACACATATCATATAACTGCATAAACTTGAAACTAAAGAACACTTCGTCAATCCGAATGAAATAACGAGCTACTCATAAGACTCATACGAATGCGGAATGCGGTGAAAAGAATGCTATCTCCCACGATTCGTAGCTGAAAGAAATTGGTGCATGGTCAAGCTAAGGAAAGACTCGAGCACCGTACAGCAGATCAAATAAAAGATCAACAAGATATAGATAAGGTTAAGATATTCTTCTCAAGCGAGAAGATACACACTGTCAATATATCATTACTTCGAGTGAAGTAATGCCACAAAATATAACACCAGATGAATATCCAAAAGAATGTCTCGAGAGAAATAAGGATGATAATATCAGTTGAACTCAATCAATTGCCTGATTGGGTAACAATCCCAAAATGGACATTTAGAAATTATCGAGTCACGATAATTAGAATTCGAATCACGTCGTCGTCGTCTCGAAATTCAAGAACATATAAAGATACTTCAAAATTATCATCAACATTCCAAAGGACAAGAAGAAACACATCAACCAAATCAGGATACCTAATATATATAGGATCCCTCCAAAGCATAGGATTGGTCCTGAAAACAATCAAGCCAATACGTTCCCAAAATATAAAATTCTCAAGATGGTGAATAATATGCAAATTCACATGAAAAGGAAAATACTCAAAATAAGCTCAATACCCCATACTCAAATACTAAGATTGCGGGTCCCTCGATAGGATTCACGATCCTTAAGAAGTGACAAAACATGAAACAATCGAAAGCAAAGCACCATCCAGCTTCTTCGATATGAGTGACCATGAAGCACTCGAATCGAAGAGAACACAAATAAAATAATCATAAATTAACATAGATCTCTAAAGAAAAAAAATGAAGGAGTAACTCTAGGTTGAGAGGAACCACCAGAAGCATCCATCACAATAAGCTTTCCCAACTAAGGACCCTTAGATGAAATGGGGCGCTGGGAAGACCAATGTCCCTCTTGTTTGCAAGTGCGGCATACGATAGGCTTAGAACATTCTTGAATAAAGTGATCATGATAACCATAGTTTAAACAAGTCTTGTGAGAACGATGACTTGCACCAAAATGAGAACTAGAGGCAAGATTCTTCTTCTTTTGAGAAAAAGACCGGGATGCTTGGAAGGGAAGTTTTCTCTTGTTTGGGTTCTTGCGAACCTCGGCCTCATCGCAACTATCCCTTTCCTTCTCGACGGCTTCAACGTGAAGCGCCGAATCAACAAGCTCTTTGAATGATAACTTAAGCTGGAGCATAAGAGATTTCTTCAAGTATTTCTTCAATCCATAAACAAATCTAGGGTTCTTTCTATATAAAGTACTGATAAATTCGAGCCCATACTTTGATAGGGACTCAAAAGAAGAAACATATTCTAAAACAGATAATTTCCCTTACTTCAATTCAAGGAAGCGACGAGCAAGGGAAGCTTTCTCAGACTCGGTCACAAACTTAAGCTTGAGCCGATCTCTAAACTGTTGCCAAGTGAAGGTGGACTCATCAATCTCGGCAATAAGTAGCTCATACCAATCGAGAGCACATTCTTACATCATACTCGATGCTACAAGAACTCGATGATGATCAGATAAATCCATGCGAGAGAAGATGCGCTCGCATGTCTGAAGCCAAGCCTGGACCTCAAGAATGGTCTCGAAACCACTGAAAGGCTTGCCTCCCAAATGAGAAAAATCACTGCACGTACGCACAAATGTGGACTTTCACGAAGGAGAAGAATTGGATGGAGTAGGAGACTGGATGCTTCAAACAAGCTCTAAGATCTGATCAATTGAAATGTATACACCCTCGGGACGTGAGCCACTAGGTTGCTCAACATCCGAGGTGCGACATCTTTCTCTTCCAGCCATCAGCTGAAAGTTAAGATAGAGTGAATTATCCACCGGGATAGATATTAATAACAAGGTACATCAATTAAGGAATACTACAAAATTATAAAATCACATTCCTAGATGTATTACCACCTATCTACCCCCAAGGACTCGAAAAGGTCAAGGCATGATTCGAAACAATTTTGATTAAGAATGATGATTTCACTCATATTGTACTTTGATGTATCATAATGTATGTTCTATTCCGTGTTTATCCTATTTTGTTCTGAACTCAGCTTTGATACCAAGCTGTAACGCCCCACCCCGAGTCCTACATTAACAAAGAGAATTATAGGGGAATTCTGAATTCTTTCCGCTAATGCAGGGAATAAGGCTGTTTAGGAGCAACCATCTATAATCTTGTCTTACGTCGATGTTAGCGCCAAAATTGGTCACTAACACTCAAATGTAAATGAAAGCACCACGTAACAGTCCACAATTCACAAATATAATATATGTAGAGAGTAATAATGTGAAGAACAGTCAAAATTAAAATGAAAGTAGTAAAGAACAACAGGTTTTATAGTGGTTCGGCTAACTCCGACCTACGTCCACTCCAGAAGTTTACTTTTTATTGATGTAAGAATCAATTACAAAATGGTAGAGTAACCTTAACCTTAGGAAATAGAAAGTCAAAGAGCCAGCCTAAGATCCCTTTTCTGAACCCCCACACGCTGTATTTATAGACAAATCCTGAGTTGTTGGGCTATCTGAATGGCATAGGCCCATCAAGGCCTTCCACCGAGTCACATACCTCTTCCATGCCGAGCCACACCGGTCTCACCGCAATGTCGATCCACTACCTCTGTAATGCCGAGCCACATCGGTCTCACCACAATACCGAGCCACACCGGCCTTACCACAATGCCGAGCCACCTACCTTTATAATGTCAAGCCGTCTCACCAATGCCGAGCGAGGTGCGATGCCGAACGAGGTACGATACCGGCGAGGTACGATCTCGGGCGAGGTATGATGCCGAGCAAAGCATGATGCCGAACCACTACACTATGCCAAGCGACCCTGACTTCTCTGCAATGCCGAGCGACCCTGACTTCTCTGCAATGCCGAGCGACCCTGACTTCTCTGCAATGCCGAGCGACCTTACGTGGGTCGAACCACCTCACCAAGGTCGAGCCGTGCCAACAGTGCCGAGCCATAATGACGAATCCTCAATGCCGAGCGACATTACCAGGGCCGACCGGCCCTTGACTTCCAAACCGAACCATGTAACCTCTCCACTTCTCGACTGAACGACATCTCCAAGTGAACTTCATCATTTTAAACTGAATCCATCGTACTCCAGCCTCGATAAACGAGAAGCTGATTTAGTTAAATCCGCCTGTCTGTGGCCTTGCCGAAAGGCGGGTTAATATTTGCCCCCCAAAACATGCCTTGCTATTGAAAGGTGTGTTTTGAATAGCCTCAAGTCCGATATCCGAAGTTTGTATGTCATCCACATCCGTACTTTCTGATTCATAATCCAATCCTTTTTATCCAAGTACCATCACCGTATCCTTCTCTGAACCTACGACTGCTTCGAGTCGATATCCGGTTTCGAATCCAGTAGCCAAATCCTTAGCCAAATCCATATCCATCTGAACTCGACGACCGAGTTCTAATCCATCAATAACCAATAGTCAAACACATGACCTCATCGGGTCTTGTCTTTGAATCTGTAGACCTCGCTGGGTCGCGTTATACCATTCCTGCCTCGACTCTCCGGTCAAAGGCTTGTATGTTCCCCGGCCTCGGCTCTCCGGCTAAGGGCTTGTGTATTCACCGGCTTCGGCACTCCGGCTAAGGACTTTGATATTCACCAGACTCGGCACCCCAGGCAAGGATATTGATATTCACCGGCCTCGGCACGCCGGCCAAGGACTTTAATATTCACCGGCCTCGGCACTCCGGCCAAGGACTTTAATATTCACCGGCCTCGGCGCTCCAGCCAAGGACTTTTATATTCACCGGCCTCGGCACTCTGGCCATGGACTTTGATATTCACTGGCCTAGGCACTCCGACCAAGGTTTTTTATATTCACCGGCCTCGGCACTCTGGCCAAGGACTTTTATATTCTGTTCAAGTCCATTTCATCACTCTCCGGCGAAGAGACTCGTAACTCACGATCACTGCCCCGCCTCTCCGGTCGGGACAATAATCGCAAAACCTAAACTATTTATTACATTGATTCGAATTCAATCAGAAAACTAGAAATCCATATCAAAAATCCTAGTCAAAATCCAAATCAAAAATCAAACATCCAAACCAAAATGGAAAACCACAAAACCAACCAAACCGAGAGTTCAATCCAAACTCCAAAACCATACCAAAGAAAAGTAAATGGCCAAAGTACCAAAGAGGAAACCAGAATTTGCAGAAACATAGAAATAAAACAGGATTTCATAGACCCAAGCAATACGGTTTTTCATCATCTCAGAGCACGCCTAGGGACAGTCCTTGATCCTGTACGTGTGTAAGTGACCTAGCCGTATTACCTTGGCTACTATTACTTAGAACCATAAAACCATTCAGTTTATAACAAGCCAGCATTGACCAGATCCAGTACCGCCATCGTTCGAGGTAGGCGGTAGCCGTTCCTGCTCCCCTGACACGGCTCGATTCCTTATGTACTATTGCAGGTGACCATTCCTTACATGCTCCTCCACGATATCTCTCAAATGTCTGTAGTCGTTCGTGTTGTGCCCATCCAGCTCATGGAATAGGCAATACTTTACCGACGCCGGCTCATATTCAGAAGGCTCTCTCTTTGCCGGCCTTCGATATTGGAGGCACCCTCGAGTATCCAAGTAAATCCTTTCTAGAGTCTCAGTTAAATTTGTGTAAGAAGAAAACTTTGACTCCCTCCGAGGCCTCTTCAAAGTGTCGTTGTTGCCATTTGTTTTCCTTTTTCCTTTATCATCTTTATTTGGATCCTTCCCGGGTGGACCTCCACCCCTCACTACATAAGCTTCAGCCTCTCTTTCTACTCTCTTAGCCTGCGCATCCTCCTGTCTCAGGAACCTTTCTGCCTCATGGTAGAACTCCTCGAGATCCCTCGGTGGGTCCCGTTCTAATAATGTCTTGAAATCCGAATTATCCGCGATTTCTGAGACTGTTGCCATCAAAACCATTGACGGATCGGGTCGATCCACTGAGGCTACCGCTGCGTTGAATCTGGTTAAGAAGTTCCTGAGTGACTCTCCCTTCCATTGTTTCATCGATGTCAAGGTCATTACGTTCTTGGGTCTGACTATATGGACCCGAAACTGTCTCATAAACCTTTCAATCAGCTCCGTCCATGTGCCGATAGAACCACTCTCCAGCTGTCTGAACCACATAGCTGCGATATCCATCAAATACAAGGGAAGCATCGAGCCATGACCTCATCTGATGCCCCCAGTACCTCCATATGCCTCATGTACCTCGTTAGGTGAACGGTGGGATCTGTTCTCCCATCATACATATCCAACGTTGGTAGCTTAAAGTCAGCTGGATTCCTAACTTGCTTAATAGTAGGAGTAAAGGGACTCCTATACACATCCTCCAAGTCTATGTTTACCAATCCACCTCTCACACCCGTCTGACCATCTCCGCTAGTCTGTCATTGTCCCCAAGCTGTAATCCTTGTCTGTTGCCTTCGGTCTGCCTCTCGAGTTCATGAGGGAATTCTGGCACATACTCCTCATCTCGTACTTCTGCACTCCTGTGGGTGTCTGGTTGCACAACGTCATCTGGTATCCCTTCATAGATTGGTCCAGCATTTCCTGGTGGTATGCCCCCCAAGTCTAGATCCATCCAGGTTGATAGCCATCTGCTGAATGGGGCTGCCCCCTGCTAAGCCATTCCCTCCGCTTGCTGGTTGAGTGCTTCTAATCCAGCTCCACGAATCTAAGCTCCTGCATTTTCTGCTTGTGCAAATTGTCTAAAAAGAGCCTGCATCATCTCCTCTTGTCTTTTCAACATTGCTTCCATCTCGTCTCTGGTGATATAAATGGATGCTTGACCTGCTCCAGCTCTAGAGGAAGCCTCTTGACTTCCCTCCTGATTGCTCCTTTCTATCACTTGCTTCCTTGTTAATGATAACCATTGTTTCCTAGAATCCAAGTTCCTAGCTTCAAAATCTCCGAGTTCAATTCTCAGTGAAACACCAAAATGTTAGTGCCAAAATTGGTCACTAACACCCAAATGTAAATGAAAGCACCAAGTAACAGTCACAATTCACAGATAGAATATACGTAGAGAGTAATAATGTGAAGAACGGTCAAAATTAAAATGAAAGCAGTAAAGAACAACAGGTTTTATATTGGTTCAGCTAACTCCGGCATACATCCACTCCAGAAGTTTACTTTTTATTGATGTAAGAATCAGTTACAGTTACAAAATTGTATAGTAACCTTAACCTTAGGAAATAGAAAGTCAGAGAGCCAACCGAAGATCCCTTTTCTGAACCCTCACACGTTGTATTTATAGACAAATCCTGAGTTGTTGGACTTTCTGAATGGCATAGGCCCATCAAGGCCTTCCACCGAGCCACATACCTCTTCCATGTCATGCCACACCGGTCTCACCGCAATGCTGAGTCACCTACCTCTATAATGCCAAGCCACAATGGTCTCACCATAATGCCGAGCCACACCGGCCTCACATAATACCGAGCCACCTACCTTTATAATGCCAAGCCGTCTCACCAATGCCGAGCGAGGTGCGATGCCGAACGAGGTATGATGTCGTGCGAGGTACGATGCCGGGCGAGGTACGATGCCGTGCGAGGTACGATGTCGGGCGAGGTACGATGCCGGGCGAGGTACGATGCCGAACCACTACCCTATGCCCATCAACCCTGACTTCTCTACAATGCGGAGCGACCCTAACTTCTCTTCAATGCTAAGCGACCCTGACTTCTCTACAATGCCGATGGACCTTACGTAGGTCGAACCACCTCACCAAGGTCGAGCCGTGCTGTCGAGCCATAATGACGAATCCTCAATTCCAAACGACATTACCAGGGACGACCGGCCATTGGCTTCCAGACCGAGCCATGTAACCTCTCTACTTCTCGACCGAATGACATTTCCAAGTGAACTTCATCATTTAAAACCGAATCCATCGTACTCCAGTCTCGATAAACGAGAAGCTGACTTAGTTAAATCCGCTTGTCTGTGGCCTTGCCAAAAGGCGGGTTAAAAGTCGTTAAATGCTCTATATATATTTTTCTATTTCTCATGGATCGGCATATCCAATAAATGCTTAATATAAAACTATAGGTAGCTAACGTATCTATCAGAACAAAATACAATAACAGATTGCATATCATAGAACAGAACAATAAACATCAGATATATAAATACATATACATTGATACATCCTAGTACAATACAAAATGATATACAAAAGTGGTTCAGAGACCACACTACATACATCTAATCAAAATACATCCCAGAGTCAAGCGGAAAGAAATATAAACTACACAAAAGTGCTAAGCTGATATCCAAGAAGATGCATCAAAGCTAAGTCCCGTAACTGAAAGCTAACCTGAAACAACTCAGACTGACCCGAGTATAAATGGGTCAGTCTAGCTAAAACAATCAGTTAATAAGAATAGACGAGAGTATGAAGCATATAACACAAGGTGATAATTCTTCTTGAATGAGAAGAAGCAATAGAAAGAACATACATCTATGACTTAAGTGGACCAATGTCCCTTAAGTATAAAAAACCTCAAAAGAGGTAACTCAAATATAACACTCAAATATAGAAATAAATGCCTCATATCATTGGTGCAATCCCAAAACATCTATAATGGTTTCAATGAACCATATTCCCTTAAAAGGAGAAGTCTCAAGTTCAAAAGTCAAGAAACGCCATAAATGTTAAATACAAATATAAACTCAAATTAAAGTGATCTCAAAACTCAAAATACGCCAAATGGCAAACTCATCATATATACACACACACACACACACATACATACATATATATACACACACACACATATGTCTCTAAGAAGGAGATTATAAAACTCATATAAGAATGCCGAAGATGGCAAACTCAAATCTCAAGTATAGACCAAACAACCCTATGAAAGAATGGACCCAACGGCCAAATGAAAGGGATGGACCCAACAGCCCAATAAGAACCCAACAGCTCAAATCTCAAAACATGCACATGCAAAATTCTTGTCTAGTACTATATAATTATAGGTACCTATCCCAGACGACCGAAATCGCAAATCACGGATAACTGAAGTCACATAAACTTGTGATGAGCCCAACAGCTCGATAAAGATTGGACCCAACACCCCAATATGAGCCCAATAGCACTAGTACTGGCATAACCCAGATGTGTCACAACCTCTCCGCTAGGAACATGAGAAGTGGTAATGTGTGTCCCATACCACACGTTCTCACTAAAAGGTTTACTCACCACTAGCCAATGACACATTAGAAAACTCATGACTTGTCTCATCTCATTAACAAGTGTAAATAAACCTCGTGATGGTTCCTTATGAACCATAAATCTCGAAATAGGAAATCATAATGTAACGATCCAAAAATTTTGTGATGTTATTTATTAAATTAATTGAAACTTCATGAAACTTTAAACAATAAAATTTGAAAATAAAAATTTTATATTTGGAATACGTATTTAAAAACATAGCAATTGATAAATTTTCATCAGATAATATGGAAATTTATTTTATTTGGGTAATTCCGTTTCAATTTAAATCAGTTAATATTTGATGATAATAAAATGTTTTCCAAACCTGAATATTTTTATATAGAAAATTTGTAAATCATCTTCGGGTGAGACGTCAAATTTCGTTTCATCAAATTCGGACTTCTATAGCTCCGTAGTTCTTATTTTCTACGTTTTTGATGCATTTTCCGCTCGCAGAAATTCGAATTTTTAATATTCAATCGTAGCACTGATATCTATATACCGTTTTGATTGCCTCGACGTGCTGATCTCTGCGGTATATTTAATTCTGTGTTTTGGAGTCCGGTTCACAATGCAATCCACGAAAACGGTAACCGTATCGGTACCGGTTGTGTGACTTTTGGTTTTTTGGTTTTTTGAATTTTTGAATTCTCTGTCCATTCAACTCGACAGCAGTTTTAGTATTATTATTTTCCCGAATTCACGTTCAAAGTTCCTATTCCTGACTATTATTAAATTTAGAAATCAATGTTTGTTACTTAATTTTGGCATACGTTCAAATCATTTGCTTTTATTATTCAGCTCAATCAGACCGTTGCTCTTTTTTTTCTTTTATTTCCTCCCCACATTTTTCGGTTCACTTGCCAATGTCTCAGCAGAAAAGAATGTGTATAAATACAAGTTCTCCATCTTTCCCTTCCTTCTCCTCTGTCATTTTTCCCCTCCACTTGGTCTCTTCTTTATTTTTCCTCTTACTTCTTCTTTCTTTTTCTTTTCTTTGTTATGTTTTTATTCATGGCAAAATCCCGATCCGCTGACCACCACGCACCAGCTCCTCCACTCCGGCATCACCATTCGCCGTCTGTCGTCCTTTCTACTCGCCCATGCCACTATCGTATTTCTTCCACCCTCGTAGCAGCAAGCCTCCCTCCATCACCGCTCCTCATCAACATCTCGACCAGCCGAGCACCACTGCTCATCTCCTCCGCCCCAAGCATCTCCCGCCTATTTCCTCCTTTCCTCCACCACTAAGCCTCCTGCCGAGCTACCTACTTCTGCACTTCCTCCCCCTTTTTTTGCAGCCGAGTGTTGACTAGCAGGTTTCTTTGAGGTATTCTGTTTGAAGAAGTGTGTATATATATATATCTATTTATTTATATGTAGTCTTCGGCTGTTGATTTTATATATTATAAAGTTTATATATATTATATTATATACATTATTTTGTGAAGGTTATTTAGAATGTATGCGTCTCTACATATCAAATCTTGAAAGAACAGTAGATAGATTATATTTTTCCTGCTTATTTTAAAGGCTGACTAATTTTTTTTTCAATATCTTTGAATAGATTCTTGTAACCATTAGTATATATGCTATGTTAAATTAATATGTTATTGAACGTTAAAATACGGGTGGATTTAAATTATTTATATAATATTGAAAATGTGTATTTGAATTTAGAATTTGATTTTATCTATATATAGTTATATATATAAGTTCACGTGTACCAATTATCTTCAACGATCTAATTCAGATTTGATTTCATCCATTTTGATTTATCAGCATTATTCGTCGATTCGTGCCAATCTAGCTTTGCTTTGGAATTCGTGTTCGGATGTGTTACTCAATTTCAGTGTTTATCCTCTCTAGTCTTGAAAGGTGAGCAATCACTCACGATTAATATTCTTTTATTTGTTAAATTTGATTTCAATTGAAACGATAATTGAAATATGCTGCTGTAGTTATTTAAATTGTTATATATGCTATTATCTGTAACTGTTCGCCTGTGGGATATGACACTATATCCTGTTGTTTACATTATATTGTTATTGATGATATATGCCTTTTATGTTATTTTCATATCTGTTATCACTCTGCAAGTTCCCTGCTAGTATAGAATCCACTATGGGTTGAAATGATACACACCCGAACGATCTGTAGAATAGGAGAAAATCGTTATGGGTTGAAATGATAGACCCAAGCGATTTTCGTTTGAATTGAATTTGGGATTGCGGGTTGAAATGATATATACCCATATATATATTTAAATTACGGATTTAATTTGATAAATATCTGTATCACTTGACCATAGGATTGAAAATTATATACATACACCGTTGATCTATGTATCAATATTTGATAGTGATCTCTATGGTTTTTAAAGAAAATATATATACGGTTTTATATAATATTGAAATATTTTATATATAAATAAGATTTAATACAAAGGGGAGTTAATAATAAGCTTTAATTTAATGAAGTTTGGTTTAATTAATATATAATATGTATAATTATTTATTTAAAAATTTATTTTAAAAACATACGTTTAAAATGATTTTATAAGTCAAGCTTGGGAAGATAAATTTGAATATATTAGAAATTGTATTTAATTAAGAATTTTGTTTAATTAAATTGATTTGAAACTGATTGAATTTAAGGGTTTTAAGATATGATTTTGATTTAGAGTGACTAAATGGATATTTCGAATATTAAATAAATCGAGGGAAATATTTAGTTTAATGTAATTTAAAATTATTTAAATGACAATGGATTTATGAAGGGAATATTTCAGAACTAAATAAAATGAAGTTTAATAAAACATATATGAAGTATCAATTTAGTTTTGAAAGTGCTATAATTTGGGAATATATATAATTGAAATGGAAATAATATTTTGGTTTGAATTATAAACGATTTGAAATAACCACGGTGTTCTAACGATGTTTGGTTGTTAATAGCGTGCATTTCTATATTGTAGATAGTTCCACGGATCCTTAGAGGATGGTCATTCCAAACATCCTTTAAATTGCTTGTATTTCAGTTGATATTTCACTTGAGTTGGATTTATTGATATAAGAATGTTAATCCTGAATTGAGTGTTTTGTGTTTTGCTTTAAGCTTGGGTCAGACTGAGTGATACAACATTTAAGACTCACCTTTGGAGTTTGGAGCTCGATTCAGCTTCAGCTTTTCCAGTTGATTAGTTCAGAGAAGTCATCTGTTGTACTGGAGACTTCACTGTATTTATTTCTAACTCTGATGTTTATATAGTAGCTTCATGAACTACTATTTATCTATTCCACTGCATTGTATTACTCTTTGTCTGTGATTGATTTATTTACTGTAAATGATGAGTTTTGCCAGATTTTAAATTAACAATTGGATATTTTGAGCAATTCAAGTCCGATGTGTGTAGATGCGAATGGTTGAAAATATCGAGTCGTTACAGTTGCTATCAGAGCTTTGGCTCTAGGCAAACTTAGCATATACAGTAAATTTATTTGCAGAATCACTTTCGTTCGAGCTTGAATTTCTTCCTCTTTGATTTGATTTCCCTTTGGACTTTGGAACGTTCCCTGTGGTTTTAAAATCCATTATCTTCTCTCCCTATTCTTGGTTCTTGATTCTGGAGTATCCCATAACTCCACTTCGAATGATCTCTATAAGAATAGGCGATCCCACCATTCTTTGAATGATTTGTAAAGGAGAGAAACTCCTTTACAATTGGCATTGATTCACCGGAGAGTTCTATACCCTCGGTTCAAATTCTGCTATCTTTGTTTGACATCCATTCTTGAATCGTCCTTTGAAAATCGGGTTTGTTTTAGAAATTGTTTTATATATCGAAATTTTTATGAGTGTGATTATATTCTATATATAAAAGTGAAAATGTTTTCGATAAGAACAATATACCTTTTAAAATAAGAATTTGAAGTTTCGAAAAGATCTGAAAATTTGAAAATTATATAAGAAGTTGATTTATATATAAAAAAATGATTTATAACTGAAGGGTTTTGAATTTGAAATTTGAGAGATTGGACTCCAGCGTTTTGAAAATTTATTTTAAGATTTTGAAAAATATATAATAATACGATTTAAAAGTATTTTTCGAACAAGAAATGTTTCAGACGAATTGAAATGAATCCCAACGATTTCGAAGAAATTTCAAAGAAGTTTCAAGAAAATAGAAGTCCAGAACTCACTTGTGTCGTTAGAAAATAATTTCTATGATGAGTGCACGCATCATCGACATTAATTTTCGAGTTTCAGAGTGGGGGAGAGGCCACTTTAGTAGCTTTGCTATGCTAGTGACGTTGTGAAACCAAATTTTGATTTCAAATTCAGAAGTATGATTTGATATATGTGAAAGATATGTATATATATTTGAAATGATTTAAAGTGAGACGGTGTTCAGTCCTCGAGTTTCGGATTTGATATAACCCTATCAATTAAAATTGATTTGTTACTTATTTCCAACTCTTGGATTTGAAATTTGATTTCTTCGACCATTTTGAATGTTCGAACACTTCCAAATCGACGTTTAATTTCCAAAGCTAAGTAATTTCGAAAAGTATTAATTAGTTGATAAAGTATATAAGTTTTAGTTTTGAAATGTTTTGAATAAAATTTAGTTTTAAATGTTTTAACTTAGTAACATCTTTTATAAAACTATATACATACATACACACACATATATATATATAGAATAATGATTCTCAAGAGGAAAATTGGATCTTTCAAATAGAAATAAATGGATTAAAGATTTTAAAGGGATTAAACTTGGAAATCATTTTGGGTATAATTGATTTGAGAAAAATATTTGGTTTCGAAAGTAGAATGGAATTTAAAACCCAGTATTTATATGATGATTTTGGAAATGAATTTGAATTGAGTTGATTTGGAAACTAGGAGTATTTTCTAAATCTATTATTTTGAAAACTTTGAAACCAAAGATATTTAATTTGGAAGAAATGATTTGGTGAAATTGTATATGATTTTGAAACTGAACTTATATTGTAACAAATTGAAATTGAGAACTTTATTTTACTAAATACTTGATTTGGTAGTTATTGGACTTATATAAAATTGATTTGTATAAGTGTGAAGTTGATTTGAAAACTATTGATTTTGGAAAGTATTCGATTTGGAAAATGAAATCTTATATATAATGGACTTTATATAAGTATGATATTTGAAATTGATTTGAAAAGGTACTATATGATACATATTTTCGAAGTAAAGATATGGAAAGTGCCTTCTGCTTGATATCCGTTTTGTAGCCACATTGTGGATTCATTCTATCGATATTATTCTCTCTAATTTTGGTTTTTCGGATGTGATGCTCGAGTGTCCTACAATGGCGTAACCCATGGTCGTTTTTTTTGGGTAGCGTAATCCACAAGGCAGAGATTTCTTAAAGGGTATGGATGTTTCCTAGGGGATCCAGGCGTAACCATTATGTATCATGCGGCCTACAGTTTTGTTATCGTGGCGTAATCCGTAAGGCAGAGACTGCTTAAAGGATACATATATTTCCTGGGGGATCCAGGCATAACCATTGTGTATCCTGTGGTCTACGGGTTTTGGTTATCATGGCGTAATTCGCAAGGCAGTGATTGCTTAAAGGTACGGATGTTTCCTAGGGGATCCAGGCGTAATGTGTATCTGTGATCCAGGTGATTTGTTTGGATTGTACTTTTCATATCGGTTTTGAAAGTTTTTCAAGTATTTTCACTAGGTGTTGAAACAGGTCTACTAAGTACTAGAAGAATTCTAGCTTTGCGCCTGATCAACGCATGGCCAGAGTCTGCAAGAACGAGGATAAACTTGTTGAAACATCGAGTTATAAAAGTATTTTGAAAGAAAATTTTGTTTCGATATAAAAGTAATAATTATAAAAGTATTTTTCAACAAAGGAATTTTGTATCAATATTCGGAAATTGAAATTTTTACGGTTTGAATTAATTATATGTGCCCGATATCATTCTTTTGAATCTACTTTATCTGCTCAGCTTTATTTATTCACCCATATTCTGTTTTTTCGAATCTATCTTCTTTTCCTTTTTGAATATATACTTTTTAAATATGGTTTATTTATATACTACATGGGTTAATAGAAAATTATTAGTGTTATAAATATTTTAGAAGTTATTAATTAAATAAAACATATTTAAAGTAAATTATTTATTAATAATATTTGTAAAGTATCTTGAGATAAAATTTATAATATTTATTAATAATGTTTTCAATAACCTCTTTGTAAATAAGTAATTATGTAAATAGTCGTTTTCAAAGAGTTTTCATATATTTATAAAGGTGTTATTCAAAAATATAAATGGAAATATTTTGATTCGCAAAGTTTATAGATGACTATTTATGGATATAATAAATGGCTTTAACCAAATTATTGAATATTACTTAACTTAGATTGAAATTTATAGAGTTTTAAAATTAATTGTCTATCCTTGTCTTTCAATCTATTTTTCTTTCTGGTTGTTCTATTCTCCTACCTCCTTTCTTTTCGGGGACGAAAAGTTTTGAGTGGGGGAGAGTGTAACGATCCAAAAAATTTGTGATTTAATTTATTAAATTAATTGAAATTTCATGAAACCTTAAACAATAAAATTTGAAAATAAAATTTTTATATTTGGAATACGCATTTAAAAACATAGCAATTGATAAATTTTCATCAGATAATATGAAAATTTATTTTATTGGGTACTTCTATTTCAATTTAAATCAGTTAATATTTTATGATAATAAAATATTTTTCAAACCTGAATATTTTTATACAGAAAATTTGTAAATCATCTTTTGGATGAGACATCAAATTTCGTTTCATCAAATTCGGACTTCTGTAGCTCCGTCGATCATATTTTCTGCGTTTTTTCTGCATTTTCCGCTAGCGGAAATTCGAATTTTTAATATTCAATGTACCACTGATATCTATATACCGTTTTGATCGGCTCGACGTGTTGATCTCTGTGGTATATTTAATTCTGTGTTTTGGAGTCTGATTCACAACGCAATCCACGAAAACGGTAACCGTATCGGTACCGGTTGTGTGACTTTTGATTTTGTGAACTTTTGAATTCTCTGTCCATTCAACTCGACAGCAGTTTTACTATTATTATTTTCTTGAATTCATGTTCAAAGTTCCTATTCCTGGCGATTATTAAATTTAGAAATCAATGTCTGTTACTTAATTTTGGCATATGTTCAAAGCATTTGCTTTTATTATTCAGCTCAATCCGACCGTTGCTCTTCTTTTTTTCTTTTATTTCCTCCCCACGTTTTCCGGCTCACTTGCCAATATCTCAGAAGAAAAGAATGTATATAAATATAAGTTCTCCATCTTTCCCTTCCTTCTCCTCTGTCATTTTTCTCCTCCACCTGCTCTCTTCTTTATTTTCCCTCTTCCTTCTTCTTCCCTTTTCTTCTCTCTGTTATATTTTTTTCATGGCAAAATCCCGATCCGCTGACCACCACGCACCAGCCCCTCCACTTTGGCATCACCATTCACCGTCTACCGTCCTTCCTACTCACCCATGCCACTGCCGCATTTCTTCCACCCTCGCAGCAGCAAGCCGCCCTCCATTACCGCTCCTCATCAACATCTCGACCACCCGAGCACCACTGCTCTGCTCCTCCGCCTCAAGCATCTCCCGCCTATTTCCTCCTTTCCTTCGCCTCCAAGCCTCCTGCCGAGCCACCTACTTCTGCACTTCCTCCTCCTTTTTTTTGCAGGCGAGTGTTGACCAACAGGTTTCTTTGAAGTATTCTGTTTGAAGAAGTGTGTATATATATATACCTATTTATTTATATATAGTCTTCGGCTGTTGAGTTTATATATTATAAAGTTTATATATATATATATATTATATTATATACATTATTTTGTGAAGGTTAGTTAGAATGTATGCGTCTCTATATATCAAATCTTGAAAGAATAGTAGATAAATTATATTTTTCCTGGTTATTTTAAAGACTGGCTAATTTTTTTCAATATCTTTAAATAGATTCTTGTAATCATTAGTATATATGCTATGTTAAATAAATATGTTATTGAATGTGAAAATATGGGTGGATTTAAATTATTTATATAATATTGAAAATGTGTATTTGAATTTAGAACCTGATTTTATCTATATATAGTTATATATAGTTATATATATAGGTTCACCTGTACCAATTATCTTCATCGATCTAATTCTGATTTAATTTTGTCCATTCCGATTTATCAGCTTTATTCGTCGATTCGTGCTAATCTAGCTTTGCTTTGGAATTCGTGTTCGGATGTGTAACTCAATTTCAGTGTTTATCCTCTCTAGCCTCGAAAGGTGAGCAATCACTCATGATTAATATTCCTTATATTTATTAAATTTGATTTCAATTGAAACGACAATTGAAATATGCTGATGTAGTTATTTAAATTGTTATATATGCTATTATCTGTAACTGTTCACCTGTGGGATATGACACTATATCCTGTTGTTTACATTATATTGTTACTGATGATATATGCCTGCTATGTTATTTTCATATCTGTTATCGCTCTGCAAGTTCCCTGTTAGTATAGAATTCACTATGGGTTGAAATGATACATAACCGAATGATCTGTGGAATAGGAGAAAACCGTTATGGGTTGAAATGATAGACCCAAGCGATTTTCATTTGAACTGAATTTGGGATTGCGGGTTGAAATGATATATACCCCTATATACTTAAATTACGGATTTAAATTGATAAATATCCATGTCACTTGACCATAGGATAGAAAATTATATACAGACACCGTTGATCTATGTATAAATATTTGAAAGTGATCTCTATGGTTTTGAAACAAAATAAATATATGGTTTTATATAATATTGAAATATTTTATACATAAATAAGATTTAATATAAGGGAGAGTTAATAATAAGCTTTAATTTAATAAAGTTTGGTTTAATTAATATATAATATGTATAATTATTTATTTAAATTTTTATTTTAAGAATAGACCTCTAAAATGATTTTATAAGTTAAGGTTGGGAAGATAAATTTGAATTTATTAGAAATTGTATCTAATTAAGAATTTTGTTTAACTAAATTGATTTGAAACTGATTGAATTTGAGGGTTTTAAGATATGATTTTGATTAAGAGTGATTAAATGGATATTTCGAGTTTCAAATAAATTGAGGGAAATATTTAGTTTAATGTAATTTAAGATTATTTAAATGACATTGGATTTATGAAGGGAATATTTCAGAACTAAATAAAATGAAGTTTAATCAAATATATATGAAAGTATCAATTCAGTTTTGAAAGTGCTATAATTTGGGAATATATATAATTGAAATGGAAATAATATTTTGGTTTGAATTATAAACGATTTGAAATGACCACGGTGTTCTAATGATGTTTGGTTGTTAATAACGTGCATTTCTATATTGTAGATAGTTCCACGGATCCTTAGAGGATGGTTATTCCAAACATCCTTTAAGTTACTTGTATTTCAGCTGATATTTCACTTGAGTTGAATTTATTGATATAAGAATGTTAATCCTGACTCGAGTGTTTTGTGTTTTGCTTCACGCTCGGATCAGACTGAGTGATACAGCATTTGAGGCTCACCTTTGGAGTTTGGGGCTTCATTTGGAGATCCAATTATCGATTCAGCTTCAGCTTTTCCAGTTGGTTGGTTCAGAGAAGTCATCTATTGCACTGGAGACTTCACTGGAATTGAGATATTATGTTGTATTTTATTTCTAACCCTGATGTTTATATAGTTGCTTCATGAACTACTATTTATCTATTCTGCTGCATTGTATTACTCTGTGTCTGTGATTCTGTGATTGATTTATTTACTGTAAATGATGAGTTTTTCCAGATTTTAAATTAACAATTGGATATTTTGAGCGATTCAAGTCCGACGTGTGTGGATGTGAATGGTTGAAAATATCAGGTCGTTACACACAAACTCAAAACTTGCCTCATATCCTCGGCAAGTATAAAATCATCATAATGGTTCTTGTCGACCATATCTCCTAAAATAGGAGATCTCAAACCTTAATAACTCACCAAATATTAGCCATCCCAGATAATTCCTATAAATAGGAACTATAAAACTCACAATACGCCATAAAATGGCAAAACAACTCAGAATCGATAACTCGAATAACTTCGATCGTACAAGTCCGAAATTAACCGAAACAGTAAATACACGTGTCCCATACCACATATTTTACTAGATTGTTTAATTCTCTTTCTCATAATTTCGAATAGTGCAAAAATGTATATTTAATATTTAGAATAATTTATTAGATAAAACTAGCTTTTAAAACTATTTTCCAAAAATGATTATTGAAACCAACATTTGAAATTCCTTTATTTTAGGAAAGAAATAAATTTTATATTTGAAAATAAATTTTAAAATTATAACAATAATTTGAAATGCCCAATTATTTCAAAAATTATTTCAAAAAGATTTGAGGAAATCTGTGCTCGAAAACAAGAAAAACAAGGAAGATAGCTCAAAATCGAAAACTTGAATTCGAATTCAATTCAGATTCAACTTAAAATCAATCCAAATTCAATTTGAATTTGAATTTCAAATTCTAAAAATTTAGCTAGCCTATTGATAGGCATCACGGCTCTAAAAAAACACCAATATATCACGAAAATAAGAAGTCAAGAACAAGCTGGAAACAAAACCGAAAACAAAAGGAGCAACAAAAATTGAAAATAGGGACAACTGCGCCCTAGGTCGACCGCCAGGTCGACCTCCCTTGTCCCTAGGTCAACCGTATGGTTGACCTAAGGGTAGCCTGGTCGACTTAGCGGTCGACCTAGGCAAGCTTCTCATGTGATTATTTGTTCCAGTTGATTTTCCTGCTACGAACTGATTTTCAAGACAACCTTTTACATAACAAATGAGATTATTTTTCAACCAAATTTGGAGGCATATAGTATAATATATAAACTACAAATAAAAGAAAATCCGATAACATTTTATTGCAGAAATTGAAAATTACAATTGCTCAAAGATGCAACCCAAAACTGATTTTCACAAGAAGAAAACTATGAACAAAAGAACAATTATAGTAACTATTTTTGCACAGAATCAAGCACTTGACTATTTTATTTTGCTAGAGATGTGAGTTATTCAACTCACCTTGATATATCAAAGCAAAAACCTAGATTATTAGCTGAAAGGTTGGAGTTTGCTTGAATTTAGGCCTCAGAAACCTGTAAAACTAAGAAACAGGGACATGCAAGAAAGAGCAAAGTAATTAACAGACCATCATCACAAAATTTGGAATTTTGATGAAATATTAGGTTTAAAATTCGACTACCTATAGATTTAGCTTTATCTAATTTTAAAAACACAAGATTTGAGTTTTAATTTGAAGATTTTGGCTAGGGTCTGCAAAGAGGTTTGGTTTCCTTCCTTCTAGAGTTTCTTACAGTAAAGAGAAAATAGTTGTACGTAGAAGGAAGATGAGATATTTCTCATTTCTTTCTACAGGCTAAATGACCAAATGGGCTTAAGACCCACTAATCAAAAGAAATAAAAAGGCTAAGGTTATTTACTCAACATTTAAATCAAAAGGCTTCCTATATACATTATATAAAAGAACAGAAACCATTTTCTTCCAATTTTCACACAAATAAAATTTGTAAGCTTACAAACATAAATAATATAATATTTCCAATATATAAAAACATTAATTTCTATTTTAAAGTATTTTTATTATTAAAACCCTTAATTTCCAAAAATACGCTAATTACTCAGATAAAAATGCAAAAGTCCACATCTTAAACTTCTAAAATTCAATAAAAATATTTTTCTCACATAGAAAATTATTTCAAACCATTTTCAAAATTTGTTTATATCCAAAACGTATTTTAAAACCAATTTCAACCTTTTTATTTAAATAAATCATTTATGAAATCAATTACTTCTTTTGAAAATTATTAAAAGAAATCAATTACTTCTTTTGAAAATTATTAAAAGAAGCAAATTGGAAATAATTAATGAAATTATTGCACTATCACCAATTAAAAACCATTCCTCGTTTATTTTTAACTCAAACCACTATAATACGATTTCTAAAATCTTATTCTCATGTTTTATTCCTAAAAATTCATTATTTATTCCAAATAAACAATTTAAATTCTCAAAATTATTAATTCTCAATATTAAATTATAGTTTCCGTTATAATTTAATACTTGCGGGTAATCACTAAAACCATGGTTGTTAAAGGTCCTTCGGAGTTTAGGGAGCACAGCTATTAAGCACCTTCTCGAGAGCGTTCACCAACTAAACACTTGGGGCAAGACCTGATTACCGACGTTTAGTCAAACCTATTAATTTGGACTATTTAAAGGATACGATTAAGAGGTTGGTAGGTGAAAATAAATCTAGGATTAATGATGACTGGGGAACTTATGCTAGTCAGAGCCTATTTACAGAGGGAATCCTTCATGTGAGATACCCCCAGAGATTCAACATGCCAACAATGTCGTTATATGGAGGAACGCTAGATCCTAAGCAAGACTTATTGAGATATGAATGGAATATGGATTCAGCCAGGGCTTCGAATGTTGTGAAGTGCCACTATTTCCCAATCTTCTTAGAAGAGGTGGCTATAATGTGGTTCACTCGGCTTCCGTCGAGGTCCATACCATCTTTTGTTGAATTGTTTATGGAAATTCATGAAGCAATTCTGTTTGCATACCTCACATTCAAAACATATGATGTCACTATCTAATGTTTATCAGGTTGAGAATGTTTATCAGGTTGAGAGAGAGTCGTTTTGGGACTATTTAAATCGCTTCCACACAGCTATAATGGAAATGACGGATCTAAAGGAAGATATGACATTGATAGCGCTTTGTAGAGGAGTTCATCCAAACTCGAATTTTGGAGATTGGATAGAAAGAAAGCAACTATCAACAATGAAAGCTTTCTATGTGAAAGCTAACGAGTATTTGCATCGGGAGGATGCACATAAGCATCCATAAAGGACTGATTTGAGAGGTTTGAATGAGCCGATTCAAAGTAATATTGCTTAAAGAAAACTGGAGGAAGCTTTGGGAATGTTGATGTGAAAGTTAGTAATCAAAAAAAAGGAGGAAAACAAAACAATGATGGGGCAAAAAGAGGAAAGACAGTTAATATGAATCATTTCAGAGGTCCCAAGTATGATAATTACACTGAATTGAACAACTCGATAGAGAACATCCATTTGGCTACTTAGAATACTGAACTGCATAGGAAGCCGGCACCTAGTGAGTCAACTAAGAAGGAGAGGAAGTTGGGCAAGTTTTGCAGACTCCACGAGACTCACGGTCATAATACTAATGAGTGCAGGCACTTGCATGGTATGATTAAATATTTAATAAGGAAAAAGAAACTGTAACAATATATGAAAGCCCCACAGGATGGTGGGTAAGGAAATTCTAGTGCCTTTAGGCCGCCTTCCTAATGGGGGAAAGTTAGACCTGTTGCTGATGCATTCAGGCGGCCAAAAAACAATTAGCGATTAACACAATCATCGCTGGGCATCATACCGTTGATAACAGTTCTATGGAAATGGATAGTCACATTGGAGCCTTAAGCATGCTAATAATGAAAGTTTCTATGTTAGTGAGGATGGAGCTTCGAAAAAACAATCTTTAACCATAGCGGATGATATATTTTTTCGAGAACAAGGATGCTAACGGAGTGGAGGTTTCGACAATTGACCCACTCATGATCTCAACCGCGATTGGTGTTGCTATTGTACGAATTGTTCTTGTTGACTATGGCAGATCAATAAATATTTTATTCAAAAAAGCCTACAACCAAATGTTGTTGGAGGAGAGAGTTTTGAAGGCTTGTAAATCTCGTATACAGGGGTTCAATGGGATGGCTATTGAAGCCTTAGGATTTGTAAAATTACCAATGGAACTTGGTGAGGGCGACCGTAGGCTAGTGCAGGTTATGCCATTTTTAGTGTTCGATATTTATTCTGCTTACGACGCATTCTTGGGTCGACCGGCCCTAGCTGAATTTAAAGCATTCATCGCTCCCTTATGTTTGACTATGAAATTCCCTACAGGCAATAAGTAGGGATCGCGCACGGAGAACAAGTGGCTGACCACGAGTGCTATGTCGCTAAAATAAAGGAATCAAGGCGTAAGGAGAAAGGAAAGAGTGCATAGGGAGTCCTCTGCATAAAGGCTTTGACGCATAGCAACAATAGCCTGAACCCCCGCTCAGGTAAACTAGTGGCCCTACGATGCCATGGACTGACAAAAAGAACCAAAAGGTGGAAGAGCACTCCGGTCGAGTTGAAAATCACTTCCAGTCAGCAAGAGTGAACCGAGTAAAGTTTTAAAGGTTGGATCTCAGTTCAATACTAGTGTGATGAGGGAGTTGGTTGGCTTTTTTCTGGGCAAATCTGGATTTGTTTGCCTGGACATACTTGGATATGTGTGGGATCACGCTGGGGATAGCGAGCCATGCATTAGACATCAATCCCAAATGCATTCCTATAAAACAAAAACACCATAGCCTGGGTCTAGAGGGATCTGCTGCACTTAAGGAGGAAGTGGATAAGCTGAAGGACAATGGCTTTATCCACGACGCTTTATATCCAGATTGGGTATTTAACCCTATTTTGGTGAAGAAACCGAACGGAAAGTGGAGGACATGCATCTACTATTCGAACTTGATAAAGCGTTGTCGAAGGACAGCTTCTCGCTTCTAAGGATAGGTCATTTAGTGGACTCAACTAGTGGACACGAGCTGCTTCCATTCACGGATGCGTACTCTAGGTACAATTAAATCCCGATGCATGTCCCGAATTAGGAACACACTAACTTCATCACCGACCTCAGACTCTATTACTTCTGGTCATGCCCTTTGGATTAAAGAACACAGGTGTGACTTACCAGAGACTTGTGAACCGAATGATTAAAGACTAGATTGAACGATCAGCGGAAGTTTACATGGACGATATGCTCATGAAGTCACGATTTTTGATAAATCGCATTGATGATCTGGAAAAAATACTTGATGTCCTCCGATAATACGGGATAAAGCTCAACCCTTGAAATGCCCTTTCATTGTTGCATTAAGGAAGTTCTTGGGCTTCATTATGAATCTCATGGAATTAAAGCCAATCTAGAGAAGATCAAGGCTTTGAGAGATATCGAAGCCCAAAAAAAGATCAAGGAAGTCCAAAGCTTGAATAAGAAAGTCGCCACCCTGAGTCAATTCATTTCCAGGGCTATTGCCAAATGCATCCCATTCTTTGAGGTGATCAAGAAGGGAAAACGAAACTTTGAATGGAACTAGAATTGCAGAGATGAGTTCACGCTTTGTTGACTCACTTGGAAAGACCTTCCATCCTTTCAAAGTTGACGAATGATGAGGACTGTTTATATACTTGGCAATGTTGGTGCATGCTATAAGCACCACCTTATCTCCATCTAATGACCGGTCTACTACATTGGCAAGCAATTGACCGAAGTGGAAAGAAACTATCCGAGACTTGAAATGCTCGCATATTGTTTGTTGATCGCTTCGAGAAATCTCCTCCCCTATTTCTAGGCTCATCCGATCAATGTCCTTACCGACCATCCTTTAGACAAGTCTTACAACAACCTGAGACTTCTAGAAGGCTGCTAAATAAAACATTGAATTAAGTCGATACGATATCGTTTATCACCATCAAAGAGAAATCTAGGCTCAAGTTTTGATGGGTTTCACTGCATGATTTGATTCTGTATTCAGTAATGAAGGAAAGGAAGTTGGATGGAAGATGTATATACGGTGCATCCAATGATTGATGTTTTGGTATTGGATTTGTGCTTGTCACTCTTGAAGAACACGCAATCCGCTATGCCTTGAAACTCGATTTTCCAGCAATAAACAATGAATTTGAATACGAGGCCTTGATTACAGGACTCAAGATCGCCAAGGAACTAGGGATAAAGACTTTACACATTTTCTATGACTCCCAACTAGCGGTATTCCAATATTGGAAAGAGTGTCAAGTGAAAGGCGCAAGGCTAGCACTCTATCTAAATCTGGTTCTTGAGTTACTTGATGACTTTGAATATTACACGATCACTCATATTCCTAGAGTGGAAAAGAAAAGGCTGACTCACTTGCAAAGTTGGTTAATTCTGGAGAAGCACAACTCATGGGCCTGGTTGCAATGGAGTACTTTCGGCTTTGAGCATTGACCAGATGGATGTCGATGGGATCTTGGAGAGTGAGCCTGAACGGGACTTATGGATGACTCCAATTCAGGATTATTTGCAAAGAGGGGTCCTCCTGGAGAGAAGGAATGAATGATGAAAAATCCTTCGCCAAGCTTCAAGATACACCATGTAAGAAGGATTATAGTACAAGAAGGGTTTCTCTGTCCCCATGCTTCGATGCGTCGCTCACGATGAGGCCAAACAAGTCCTAAGAGAAGTCCACGAAGGGCCTTATGGCGAACACTGGGAGGCAAAATTTAGCGAAGAAGATTCTTCGATACAGATACTTCTGGTCAATTATTAATCGAGACATGGCTAACAACACCCGAAGACTTTCAAGTTCCAAAAATTTACTAAAATTCTGAGAGCCCTGCAAATGGAAATTACTCAAATGATCAATCTATGGACATTTGCAGTTTAGGGTATTGATATCATCGGTGTATTGCCGATATCTAAAGGTGGCGCAAAGTACGCCATCACGGCGATTGATTACTTTACTAAATGGGCCGAGGTGGAGCCATTGGCCACCATTACTATGAAGAAAGTAACCAACTTGTTATTAGGAATATTATCTATTGCTTTGGAGTTTCGCAAGCAATTGTTACCGATAATGGTACCCAGTTTGATAGTATGGAGTTGCTGTCGACAGCATATAGAGAAGATATTTGCAGCGATGGTACATCCATAGGTGAATGGAAAGGTTTAAGTTGTAAATAAAATTATCAAGTCCATCCTTAAGAAGCAATTGGAGAAGGCCAAAGTCAAGTGGGTCGATGAACTCCCATTAGCACTTTGGGCTTAACGAACCATCCAAAAACCAACGATTAGCCATTCTCTACTCGCCTTGGCATACAGATCAGAGGTTATGATTCCAATTGAACTGGAAGTACCTTCTCATCGGGTCACCCACTATGATCCATAGACAAATGAACAACTTCTTATGAAGTCTCTAGATATGATCGACGAGAGGCATACTGAAGCTGAGTTGAGAGCAGCTGCACACTGACACCAAGTCGCTCGATATTATAACACAAAGTTGGAGTCGGACCTTTAAAATTGGTGACTTGATCCTTAAACAAATCTTCCCTGGCCCTAATAACTCGGGCCCTAGCTAGGAAGGTCCGTATGCAATCGAGAAAAAGCTTGGAGATAGGACTTTCAAGCTGGCAACTATGGATGGGATCTTGCTCCCAAGAGTATGGAATTGCGAGCATTTACGATGGTATTTCACCTAGAGAATAAATTGTAAATAACCAGGCTAGAACTATGTAACAAGACTGGTTCTATCATTTTTTTTGTCTTTACGGAATCAACGGCCTTTTTAACCCAAATGTCTATCTTCTCGTTTCTAAAGAGTTGTGACTTGACCAACTCGTATGAATTTGGATATGTTAATGCAGGTTTGCAGGTACTGGAGATAGGTGCCGACCAAACTTCAATGGCCCATGATTGGGCCCATGAAGTCCTCTTTGGTATCCAAAGATCGACATCAGCTAACTCTTGCCTTTGGATTGGGGGAAGGAGTATAAAATCAAGCCGGACATGACACAACTGCCCATATCCTAACTCTCATTCCTGAAGTAAGTGCCGGAGTATAAATTTAAGCCGGATGAAACACAATCATCCGTAAATTGAATCTTGCTTCGAATTAGGGGAAAGAGCACAAACTTATAACCGGACATGGCACAACCGTCCGTACACCAACTCTTACCCTCTAGAGGAGTGTAGGAGTATAAATCAAGAGGAGAGTGATACGACCGGTTGCTCACTTAACTCTCATCCTCGGATTGAGGGTAGGAGTATAAACGAAAAAAGCCATGACAAGTCGGTATAATCCTTAACATCTTGCCCGGAGTAGGCAGAACACGAGGTTTATGTTCGGAGTAAAGCAAG
Source organism: Allium cepa (assembly GCA_030765085.1). Taxonomy (NCBI): domain Eukaryota; kingdom Viridiplantae; phylum Streptophyta; class Magnoliopsida; order Asparagales; family Amaryllidaceae; genus Allium; species Allium cepa. The sequence goes on from CM060939.1 coordinate 255,143,512, forward strand.
ATCCAATTTTTAAAGCCTTCGATCATTGCCTGGAGTTAGGCATGGTCGAATGCTAACATCCTAGATGAGGATCTACAGATTGCGATTCTAAGTAGTTAACTTAAACTCGCACCCGGAGTTTACTGCGATTGGAACTTATTATCCTGGAAAAGGGTATTCAAGTCGTTATTTTAAGTAGTTTACCATAAGGACTGCTTTACATTCACTAGAATGATGCGAGTCGGGAAATCGCAAAATGAATTAGGGACATGATCAGAAAATGATCACTAAAAGAAATAAATCGCAAGTACATTGAATGGAAATCATATTTCTTAAGTAATTAGACAAATTTGTACAAGGATTTTACAAAAAAAAGTCATTGTTATTAACATTAAACTAGAAAATCTAAGTACAAATGTTTCACACCAAAGGCAAAAAAGTAGCACCGAGGGCCCAAACCATACAAAGTCGACCAATAAATAAAAGGAGTCTATATACAGGAAAAAACCCAGCAACTATTTCTTCTTTGGCTTCTTATTCTTCTTAAAACCAAAGGAGACTTCATTCGAGCCCTCTCCTTGCCTTTTTCCACATCTTCTTCTACTTCCTTGGCCCTTGGGAGAAGTGCTTTGTTAAGATCCAACAGGCGCACACTAGCCACTCCCGAGTAGAGGAATGGAGGTTGGAATGCTTAGTGAAAATACTGTCAATGTACTTTGAGCACTACCAGGCAAAGGAATGTAAACTGGAGCGAAAATGGTTTGCCCGAGGAAAGCGATTGACAATGGAGGAGGGGAAACGTCTATTTGCTCTTACTTGATTTGACTGGCAAGGAGGGCATCCGTCTTAAGTATTTTCTCAAGCTCGTGCATGGAAGGACCTGATAGGGACTGGGAGATCCCTCTAATAATAACATCCTCATCAATTTGAGTCTCTTGATTCTCATCGTTTCCCTCTTCCAACAAAGCATCTATCGTGCACTTATCAAGGATCTGAATCTCCCCAACCGGGATGCTAGAAATTGATTTCGACATCGTGATGACTACGGACTCCGTCGTGGGTATTTGATGCCCGGTTGAGAGTCCTTGGGAGGAAGCGGAGCAATAGCAGCTGACTTATAGCTGAAGAAATACAAAGCGTGAGATTAGTGATGTTGATTGGTGACAGCTCAACTCTCTAGAATATAGGAGAAGTCAATGAGATACCTTCTTCAGTTTGAACTTCCACATGAGCTGGAGTGTTGCCGGGAGTTCCCTCGGGAATAAGGAGACAATAGTGGATTTTTGGAGGTGTGACTTCTCTGGGTCATAACTAACATCGGTGGAGGAATCAACGATGGAACTAGGAGTATCTCGAGTCCTGGGAGTTTAACCAGTTGTAGCATCATGATGTGCAAAGCCAAAACCTTCCCCTAATTCTTTTTGAGCGGTTGCATCAAGTTCCATATGAATAAGTTATCACGAAGGATTTTAGGCTCATTTCCTTTCAAATCTCTTTTTCTGGCTGCTTAATATCAATATTATTAATATTAAGAAATTCTTTCCCTTCCTCGACAACTCATTCCCAGGCACGGGCAAGCATCAAAGGGTAAATTTCTCGACACCACTCTGGATTCAAAAATTTGAGCATGTTGACATTGTACTGAGTGATTAGTGGCTCAATTTTCTTCGCCATTTTCTCTTTCACCCGCTCCTCAGCATGTTTTATTGCAGCTTCAACTTCTATCTTGATAAGAGCATCAATGTTCCTAGCCTTTTCGAGTGCATTGTCCCTCTATCCTAACGGTGACCAACTCGTCGCTTGCATCCTGAGCAATTTTCTACACGTCATCATTTTTTGTTCTCACGCTCGAGCTTAGTATTCAATTCAACAATGTTCCTTCTGGTAGCATCCCTTTCCATGACAAGCTTATGGTTTCGGTGATGGGCTTGCTTGATTTCATTCAGATGCCTGGATCTCTTGGCTTCGAGTGCTTTAATAGCCTCCTCGGCTTTCCTCTCTGCTTAGGATTTTTTTGAGCTCCAATGTCAGTGTTGAGAGCGGCTATGATTTTGTTATTCCTAGCTTCAATGTTTCTGGTTCATTATCTCATGCAATCTATCTATTGAAACTTTTGAAATCTTTTCGGCCAGCTTTGCCCATTCATTATATTGATTGTGGATATTGATCGTGTAATCGATGGTCCTCTACTGAACATCAGCAGGAATTCTCTTTAAGTTTGAGAAAAAATATAACTCCATCAAAGCAAATGTTAGGGAATTCATTCTTAAGCTCGGCCATTTAACCCGTAGTATCAACCTGCTACTCCTCTGTAATGGCCGAAGCAACAACGATTCCTTTGCCTGATCTCTGATGAAAAGTATCAAAGCCACTATTCGGATGTTTACGATCAAAATATCAAACGGAGTGAGATAATGCCATTTACTATAAAGGATAGAGGCAGGTGGTGGAGCTCGAGAAGAGTCACCCGGTGGAATATCATCACAGTGCTCAGGTAGCCTATCAGAGCCTTTGGAAGGAGGTGATCTGGATCTAGGTTGGTGCTTAAAAGCAGAGTCGTGAGAAGAATGGTCCTTATCATAACTACACATGTCCCGGTCATTTCCGTCATGACTAAACTGATAACTTGAATCATACTCTCGACCACTCTCATGGTGGTATGAGCTCGACCAAGGCCGGGGGCATTGAACATAATATGCCTTCTTTTTCAGGGATCGAAGTGAATGCTTTCTCTTATCCAACAAACTTGTAAAGCAAATAGTAACAAGTTAGATCAAATGGGCAAGGACAAGGGTTAAGTGTGAGTGTCATGTAGTGCACGTGTGTGTGTCATAGTGTCCCCTCGATAGACCATGTAATGGAGCTTTACTCATAGGAGTAACATCTCCCCCACCGGTTAGAGTGGTGTCATTCTCAAAGTGGATTGGAGAATCGATTTCACCAATGCTGATGCTACCAACGTCGAAAGAACTGAACTCCATAGTGATAGACCCCAAACTGATGTATGTGCTTGTTAAAGAAATAGATGTAGTCCTCTCTGCACTTATGACTGGTGGAGGCTGAGCGGAAGTCTGAGTATACTGAATTCTCACAATCAATATCTTTTTAGGAGCAGGAGATGTGTCATATATGGATAGTTGGGTCTGAGATCCATGGCCCACTTTCAATGTTACTTTAGCCTGCCTAACAACCTTCTTAATTAATTACATCTTCCTCATCGCCTTCGTGTTTTAGTTCCATGTTTTTTGTGGCTTCGGCCCTAGGAATTGGGACTAGGGGAAGTTTAAGATCGACTTCGTCTCCTATAAGCAGATTGTTGTCATCATCATCCTCAATGTCGACAACTGGAACTATGTCGATGTTGCGTCCTTCCTTTAATAAACCATGGGTAAGAAGGTTCTCGTCTGTCAATAGAGTTTTTATATACCTATCCTTGGCTGGTATTGCTACAAGAGTATTAATGGTATTCGAAAGTGATCCGCTGTTGGGTCTCGCTGGAATGTCTGCATAACAGAGAAAGACAAATTAAGCATGCAGACTATGAGGAAAATCTATGAATGGCATTTGAAATAAAACTTACATCCGGATATCCATCAACGAGTGAAGCCGGGTGGACAGCACACATAAAACCATTCTGCTTAAAATAACTTTGCTTGTTCCTAGCCCCAGTAACTATTCTGTAACCCATCATTGGCTCTAAGTAAATTAGAGAGCGTTTTCTTTACGGCTCTTAAACCTATAGATGTATCATATTTCCTTGTTGCTAGGCACTTGATTCAAATGCTCAGAGAATACCATATAAGTGTTAAGAAGAAAAGCGTAGCTATTTGGATGCAGTTTTTTGTGGGAGCTACTCTCAAAAAATTCAGGACTCGATGGATGAATTGATTAAATGGCGAGACGCAACCAGCCAGGCACATATATCTGTTGCAAGCTATATATCCTTCTAGAGGATCGTGAGCTCTCTGGTTGCGTGATGGTGCTAGAACATCATCAAATGGAATTTCATGCTTATTGCATATCCTCCGAAGAGATCCTTCGTTGATTTTGGATGGAACGGAATCAACCAGATCATTAAATATTACTATATCCTTACGAGTATCAAGCACTGGATCTATTTATAGCCCATCTATCAGTTCAACCAGATTTTCAAGAATTTATTGCTATACTTCGGGATTCTCTAGATTTCGTTGACCAACACGTGGAATTTCTAGTTGCTGCTCTTGTTGAATAGGAGTTTGCTGTGCCTGAGAATTTGTGGCTGAGCTTGACACTTCGTCGGATCCGATATATTTTAAAGGTGAAGTACCTATAGTCTGAGCAGCCAGACATTTGGAACTTCTTTGGTCCATATCTATAAAAAAAACTTAACAGATAATCAACATTGGAAGATTAACTACAAACTATACCCCCTGTGCTGAAGTGGATTCCAGTGCAGTGTAGCACGGTTTAGATTTCCAATATTGATTAGCTATTTGACTTGATAGTTCACCTTTAAAAGCTTGGGCATCACTCGACATGACTATCATCGTTGATAGTCCTAACAAGCTTCACATCATTAGTCCTGCTTTGTATATGTTCAAGATGAAAGAGGAATTCAACTTTGATCCATAAAACGAAGTTAGGCCAAACCTTGGATTTCGTTGAAAATCCTTTAAGTACCGAAGTCCCACCGACTCCCACAACCCAGAAAAGTGTCACTTTTCCTCCTTCATCTTCCTTAACCTCGAGAACCACGCCGCTAGCATTACCAACATCCACACCTAGGACCGTCCTCGTCCACGCCTGCAACCAAGTTCACCACTTTCGTATGAATGATGAAGTAGCAGGCTAAGTTCACATAGTTAAAACCGTCATAAAGAACAAGGCAATGGGATCCTCCAAGTTGGGAATCAGCACCGACTCTAATATGGGTATCGGTGTTGATCCCCAAATAAGACTTGGGTGGCCCCATCTTCGATCTATATAGCTTATGTAGGTTCCAATAGCTTATCCCTAAAGTTCGTTATCTGATTCAATGCAATTCTCCATCGATCTCCATGAACACTTGGAACTGCAACTTTTTCTCCTTCAGCTCCATCATTTAGGCTCAAAAACAAGATAAAATAAGTACAAGATACTATGGAATTGAGAAGCTAACTATAAGATGATTCGAGGTGAAGGATTGAAGATGCTAAACATGGACATATTGGGGATCGGTATTGACTCCCACCTAGGAATCAGTACCGAATCCCAGCTTTTGATGTAACAGTGCCTATTATTTTTGGGAAATTGGTCAAATTCATGCACAATGGCTTGGAGATATCTTTGATGAGATTTTAGGCTTCCTACCTCTATAAATAGAGGGGTAGCGCTCAATTTTTTAGGATCTTTTGACTGAAGTTCCACTATTTCTCATATTCTTAACTCTGAAGTTCTTAGTGTTGGATCTGTAACGATCCCCTAGAACTTCTGCATCCAAATTAGAAATAAGTAATAAAACTTCAAATTGGACATAGTCCTTGCTTTGCCAAACCACTATAAATGATTATATCTTGTTTATTTCCTCATTTTCATTTTCTTTTTTTCATTTAATCTCTACTACATAAACATCTGGGTGTTCGTGCCATTTTTGGGTCAAACATTAATATTGTAAGAACATATGTTATATATTATTATAATAATATACATTGATAAAGTTGTTCGTTTAAAATGATTGATAAAATGTTTATCAATTAAGATATACAAATGAACTGAATTAAAGATTGACAAATAAAAATATACTATATGCTTACTAATAGACGCTTCTTGCATGTTCTTGTTTCAATACCCATGTAAGCGCCTAATTTTACAACTACTAAATACATCTATAATTTGGTCGCTTAACGTTTATTTGGTCAAGAACATGTGTTGCATTCTATGAGTTTCGAATTCTAAAGAAATATAAGACTATGATATTTGATCTATATGCCATCACATATACATGTTATATGGTGAACGGCCACAGTTCGTATTGTATGATACCTTGATGAAGTTAGTTCATCCGAAATAAGAAAATAAACTACGGTACGAAATTAAATATTGAATTTGATTGAGTATGATAAAGATCGCATTGTGTTAAAAGTAACAAAGACCAAAACTACAATATAAATCTAAGGACTCGATCTGATATGTCAGCTTGATCAGTTTATGTAAAGTGCAACATATTTGATGTCCTTAATGTTAAGGATGATTGAGTGCATTTTTGTAAAGAGTTCGTTACGATGTCATAGTAAAAGCATTTTTTGAATGGTTCGACCATTTAGAAATGAAAAACGAATTTACAAGTGTAGGTATGATTTAAGGTATAGTTGGGATGAGAAGAGTGAATGGTCACTTCTGCTTCATAAAGAAACATCGAAAATGAGAATTGTAATAATAATAATTGATACTTAACATCGGAAAAAGAAATATGATTTCTACTTTGAAATATAGTCTAATAAAAAAATTCTAAGTGAATGGTGGACCTTCAAATTTAGTACGCTATTATAGTAATAGTGGAAATAATGGGAGCATGCCATATAACACTTATTTATTGCATCAAGTTACGAAAAATGTTTTCGTAAAACATATTGAACATTATTTATGAAATAATGACTAGGGTGTCGACTGAAGAACATATATAGTTATATTTCAGTGTGAATATTATGAATATTCATAATGAAGTATTACTACAACATGGTATTATTTCATAATAAAAGCGATGCATTAGAAGTATCTAAAACTATTGGCAATGATTTTTGAATTATAGACTAAGCCGTAGTTTTGAGAAATAATTTTATTATATGATTATGAATCATATGACTGTGACGACCCACAAATCTGTACCCTTTGAATCGACAATAAACCACACATGTCTGACCTAAAAAGCACAGACCGACGGAAAGTCAAGAGAAAGAAAAGAAGAGAGAAGAAGAGAAGAGAAGAAAGAGAGAAGATAGAACCAACAGAACAATACAGAATCTCACATCGCAGCGGAAAACATATAATATCGTATCAATGATCTTTACAAAATAGAAACTGTATATACATACATCAATCAGAGTTCAACAATCAATCAATAGTTATCAGCCTGGACAGTTATAATAACCTGTCCTCACATTTGCTGATAATATAAAACAACTAAGCATAACGAATAATCAATAATCAAAACGGATACGTGTATACGAAATGAAGATCTCCAGCTCGCCTGCTGAAGCTCCAAAAGCAAAAAATCTGAACCTGTAATTATACTCGGTCTGACTAGGGCATTGAAAGGGAAGAACGCTCGGATCAGTATGATAAACCAGCATGAGAAACACACTCAACTGAATTTATTAAGTTACCAAACTTTTCTTTTGTCAAAACAAAAGTATCTCATAAGACAAGTCAACACATAAACACAGACTTGTTTTTACCTTACGATAACTAAAAAATTTCATATCAAATCATCTTATATTATACTAGTGTCTAGTATATACAAATAATACAAACATCCATACAAGTTGTCCAGAAACAGGACAAACCGAAGGTGCTTTAATACCACATCCTGTCGAGAAATCCCTAGGATTAGTAGCGAGTAGTCCTTGCATTGGATCTTTCATAATGAAGAAACCAGCGCTACTATATGTATATATATTGGGATTTTAACCCCAAACGATCAACAAGCAATCCCCCACTATGAAAATCCAGAATATTAATAGCATCACAAGCAACCTGCACAATCGTCGCATACTCATCCTGACACAAAAACTAAGTCTCGTAGACTTATCATGTCTCCAACTTTCAACTTGCTATCCTTCAGGCCAAGAAGGAAGCTCGATAGATTGGAGTAATATTCCGCACTACATGAATCAACGTCCTCAACACAAACGATAATCAAGCCAACACAGAAGGCTACGTACTAAGTGTACAACTAAATAGTTCCCACATCAAGTCGAGGAACTAAAATGGCCAAATTTGGTAGTCGGTTATTTAACTATCAAAGCAAACAAACAAATTTTTAGCACCATAACAATCACTAGGCCCTTTTTATTAATCTTTTATAAATTAAATCACTTGACAAATATTCACTTCAAATTATCTTTAAAAGTATATAATCTCAAACCTATTTCAACTTCGATATTGGAAAACATTTTCAAATACTTATTTAATAACAAGTAATTCACAATCTCTTAATTTTAAACACTTGGAAAATATTACATATACTTAAATCGGGATTACGTATATTTTTCATTCTTTAAGGAAAACATTCTCTTAATCACATTTATTCGGGTCAAAACGAATGTTGCGTAAAACATCGTTACAACAACTTAAAATCAATGTACAGGGATTCAAATTAAAACATCATTAATTTAACTAATTAACAAAATTGAAATATAATTAATTTAATTAATTAATTAATTAATTCTCATTATTTAAAAATGATTAATTAATTATAAACATCAATAAAGGAAAGATTAATTACAGTTAAAACAAGTTGATAAATTTAAAAATAATTTATTAAAAAGATTTAGTAATTTAAAAGCATCATTAGAAAATTGATTAATTAACTTTAATTCATCATTATTGAATGATTGACCTTAAACATCATTAAGTAAAATGATTAATTAAATTTGAACATCATTAAATAAAATGGTTAATTAATGTAATCAATCATTAACTAGGTAATTAATTGAATTTAAAACACAACATTAACTTAGTAATTGGTTAAACTTAATCCTTATTAATTAAGTAATTAATTAAATTAAATTAAATAATAAATATTAAAATGGTTAATACTTTTGAAAACATCGTTAATCAAAATCTTGCTTAACTTGTAAAACAATTCCAAGCACGAAGATGAAACCAAACGGTTTCGATAAAAGGTGATTTTTTGAAAGTGCCAATATAGTGACTATCGCTATACGGGCAATTCAGCAAACAAAATTATGGCATTAGCCATAAAACAAACATCACATAGCAATGCTTTATGTATAGTATAAGTTAAATAATGGTGATACATGTAATAAATATTCACTAAGAATTATATTAACTTTAACTACCAACTTTTCATATAGCTAACCACGTGCTTACTAACTTTCAAACGTGACAACTTTTCAAAGAATTAAATAAATAAACAACCAAACCATCACTTCGCATATACAACAAGAATTCATAGGCTATTAAAATGAACATTAACATAGTACAAACTTGGTTTAAGGTGTGTTTTACTCACCGAAAGCTATCTAAACTCTCGCTAGCTTAGGATATGACCTAGCACTTCCATTCCTAAGCAAAAGATGGAGTCTTAGACCCTTAATGCACTAGGTAGGCTCGGCCTTGAAAGAAAAAGGAAGTGAAACTTGTTTTGGTAAGGTGGAGTGACTCTGGATAATCATCGAACTCTCAAAAATGAACCCGAAAATATGTCATTTTCCAACTGGTTTTTGGACTACTTACTCTTGGATTTTGTAAAAGTGGTAAAGATGAAAGTTTTAGAAAATTCTTTTCTCTAAAATTCAAAAAAATGAATCACTCAATTACAATTATTTTTGAAGAAGATATGGTCAGAAGAAGAAGGACTATTTTCAAACTTGAAATTTTGGATCCAAAAACACTATAACGATTGATATATTGACATAGCTATGCGTGAAATTTGAAGAAGTGATCAAGATAAAAGTTGTATCCACTGGAATTTGATATAATTTGAAAAAAAAATAAAAACTTCATTTAGATAATTGATTAGAGAGATCTGATCGATGGAAGAAGAGGAAAATTTAAAGAGATACGGGCGTTGTTTTACCACCTTACACCCTCCACCACACATGCCATTTCGGCCTCCACCTTGTCCCCCCTCATCATGTCAAAGAAAACATGTTTAAATATGTTTTGTACTCAAGTCGCCAAAGTGTCAAATCATGTCTCTTAAGGCATTTTTAGTATATACATGTATATACTTAAGTATATATACCTATGTATATAAGAATATACACTAACTAATTTAAATATTAACTATTTAAGTGTTATTTCAAATATAAACAAGGCTCACAACATTTCATAAAACTTTCATATGGTGAAACATCGAAAATTCGGAAAACGAATTTTGGTCACATTTTCTGTTTTCCATCGAACTAAATATTTTTGTAAACTAAATTTTAAAACTATTTTATCTTTAATATTTATTATTTAAAATATTTTTTATTTTAATTACAAAACCTATTATTTGAATATTTAAAACCAATTAAATATTAAGAAATTAATGTGGTGAAATTACGGATCGTTACAAAAGTGATCTTTGTTTTTGTTTAGAATGTTTGAAATACTATTAAGTTTGTGGATTCAAATTCCAGTAATGAAACTTTTAACATTTTTTATTCTTTTTTTGTTGTTAAATTGTATTTTATATTTTCAATATCAATAAATCAATATTTATTTTTTGTTTGGTTGTAGTTTTGTACTGGATGCACTCACTGTTTTGATTTTTGTTTAATTTTAACATAATTTGTGAAAAATAACCTTTTTTAAATATTTGGAAATAGAAAACTAATCTCAACTAAATCATTACTTAAATAACTGGTGTATGACATTAATTTTTTATCGATTTAAAAGAGGTTTAAATAATACTTATTATAACTGAAAATTAAGATTATGTGTGTATGTACGTTTATACATATATATGTTTACATATGTATGCGTCTATACACATATACATACATGCATGCATGCATACATATACATGTGCGCATGTGTATGTATATATGTTAATAATTTTACATCTTTTTAAACAGAGTTCTTTGTTTTGAAATCATTTATAAACAATACTACGTGTAAAAGCTTGGGTTTGAACTAAAAATATATTTTGTTCAAAAATATTTTGATACATATGTGCATAACACGTGTCAAAATGCGCAACCTAATAGAAAATATTTACATGCCTTTCAACCTAATTCCTAAACAATTTCCAACTAAATTAGAATTTTTCTTTAACAGTTAACAAATAATAACGAACTATGTAACTATGTCTAATAAAATAAATAATAATAGTTAAATCTAATAGTTTGCTTAACATTTTGAGTTACATCTTTGATAGATATATTATGCTACACTAGTCTGGAAATTCAAAGCACTCTTCATAATTGTTTTCAACTGTGCCATGTGTAATCTACCTATTATTGAAGCATGATTGGAAAAAACAAGAGAAAACAATGGCTAAAATAATTTTCATTGTATCTTTACTCACCATGTTATGCTCATATTAAACCAACGAGTATTGAGTAACCCCACTTATTTATCCCTCACGTATAAACCTTAATTTTAACCAAAAGTTCGAAGGGAAGACATAAAAACTATAAATATTTAATTCAAAAACCCACATATTTGTGATTTAAATTTATAATGGGACTAAATAAGGGAAGCCATCGAACGTCCCCCTATTAAATTTCACTACATATTCCATATACATAGAACCGATGCTATGACGTTAAAATTTGACATTTATGGTTTTTAATTTCAAATTGTGACCTTTTGTCTATCAATTGTCGAGCGTGTGCTATTTGGATTGATTATCATGTATTTCTCATGGAGAAAAAGCTATTTGTACTATTTATTGTGCCTTTTATACGTAAAGTGCATGCCGATTGTATTAATTGCTTTATGTGCTAACTATTTTGTCTTGTATGTGTTATTAGCTCTTGTTAACAATAGCTGTAACGGGTTCATAATTTTTTGTCAAATCATAACTTTCCAAACTGTCCTTATATGCAAATTCGATACATATTGTTCTTAGGTTCATACCGGGTCACGAGTTTGAATTTTAATATCATAATAAAATAAAATGATTATGATTGTATTTTTCCTTTTGTATTTTACCAATTTTTTTCATACTTATTAAAATCTCATTATCATTACCTTATATTAGGTCCTCATTCCTTTTTTCCTTCATAAAGGAAACTAGTTGTCCCTCCATTTTATTTTAACTTGAAGTTTAATAATTATTTTTTGAATTATATACAAAATTGAATTTTGGAATCTACATCTCTTAGGAAAAATCCCTTCAGATGATCATCTAAGGGATTAAAAAAACCTACGCAGCGGAAAACAACTGGACCATGATTGTAGTGAGATGAAACAAACAAAGATAAACACTAGAACAGACAGTCACAGATCAATGCAGCGTAGAAAAATAAATAACACCAGTATTTATAGTGGTTCCACTACCGCAAGGCAGTGTACGTCCACTTAGGGAGAGGACATTTTATTAATCACCGAAAGATTAGCGTTACAAGATTGATTCACTTTTGGAGGCTATACATAAGAAGAATTAACCATATAGACAAAATTCTGCAGAGTTTCAGCTCTCTAGGATGGCTTCCATTGTTGTCCAAAAGCTCTACTATTTACATAGTGAAGATATGAGGAGGGTTAGCTACTATATAGCAGCCCTGGTGTTTTGTTCAGCAAACACCAAAACTGGTTTGACATCCATCTGGACCGACATGATTTTGTCCGACTATCAGTACTTTAGATCTGGACCGGGTAAGCGCACAACACATCTCGTTCATCATTAGTTCCCCGGACCAAAAATATGGACCGGCATGCTTATCTGGTTCGGCACTCCAATATAGTACGCATCGATCGACATTCATTGAACCAAAAATATGGAGTGGCGTGCAGCATTTAGTTTGGACCAGTAAATATCTAGAGCGGCATCTACCGAACGAGATTTTTGATTTGGTAACAACTCTAAATTTCACCGCTCCAAATCCCAGTGCTTCTCTTTCTTTGCTTCTTCTTCTTACACCGAGTGAGATTCACCGGACAAAACTTCTTCCTACCGAATGTACTCCACCGGACTGAATCCTTGGTCCGACATCTCCTCCACCGAACCAAAATTTGGTTCGGCGTCTTCTTCTCCAACGCTAGATCCAAGACCTAGCATCAAACAAACCTCTTCCTCCTCCGCTTTACTTTAGAAATGTGACCTAGGGTTTGAAGCTCCTCTCGAAGCTTCTCTAATGGCGATGCTTCTTGTTAAATTCCAGGGTATCATCTCTAACAATCTCCACCTTGATACTGACTTCCAAACAAGCCTTCTAATTTCATCTACACCTTCATTCTCCAAGCAATGGATACTTACCCAATGAGCTTCGGTAATGCCATCACCCATTACACTCTGTCAAACAACTTCGGTAAGGCCATGGCCCGTCAACAAAGTGTTCGAAGTACCCAGTCCGTGTAGAACCTACCAATCTTCACCATGAAAACAAATGTCTCCATGGACCATTTCATATCTCCCTCGTTGCCAACCCGTGGCACCTAGCACTTCATTATGCGAATCAAGTCCAAGAAATTCTCAAACTTGGCAACAGGCAATGACTTGGTAAATATGTCTGCTGCATTCTCCTTTGTGTGAACCTTCTGATGACGAACTAGCTTCTCTTCACTCATCAAGACAAGAAATGACTCTCTCACCTGAATATGCTTCGTCCTCGAGTTGAACTCCATATTTTCAGCTAAGTAAATTGCACTCTAACTGTCACAGTACACATCCATGCCTTCATATGCGAAGCCAAAATCACATACCAGTCACCTCAAATAAAATGCCCCCTTAGCTGCTTCAACCGTAGCTATAAGCTCTGCCTCTGTAGTAGACAAAGCCACAATCGTCTGCAACCTCGCTCTCCAAATGATCGTTGCCCCACCAATGGTGAACACATATCCGGAGGTTGACTTCCTTCGATCTCTATCACCAGCATAGTCGGAATCGCAAAATCCAACCAATCTGAAGTCTCTATCTCTGCCACAAAAGACAAGTCCATGGTTTGGAATTCCTCTAAGTTATCTGAAATACACTTCACTACTTCCCAATGTGTCTTTCATGGATTCTCCATGAATCCACTCACCAATCCAACAGCATATGCAATTTTAGGCCTAGTGCAAACCATGACATACATCAAGCTACCAACTGCATTTGCATATGGGACCTTCATCATATAAGCCTTGTCCTTTTTTGAGATCGGAGAGCTTTACTAGAAAGCTGTATATGCAAAGGCATGGTGTGCTGATTTCCTTTTCCCCTTCCATGCTAAACCGAGCAAGCATCTTTCCAATTTACTCCTTTTGAGTGAGGCACAAAAGTCCTAGCTTTCTATCCCTTTGAATTTCCATACCCTAAATTTTCTTTGCTTCTCCAAGATCTTTTGTTTCGAATTCTGCTTTTAGCTTCGCTTTAAACTATCGATTTCATCCTTATCCTTGGAAGCAATCAACATATCATCCATGTACTAGAGTAAGTACACCCATATACCATTCTTTAAATGCTTGAATACGCACAAGTGTCTTTAATGCTACGATCAAAGCCAATTGAAAACATAAAAGAGTCAAACCTCTTGTACCAGTGTCTAGGCGACTGCTTAAGTCCATACAATGACTTCTTCAATTTGCAACCCTAATTTTCTTTCCTATCTACAACAAATCCTTCTGGTTGCTTCATGTATATGGTCTCATCCAAGTCTCCGTCCAAGAAAGCGGTGTTCACGTCCAGTTGCTCTAGCTCCAAGTCATGAGCTGCGACGATAGCGAGCAAAATGCGGATGGACGTATGCCTCACTACTGGAGAGAATATCTCACCATACTACAATCCTTTCTTTGTGAAAACCCTTTAGCAACTAGTCTAGTCTTGTATCTCCCATCATCCTTCACCTTGAATACCCATTTACAACCTATAGGGTATCAAATCTCAGGTCTTGTTCTTCTTCAACGACTTTGACTCCTCTTCCATGGCGCACATCTACTTTAAATTATCACATGACTTCAAAGCTTCATCAAGGTCAAGCGGCTCCTCAAGAACCACATGTATGGCATAGTTAAACTGATCACCAAATCTAAGGTTCGTAAACTGCCAACCACCATACCTTTCGGGCGACCTGATAGTCCTACGACTGAACTGGGTAGGTACTGCTTCGCCTAAACTCCTTTCAGCTCGACCTTAAACTAAACTTACTCTAGATTCATGCACATCACCATTATTACTAGAAGGTGCCTGTGGACTATCATGTGATATTTCATCAATCGCGTCTTCCTCGACAACATCAACAACAACTCTACTATTTGGCTAGAACATGGAAACTTCTTCCATCTCTTTAGGCCTATCAGAATCTTCTGATGTGGCAGATAGCTTCTCCTTCGGATTAAACATAGCAGACTCATCAAAAATAACATGTTTGGAATAAACAATCTTTCGATCAATAGGGTTCCAAATTTGATACCCTTGGATACCATTGGTGTAGGCCATTGTATGCTTCAGCCTCCAACTTGTGACCACCTATATGGTGAACGTACACAGGACAACCAAAAATTCGTAAGTAACCAAGATACGCTGCTTTACCTCTCCATTTTTCCTCTGAAATCTTCCCATCTATGGCTGAGCATGGAATTTGACTTATGATATGTGCCGCGGTTGATAATGCCTCAGTCCAAAATCATCTAGATAATCCCGCCGTCACTCTCAAGCAACGAGCCTTCTCCAGTGGAGTCCTGTTCATCCTTTCTACAACCCCATTAGATTGTGGATTGTCGGGTGTAGTGAAATGTCTTTGAATGTCATGCTGTCTACAAAAGTTGAGGAACTCTCTAGAGACAAATTCACCGCCATTATCAGATCTCAGCACCATCAATCTAAAACCAGATTGGTTCTCAACAAGCGCCGTCTAGCCTTGGAACTTATCAAAACTCTCTAATTTAGCCTTCATCACATACACCCATACTTTTCGAGAAAATTCATCAATGAAAGAGATAAAATACTTTTCTCCTCCAAGAGAAGGAGTAGCAACCGGTCCCCAGACATCTGTATGCACGTACCCAAGTGCTCGCCTCGATCTATGGAGTCCAACTCCAAAAGATACTTTAGTTTGCTTGCCTAAGACACACTGCTGGCAAAAGTCCATCTTGTCGAAGCTTTCTCCTTTGATCGTCTTCCGTCATCGAAGCAACTCCAAGCCCTTCTCTGAAATATGACCCAACCTAAGATGCCAAAACTGTATGGCATCTAATGTATGAGAACTATCTACTCCAACACACGACTTTCCAGGAACTGTGGTTCCTTTCAACAAATACGGATTTCAAAACACATCTCCTTTGATAAGAACTATTGCACCTCTCGAAACCTTCAAACTATCCTTCTTGATGGTTACCTTGCATCCCAAAGATGCCAATTGTCCTAAAGAAATTAAGAACTTTCGAAGACCTGGAATATACCGGACACCCGTCAAAGTGCGTACCACTCCATCAAACGACATGATCCTTACTGTACCTTCACCCATTTCTCTACAACTAGCATCATTACCCATAAGAATAGAGCTTTCCTCTCGTCCAACGAAAGAACTGAAGTAATTATTATTAGGCGTCATATGGAAAGACGCCCCTGAGTCTAGCATCCAATGGCCTGAGACATCCGATACTGCAACAGACAACACATCGTCAGATACAGACTTCTCCACCGCAAATGATGAAGTTCCATCTTCTTCCTTCTTCTTCAAATCTGGACAATCCTTTTTCCAATGACCAGGTTTCTTATAGATAAAGTACTTCCCATCCTTAGACTTTCCTCTCCTACCATTATCAGGTTTCCTGGACTTGGAACGCCCTCTAGAGTGCCAATTCTTCTTATCTTCTCTAACTCTTTCAACAAGTAGGACGTGACTACTACTTCCACCTCTACTTTCTTCACTTATCTCCTTCATATGATCTCTCAAGCCCTTAGATAGAAGGTCCGACTTCACATCTTACACTATCAATGTGTCTCTAGAGAAGATAAGGCTGTTAGCGAAATTTGTGTAACGCTTCGGAAGAAAACACAAAAGAATCATTGACATTTGATGCTCATCCATATATAAGTCAACGGTCTTCATCTTCATCATGAGATCATCAAAGAAATTAAGATGTCCCTTCACTGAAGTACCCTCTCTCATCCACATAGTGAAAAATGTCTTTAGCAATATCAGACAGTTAGTCAGATATTTCTTTAAGTAGAGATTTTCTAGCTTGGTCCAAATGCCCCTGGCAGTGGCCTCATTGCTGATCTCTAAGATAACATTCTCTGCCATAGCTAGTTGTAAAGTAGTAAAGGCCCATTTCTCCATCTCCATCTCCATCCTTTCCGCGACTGAGATGTCAACCATCAACTCCTTAGGGGCAAACACTACTGGATGGACTTCATTCCTCATTAGAACAACCTTCGTCCTACATTTCCATTTCTTGAAGTCTTTATCCCCTTTCTATCTCTCAATTTCCAATTGTGATCCTGACATGATATGAATCCCTCTAGTATATGGTCTTGTAACAACTGGAGTCGCTCCATCTCCTGCCATAGCGTCTAACACTCCTTAATCAACCTTGCAGCTCTGATACCAGACTATTGGGGAAAATCCCTTCAGATGATCAGTCTAAAGGAGTAGAAAACCCAACACAGTGGAAAACATTTGGATTGTGGTTGTAGTGAGACAAAACAAATAGAGATAAACACTAGAAGAGACAGTCACGGATCAATGTAGTATAGAAAAATAAATAACACCAGTATTTATAATGGTTCCACTACCACGAGGCAGTGTACATCCACCTGGGGAGAGAAGATTTTATTAATCACTGAAAGATTAGAGTTACAAGATAGATTCACTTTTGGATCTATACATAGGAAGAATTAATCATACTAACAAAATTCTATAGAGTTTCAACTCTCTAGGATGACTGCCATTATTGTCTAGAAGCTCCACTATTTATATAGTGAAGATATGAGAATGGGTAGCTGCTATATAGTAGCTCTGGGGTTTGGTTAAGCAAACACCAAAAAATGGTTCGGCATCCATCTAGACCGGTATGATTTGGTCTGGCAATCGGTACTCCAGATGTGGATCCACTAAGCTCACAACACATCTCGCTCGGCATTAGTTCCCTGGAATAAAATTATGGACCAGCATGCTTATCTGGTTCGACACTCCAACATAGTACGCATCTAGACCGGCATTCATTGAACCAAAAATATGGAGCGGCATGCAGCATTTATTTTGGACTGGTAAACATCTGGAGCGGCATCTACCGAACGAGATTTTTGGTCCGGTAACAACTCTAAGTTTCACCGCTCCAAATCCTAGTGCTTCTCCTCCTTTGCTCCTTCTTCGTACATGGATATGCTTACTTAAAATAGTTACAAAAGGTTTGTAGGACTTGTATGGAGTTCTCATCAAATGAACAATGTTCAATAATTGAGTGCATCAAGAAAGTTGAATATTTTAATTTTAAAATTACCAGAAAATTGGAAAGATATTGAGACAGATCCACTAATAAGATATATTATATAAGATAAAATGAGGGTAATATAGTTCCAAATTGCATCTTGTTTTAGATAGAGAATATCAAAGAAGGTTGAATAATTTTGAAATACACCAGAAAAAATGTGAATAGTGGGATTCGAACTTGGATGGATTTTTAATCAGATGAATAATGCTAAAGGATTGAGTGATTTAAGGAGAGTGAAGTATTTTAATTCAAAAATCATGAGAAAATTAGAAAAATGTTGAGGGTGATCCACTAAAATTTTAAATTTTGAAAAATATAAGCGATAAGATAGTAAAATGGACATGCTTACTTATTTAAAATAATTATAAAAGGTTTGTAAGACTTGTATGGAATTCTCATCAAATGAATGAAGTTTAAGAATTGAGTGCATCAAGGAAAGTTGAGTATTTTAATTCTAAAATTATGGAAAAATTGGAAAGATGTTGAGATATATCCCCTAATAAAATATATAGTATAAGATAAAATGAGGGTGATAGTTCCGAATTGCATCTTGTTTAAGATAGATAATGTCAAAGAAGGTTGAATGATTTTGAAATACATTACAGAAAATGTGGTTAGTGGGATTTGAACTTGTGTGGATTTCTCATCGGTTGAATAATGATTAAGGATTGAGTGATTCATGGAGAGAGGAGTATTTTAGTTTTAAAATCATTAGATAATTAGAAAAATGTTGGGAGAGATCCACTAATAAGACGTATAGTATAAGATTAATACCCATACTCATTTGTAAAAAATGTGCTAACACAATTCTGGCATATATTTTCTACTCTCATCCTCCATTAGAAAATAAACCTACATGTTTCCTCCTAACTCTTCATCTTTTTGTAACTTAAAACATAATTATTATATTTTTTGCACATGATCCATTCTATATTAAACTTATTTTCTGTTCAAATTATAACATTTATCTTCTACTTTAAGAAAATTATTAATGCCTTCTACTAAATTTTGTTGTCACATTAGAATTAGGATATTCACTCATTCCTTGCAAAACAAATAAACGGATCTATTAAAATGCCAAAAGCTCTCATTTTTCCAAATTTAAATCATTCGATTTATTTTGTATGTTATTATATCTCTATATTCTACCAATCCGTGATCTAATCTATCCAACTATCCATTCTATTATTTATGAAATTTAGTACCTAACCATATATCTTCTCTTTTAATCCACTATTAGATCATGTAGTCTCTTTAATTTAAGAAATAATTCGCACCTTTTCTCAATTGTGTTTATATCTCAATCTATTTTATAATTTTCTATTATGTTACTTAATAGACTGTGAAATGTTCATAAGCAACACGCATCCATAGTTATCATCGTAGTCTTGGTGATCTTACGCAACAATAAGGTGATAATATACGATTTTTAAGAAGTTTGTTTTATGTTACAGTTCAATTTTTTTTCCTGTTCGGAAATAGTTGTCGGTATCTATAAATAGAAATATAGTTATTCATAATGGTTATAATCATATCAAATATTATTGCTATGCAATAAAAAAAATTAATTGCTTTTAATTTTGATTAATTTGAATTCAAGGTAATTTGAGAATTAAATTGAAATTCAGTTTATGAGAGAATTAATTACATGCTAAGTAACTTTATTACTAATTATATGATTGATTATTTATTTATTTATATTCTTTTATCAACAAGAATTTAGGTATATAATAAATATATAAGCTTCTGCCATATATAAACTGTTACAAATAAAGTTAAGCCGCTTCTTCTTTCTCATTTTTTATATAAAATTATGTTTTCATATTTTTATTTTTATTGATCTAACTATGAATTTGGGTTCCTCCATTTACTTTACCAGAAGTCATTGGTTTGTCAGTACATAGATGCCAAGAAATCATAAGTTTTTTATATAATTAAATCAAGGTAAAACTGATCTTTATTTCATTCAAAACATTAATATAAAAAGACAAGTTAGAAGAAAAGCATTATGTATGAAGTAATATTATTTAAATAATTCATTTCACACGGTAATTTAGGGAAAAAATATAAATGTATAAGAAACATTTACATTCTGCCTCGGCAGGCAATATTAGAATTGGTTAAAACTTTATTTTTAAATATGACATTTGGAAACATATTTATTTTTAATATTCTATATTGTCTTAGTCAGTTAGAACTCTGGGTAAATTCAAACAATATCCTTCTTTAATCAATCCAGGTTTTTAATATTTTTCTATTAATTAATTTAATATACTATGTAACGTTCATAGACAATACATATTCATGGTTATCAAACAATTCTTAAAGATCTAAAGCAAAAAATTTGATAATTTACTAAGTTTATTTTATGTTATTCTGACATTTTGCTATTGTTTATAGATAACTACAAATTGAGACATAGTTATCCATAATGGTTACAAGTGAACCATTATAATATCAAATATTATTATTATACAAAAATAAATGAACTAATTGCTTTTATTTTTGGCAGATTTAACTTCAAATTACTTTGAGAATTAAATTGTAATTCATATTAATGAGAAAACCAAATACATGTCAGTTCTTTTTAATGCTAATAAATTATTTAAGTAATATGCAACCAATTAATTATTATTTTTATCCTTTTATCATTAACATTTTAGATGAATGAGGGAACTTGTAACATGACATATTTTATAAATAAAGAAATATAAATTAAAGATTAAGTCATTCATTTTGGTTATAAGTGAACTAATTTTAAATATTAAGGATGATATCAAATATTTTAGCATGCTAAGTAACATCCTGCCATTTTGACCCCCAAAAGTGGACACTAACAAATCAATGGTATTCACATGCCGAGCATCCAAGTGTTCGAACGACGGATCATTGGGAAAGAAAGAAGAAAGAAAAGAAGAAGAAGAAAAATACACAGAATCTCACAATGCAGCGGAACAATATATATTAGTTAACATAAAATTTTATATAGTCATTTCCAAATGTATACATCAGAGTCATTATAGTACAAATTCTACCCTAGGACGGTCATAATTACTTGCTCAACTCAATTAATACAAAATACAAATAACACGGCAGAAATAAGATAAATAACTAGTTATCGATGGAGCCACCTGCTCCAAGCTCCTACCAAATGCATCCATGGAAACCTAAACTACTTGTTGCTTATATAAATTTGAACATCCAAGAGTTTTAGGGAAATAAAATAAAACTTCAGGTCAGACATGGGTCTGGTGTGAGTAAAGCATAAGTTTAACTTTTACGAAAACATTCAAATCAAAGGTATCTCGTAAGACCATGCCGCATATAAACACAGATGAGTTTTTACCTTACGATAACCAAAATACTTTATATTATAAAGTCCAGTGATATTATAATAATGTCTAGGGTTTAAAATATCAATAATCAAGTAGTTGTGATGTGTGCACATGACAGCAAAAATAGGTATACAATCAAAAACCGAAGGCGATTATTGAGAATGGATTCCAACAAATGATAAGGTAAGGAGCTACCTTCTGTACAGTACACCTCTAGATATAATGTACCATGTGCTGTAGTTACCTTTGTAACCCGCTTGACAAGACTAGCCTACCCCTGACTGGATAGTACCGAATATGATCATCCTAATTGTGACTATTAACCAAAAATAAGCCCCAAAGCATATGTAGAGATATCGGCTATAGAAAAGGGATGATCATACCTTATATGAAGCTACCCACGTAGCATTGCGACAAAACCTATTTAACCACTTTCGAGGTATGAGGCTTGAGAGGCTATGCTCTTACCATTTCCTCATAACAATCAATCTGGAAATACTAACATTGCCCTCCAAGCAGAAATGCATTAATAGTATTTATCCATACAAGTTCATTCTGCGTCTGAACAAAACCAAAGGCACTTCAAGGAGCACTGTCTTCAATCATCTTCAAGAATCTTTCATTTAAACGCATATGTTGGTTCAAAAAGGGTTTGGATAATATATCAGATCCCAACCAACAACAATAATTTTTGGTTGACTCAATAGCATTTCTTTTAGAAATATGCAACAAGTATTCGAGTCTTCACTACGAATATACCCAACATACTTCCTGAGTCAAAACTAGCCAAGATTTGATAGTCGGTTATTTAACTATCAAATAAACAATCAAATAAAATCTAAAGATTTAGCTACCCATAATAACCACTAACCTCAAAATAAATCTTTCATTTGTTTAAATTTCTTTCTAAAATATTTATCAACTATTCATATACTCATCTCACTAGCATAAGTATACACACAAAACATCGTGAATGATTTCTTATTTTAAAATCGTATTAAAAGGATCAAAACAAATGTTATTTAAATTGGAGACAAAGATAACCTCAAACACTGGTGTTGAGTATGGAATGAATATCCATATCACCAAAATTAAGAAGGTCGATTAAAGGAAATCCAATCTCTAACTTACTTCTATAAATCCTTTTAATAAAAAAATTTCATTTATGAAATGTCCTTTACTTAACTTTCAAATATTTATAAAACACTTTATAAATCTCTAAGTTAATCTATAGAACTCTTTTATAAATATCCAAAATCAATTTATAAAACTCTTTATAATTATCCAAAACCATTTATAAACTTCTTTTATATATATTCAAAATCATTATAATTTTTTTTTTATAAATGTCCGAAATCATTTATAAACATCTTTTATAAATATTTAAAATCTCTTTTCAATTTATAGAACTCGTTTATGAACTTTCTTTGTTTAAAATAAAACTTTTTAAATAAACTTTAATCAAGAAAGTTTTGTTGATAAACAATTAATTATTTAAAAACACTTTTGAATAAATAGGTTATTATTTAGAAACATTCCTCATTTAATCATCTCTAAACAAAATTAACAAGAAATTGATTTTAACAATTTATAAAGTACCAAATTACTTCAAAATATCTTTAATAAATTAATTGCTTCATTATTTGTTAAATAATTTAAAATGGAATAAACTTTAAACCATTATCAAAATGGTTAAAACGAAACATTTGACTTTACATTATCAAGAAGAGGCTTAGTGACCATAATGGTTCATTTAATTGAGTTTAACTCATCCAAGTTATAATATGGGTATTTACATAACAAGCATATACGTAAAAGGGATAAAAGGTCCAAGTTAGTAAAATAGCAGAATTGGGTTTTTATTCTTCTTAAATAGATGTCCACATTATATACTTGGTGAAATATGGAAGAACTATGATTTATTCTACCAAATAGATGTCCAATATAATTTAATTAGCAGAACGTTGTTTTTTCTACTAAATAGATTTCCTTGGGTTTCATGTTCAATGAGGTTACTTAAAAGTGATCGACAAAGAAATCCCTCGGTTTAAAAACATTCTTTAAAAGAGAGTGGCTTTAAAGCAAGACTGATCTTCAAAAATAAAGTGATTCAAAATTAAAATTTTATCTAAAAATTAAATAACATTTAAACTCTTTACTTGAAAAATAATTAAACCTTTAATTAATAATTAAAAAATAATTAACTTTTTATATATAATTATATAATAATTATCCTTAAATAAATGATTAAATAATAATAACTTTTAAATAAATAATTAATCCATAATTAATCCTTAATTAATTATTAAATAATAATTTAAACTTTTAACTTAAATGTTAATTAATATCAATTAATTAATTAATTAATCCTTAATTAAAACTTAAATAATAAATTAAACCCTTTATTTGAAATAATTAAATCATTAAGTTTTAATTAAACCTTAACTTAAATTTGACTTGATTAATAATTAGTTAATAATTAAACCCTTTCTTAAATAAATAATTTAATTAATATTAATTAAATTATTTATTAATTCTTAAATAGTTAATTAACCTTTTATTAATTAACTAATTATAATCCACTTGCTTAAAAATAATTAAGCGTCAATTACCCTAACTTAATTAATGATTATGTACTAATTGCCTTAATTAAATAATCATTAAATAAATGAATGAATGAATAAATAATATTTACTTCTAAACACTTATGATAAGTTTTGTAAACACTTTTCAAAAATATACCTAAGATGGAACAATTTTAAATTTTTGCAAAAGAGTTCGTCTTACGAACTGCGTTTATAGCGACTATCGCTAAATGACCCGTAACTTTAAATCTTGCTTAAACTTCCAAATAGTTTTAATAGATTTCTCTTCTGGTTTTTATTTACTTTTATATACTTTGAATAAAGTTTTGAATCTAAAACGGTAAAGTTTAAAACTTTATAAAAGTCCTTTTAGAAACAGTTAAGTAAAACAAATTTTAAGTAAGGGATTTTCTATGTCACTTCATAAAAACCTAAGTGCTAACTCTCTTAGCATATTCATAAAATACATGAACCAAATCATGCATTCACATGCCACCACAACAAGACATAAGCAAAGTCCTGACTTGTTAGATAACTTAACGTTTTAACTTTTATTTCCATATTTATCCACGTTACATCCAAGCATGCATAAGCACATATTTGATCATATGAATCAAACATTAACTTTCATCCAAACATACAATAAATATATAACTAAGATAAGCTAGAATATAAAGTTTGAAACTTTAAACAGAATTGAGCTTTACTCACTAAAAAGCTATCCAAACAAACAAAAACTTAGATCAACCTTAGCACTTGAATTAGCTTTAATAAAAAGTGATTTTGAAGGGCTCAAGGGCCAAATTGGCTCCGCCTAGATAGGTGGAGGGATCGACCATGATAGTGCTTTTGTTTAAGAAGAATGGATTTTCAAACTCTGAAATCAACTTTAGAAACCATGAATTTTTATGAAGCTAAGGAATAAAGTGGAGTTTGAGAAAATAAGTGATAAAATGAAAAGGAAAATATGATATTTGTTTTTATATAACATGAAATAATAAAATTACTAATTTTCCGCTTAGTACATGCCTTTCATTCACATCCCTCCACATCATCAACTTTGTCTTCCCTCTTAAAATACACGAAATTCCTTGTCCCCCTTACTTTACTGATGACCTAATGCATTAAATACAACATTGTATTTATGCTTAAACATGTTCATGTGATGCGATGTTTACTTTTTTTCATTTCTTTTAATTTGAAATTTAAACTTATTTAACCTTAAGTAAGCGCGCGCGCACATACACATATTACTAACACATGCTAACCTACTTATAAATGTATGTGTATGTATTTACACAAGAGTTCACAACGTTTCGATAACTTTTAGCCGACGAAAAGTCAAAAATACGAAAAACGAATTCCGACCACATTTTCAATTTTTATTTGTGCTAAATAATTTTGTAAACAAATTTGGAAAATATTTCACCATCTTTAATTATTATTTAAAAGCATTTTATGTTAATTATAAATTCTATTATTTTAATATAATTTAATTAATTAAACATTCGCAAATCAAAACGTTGAAATTCCGGGTCGTTACATGCAATTAATAAAAGGAATTAATTGCTTTTAATTTTGGTCAATTTGTATTTAGAATATTTTGAGAACTATATTGTAATTCGATTTAATGAGAGAATAGTTACATGTTAAATCTCTTTAGTGTTTTATTTATTTCCTTATATGAACAATTACCAACCTTTCAGATGCATAACTCAATAAGGAAACATGTAACAAGAAGTATTTTGGAAATTCAACAAATGTTTCCTAGATGTAAGAAATATGCGTATAAAGAAAAATAGTGACGTACAAGCTCATTGCCTATTTTTATAAATATATTTACTTTCCTTTATTAAGACTAGTATAAAAAATTTGAATATAAATATAGTTATAAATAATATTCTTCAACAAACATAACAAACTATTGTTAGGATAACACTTGCTTATGCTTTTAAGACAACATGATATTTTCGATATATTTGCTTATTTTTTAGTGAAACATTATTTATTCAATATATTTTAAAATGTAATTATAATTTTTGTCTTATTAGCATAACAATTACATCAGGTAACAAATATTATATTTTGTCGTTGTTGGATGTACAAACAATAATATTACAAGCGTTTATAATGATATATAATTACATGATATTTATGGCTCGCTTTGTTGATTGTATTTTCTTATGTCATTTGGTCTTATAGTTAGTTTCAATGTGATGTCATCTATAGTATTCTTATCTGCATCCAATGAGTGTTTCCCTCAGTGGTAATTACTTTGTCTTTGAATTATGCAAAATTTTGTATATTTTCATTCATACGATGGTATGATTATCTGAATTACATCTTAGAATTATTTGGTTGTTCCAAAAAAATAGACTACGATGTCTTCGAGTGCAGCTTAGCTGTCATGGCATTAGGGTTAATGAAAAGGTGCAAGGATCGGTTAGTGATGACAACATCAAACCAATTTGTTAATTGTCAAAAGTGGAGAGAGTCTCTAGTGCACTCACTGATGATTTTATGAATCTTTCCAATTTATCTCAATGTTTAAAAATAATGTAATGTATAGCGTTTATTATTTATTTATATCTCTCACTTTATAATATGTTATATCAATTAGGAATATAGCTTTTGAAGCTATTAGATATTTTTTTTAAATTCAATTAGTATTATGTTGTGTCAATAAATATACTAGTGCAAACGTTAGATATTGCTTATTTATACTAATTTAACACTATTTCACACGTAGCATGATTTCCTTATTCCATATATGGGACATTATTATCATATCAAATGTATACATATTTTAATGCATATTATGTATAAGATAAACCAATATTGATCTTATGCATCACCCTAATTAATAAGCATGCTCAGTAATGTAATCTGCTAAGTATGGAATAGTTGACAATTCATTTTAATGTTTTTTGTATAGATCCACTATTCTCTTAAAAAAATTGTTGCACTGCATGTGCTTCAAAATTACCTAAGTAGGTTTATTGATAAATGTCTGCCATTGGGGTTAAGGAAGTAAACTAATCTAAATAAATTCAGTCCACATATATACACTTTCATCTTCATATAACTAAAATCTAAAAATATATCACCAAATAAATTATTTGGTGAACCCCATGTGTGTAGTATGGGATCGCACTACTATACTATTAAAACTGAGTTCCTTTATGAGTTCTCTTATTGCATCATGTCTTTTCCACTTCTCATTACTCTATTTTTATATAAAAAGTAAACTAGTGAGTGACTCGTGCGTTACATACGGTAATGTTATAAAAGAAATTATCGAATATACATACTTAAGTAGTTAACGTACAGTGTAATAAGCTAATGTTAAGTATATATTTGTGTAAGTCGTGTTTCAATTATTATGTACATGTTAATACGTAATAAAATACCAAATTTGAAAGAAAAATAACGACATATAAATTTGAATGTAGCTTAGCTAAATGAAATTAAAGACAACCATCCAAACAATTTGTAAATTATACTTTAAGAACTAAAGAGGGCTTTGGTTATTATGCATATATTTTTTATTACCAGATATCATCTAAGAAAGAATAATAATAATACAAACTTGAATGTAAATCGGTTGAGGTTAATTAAACAATGATAGAATTTACACCTGAAACTAAATGGTAGGTCGAAATTAAGGAGAAACTTATTAATAATCATAGAAATAATAAACTATAAACAACAGTGATTGTTAGACCAAAAATTGATTCAACATTCCAAAACGTTGTTCGAGGTAATATTATTTGGAATGATCCTAGTAACACTCATGAGCTTGAATATAGTCATGACGTTATTAAAAGTTCAAGTCACAAGTCTATGGGAAAGGTAGGCAAATTGCATAATTGTGATAGTTCATTGTTTGTTCAACAATGAAAGGAGTGGGCAATCCATGTATATTACGGTCCTTTGTTCATATGTCATTAGGCAATTTAGGCTTTATGCAAAGTAAACTTCAATTTAGTCAGGGACTTAAGTGGCTTTGTTTAATATATAAGTCCAAATAAGTCCAAGTCCAAAGAATAAGTTATATGGACGTCCATTCTCACAATAATAGTCAAAGATACATATATAATAAGCATATGCTATGCAATTTTTATTGTCCAAGGTCTTATGTGAAAAATGTTACAAGAGTACGATCGACACTAAAATCCCTAAATAAATTTAGGGTTACAACTTTGAGATTTTAGAAATGATAAAATAATTAATCGCCCCCATTTGAACGGCCAAAGGGGATCATTTATAGAGGTCGAATGTGGCGGTTAGCCGCCATATGTCCATGCAACCATATACCCCGTACTCCTTAAGTACTCGATACCCTTCTTAGTTGTTGAAACTCGTATCCCTTTCTTTCTATAGATACTTGATGCTGTTATTTTGTTATATTTGCTTTTCGGTTAACATTGTAAAGGCTCGATATCTTTACTTCATAAGTATATGCTTATCATGCTTTATTGGCGCGACGTCCTTCCTTGGCTGCATATTCAATGATATTTTGTTTTGTATAAATTCGACACCCTATACTATATTATTTCTTAAAAGCTCTAATGACACTCGAAATTCTTTATTGTTCGATGTCCATTTCATAAGATGTTTTACCATTATTAGGCCAAGTATGTAAGACAGTCCTTTAGTAAAGATATAACATCCCTCTTTATGATTATATGCTCGATATCTCCTTTGCTTTATGTGCTCGACATTCTTTTTTGTTACATGTTTGGCAACATTCGTGGTTGTAGTGGCTCGACATCCCTCCTGCTGTTGTAGAAGCTTGCTAACCTCATATTTTATATGCCCACGACGCTTTATATTAACTGTAACATCCCCCTACTTGGAGGCCCAAAACTAACGGCTATGGATGCTACAGTCATCCATAGTTATTAATCCTCGACAACCAAACACGTCGATATTTGATACATTGATACACAGAAACACAAGAATATGGAAAAAAAATTAAACAGCAAACAAATTCCACATTCCATTTCAAAATATTCCAATTTGATTACATAATCCCAATTCGTAGACCACGTTCAGGTAACATATAATTATTACAAAATAAGTCAAGAGCGACATATGAAGATGCCCCCTTGGTAGATCAGAGTGTATAGATAAGCAAGAAACAATTTGCCTTTACAAAAAAAACACACCGCGGACATAAAAGAACTCTAATAACAAGCTTGCCTCCTGCATATCCATGGAAGTTTTATTCGTCTAAAAGAACACCTAGAAACCTTAACTCTCAACCTACTCAAAATTAATTGACTACCCGAGAGTTTAAGGGGAAAACAAAAAATTCGAGTTAGACATAAAGCCTGGTATAAATAATAAATTACCATCTCAAACCATTTAGATATCTAGCGAGACCACACAGCTTAGCGGAATGGGTTTTCCACTCACTAGTATCATAGAACATTTATAAAACCATATACCATGCTATGCATCCACAATGGTTAAAACATAATATTTCAAAAACTTTTGATGATATGCAAAACAAGTAAATCAAATCTGGATTACCCATCCCCGTTCATTCTAACTATCTGTCTCTACTATAGTTTCTAGGATTACTATTAACCTGTAAATGTTTAAGGACTATCTGTCCAATGTCATAGTTTTTATGGGATCACTAAGAACCTATTGGTAACTCCAATATCTTATCTTTTATCCTAGTTTTCATGGGCTAATTAGGAACATATTGACTGACTGTCAATATCTTAATCCGGATATAGTTTTCATGGGCTAACAACAAATCTTAATCCGGATATAGTTTTCATGGGCTAACTACAAACCTACCGGCCCCTGCCAGTATCAAATCATAGTTTTCATGGGCTGACTATGAACCTATTGGCCCCTGCCAATATCATACAGTTTTCATGCGCTTAGTGTAAAACTATTGCCCCTGCCAATATCTTTAATTAATATTTTAACATCTGTTAAGTTATATTCACTACTGAATCAACCTAGCTGGTCATTCTACCCTTTCTTCAAAATACAGTTTTGGGTTAATAACAATGTGAATAATATTTCCAAAATCTTTATTTATGCCATTGTTTTTTCTTTAAAAATGAGAATGGGTCATTTGTTTTGAAACTTTAGAACATCACTTTCGAAACCACTGCATGACCTACTTCGAAAGCATAGAAAACCTCTTTTAAAACTCTAAGTATATATCTTTCGAAACCAATTACACCTTCCGATGGTATCAAGAAAAATTCTTTAAAACATAGCTTCAAAACATATAAAGTACCCTTTAGAAAGCATTAGGTTTACTCTTTAAAAATCATTTGGGTCAAAATGTTTATATACGAAAGTATCTTTTTCGAGACCAACAAAAATAAACTTGGAGAAAAGTTGATGGTGTCGGAACCATCAAGTTCGAAAGTAAAGACATTTAAAATCAAAACTTCGAAGGACAGAGTCGAAACCCCCTTTCGAATCCATCACCTTCGAAACCCTCAACCCCTTCGAAAGCAATTAGGAAGTGGCTAACATTGGTTAAAATAGAAATAACCTTTAGAAAGCATCACAGTCGAAAGGTAGTATAACAGCCAGGTTTCGACTAGGTCGGAACCTACCCTTACGAAAGCTCTTGTTTAAGGAAAAAGGTACCCCTTCGAAAGCTAATGCTTTAACATAATATGACAACCCTCTTTGAAAGCTAATTATAAAACCCTTTCAAAAACATACGTTTCGAGTATGTCGAAAGCTCTAAGCAAAACAAGGAAAGATTTTAACTTATGAAAACAAAGCAGGGTTTCGACCCCATCAAAAGCTAACCTTTCGACACCAAGGCTTCCGCCATCCTTCCAATCCACTACATATCATATAAGTGATATCTTGTGTATTGGCTTCGACTATAGTGGTTTTGACTGTGTTGGTTTTGACTGGGATGAGGTAGAATCAAAGGAGTGAAAGGTATTTACTATCTGAGGCAGAACACCTTTTTCTGAGTTAAAGGATGAATTGTTGCAACTTTTTGTAGTTACTTTATAACTACTTGCCTATTTGTAAACCACTGATTGGTTGCCATAAAAAATTTTCAAAATACTTTACATTTAAGACTTCCACATTTATATCATATTATAAACCTTAAAATGTAATGTTTAATCCCTTCCATATGCTACAATCAATTATTTCAAAAAAGTCCTTCTTTTAAAATAATTTATTTTCCCTTGTAAATCAGTTAGGAAAAATCCCCAAAAACCATAGAAATTCAATTTCATCGTGTAATCAAACATATTAAAATTTTAGACTCAATTTCTTCTTGAAATTCTTGAAATAAATTTTAAACCCAATTATATCATATTTTTCATCAAAAATTCATAGTAAAATTTCCATAGCTTGGAAAATTCTGAAAATTAAAACCATTCTCCAAAACCATGTTTACTTAACATAAAAAATTTCCATGGCAATTTGAAATCATAGATTCTCGGTTTTACATCAAAACCGTGCAAATTCATATGCGTATGAATTAAAATAAATCAACATAATATAGATCAAGCATATCATTATCCATTTTATCACAAAAACGAATTTAAATCATAAATCTAAAACCATATAATCATAAAATAAAATAGAGATGGTATGAGATTATTATTCACCTTAAACGTGATAAGGAATTTGAGATTTGTTATTGATTAATCCTTCCTAGCTTTGATCCTTAGATTTTAAATTGAAATTCCTCTTTTCCTTCTTGTTAACGGCCAACTATATTTTATTTTCTGATTTGCGTTTGTGGTTGTGAGAAATGAAACGCGAATGCAAAAAAAAGAGAAGTTATAGCCATGTATAATAGATTGGCTAATTTATTAATATGCCCATATGTAGGTTAATTAACCCTTAAATTAATTTAAAGCCCATTTATCTTATGGTTAAGCATGGCCCTATGTAATATATTCAAATCTCAATCCCCTTATCATCCTTATTCTATTTAATTTATCTAATTAAATATTCTGAATAATGTTATCAAAAATTAGAGATGCTACATTTACAGTTTCGACAACCTTATCAATTTATAAACTCTATATCGGCACTGCATGATTCCGAGATTACTTTTATGCTCGATGCCCTTTTTAAGGCTGTAAAGTCTCAACATCGTTTGTAGCTTGATATTTTCATGCAGATGCTTGCTACATTATTGACTTGGAAGTTTAATATGTAATATATTTATCAACTCGACATGCATTTATAGGCTCGACATGCATTTATAGGCTTGATATGCTTTCTTTAGATGCTCGATACATGTATTTGTAGTAATAGTAACTTCGATTGCTTCCATATCCTTTTGTGTTTTTCCTTAACATAGTAGTCAAAAAATATGTGGATAACATTTGTCCTTCTCCTTGTATAAAAAAATTCATTTACACTTTAGTGTAAAATCAAGTATCTTCTCACCTTTTTAGCTTTCTGTGAGATTTTCTCTTTAATCTTGTTCTCCAGAAAAGCATAAAGCAAATGAAGATGATTTTTATTATTTTCTTTAAATGAAATTTTAGACAAACCCTTTTGGATTTAGTAAAGACGTGGATTAATTTGTCTTTTTCTTCGTATAAAGGAGCTTTTATGTTTCAGTGTAAAGCCAAGTTTTAATTAATAAGGTCGGAAATTTGATCGATAAGAAGACCATAAATTTAATTAGCAAGAAGATCAAAAATTCATATGATAAGAATCCCATAGATTCATTTGACAAGAAGTCTGAAATTCAATGAATAAGAAGACCAGAAACTCATCTGGTTAGAAATCTAGAAATCCATCTGGCAAGAAATCCATAAATTCTCTTGTAATAAGAAGGCTACAATCCATTTGTTAAGTGAACATAAATTCATTAGTTAAGAAGATCAAAAAAATCATTCTAATAATACCATGGTTTCATTTGAATTAAAGACTGAAAATTCATCTAGTATTAATATCATAATTTCATTTGGATAGAAGAATAGAAATCCATTTAGTAATAATATCATAATTTCATTAAATAGAAAACCAGAAATCTACCCGGTAATAATATGTCGCAACTAATAAAAGAATGGAAATTCAAGCAGTAATGGAGATTTCCATTATTTACTAGAGTATTTCTGACCAAGAGATTCACATCTTCTCGGATGTCCATATTTGATGCTAAGATCTCTAATTCTGAGTAATAGATAGTTGTTGTTCTTTCCTTTAAAAGTTTCCTTATTCTTAGCTTGGCCATGTGTCATTACACTTCCTTTTAGGAGGTTGCTTTGATCCATGCTTAGGACAAAGTCATATTTGTTTGATTTATTTCCTTTGCCCCTAATCACTCTTTGGGTAATGCTTTAGGCTTTGATTCCTTTAGTCCCTTATCATTCTTTGGTGATGATATGGGCTTTAATTCCATTCGGCCTTTATCACTCTTTGGGTGTTGATTTAGGCTTGAATTCTTTTCTCCCCTTATCACTCTTTGGATAACGATTTAGGATTTAGTTCCTTTCACCCCTTATAACTCTTTAAGTGATGATCTAGGCTTTAATTGAACCCATTATTACCTTATAGGTGATTACTTTGGCTGGTCGATGCATTTGGTTAACCGCCTTAGGTAGAATCAACGTCCTAGCACTCCTCCCTCTAGGAGGTGCTTCGATCAGGACTTATAGATGGAACTGAAGGTTGTTTCGATGCTTTGGCCAGACCATCTTAAGAGGGCCCAAAGGCTTACTCCGTCCTCCCTCTAGGAGGTGTTATGGCCACAGGCGGGACCGAAGGCTTGTACTGCTTAGACCAGGCCATCGTAGGCGGGACCAAAGGCTTACTCTGACCTCCCTCGAGAGTTTCTTTGACTAGGCCCTTGTGGTGGGATCAAAGGCTTTTCTTTCACCCCTTATTCCCTTATAAGTATTGATTCAGGCTTTTCCATATAGCTCCTTTCCTTCATTCAATTATCGACTCTATACATATACTTGTCTTAATCTCTTTATTCATTCATTGTGGGAAAGTATGATCCCAAATGTTCGACACCATGTTCTTTCTATTATTTACCATTAGGTCGGCATAGTCGATAGATCCCTAACGAGATTACTTTACATATAACTATTGGTCCTTCCTAGTTTGGTCCAATTGTTCCATCTGTTGGATTTTTGGTATTTTTCACGATCTTTCGAAATACTAGGTCTCCTTTTTGGAATGGTCTTTCCTTAATATTGAAGTTATAGTATCTTGAAATCCTTTATTGATATTTGGCCATTTGTATGGCCGCTTTATCCCTCAATTCATTAATCAGGTCCATGGATTCTTTTCTTAGCTCTTGACTAGTGTTAAAAGCATATGCGATTCTCCTGTAATATCCCCCTACTTGGAGGCCCAAAACTAATGGCTATGGATGCTTCGGTCATCCATAGTTATTAATCCTCAATGAGTAAATACAACGATATTAGATACATTGATACACGAAAACACTTGAATATGGAAAAAAATTAAAATATCAAACAAGATCACATTCCATTTCAAAACATTTCCAATTCACTACATAATCCCAAAATCATTAACCACGTTCAACGAAAATATATTTATTACAACATATGCCAAGAGCAACAAATGAAGATGCCTCCTTTGATGATCAGAGTATATATAGGCAGTTTAACAACTTTTCCTTTACAAAACAACACATCGAAATCAAAATAAAAGAGAATACTAAGTAGCTATCATGCCTCCTACACGTCTCCGGAAGCTTATTCGTCTAAGAGATACCTAAAAACCTCAACTGTCGAACTACTCAAATCAACTGAGTATCCGAAAGTTTAAGAGAAAAACATAAACTTTGAGTCAGACATAAAGCCTGGTATGAATAATAACCCACCATCTAAAATCATTTAGATATCTAGTGAGACCACGCCGCTTAGTGGAACGGGTTTTCTCCGCACTAGTATCCTAAAACCTTTTATAAAACCATATACTATGCTCCTGCATCCATAATGTTTAAACAATTCAAAACAGTATGATATGATAATATGCAAAATTATTCTGAATTATCCGTCCCCATTCATTTTGACTATCTATCTCATTTATACCATCTAGGGTTACTATTAACCTAATAGTTTTCATTGGCCGACTAATAATCGGTAAAATGATTATGAACTCCTTGTCCAGTTACATAGTTTTTATGGGATCACTGAGAACCTATTGGAAACTCCAATATCTTTACTCTTATTCTAGTTTTCACGGCCGGCTATGAACCTATTGGTAGCTCCAAAATCTTTTCTTCTTCATGTCCTAGTTTTCATGGGCTGACTAGGAACCTATTGACATTTGTCAATATCTTAATGCGAATATAGTTTTCATAGGTTCACTATAAACCTATTGGCCCTTGTCAATATCAAATCATAGTTTTCATAGGCTAACTATGAACCTGTGTTTCTGACATATTCATTTATACATAGTTTTCATGGGCTTACTATGAACCTATTGGCTCCTGCCAATATCTTTTCTTTTAATATTTTAGCATCCTATATTCTGGTCTTCCTGACCTCCAGGATGCAATTCTACTCATTTAGGAGTTAACTTAATTTATATTCACTATTGGATCAACCTAGCTAGTTATTTTCCCTACCCCAAAATACAGTATGGGTCCATTACAATGTGAATATATACATATATGAAGAAGCAAACACAATAACTTAGTTAATCCCTTTAACCCTTTAATCAAAGAAAACTTTTTCAAAAACTCCTTTTCAAAACACTTTATTTATGCATGCCATGATTTTCTTTTAAAATGAGATTGGGTTATTTGATGTGAAAAACTAAGGCTTTCGAAACCTTCAAAACCTTGCATTCGACTTCACTGGATAACCTCCTTTGAAAGCATACAAATCTCTTTCCAAAGCATTGTCCCCGCCTTTCAAAACACTTTAAAACCACTCTTTCGAAACCTTTCGAATGTACTAAAGTATTACTTATTAACTCTTAGAAGCATAGCTTCAAAACCATAGAAAGTACCCCTTTCGAAATCTTTGGAAGTATCCCTATAGAAACCATCGAAAGTTCTCTTTTCGAAACCATTGGGTTTATATTTAAAAGTATCATTTGGGTCAAAGTGGATATAAACGAAAATCTCTTTCAAAATCATTCTTTATCATATAAAAGTATTGGAGAAAATTTGATGGCATCGGCACCATCCCTTTCGAAAGCATCAATTCATTTAAACAAAACATTAAAGGATAGCGTCCAAACCCCTTTTCGAAGCCATTACCTTTGGAACCCTTGGACCCTTTCGAAAGCATTCAGGAAGTGGCTTAAAACATCCTTAAAATAAAACTACCCTTCGAAGGCATTGATGACTTCAATATACTCGAAAGGAAAAAGAACGGCAGCAGGGCTTCGACTCGGTCGAAACCCCTACTTTCGAAAGCA
Organism: Allium cepa; assembly: GCA_030765085.1. Lineage (NCBI taxonomy): Eukaryota > Viridiplantae > Streptophyta > Magnoliopsida > Asparagales > Amaryllidaceae > Allium > Allium cepa. The sequence continues at coordinate 255,180,065 of CM060939.1, forward strand.
TTATTCAAATAAGTAAAGAAACCCATTCAAAAGCTTATTCTTTAAGACATAAGATGGAAACCCCTTCGAAAGCTATTAGAAAACCCCTTTCGAAAGCATTTGTTTCATCTCCTTCGAAAGCTTCACTAAAGCTGAGGTAGGCGCCTAACCTTTTTAAACAAAGAAAAGGTATCGACCCCATTGGAAGCAGTACCTTAACCAAGTCTTCCGCCTTTCTCCAATCCACTACATACCATCTAAGTGATACCTTGTGTATTGGTTTCGGCTTAGTGGGGTTTCGATTGGATTGAAGGCGGAAGCTCCGAGTCGAAAGATACTTTTATTAGAGGTGGAACCTGCTTTTCTGAGTAAAAGCTGGTTAATGCCAATTAAAGCAAATTTTATCTAACTAACCTGCCACGCATAAACATGCGATTGGTTGCCTCAACTTTTCATATTATTTACTAAAATAACCGTCGGTTAATTTCAGGTCTAAACCAAGGTTGATTTAGCAAATAAGCCCTTCCATTTAACAAAACCAATATTGCAAATAAGTCATTTTAAAATAATTTAATTTGCATGGAAAATCACTTAGGAAAAATCCCTAAAAATTACAGAAATTCACTTTCATCGTGTTATCTAACATATCAAATTTCAGTCCCAAATTCTCAATATAATTTCTAAAATAAATTTCTAAACCCAATTAACCATATTTTCCTTTAAAAAATCATAATAATATTTTCATATCTAGGAAAATTATCAAATTATAACCCAACTTCAAAATCATATTTTACATAACATAAAATTTTTCCATGGCATTTAAGAATCTATTTCATTCGGTTTCGCCCTAAAACCACATTTAAACAATCTTGTTTAAATTAAACAATTTATAATTCAAGCATATCATCATCCAAATCATCATAAAAATGAATTTAATCTTACATCCAAAAACTATGATTATATAACAAAATAGAGATGGTATAAATTAATATTCACCTTGATTATGATAAGGAGATTGGATTGAGATTGAGATGTATTCTTCTTCTTTAATTTCTTAGTTTGATTTGAATTTTATTCTCTTTTCTTCCTAGCTATGGCCAGTTCTTCCTTGATTTACATTTGCGTTTTGTTTTCAAAATGACATGAATAAGGAAGATGAAACATGTATGGAATATATATATAAGGGTTAGGGTTATATGCAACTATTTTCCAATATATCCTTATGTAGATTAATTAACTTATAACCCATTCTTAAGCCCATTTAATTAATTAAATTGAGCGCGACCCCTTGCATATTTATTCAAATCTCAATTCCCTTGTCGCTTAACATTTACATTATTCTATTTAATTTGTTTAATTAAATCTTCTGAATAATGTTATAAAAAATTAGGGGTGTTACAGGCTCCTCTCCTTAAAGAATTTCATCCTTGAAGTTCTGTAAGGACTAAATATTAAACATAGTAATCATCTGTAACGTCTCCTAACTACCATACTAGTCTGCCTGACTAGCAATTATCTATATAAATCTAATACAGACATACCCTCAATGTGAATCAGGATGAGTGTCTCGAATCCTATTCTCTGTCTCCCAAGTACAGTCCTTCTCGTATTCGCTCCACTGAACTTTCACCAACTTGACAATCTTTTTTCTCAATCTTTTCTCATCTGTCGCTACAACCCGAACTGGTTGTTTAACAAAAGTCAAATTAGGCTCCACTATTAGATCTTCCAATCCCGTCGAAGGAATAGTAGTCTCTAGATCATGCACATACTTGCGAAGATGAGACACATGAAATACATTATGGATACCTGACATATTGCTTGGCAACTCTACTCTATATGTTAGCTTTCCAATCCTCTCTATAATCTAGAATGGACCAATATATCTTGGTGCCAGTTTCCCTAACTTTCCAAACTGTACCACACCCTTCGTTGGTGATAATGAAAACCCTGTCTCCAACTAAGAACTATAGGTATTTACACATCTTATCTGCGTAACTCTTCTATCTAGACTGAGGTTCCTTCATCCTTTCTCAGATCAACTGAATCTTCTATGATGCCTCCCTAACCAAATCTGGACCTAAGACCAATCTATCTCCAGTCTCCAACCAACATACTGGTGATTTGCATGGCCTTCCATACAAAGCTTCAAAAGGCGCAATTCCTATACTAGTCTGATAATTATTATTATAGGAAAACCTAACAAAGTGTTGGTTTCCCAAGATCCACCAAAGTCCAATACACAAGCTCTCAACAAATCCTTGAGTACCTTATTGACTTTCTCTGTCTGCCCATCTGTCTAAGGGTGATATGCAATACTCATATTAAGCTAAGTGCCTAGCACATCCTGTAGACTCCTCCAAAATCAATAGTGAACAAAGCATCTCGGTCACTTACTATGCTACTAGGAACTCCATGTAGTCTAACTATGTTTTTCATGAACAACTTCGCATAAACAGATGCCGTCTTGGTTGACTTAACTAGAATGAAATGGACACTCTTGGTCAACCTGTCCAATATGACCCATATACTTTCATTTTCTCTATTTGACCTTGACAACCCATCTGTAAAATTCATAGATATCGAATCCCATTTCCAAACTGGAATCTCTAAAGGCCAAAGCATCCCACTCGACTTATGATGTTTGACTTTCACTTGTTGACATCTGGTACACTGCCTAACCCACAAGTCAACAACCCTCTTCATACCTTCCCAATAGAAGCTCCTCTTCATATCTTGATACATCTTGATCCGTCCAGGATCAGTTGTAAACTTGGATCGATGACACTCTCCAAGAACTTCTTTCCTAAAGTTCTTACATTCAAAATACACAACTGTCCCTTCTTTCTTAATCATCCCCTCTTGTCAAGATTGAAATCGTTCAGATCATCGATCTCAGTTGCAACCTCAAGCCTCCTGATTTTCTCAACTAATAATGGATCCTCCTTCTGCTTAGAACCAATTCTCTCGATCAACATTGGTCAAACTTCTAAATAGTACAACATGGCAGTACTCTGACTAGAACTTGCAGTCGACCTTAACTGCACACTACAAGTAGTCAAAGCTTCTAAACCCTTCCACTATGCCAACATAGCTAACACTACATTCTGATGCCTTCTACTAAGAGCATCTGCAACTTTATTACCTTTCCCAGGAGTATACTCTATACCAAAATCATAAGCAGCCAAAAACTACAACCACCTCTGTTGTCTGATATTCAACTCCTTCTGGGAGAATAAGTATCTTAAAAACTTATGATCTATATATAGCTCAAATCTCTCCCTAAGAGATAATGCCTCCAAATCTTCAATGTGAAGATCACCGCTGCCAACTTCAAATCATGGGTTGGATATCTCACTTCATACGGTATAAGCTGTCGTGAAGCTTAGGCAATCACTTTACCCTTCCACGTCAACACAGCTCCCAATCCAATTCCATATGCATCGCTATACACCACCAACCCTTGGTTCCGCCTGTAACTACTAACATGGGTGTATTAGTCAACAAATGCTTTAACTTAAGAAATGCTTCCTCACATTTGTCGGACCAAATAAACTTCACATCCTTCCTTGTTAGCTTAGTCAAAGGCGCTGCTGTCCGCGAGAAATCCTTAATGAATCTCTGGTAATAGCCAACTAATCCAAGAAAACTTCTAATCTCAGTCACCATCTCTGGTCTCTTCTAATTATTAACAGCTTCGATTTTATTTGGATTGACTGACAACCCTTTCATTGAAACCACGTGACCAAGAAACTAACCTCTTTCTCCCAAAAATGACATTTGGAAAACTTCACCTTTAGTTGATAATGCCTCAGTGTCTTAAGTACAACTCTAAGATGATCTTCATGCTCTCTTTCATCCTTAGAGTATACTAAAATGCCATTTATAACCACCAACACGAATCTATCCAAATACTCTCAGAAGACTCAATTCATCAAATCCATGAAGAAAGCAAGTGGATTCGTTAGCCCGAATGACATTACAAACTACTCGTACAAACTATACCTAGTCCAAAATACCGTGAAAGGAATATTGTCCTCTGCCACTCATAACTGATGGAAACCTGTCGCCAAATCCAACTGGAAAACACTCTAGCTCCACATAACTGATCAAATAAATCATTAATTCTTGGCAAAGGATACTTATTCTTGATCGTCCTCTTGTTCAACTTACGATAGTCGATACACATCCTAACAATCCATCTGGTTTGTTCATGAATACCGCGGTCGCTCCCTAAGGCTAACTGTTTGGCCTAATAAAATTCCTTCCTTCTAGATCCACTAGCTGCATATTCAATTCCTTCCTTTCGGTCAGTGTTATCCTACTAGGTATTCTACTTACAGGTTCAGCTCCTGGCACAAGATCTATCAGAAACTCAACAGCTGGTTTCACGATGGTAGTCCTGTGATTGGCTCAAAGACATCTGCAAACCCTCATGCTACTTGAAACTGACTTAACTCTTCTCCCACTTCCATTGCACTTAACAAAGCACAACTACTCCATTCAGAATTCTCCACCGAGAATATAATTCGGTTATGACTATGAGGGTGTCTTAGTGATATCTTCCCATTCTGGCAAAATATGCTAGCCTCATACCTTCTCAACCAATCCATTCCAAAAATGATTCTGAAATCTATGAAATCGAAAACAAACAAACTGCATGCAAACTTATGACCTACAAATCAAGTTCTAACTGGTCACATCGCATCCCCAGGGTTGCATACCCTCCTACTGGATTCGCAACCCTTAAGTAAGTAACAAGGTATGTGGGTTCTAAGCATAACCTATCAACCAAACATTGGGATATAAATGAATGTGATGCACCAGTATCAAATAGTTTCCTTACTAGAATACTCTGAATCAAAAACGTACCTTCCATCATAATCTTTCCTTTATCTGCTGTAGTTGGCTTAGCAGACGATCCAACAGAAAAACTTTTCCCTTGTCCGCCCTGACTGGCTCTGGAAACTGGTTCTTATAATGCCCAACTTGTTACGGTTGAAGCGCTTCACATTCTTCTTATCTACAACTTGTTAATACCCTCGGTATTGATTTTGATGACAACAACCACATAAATATTACTAGTAACATATCTCTGAGTTATGTTATCATATCAGATATATTAGGATACATTTACAAAGTTAAACAAGAATACAGTGGAAGTAAACGAATTATAGAAGAAGGTTAATCAGAGCAATTGAGGAACAAAACCCAATTAAGAGAAGAATGTTGAAGGATAAAGGTTTCTGAAGTGATGAGGAGTTGGTTGAACCTTAGAATATCTTGCTAAAGATCTCATGGTAATTATACTTGAAGATCATCAATCATTGACTTCATCTAATCACAAAAATCCATAAATATAAGGTAATTTGAAATGTTGAAAATTTGCAACACTTATTAGTGTTGTTGTTCATTTTGCAACACACCCATGTCGACATGGGGTAGGGGGATGTCGACATGCTAACCGTTTTATAGAATTTAAAATTTCAAATGAAGAGACATTTCTCTCCACCTCTTCACCAAAAGACGCGTCTCCTCAACCACTATATAACTGCCTCTGAAAACAAATTTTAACATTAAGAATTCTTATATTCTCTTACTCCTTCTCTTCCAAAAATTTGCAAAAGAAATCCATTGCATGTTCTTTCAATCTCCTTGCAAATCGATACTGTTTCACTCCAATTCTTCACTGATTTGAAAACCATACAATATCAGAGAGTTGTACTTTAATTCACATCATTCTCTCTCTAATTTCATCATATTCCTCAAAGAATTCAAAGATATATTTCCATTGGAGGTATACAGGATCATTGTACCGAATATGTAAGAATCTATATTAAAGATACGACTACTTGCCATAATTTTTTGTTGGTGATAAGGAGAAGGTGTTCTTGTAGCTTGTAAAATCAAGAGGGTGTGTCTTATAGCCCGTGAAACCAAAATTGTAAAGGTGTTCTTGCCACCCGTGGAAAGCAAGCGATTATAGTGGTATTATGCACGATAGAGTGCAGGACTGGATGTAGGACTGGTTAATCCAAACCAGTTTAAAAAACTAGGTGTTATTTACATTACTGCATTTTACTTTATTACTTACTTATTCTCTGATTACTTCTTTTTGTTTGTGATTTGAGTAAATCCAGTTTTATATTCATAAGTAAGTAGTTAATATATATTTCACCACTTTTAGTGTCTGAATAGCCTTAGGATCCAACATTGTGTTGTACCCACTCTAGTTTCCAACATTTGATAACAGAGCCTTGGTTTTCAAAAATTCAGAACTTGGTTTTTGAAAAGTATAAACGGCTAATGACACTAGTAACACATTTTTTAACACTTTTGTAGAAGGGTAATCTACCCCTAGACCCCCTCTATTTGATGGCAGTAGTTATGCATATTGGGCTTGTAGGATGAAATGTTATTTGTAGTCTAATGGTTTGGATATTTGGAACATTACCCAAATAGAGTACATAGAGCCTCAAACTGAATATTCAAAATGGAAACTAGACCAAGAGACACAAGCACTTAATAACTCTAAGGCCATGAACATTTTATTTTGATCCTTAGATAGAAATGAATTTAATCGAGTGTTTATTTGTAATTCTGCATATGAAATTTGGAGAACACTGCAAGTCACACATGAAGGCACCAGTAAAGTAAAATAAACAAAGATATCTATGCTAACTAACCAATTTCAACTCTTTCAAATGAAACCAAATGAGTCTATTTTTGATATGTATTCTAATTTCAAGATATAGTATATGCATTACTATCATTTGGAAAGAAAATTACCGAAGAAGACCAAGTCAGAAAGATCTTGAATTCACTTCCTAATGAAAGGGAACTGAAGACTTTGGCAATCGGAGAAGCCAATGATATTAGTACTATGAGAATAGAAGGTTTAATTGGTAACCTAATGTCCTATGAAGTAAAGTTGTAGATTGGAAAAAAGAATCAGACAAATGAGAAGAAATCACTAGCACCCAATGTTATGATCGACAAAGATGAACCAGAAGATGATGCTATTGATGATGATATTGAGATTATGACCAAGGAGTTCAAGAAATTCTTAAAGTATTGGATAACAAACAAACTTCGAAAAACTGACAACAACAATTCTAGAAGTGGAAATGTTGTTAAGTGTTTTTGAATGTGATAAACCCGGTCATTTGAAAAGAGACTTTTCCAAACTGAAGAAATCAATGTCAAACACGTTCAATAAGGAGAGGAAACAGGTATTCATTGCAAAATGGGATGATTCAGATACATCATCAAGTGATACTGATTCAGAAACAGAAAATGCCAACATATGCTTCATGACAAAGGATGGCCACGTACGGAATTTTAAAAAAGAAATTACTAGTGTTTTGAATGATAAGTATTAGGGATATAAAATACTTAGGAAAGAGTACAACAATATTTTGGCAGAGATAGATAGATTAAAAATATTTAATGAAAGGTTAGCTGAAGAAAAACAATGTCTAAAAGATGAAATTGAAAGATTTAATGGGTATAATAATGAAAAGGATTTGACACTTTGAAGTTTTAAAAAACTTAAAAGTGAAAATGAATCCTTAAAATCAGAAAATCTTTCAATGAAGTCATAGATCACTGATCTGAATGGAGAAACAACATCTCTGAACAATGTTATTCTTAGATGTAATAAGTATTTTGACAAAATGGAAACCGATGTTGATAAATTTAACAAAAGGAAGGATAATCTAGAAAAATTATTATCTACATATAAACACACTAGGAATAAACATGGACTTGGATATACCCCTAAGGCTAAATCAAAGAAAATTAGTATTCAAAATACTAAGTTTGTTAAGGCTATTAAGTTCAAACCAAAACCTAGGAAATTAAAGTTAGAACCTCCAAATAGATTCATTAATTTATGGGTTCCAAAAAGGTTGGATGATACTAAAAAAGAAAAATATATTGATAATTTTATTAATAAGGTTCATTCATCTTATATTTTGAAAGGACATTCAAACTCTTCATGGGTTTGGCATCCCAAAATTTAACTCCATGGACCCCAGAATAAAAAGGGTACTAGTGTGCATATTTTATAATTTTTTCAGGTACCAAACAATGTATATCATATAGCAGATGCTCAAAGCATATGATAAGAAATCTATTGAACATTGGATAAATATGAAAAGGATTTGTGATTCGCATCGGCAAAGTCGGTAACTCGAAAACTCATCTTGTTATTTGATAAGTTTATTTCATGTTTTGAATTGATTTGGATTCCCCTCATGTGTTTTATTTATAAGCATTTATCTCTATATACAAACTCTATATATTGTCTAGCAGTGATTTAAGCGACTCTTTTTCGGTCTTTTTTGTTGATGACAAAGGGGAGAAAAAGTACTAATATACTAGGCAAAATGATAGGGGAGTGCACAGAATTAGGAGGAATCAAATATAAAAGTATTATATTTTATCTCTTAAACATTTATATGGTTGTCATCATCAAAAGGGAGGAGATTGTTAATACCTTAGGTGTTGATTTTAATGACAACAACTACATAAATATTACTACTAACATATCTCTGAGTTATGCAGTCATATCAGATATATTATGGATACATTTACAAAGTTAAACAAAAATACAATGGAAGTAAATGAATTATAGAAGAATGTTAATCAGAGCAATTGAAGAACAAAACCCAATTAAAAGAAGAATGCTGAAGGACAAAGGTGTTTGAAGTGATGATGAGTTGGTTGAACCTTAGAATATCTTGTTAAAGATCTCATGGAAATTATACTTGAAGATCATCAACCATTAACTTCAATCTAATCATAAAAATTCACAAATATAAGGTAATTTGAAATGATGAAAATTTGCAACACTTATTAGTGTTGTTGTCCATTTTGCAACACACCCATGTCGACATAGGGGGTAGGGTGATGTCGACATGCTAGCCGTTTTTTAGAGTTACAAATTTTAAATGAAGAGACATTTCAATCCACCTCATCACCAAAAGACACGTCTCTTCAACCACTATATAAAGGCCTCTGAAAACGAATTTTAACATCAAGAATTCTTATTTTCTCTTACTCCTTCTCCAAACATTTGCAAAAGAAATCCATTGCATATTTTTTCAATCTCCTTGCAAATCGATATCGTTTCACTCCAATTCTTCACTGATTTGCAAACCACACAATATCAGAGAGTTGTACTTTAATTCACATCATTCTCTCTCTGATTTCATCCTATTCCTTAAAGAATTCAAAGATATATTGCCACTGGAGGTCTATAGGATCATTGTACCGAATCTGCAAGAATCTATATTGAAGATACAACTACTTGCCATAGTTTGTTGTTGGTGATAAGGAGAAGGTGTTCTTGTAGCCTGTAAAATCAAGAGGGTGTGTCTTGTAGCTCGTGAAACTAAAATTGTAAAGGTGTTCTTGCCACCTGTGGAAATCAAGCAATTGTAGTGGAATTCTGCACGATAGAGTGCAGGACTGGATGTATGATTGGTTAATCCGAACTAGTATAAAAATCCGGGTGTTATTTACATTACTGCATTTTACTTTATTACTTACTTATTCTCTAATTACTTCTTTCTATTTGCAATTTGAGTAATTACAGTTTTATATTCATAAGTAAGTAGTTAATAAACATTTCACCGCTTCTAGTGTCTAAATAGCCTTAAGATCCAACATTGTGTTTTAGCCACTCCAGTTTCCAACACAGCCTTCTTTCCCTTTCCTGACCAACACTCATTTACATATTGACCCTTCTTCTCACACTTGTAGCAAACTAAATCAGCCTTTGCCTTCTTAGCATCATCTCCCTTTTGGGCTTCCTTCTTCATAAAGAACTTCCTCTTCTTTCTCGGAGAACCCTGGGTTTCAACTGGCTTCTCTCTAGCACAAACAGCAAGCATCTCCTCATGGCGGATTGCCATCTCCATAACCACATTACAAGGATCACAGATATGTGTCAAAGTTGCCCTAGCAAACTAAGCTCTCAATCCCTGAATGAACCTCTCATCCCTTCTGATGTCAGTGTCTATAGTAGCATATCCATATCGAGACAGCTCATCACACTTGGTGGTATACTATATAACCGACATCCTCCCTGAACTAGATCTATAAAATTTCCCATCAACTTGATTTAGCGACCTCAGATAAAGACCTCTGTTCAAATCTCCTTCTGAATTCAGTCCATGTCAACTCTTCATCCGGAACTCCGGTAGTAACACTATTCGATTAATGAAGTGCTGACCCTTGCAATTGCCTAGAGGCTAGCCTTCTCTTCTGCTCATCATCTAAACCTAAATCATCAAAAATACACTTACAGTTCAACAACTAATTCTCAATTTCAATAGCATCCTCCATTCCCATAAACTGCTTTCCACCTAGACTGGTGTAGTCACTGCTCAGCTTAGTATAATTATTTCCAACTGAAGCCATGGGATTAGCTCCTCCAACATTTCCAACAACTCCAGCAGCAACTCCTGCTTGCATCACATTGACGAAGAACTGGTACATTACGCCCATATCTACTGGTGGATTTCCAGCACCCACATTGGCATCAGCATTTTTGTTAGCAATAGTTTGTCGGCCTTGGTTCCTCCTGGTATTAGGTCGAGCATTTCCGTTGGTTATGGTGTTTCCTCTACCGAGATTTCCTCTTCTGTCTTCTGCTTTCATATCTTCTTTCTCGTAAATCTGCATATGAGTAGTAAGATACATAAGAACGGTCTAAGAGGGAGGGGAACACGTACTTATACATATAACTATATATCAAATACAAGTACGTTACTGTAGCACTAACCCAAACCTTGATCATATTTCTGATTCATTGGACCATGTTTCAAAAAGCTTTTAGGTTTAACTTTTCTTTTAAGTTTTTCATAAACTAATGCTCTAATACCAACTTGTAATATCCCCCTACTTAGAAGCCCAAAACTAATGGCTACAGATGTTGCAGTCATCCATAGTTATTAATCCTTGTCGACCAAATACGGCAATGTTAGATACATAGATACACAGAAACAAATGAATATGGAAATTTTTAAAACATCAAACAAGATCACATTCCATTTCAAAACATTTCCAATTCACTGCATAATCCCACAATCGTTAACCATGTTCAGAGAAAATATATTTATTACAACATACGCCAAGAGCGGCATATGAAGATGCCTTCTTGGTTTATCAAAGTATATATAGGAAATTTAACAACTTTGCCTTTACAAAACAACACGACAAAATCATTTAAACAAAACATTGAAGGATAGCGTCGAAACCCCCTTTTGAAGCCAGTACTTTCGGAACCCTTGGACCCTTTCAAAAGCATTTAGGAAGTGGCTTAAAACATCTTTAAAACAAAACTACCCTTCGAAGGCATTAATGACTTCAATATACTTGAAAGGAAAAAGAACGGCAGCAGGGCTTCGGCTAGGTCGGTAGCCCTACTTTCGAAAGCATTATTTATATAAGTAAAAAAACCCATTCGAAAGCTTATTCTTTAAGAAATAAAATAGCAACCCTATGAAAGCTATTAGAAAACCCCTTTTGAATGCATTTGTTTCGTCTCCTTCGAAAGCTTTACTAAAACAGAGGCAGGTGCTTAACTTTTTAAACTAAACAAATGGAATCGACCCTATCAGAAGCAGTACTTTCGACACAAAGCCTTCCGCCTTTCTCCAATCCACTACGTATCATCTAAGTGATAACTGTATGTTGGTTTTGGCTTAGTAGGGTTCGACCTGATTGAAGGCAAAAGCTCTGAGTCAAAAGGTACTTCTATTAGAGGCGGAACCTGTTTTTTGAGTAAAAGCTGGTTGATGCAAACTAAAGCAAATTTTTATCTAACTAACCTGCCACATGTAAACATGTGATTAGTTGCCTCAACTTTTCAAATTCTTTACTAAAATAACCACCGCTTAATTTCAGATCTAAACCAAGGTTGATTTAGCAAATAACCCTTCCATTTAACAAAATGCAAATAAGTCATTCTTCTAAAATAATTTAATTTGCATAGCAAATCACTTAGGAAAAATGCCCAAAAATTACAGAAATTCAATTTCATCATGTTATCTAACATATCAAAATTTCAGATCCAAATTCTCAACATAATTTTTGAAATAAATTTCTAAACCCAATTAACCATATTTTCCTTTGAAAATTTATAATAATCTTTCCATGGCTTGAAAAATTATCGAAATTAAAACCCAACTCCAAAATCATGTTTTACATAACATAAAATATTTCCATGACATTCAAATTTTCCCTAAAACCGTCTAAAACCTCATTAAAACAATCTTGTTTAAATTAATAATTTATAATTCAAGCATATCATCATGTAAATCATCATAAATGAATTTAATCTTAAATCCGAAAACATACAATTATAAAACAAAATGGAGATGGTATAAATTACTACTCACCTTGATTATGACAAGGAGATTGGATTGAGATTAAGATTTATTCCCCTTCTTTAATTCCTTAGCTTGATTTGAATTCTCTTTTCTTCCTAGTTATGGCCGGCTCTTTCTTGATTTACGTTTGTGTTTTGTTTTCAAATTGATGTGAATGGGGAAAATGAAATGTGAATGGAATATATATAAGGGTAAGTGTTATGTGCGGCTATTTCCCAATATACCCTTATATAGATTAATTAACTTATAACCCACTCTTAAGCCCATTTAATTAATTAAATTAAGCACGGCCCCTTAAGTATTTATCCAAATCTCAATATTCTTGTCACTTAACATTTACATTATTCTATTTAATTTGTCTAATTAAATCTCCTAAATAAAGTTATCAAAAATTAGGGGTGTTACATCTCCAGCGTGATAGGATCTCAATTTCAATTGGAAGCATCACCTCGCATCCATATGTCAAAGAGAATGGAGTGTGTCCTATTGCAATTTTCTTCATAAGTTCAGTATGCCCAAAGCACGAGTGGAAATTCTTCTACCCACTTTCCTTTTGCTTTATCCAGCCGCTTCTTAAGGATAGTCTTAATATTTTTGTTGGCAGTTTCAAAGGCTCCATTAGCCTTAGGATGAGCTACAGACGAAAAGCTTTTAATTATTCCATTCTAGTTGCAGTTTCTGGTTACCTCCTCATTTTCAAATTGAATTTCATTATCGGGTATTATCATATGTGGTATTCCAAACTGAGTGACTATGTTTTTAATCACAAACTTTAGCACTTTTCCTAATGTTATGTTTGGTAATGGCACTGCTTCTACCCATTTGGTAAAGTAATCAATGGTTGCTACCGCATATTTAGCTCCACCTTTGAATATAGGTAATGATTCGATTAAGTCGATTCCCTATACGTCGAAGGGCCATGGGATTGAGATTGGGGTCAATTCACTTGACGGCATATGTGTGAAAATCTTTGACATTTCTCATATCTCTTTACATAATTCATCGTATCGTTGGTCATATGGAGCCAATAAAAACTTTGTCTCATGACCTTTTTGTCCAATTTTATGCCATTTGAGTGGTCTCCACATAATCCTTCATAGGCTTCTCTTAACAATTTTATGCCATTTTCTAAACTAACACATCTCAAGTACGGGAGTGGGTATCCTTTTTTGTAAAGTATCCCCTCTATCATAATAAAAGTTGGATCTTGATGTTTTATCTTCTAACTTCCTTTTTATCTTCCAGTAGTTTTCCTTCTATCAAGTACCCGATAATAGGTGTCATCCAATTGTTCTCATATTGGTTTCTTATTTCCCATGCATGAGTGCTTGGGATCTAGTCAATGCCATTGCTTTAATTTTTGGCTTGAGGGCTTTTTCTTCGATATTGGGACTTCGTTGGAAGCCTACTAGAACAACTTGGGTCTTTGGTGCTCCTCGTGAACTGGCCAATTTGGCTAAGAATTGGCTTAGGAATTTTTTCCTTTAGGTACTTAGTGTATTGAAAAATCTTTAAATTGAATTAAGATCTTTAGAACTTTTTGGACATATAGGGTCAATTTGGCATCTTTCGTTTGATATGTTGGATTAAGGTGATTAACCTTTAATTGAGAATCATTAAAAAATGATCTTGGGAATCTTCAACTGAAGGGCTAAAGTAAGTCGTGCCAGCCCCTTATTCATTCGAGGCTCCATTAACAAACAATTAGTATATAGGCTTTAAATCCTTCTCATTTTCCGAATGTTTTTTAACGAACCCTATGCATTAGCTAACAAAATTGGCAAGGCACTGCCCTTTAATCGCCAGTCGGGGTTGGAACTCAATATCATATAGGCCAAGCTCTATGCCCCATTTTAACAGTATTCTTGATGCCTTAGGTTTACTGTAAACCCACTTAAGTGAAAAATTAGTTAAGACCTTGATTAGGGTATGCTTGAAACTAGACCCTTAACTTTCGTGCAGTGAGAATTAAACAGTATGCCAGCTTCTTTACAACTGGATATCTAACCTATGCATTTTTAAGCCTTTTACTAATATAATATATTGGAAGTTGAGTTTTGTTCCCCTCTCTTACTAAGACGAACTTACTACATGTTCAAAGACCGCCATGTAGAGATACAAAATTTCCCCTTCTATGGGGCTAGATAGGATTGGAGGTTTTTAAAGACGATCCTCCTATTTTTTGAAGGCCCTTTGAAAATCCACTCCACATTCAAAGTTTTTCTTTTTCCTGATCACATCGAAGAAAGGGATGCACTTATCGATGGCCTTAGAGATAAATCTGTTCAGAGCTGCCACTTTTCCGTTCAGGCTCATCGTATATTTGTTTGTCTTTGGTTCTGCCATATCCTTAACGGCTTTGATTTGATCGGGATTGGCCTTGATTCCCCAAGCACTGATAATGTATCCTAAAAACTTCCTAGATTGTATCTCGATGGAGCACTTTTGCGGATTTAGTTTTAATTTATACTTTCTTAGTACCTCAAACATTTCTTTGAGATCCTTTTAGTGGTTAGTTTACTCTTGAGATTTCCCTAGCATATCATCTATATATACTTCCATGTTTCATCTAACATGTTCGTTAATTTATCAGCCTTTGATATGTAGTCCCTGCATTCTTCAACTCGAGAGGCATAAATTTGTAGCAGCAAATTCCCTAATCCATTATAAAATACGTATGCTCTTTATCTGGTTTGAACATGGAAATTTGACTATAACCCAAGTACGCATCCATAAAAAGTAATAACTTATGTCCGCTTGTGGCATCAACCAACTGGTCTATTCGGGCAAAAGAACCTTAGGGCATGCTTTATATAGAGCGGTGTAATCGACATACGTTCTCCATTTTCCACTTTTTAACTAATACGGGATTGGCCAGCCATTTGGTCCCCGATAAAACCATTCTCAAGTAATATTTTAATTTCTTGTTTTAATGCATTGGCACAAACTTAATTAAATTGCCTTTTCTTTTGTCGAATGGGGACAATATTTGGATCTATAATTAGAGCGTGGCATATGACCATTAGATCTATTTCGACCATGTATGAGTGGGTCAAGGCAAACACATCCTTACTTGACTGGAAAAAACTGAGCATGTTGCCCAACTCATTTTCGATCTTTACCAATTTTGTTGGATCAAGTGAATCTATGATTACCACTTCTCAGTCTTCGGCGGGGTTTATTCTTTCTTGCTCAGTTAGAATCAAATTCAATAATGATCTCTTCACCGTCCATTTCATTGTCTACTTTGTTTGCCTCCTTTCATTTTCTTTTGCTCTCAAGAAAATGAATCTTCCCAATACGTTCTTAGGCTTTTCGGTTATTCTCGTCTTTTATTTGCCTTGGATAGTGGATTCAAAGGACTATCATCCAAGGGCTTCTTAATTTTAGTTTTTCTTAATTCACTTCTCTCCAAATCATAACAGGAAACATCATCTTTTTTGAATTGCTCAAGTGTAGCGAAATACAGTTCTTGGGAGCCAAATTACACCCCTTTTATTGTTCCCTAACCATCCGTAGTCAAAAATTTCACCGTTAGATATTTTGGTGAAACAAAAGCATCCGCTTCATCTAGGGTCGGTCTTCTAAAGAAAGTGTTGTAGCAAGAAGGTTGGTCCATTATTATGAACAGAGGTTTAAAGGTCCTAGAATGTGGAGGAATCCGCATCTGCACCAGTAGCTTAATCTGTCCTACTGGAGTAGATTCTTTGTCGTTGAATCCAAAGATTAGCTCAAAGCTTGGCTCTAACTTCTCCTTTAGAATATTCATTTGATTAAAAGCATGCTTAAAGATGAAATTTACTACACTTTTGGTATTTACTAAGGTCACTGTTACCATAGAGAGCCCAATTTGTGAAGTTATCATCAATGGATCATTATGCGGATGATGGGTTCCCCTCAGATCTTGTGGGGTTATTGTTGAGTTGGGCATTTGAAATTGATATTTATAATGTTTAAATAATGGATCCTCCTGAATAGAAAAGACTCTAGCTCTCGCCTCCTTCATATATTCGCTCTTGGTCCCTTTGCTGCTTCCAACGAGATGGGGACCTCCATGGATGACATCTATGCGGTTGATCGAAGGAATGAAGTTCGACTGAGAATCATTCTTTATGAAATTTGCAATATTGGTTGGGGGCCTATGATTGTTCCTTTCAGGATTAGAGGGATTTTAATCCTCTTTGACAAAGTCCTTCAAGATCCGAACCAAATCATATTTTGGATTATCCCGCCAAAACACAACATTCATTAGTTTTATGTCCATTCGCCTTATGGTAAGTGCAATAATCTCCCCCTTCTTCGGTTCTAGATTGTTCTTTGCATTGTAGGAAGTGAGGTAGCTTCCTCCATCTTTAGCCATGACAAAAATATTGGAAATGGGTTTATTCGAAGCCATAAGGATAGATTTTGGGATCTCCTCCCATCTTCCTCCTATATTTTCATTCCACCTTGTTTTTTTTGGGGTGATTATAGAAAAATTTTCCTCTTTTCTTCTATGGCTAGGATTCCTTCTTAGCATAGTACATTTCATCCATACAAATAAACTTATCAGCCTGGAAATGGAAATATTGCAGATCCCTACACCCATGGATGTAGAGTTCCTTCCGAAAAGGGTCTGTTCAGTTAATCTTAAGTGCACTGCCTTTTTTTCTATCAATCATATTTTCAGCCTTTAGTGCCTCAATGTTAAATCTCTTCAAATATTCTCCAAGAAACTCTCTTGGTCTTTGTTTCACTTTTGCTAGCACACTAGAGTCAATAGTAGGATCTTTGTAACATCTCGCTATTTTGGACCATTTAAATCGACAATAAATCCACACATGCCAGACTTGATTATTTCAAAACCACAAGGTCGAGCCTCCACAACAAACCATAGTCGATCACCATTCCTCCTCGCTAGAAAGCAGATCGAACCACTCATCATCACTTGCCATGCCGTAACCTTCCATTGCTCTGCTATCAACCAAAGAAACCCATTGTCGAGCCTTGACTTGTCCATATGCACCATGAAGCCTAGCCTGAAATCATGTTAACAATATCCGAAATTGTTTGGTGGCCGAGCATTTTTGGCCTTCAGGCTATACTTTTTTTTTCTGTGTTATATAAATGATAGTCTATATATTTTATTTTGTTTTGTGTTGAGTTATTTTTCCAGTTTGTGTTTTATAAATTTTATATTATGAATATTTTGTTTTATCTGTTTTAAATTTATTATGGTGTGAGTTAAAGATTCATGTGTTTTATAAATATTACTCTAGGTATACTTATTCTATGTTGAGTTAATATATGTTTATGTATGTTTTATATAAACTTTATTTTGTGAAAATTATTTTATTTACATATGTTTTATTTATGTTTCCTTCATAATTTCATTTCGCATGTTTTATTTTATTTGGGTTGAATAATTTTTTTTTACATATGTTTACTTTGTTTTCTAAGATTCGGCTTTGGACTTTCCTTCCACTTGAGTTGTTCGTGTTAGTCGCGCCTTTCCGGAGTTGTCTTGTTTTGTTGAAAACATCGTCTCTAGCCAAAGAAGGTGAGTTCATCACTCTCTACAAACATACTTATATTTTTGTGAATTAACGTCATTTGAAATATATAGAAATGTATGTGTATGTTAATAATTTCCTATATGCTATGTTATCAAATGATGTTATACCCGTTATGATTATATGACCTGTTATATTATCCTGTTATTTTATTTCCTGTTCTTACACTGCAAGTTCCCTCACTATGGGTTGAAATGATACATACCCGAACGGATTTTAGAATAGGAAAAAATCGTTATGAGTTGAAATGATAGGCTCGAGCGATTTTTATTTGACTTGAGATTGCGGGTTTGAAATGATATAAAACCCGGGAATTAAATAAATTATGGATTGAAATGATACATATCTGTATTACTTGACCATAAGTTAGAAAATTTTATACAGGCCTGTGAAAGTAATTTTCTAAATTTTTTAAGTACTTTGGATTTTAAAATTTGACTTAAATTTAATTTAAGAATTTTCCAAAAATTGATATATTTATTTTTATACGTGAATTTTTTTTATTAGTGAATAAATGGTTTAAAAATGAAATTTTTGGAATTGAATTTATAATATAAAATTTAATTTAATAATGTAATTTCACTTAATAATGATAATTTTAAATCTAACATATTAATATAAATTTTATTCAGTATAGTTGTATATTTTAAATGATGAATAAAAAATTTCTTTACTAAAACAATGAATTTTAAGTTAATAATGTACCTTTGACTTAATATAAGAAATATTGTTTTAATTGGATATTATTGTAATAAATTTTATTTAACAAATTCAAATTCATACCTTAATTAATATCCAAATAAATAATTTGTTTTGACGAAATTGATTGTTGTTAAAATTTAAATTATACATAGCACTGTGACTTTATATAAACTTTTATAGCGGTAAAGGTAATGTTTTAGATGCTATGATTTTTAAAAGATTACGTTTTCAACGTCTATTGGTTTCTAAGTATGATGATTTCAAAGTGTTATAATTTAGTATATGAATTTTGAGAGTGCTACAACTCTTGAAATGGATATTATTTTAGAAGAAAAATGATATTGGATTTTATATGGTTTTGAAATGAATATGTTTTGATATGAAATACTAATCATTTGGAATTGAAATAACCAAGGGTTATAATAACGTTTGGTTGTTAAAGAGACCGGAATCGGAAGTTGTCATACTCTCTGCCAACTTCGAAAACCACTTTAACAACCGTGTACGCGGTAGAGATTCCAGAATGAAGTAGGATGGTGGCGACGATTCTATATGCGGTATTTACATGGATCCGACTCCCGTGAGTTGGCATAAGGTGGCTAAAACAAGAGCAATTCACGGGCCAAGTGAGGTAGCTCCTCCAATCGGACACACTTCTTCGTATGCCATTCTATTACTTTGTGATTGATTTGGTGCGCACCTTTGATTTTGGGAGTGTGGCTCGAGGTGGGCGGTAGCTGCGGCTATGCATTACCACCAGCCCAGATGCGTAATTGGTACATCTACCCTGGCATTGCCTAGTCGTGCCGTGTCACCTACCCTATCGAGACCACTACGAGTTTGATTTGTGTCGTATCTAAGGAGTATCCTCTGGTAGCCTCCCGATCAGGAGGTATTACGGTATTGTATAGACTACTGGCACTATAAATGTGTTAAGGGTGAAATGGGTAATGCCTTAACGCTATTTTAATAGTTTATTTTACTTTAGACATTATTATAATATCATATATTACTACATAGCAGATAGTTTAACGGATCCTTAGAGGATGGTTCTCCCAAACATCCTTTAGGTTACTTGTATTTCAGTTGTTATTTCACTTTAGTTGGATTTATTGATATAAGAATGTTAATCCTGACTCGAGTATTTTTTGTTTTTCTTTAGCTCGGGTAAGACCGAGTGCTGCAGCTTTTGAGACTCACCTTTGGAGTTGGAGCTTCGTTTGGAGATCCATCTACATCTTTTCAACTTGCAGTTATTCGATTGACTCCAGTGATGCATTCGGATCTTGTATTTGACTATTGTATTTGAGACTTCTATTGTATCTTATTTAACTTTGTTATATAGAGTATCTTCATGAACTACTATTCTTTGTTTCTGCTGCTTATTATTATATTATTCTATGTATGTGATTTTTTGATTTATTTATTCACTATATATGCTAAGTTTTGCCAAATATAAATTAACAATCTGATATTTTGAGCAATTCAAGTCCGACGTATGTGAATGCGAATGGTTGAAATTACCAGGCTGTTACAATCTCTGCATATGCATTATGCTAAAACACATAAGAAAACTGTTTTCAAGAGTAAATAGTTTTCTCTCTATTGTATTTGTACCATTTAGCAGTTGCTCCATAAAAAGTTATAGGAAGGAGTTTGCAGCTTACTGCTCTAGAAGCATTGTGCGAATCCCTTTGGCTCTCAAAAGCCAAAAGATTGTCATTGGGATCGGTTGTTCCGTTATACTTTAATGATGGGATTTTGACATGCGGACGGAATTCTGATGGACATTATTTCCTCTATGAATGGAGCTTTACGAGGATTATTATTTACCCTAGGGTCAAGGGTTCTCTTCCCTTAAGATCAAGCATATCTTTCACTATTTTATTGGCCACGTCTTTTAGGTATGCTTCGTCATCATGATAATCCCTTTTGGAGGGCTTGTATTCTTTGTTTGAAATTAAGCTTCCTAACTGTTTGGGATCTTCTTATTCCCCTTCCTTAGCTTTCTCTTTGACGATTCATCTTCATTTCATAATGAGTTCATAGAACACATTACTGGCCCTTCATTTTGAGTTTCTTTCTTCCTTTGTAGATCCATGATACTTTTACCCCTACCTTACTTTTGAGTAGCGAGGTGTCTAAATTCCTCCTTGGAGATTCCACTTATTCGCCTCCTTCGGTAAGCTTTGTTGTTTTAGAAGACTTCTGAAAAGAACCTTCTTAAGGAGTTCCTACATTACCGTAAGCAATTGTGCTAAATCTTGAATCTTAGCCTCGCTGTTTATTGGCTTCACTGGTGTCAAACGCTGCTCAGGTTCTACATTGTCTGAATTGAAGTTTAGAGTGATATTTTCCTCCAACTTTATTTGTCGCATAGTCTCTTTGTTCTGAGCATTGACTTTTAGATCTCACCATTTTATTGCAACAAAAATTTACGTAATTAGTTTATAATAAGGAAATAATAGGTTCGAGGTTCAAGCCATCCTTTTAGCGCTAAAAATGTTAGACCAAAAATTGGTTCAACATTCTGAAACACTGTTCAAGGTAATATTATCTAGAATGGTCCTAGTAATGCTCATGAGCTAGAGTATATTCATGAGGTTATTAAAAGTTCAAGTTACAAGTCCATGGGAAAGATTGGAAAATTGCATAATTGGGATAGTTCATTGTTTGTTCAACAATGAACGAAATATACAATCCACATATATTACAGTCCTTTGTTCATATGTCGTTGGGCAATATAAACTTTATGCAAAGTAAACTTTCAATTTAGTCAAGGACTCAAGTGGTTTGTTTAATAGACAAGTCCAAATAATAAGTTATATGCATGTCTATTCTCTCAATAAATGTCAAAGATACATATATCATAGGTGTATGCTATGCAATGTTTATTGTCCAAAGTCTTATGTGCAAAATGTAATAAGAGTGCAATCGACACTAAAATGCCCAAATCAATATTAGGATTTACAACTTTGAGATTTGAGAAATGATAAAAGAATTGGTTGCTTCTTTTAATGGCTAAGGGGGTCTATTTATAGAGGTCGGATATGGCTGGTTGGCCACCATGTGTCCATATAGCTATACACCCGCTACTTCTCAAATACTCGATACCCATCTTGGTTGTTGAAACTCGGCATCTCTTTCTTTCTATAGGCACCCAAAACTGTTATCTGGTTGAAGTTTCTTTTTCAGTTAATATTGTAGCTCGATATCTTTATTTCATAAGTAAATGCTTGTCATGCTTTATTGATGCGACGTCCTTCCTTGGCTGCATATTCGATGATATTTTGTGTTGTATAAATTTGACACCTTGTACAATAGTTATCTCTTAAAAAATCCAGTGACACTCGACATCCTTTATTGTTCGATATCCATTGCTAAAATTGCTTTACGATTATTAGGCCTAGTATATAAGACAAGCCTTTAGTAAAGATACGACATGCCTTTTTATAATTATATGCACGATATCCCTTAGCGATGTGACATCTTCTTCCTCTTTTGTACTTTGTAGCATAGCATGTTAGTTCAACATTTCTTCCACCTTTCAAAAACTCGATACCTTCTTAGAATTAGGCACTCGGGATTTCTCTCTCTTATGAATGCTTCATAATGCTTGTTTTTGTGATTCGACATCCCATATAGGGTTGGTATCCTCCTTGTCGTCCCACTTCGATATCTTAATTTCATGCAAAGTTTTCTAGCACTCAATACCCTCTATAGGCATCGATACTCGATATATCCCTTGCTTTATGTGCACGACATTCCTTTTCTATTACATGTTTGGCAACATTCGTGGTTGTAGTGGCTCAATATCCCTCCTGTTATTATAGAAGCTTGCTAACCTCATATTTCATAAGCCCGCTATGCTTTACATTTATAGGTTCGGCAATCTCATCGCTTTATAAACTCGATATTACCACTACATAATTTTGAGATAAATTTTATGCTCGATACCAATTTTAAGGCTATAAAGTCTCAGCATCATTTGTGGCTGATATTTTTATGTCAGATGATTACTACATTATTGACTTGGAAGCTTAATATGTAATATATTTATCAACTCGACATGCATTATAGGCTCAACGTGCTTCCTTTAAATGCTCGATACGTGTATTTGTAGTATCATTATCTTCCATTACTTCTGTATCCTTTTGTTTATTTCCTTAACATATTAATAAAAAAATATGTGGATAACAGTGATTTTTATATTAAATACAAAATCAAAATAATAAGAGGCTTTAATTCTCAACATTCATAAGTGAGTTATATTTTCTTCTACCTTGCTATTATCTAATAGAATATATTTAATAAATCATTCTATCAATAATTTAAGTTATACAAGATTAAATTACCAAATGATTATATCAATTATTATTGTGGATTGTATATATACATGTCTAAATTTGAAATTATTTAAAAAAATGTTTTGAAATTTAGATAAATTATACGTTAAGTATAGTATTTAATTAATATATATGTATAACAAATGAGTATACAAAATAATTAGCAGAAAATTGCTATTGTCATATCTTTGTGTTAACATAATATTTTTGTTGTTGTAATATAATTTAAAAAAAATAATTTTCAAATTAAGTGGTTACATTTTAAACATCGTACTTAAATAATTTGTACATTTAAATTGTTATAAATAATTGTAGACACTATTATTATTTGATTCAAAATATTCAAAATGGAATATATAGTTTTAAGTTACTGTGAAAATAATGTTATTCTTTAAACTTTTAGCAAGTTATATTTTAGAACATATGAAATAATCAGATTAGCTTTAGAAGAGAGTGTAAACCCGTAATAGATATATATGTAAGTAATATAAGATAACCAATGGCTATACTATTTTATTTTTGATTACTGAAATCAAAAGAAGCTTCATGACAAATCAATAAAGGGAATGTAGAAGAAATCTTAACAAGAGAAAATTAAGAAGAAAAATATATTATCTTCTATTTTATTATTATTTAGAAGATCAATCCTTAGATAAACATATGTATTAATTAATTTAATATATTAATAGAATATATTATAAGTACTTATATTTTTTTAGATCATAGACATCTATAATATATTAAGATTATAATTTTGAAATTTATAACATTATGCATAATATATCACCAATTTATATTTGTTAAATAAATATAAAATGGATAGAAAAATCATCATCATTATTGTGAATTTTTATAAGTTAAAATGTTATTTTTTTAACAGTAAAATATATTAAAATATTATTTTTGTATAGTTAGAAATATTCATGTATTTCATTATTTCATATTCAAACTATTTAAAATGATATATTTCGTATTAAATTAGTTTAGCAATAATATTTATAAAATTTAAGAAATTATATGTTAAACTTATTATTTTATTAATATATACATTTAAAAAAATGTAAATAAAATTTATAGAGATATATTATTGTAATTTTTAAAATCTTATGTTTTAAAACATTATATCTAATTTTAAAATAATTTTAATTTTAATTTTGAAATTAAGAAATTATACATTAAGTATAATATTTGACTAATATAACAATGTATGTGAAACAATTGTAAGTATTTATTTATATAATAAATTTCAAAGAAAAATATTGCTAATATTTTCTTTTTGAAATAATATTAAGAAAATTTGTGATCTTGTGTGTATTTATGCACGTGCTGGCCCATATATGTGTATGATAATGAGGATAGATGTTAAATTACAAAACCAGTATTGATAAGAATTTTAAATGTAATATACGATAATTAAGGAAAAAACTATTTTTCTTTAATTTACTAAAACTATTGGTAATAATAATAACGTAATAGAATAAATCCTATGCGTTACACACGGTAATGTTGTAAAAACATGGTAATCATACTTTAAATATCGTTAAAATAAAATTTTGCTAAGCAATGTTAAATAATATATCAATCGTAAATTAAACCTTTTATTATTTCTTATGCATATATTTTTAATAAGTGATTCATATTATTTTTTTATCTAAAAGAAAAATATGTTTTGCTATTTTGTTACTATGAATATAGTATATAAATTGAAATTGTCGTCGTTTATAACTTATTAGAGAAATTAATGAATATTAGTTACTTGATTTTATTTAAATAGTATGGATTTATAGTGATTGGTTAATTTAAATACATGGATTTGAATATGAAATAATAAGAGAAAATTGATGAAAATTTTGTAAATAATTGTAGAAATTATAAAATCTAGGTATATAAATATAAAGTCATGAAAAAAGTTAATGCAAAATTTTGGATAACTATAAAACGATGATTTACATGGATTCAAGAAAATTGAAGAGAATTAAGAAGTGGGGTGAAATTTTTATAACTACTAAGATGATTTGTAATTTTTAAACCATTCTATCATTTAACGGACAATTTATTAAAATAAATAATTATACATAAAGTTGTTCTTACTATATTTTGTATGATCGATGCACTTTTATATATAAATGAAAATTTAGTTTAGACAATTTTGTAACAATGAGCGTGGTAAATTTGTTGACATTGTTAGCTTTATTATTTATTAGATAAATAAATAAATGATGGTTAATTTATTTTATTTAAACAGTTTATAGTTAAATTATTTAACTAATTTAAATATACATACTTCAATGTAGATTGTATGTGAAAATTAAGAATTTTAAAAATAATAGTAGAAATAAAAAAGTATAGGCTTTCAAATGTAACAAATTTTACTGGGTCTTTAAAATAAAATATAAACATCTATAAAATTTTAAGTAGAGTTAAGAAAAATCCTAGAATCAATGTGAGAGCTAGAACTTCTTCTATTTTACTACTATTTAATAGATTGATAATAAAACGAAAGAATATTTAAGGCACTCGTTAATTCCAACAGCTTCTCTCATTGATTCTCTCACATGATAATTTATTTTAAAATATCTTTATATAGTTTACGATTTTAAAGCTAGTCACAACAATTTTTTAACTCTTACTAATCATTTTACATTTAAATATTTTTTTCTTATTTCCGTATCTAGTAAGTTTACTGAGCTGTTGTTAATTATTTTACACCATTAAATTAATTATTTAAACTAATTAAATAAAATCAATTATCAAATGTTCCTTAAATCATTAAGGAGATCATAAAATGATGTATTTTTTATAATAAATGCTATTTGGTGATAGATTATGTGATAATAAACGCCTTAAAAGTGGAAAGCAATTTTCTTTCTAAAATTTCAATTTTGTAAGTATTGAATTAAATTAACATGAATGGAATATTAATATGCAAGCACTAGTTCATCAGATGAGAAGTTGACATACCAAATCAAAATAAAATTTGGTACCATAAGTGAAATCCAATATGTAAGTATATAAATATTAATCTCGTTATCATATAAAATCACACCAACCATAAAATTGCTAACACACACTAATAAAAGTGTCAATTTAATGCTAAATGCCCATAGTCCAAATTATGCAATTATCCGATAAGAACTATATAATGTGCCTCAACATCACATTTATAATCCAGAGAGCTCCTTTTTTATTTTATCCTTTTGGATTACTGAAACTTAACACCGCTAAATCAATCATTCTTCAAATTAAATTAAATGAATGAAGAAAGTAATGAATGAAGAAAGTACACCAATAACACATAAAAGGAATTTCACATAATCCATAAATTTGATCAATTTAAAATTTTAAGTTAACTTTCGATTAAAACACGGTACAATTATAACAACCCACAACTTAATGGACCTAGACTTCAATAAAATTGAAAACCTAGTCCACTAGGGTACAGATTGTTGGTTTTAATAACCTATAATAAACCTAAGTATATTAGACATCGATCAATCTAAACTCACAATGGAATTGAAAATATAATAGGACATAAATACTGACTGAGGCTACTACACCAGAATAAATGGTATTCCTTGGATGTCCAGTTGCTTTGTCAGTACCGAGAATGAATAAGAAAACTTCTCCATCAACCATTCTATCTTGCTCCAGTGGCCTATTACTCTAAATCTATCTTGTGTGTTGTAATAAGGAGGGGTCAGAACAACGTTCCGATGTCTGAAAAATTTCATACTTTATCAATAACATAATTTACTCTGTTTGGTTTCCATTTAAATGTTATGTCTATTATTTACGGCTAACTCGTTTAATTTTACATGCGCGTACGATATATCTATCATATCCTTCTCCCAGATATACTATACATATATACATATATATAAGTACATTTAAGCTTTCTAATCATTTCCCTACCCAAACCTCTTCCACTTAATACTTCTCAAATATAAAGCGAGCCTTTCACATCGTCATCGCTAGTCTATCGGTCCTAGCTGCAGAAATCGGTGACTCTTATACACGGCTTTACTATGTAACATATAATTTAATTGTCGTACCACTATCATCATTCAAGGACTCATTTAAGAATTAGCTATCCCACCTCTACTAAACAAAAATTTCAACTAACTCTCTATCGCGAGGTCCATGCATATCCCATATGGATTCTATACTAGTAGAAAACGAATCTGCCAAGGCATAACTCAAGTCTTTGCTACCACTCGTTTGGGATCACTGAGTGTCCAATTCTATATGCCAGACCTAATAGTAAATATCGGTACCAACTATTGACATGGCCCATTGACTCTCTACAGCCGACATTCATGTTTAGACTAACCTTAGTTAAAGAAAATACCTCCTTGGGCTACTTACTACCTTTTATTGGACATGAAGCAAACCACATTTCCCAAAAAGTAGGGGTTCATTTAATATTCAAATCCGAGGCAAATCCAGAGATTTTTTTCCTCTACCTATCTGCAACGCTTATCCTTTTTCTCATAGGTCCTATGGTTGGCGATGTCCCACATCAGTAGGAAGTATACACAACTTCTAGTAGCCCCCGAGTGAAGAGCAGACTTCTTGTGTAACTCTATTGATCTCGCATTCCAACCTACTAAATCAAATCAGTCATCCTAAATTTTGGTAGTAGGCTAAGCCTTCTAATCTTTATTTGTATTTTTAAGGCTACATAATTTACTATCATGACAATTATACTGCCTTAAATTATATGATTACTACTTAATATGTTTATTTGTCATTACTATGAATGTCACCTTGTCAATAAATGATTATTATCTTAATCGGACATTTGCTAATAACATTTATTTACTTATTCAGATTTTACCTATTATTCTTTTCTCATCTCTCCATAATTACCCTATTAGTTCCATTAATCAATTCCATTATTCCATTTACAACCAACTCAATTTCTTGTAACCCATAATTTATTATACATTTATTACCTATAAATTCCCAAGTTACAACCTTCCCATCTTTATTTCATAATTCTATCTTTCGTTGTTCATTTTATTCTAACGTTCTAATTATAACTAATGCAAATATTGAAGTGTATTACGCTATATTAATTATATTTTTATTTCAAATTTTTGGCGGTTATATGTGTTTATATATTTATTTCTTTTATGTATCTAGTTATTAATCCCTAACCAGAATAGTCATTTTCGTATTTTAATTCTTTAGAACTATCCTTCTAAAAAAGTTTTCTGTTATTACTTTCCATAAATTAACATGAAATAAGAGATTTGCTTCGGTTGAAATTATAAGAAATTATTTATTTCCTTTTTATTGAAATAGACAATGTAAACTACGGAAAGAAAATTAATACCTTCCATGTCTCTTTTCTCATTCTTGCATGTGTATTCCTTGTCGAATCAAACATTGCACTTTTTTAATGTAATTAAGAAATTAGACAAATTTATAGAGGTTGAAAGGATGGTATTTCCAGCAAATTAAAATGCAAAAATCTAAATTCTAACAGAATCAGAGCAAATCTAAAGTACATTAATATCTCCACAACCTCGTTGTAGATCTGGAATAAACTTCACATCTTTATCCATATGCAACTTCTAATAAACTGGGGATTGATTTTCAAATCTACATGTAAATAATATTTATATTCAATTTTTCCAAATTGTATAATATGTAGGTAATGTTTTATGTGTTTAATATGAGCCTGCAACTCTTAGATTTTTATTTAGGCATAAAAATTAAATAAAAATCCAATGGAATAAATTCTGATGTTATAAACAAATTACATAATTTCTCACTTATCTTTTTAAGCTTTCTAAATTTCCAGATCTGAATCTGGTTCCTTGATTCAACTTCGTCTCTTTTTTAATCCAAGGAATATGTATAAAAAAAGTATATACATACTATCAGTGTTATAGATATGAAAAGAGATTTAAGGTTAAGAGGAATATAGATTTATAATATTTAAATATATCGTATTATCGTCAACGCTGATTCGCTTCTTCTCTTCTTCTTTTTTATTTTCTGCTTTTCTCTAATTTGTGTAAATGTAAATTATTTTATAGTTAGGAGGAATAGTAGAGAAAAGAAAATGGTAGAGCTTTGTTGCTTAATCATAAAATATGAGAATAGAAGTGAGAGGTTAGACCTAAATTTATTGGCGCTTTGTAACAACCCATCCAAGAACATGTCTAAATTTCGATCCAGAAAAGGCCCATCGTAATTTAGATCCATTCCAAGAGAAGCTATTGGTGGTAAAAATAAATAACACTGCAGAGCCATAACTAAACTTTCAGAATTCATAATAGATGGAACAAAATATAATAGTAAAGTGTACCCATTTATTTCAAAACCATAAAATGTCATAACACGAAATTCCATAAAAGTCGTAATATAATATATGTTGCAACAATTATTTAAATCCATGGGTACACATGAAAGCAAAAAATTAACCACTTGCCAAGCTTCTTCACCTTTAAGTATCGTCACCGCCATTACTCCATCTTTAACCTATGCTGTAACGAGGAGAGAGTCGGAACAACAAGTGTCTGGTGAATAAAACCTCGAGCCACCTTTTCAGTACTTGGACAATATATTTCAAAATAAGAATACGTCTGTGAACATGAAATCGTTAAAATCATTTGATATTTCTTTATAAGGAAAGAAGGCGAGTCTAACCACTTAATACCTTCCATTCTAGAAGTATATCTCATATCCCAATCATATGCCATAGATAGCTAATAATGTAAGAGACGGTACCCAAACCACTTAATACTTCCCAGTGGAAAATAGGCAAATCCCCTCATTTACGACCTAATTCCAGAAGCGTGCTCTTCAATGGTACTATCTAACTGACATCATATGGAATCTTATATGTCACTTAATACTTCCAAGTGGAAAATGGGCAGACCCCGTCATTTAAGACCTATTTCCAGAAGCGGACCCCTGTAGAGATACCGCCTAGCGTAATCCCTTGGTCATTTAATACTTCATCCGGGGAAAATGAAGGGTCCAACCACTTTATACCTCAAACCCCAAAGCAGGCCCTTCGTCTTATGGCCCATACCCATAATCGCGTCGATATTAGTCCATTATTCGTAGGAACTGGTAACTAGATTAACTGGACATATTTCTCCTACTGGATTTAGAACTAATCTCGCGTCATTATAAATATTTATCAAAAGGATATCTCACATCAATAAAAGTATACATGACTGCTGGTAGCCTTAGTGAAGAGCAGAATTCTGTCATGCGATTCTATTGACCTTGCATCCCTACGACTTAGCCATAGATTAATTACTCTGTACACACACACCCCTCTCGCCGTTTCATAAATAAGATCTTATAAGGAATCTTCTTTATTATGCCTTACAATAATAAATTGGCTATATAAGAGTTTCCTCTTATTTTCGCATCAAAATTAATTACCTTCCTAATAGGGGAAAATAAATATAAATAAGTGCCTAATTAACTACGCCAAATATGTAATAGTTATATGTTATTTATGTAAATAGAAATAAATAAATATTCACACTTAATAAGTATTAATGCACGGATTTTATGCCCTAAACGGGCGTTAAATGTCAATTCCCTAACCAATTATTATTACAAGTCATTTTTCAAGGTTTTATGGAATTCAAATGTCCAAAAAGGGAATAAATATTCATAATCAAAACTGCAAGAACAGACTCGTAAATAAATAGAAACTCAATTTATTGCACCAATTAAATGAAATATCTTAAAGAATAAGAATTGCAATCTAAATCCCATGCTCTATTTGACTCCTCTTTTTACAAAGAAATAGATATGAATAAGTGGTGTAACCTACAAATAGAATTCATAATCTGAACCCCTTATTTTATTGAAGGATCACAATTTAAACCAAAGAAGAAGGATAAATGAATAGACTATGAAATTATCAAAATTGCATAAACGAAATAAATTCCATCGGACTAATGCAAACAATTGGGAATCTAAGCATAGAATTGACATAGCGAATTAAAAAGGAATTTTAAGGGATGTTATCTGTCATATTTTCAAAATCCCAAAAATTCCTAAGGCATATTCAAATCCAAAAGAAATACACTAAACAATTGCTGAAAAGAAAAACAAAGATTTCCACTCATAGATTACCCTTAGCTTTACTCAATTGGATTTGCAGCCTTCCAATCTCTTCCAGAATCTCTCTCTTTTGATATATACACATACATAATGGGGAAGATGTATATATCTTCATTAAATTCAGAACAATTAGAGAAGAATATGATAAGAATAGATTGGAGAAAGAAATAAGTTAAATCTTTACATGAATTTTCTACAGAGTTTCTAAATCTTATTGATGAGACGGCAATGGTAGAATTTCGTCATATTCCCCAAAATAATATTGATAAAAGGGGAGAGGATAATATCCTATTTATAGGAGTTGCAACGCACCAGAACCGTAGCATGAAAGTAGATATGAACGGGTAAATCTGTAGCGCACAACTAAATAGAACATTGCATAAAACCCTAGCCGCCCTGGCAACCTTCGTTGCAAAGCGGTCGACCGCCCTTAGGCGACCGGTCGACCGCTATCATATTTGGGGTGTTTATTTTACTTTTCGTTTGCCGAATTATTTTATTCCCTAATTAACTTTTAATGTTTAACGTTCATTAAATGTTCAATTAGCCCCCAAGTTAATGTTTGAAATTTAAATCCTAAATTTTATTTCTTATTTGAATTTGAATTCAAACTAAATTAATTTAATTTTGAAACTTCAAACGTTTATAACTTCTTTGTTTGAGCTCCGTTTTCAGCATATTATATATGAAACCAAATCAGAATTTTGCCGCGAATGCAACGGAATAACTTCCATGGTCAAATCCAACTATTATAAAATTCTAATATCCAACCTTTATCATATTTAATTTAATTCAATTTATTTATTTATGGTTCATTTTATGGGGTGTTACACGCTCGAACTAATCGTATCCATTCGATTAAAAAAATTAAGTCCGTTCGCCAAGGTTCAACCCACCCGCCGTTTGCACGACCGGTCGACCGCACTCCTATATGTGATCGACCGACCCATAAAGGGGGTCGACCGGTGGATCCCGATGAATTATTATATTTATATTTTTTCTAATTATTTTCATTCTAGATTCTTTAAGCACTAGTAACTTCTTCGTTTGAATTCCGATCGCAATACTCCAAATATAATAGTTGCTCTGAAAATCACCACGAATGCAATGGTGTAAGTTTCATGGTCAAGTTCTATCGTTTGCTTAATTTTCATTTTTGAAGCCTTGTTGATTATTATTTATTAAAGATAGTTTTTATGGGGTATATATAACTACATGTAGAAAAAATTGCGCACCATAATCAAAAAAATTAATAAATGTTTGGGGTATTAGCGAAACTATATTGGAATATATGAATATTAAACTCGATATTTTACAAAATCATACCAAGTGTTAACGTACTAATACGTCATTATTAATAGTTGGAATAGAAATGCAATTTTTGATCTGACAACGAAGTTCCAAAAATAACCTTACATGCAAACAAGTTAGGAGTTCGAATCCACTTAGAACAAAAATGAACATATACTTTCAAATGGAAATCCTGGAACATAAATATGTTTACAAGTTCAAAACTCTGTTATAGAAAAAACTTACAATTTTATTCTTTATATGTTTTAGTTTATTTTTATAAAAAATAAGTAGAAATTTTAAACTTAATAATTTTACAAGGGTTTTTTTATATGCACTGCGCTACACGTACCATAAATTTTTACTAATAAATGAGTTAATTTAGCTGAATATTCTACATACTAATTCGATGCCAAAAGTCTATAGCATTTTTTTCTCTTGCTAAATAAATGATGCACTTGAAAATCGCTAATATTCACAATACAATAGAAAGAATAAAGTATAGAATAACTTATAAGAGAATTTATCTCATAACATAGGAGTTTCATCTTTTGATCAATACTCCACTTTCTAGTAAATTTTATAAGGCATCCTTGAAGTCATTGTATGTAGCGCGTAAATATTTTGTAGATACACTATATGTATGCTCGAAAAAACGATGGCTAACATTAAAGTTAAATTTTATTTCACACCATTATGGACACCATATAAAGAATAAAATTATTAGGTAAACATAGATGAAACGGTAAATAGTATCATCTGGATGTTTTGCAAATTGATTGAAGATTAAACAACTGCGAAAGGAAAAAGATTTTTTTCTTTCCTTTTGATACATCTTGGCTCTCTATTAATTAATAGAGATAATTTTGATTTTGTTCAAATCATATAGTCATGCCCTTATGAAGCGTAAAATAGCTACAAAAATGAACAAGGAAAAATAGCGAAAAATACATCTTCAAGTTCATTATCTGTTTAACTATAGAATCTTATGGATATTGCGAATTGGTTAAATCCAAATTTATTTTAATTACAAATGGTAGTTACATTGTCACAGTCTTTATAGTATGTATGTATTCATATTAAGTTGGCATGTCATGATCCATTTTAATTTAACTCTAATACGCCAATGCCAGAAAAAGATTTAAAAATATATGTTGTGAATAATGTTAATGCCATGCCCTGGATTTGATTTTGTATTCGCAAAGCTGAAGAATTGCCAATGACTACAATGAAGAACTCATAGACAATGATCTGAGAGTAATGACATCCAGTGATGAGCATGCCAATCTCATATTTTCGCTATGTTTTACATATTCACATACATTTATGTACTTCTCTTGTAGTATTTTTTAATACATTTTTTTTGAATTTACTGCTGAAATATGCATGATATCTTTTCTCAAAAAATATATATGTCTACTATGAATCTTGATGATGTATTAATAACTTGAAAACAAATTCAATTTTTTTATATGTTTGAGTATCTCAGTATATAATATATATTTAACTTAGATTTAAATCATGTAAGGAATAATAATTAGACATATGTAAGAAAAAAAATAGTTAGAGAGACCTTGGATCATTGTGAAATTAAAGTTCTTACGTCTCATAACGGTTGGCCCTTTGCGGTAATTCAACATTTACACGTCTTGCCTTGAAGCATGAACAAAGTAGATGATCGTTTACTTAAACATGCCAACGTGAACACAATGATCTCTTACCCCTAATTATGCTGGAGAAATTAGAGTGTGGTATACAAATATATTTGGTATGTGGTAATTTTTTGTTTGTCCATGTTGCAGAACTAATAGTTACCCAGTTCAAATAACCTTTTTCTCTCTAAAATCCCATGACCATTGCTAATGTTGTTTCTTCAAAAAGCGATCTTTCGTGTAACTGCATTTGATGTTTTCAATTATTGATCGAAATTGGCTTTTAATTTCTTAGTTTGGTCATCGCATTACGGTGATTGCTTGGGTATTCATACACCAATTCTGCAATATATCATTATGTTG
This sequence comes from Allium cepa, assembly GCA_030765085.1. Taxonomy (NCBI): domain Eukaryota; kingdom Viridiplantae; phylum Streptophyta; class Magnoliopsida; order Asparagales; family Amaryllidaceae; genus Allium; species Allium cepa. The sequence continues at coordinate 255,214,453 of CM060939.1, forward strand.
CATATAGTTTGGATGTTTTAGCTTACATTATTACATTTTACTCTAATAATTTTTTGAATTATTTTGTTAATTTTACAACTGAATTAATGGTGTTTTGTTCAAAGAATGTGTCATTTAATATGAACCTTGATAATATGTCGTTGACTTAAAGGAAAATAATCGTATTTTTGAGCTATTATTTTGTTATAAACTCAGTTAAACTTGGATATAAATTGGCATGTCTAAAATCTCAAGATTTCTACAATTACAAAAAACTGCAAGCAGTGTTGGTAACAAAATTGTATCTATTTTTCAAGTCTTCTCCATTTATAATTTGGGAAATTCTTTTAACCATACATCGATAAAATATCCCATCGTTTAGGGTATAAGCTACATCTTTGGCCTCAAATGACATTCAAGCTATATCAATATTATTTTTCATAACAAGCCATACCTTATTTTAAAGACTTAACTCATATTGCTTAGCTAAATAATATAATATCTTAAATACGTTTGTAGTAATCTTCAGTAGAGTCTGTATATGTATGTTGCAATTATCTTGTTGATAAATCACACTAAACATACATTTAAAGGTTTATTGTTTAATCTTTCATGGTGTTTGTTAACGAAAAGTGGAGAATGTTCTGTCCTTACAAATGTCAAATTTACATTAACACGTCTGTGAGCTTCTAAGCTTTCTAAATTTGTGAAGGATCATTTATTTTTGTTTTTGTTTAATGAAATCCATTCGACGATTACCATATTTCGATGTTGAAAAGATCTAGTCTCCATATGTTGTTCATATCTATCAACTCTAACTATATACATTACCACACTATTTTGACGTAGTATTACTATAGATTTGTGATTTGCATCCATGATGAGTACAAGTTCCAATGATTATAAATTTATATGCTTGATAAAGAAAATGGATAAAAGGATAAACATAAGTTCAAAAGGAATGGATGTCTTTTGCATTGTTTTTTCAAAATAATTGTTTGTTGGGTCTACATGTATCTAAATGCCTATGTTTGCGTTGATTCTATCATGATTTGTTTGGTTCTACAAGCATATCATGCTTTGTGTATGACATCTTTTAACTTACTTCATGTGGAAGTACATTATTTTGGAGCTTGTTATTGTTCTTTGTGGCTTTATTATGCTTACTTACCACTTGTTTATCAAATGATCTCTATTTATGGCAATCCTAAAGATGTACTTTGTACCTTTTGTTACATACAAATTTTGCTACTATAAAGCTTAAACGAATGAAAATCATGATAAAATTTGTAATCCATCAAATTCTAATCAAATATAATGTGTTTGCAGCAACCAGTTGAAAATTAGGACAAACTATGTTGTCCACCAAATTTCGATCACATTTACTGTATGCACACTGCGCATGGAGGCAAAACTTATGAAGTCCATTGGATAGTTGTTATAGAAAAAGAAAAATTTGGAGAGCAAATGCAATAAAGGGCTTCTCCAATTTACCATTTTCAAATTCAAGAATATATAAAGTAGCGGTTTATTAGAAGATAGTTTTACTGGTTGATACGCTCATAAACTCAACGAAAAATTGAAGATTTTGTATTGAAGTTTTATAAAATTTACCTAGCTTTTTAGAATATAAATGGAAAATAATATACAATATGATAATAGCCTCCATGATTTTTTAGTTATCTGTTTTATTTAGTGTTGGGGATTTTGCGGTTCGAGACGAATTTGATGGCGATAGCGATGAAGACAATGCTGTACTTCCGACTTCAAGGATTTATGGAATAGATTCTTTCAGACAATAGTTCAACCCACCAGGCACAAACGGGTTATCGAACTATCAACTTTCAGGATTCAATGAAGCCCTATAACAGTGTAATCGGATTCAAAGTTTGTACGACTTTGATCCGACCAAGAACACTTTAGAATGGTTTCTTATGATGCAATTTGTAGAGAACAGAACGAAGAGAAAGAGGAGAGCAATTCTGCAACGGTTTCTAAATCTGCAACACCTTGGAGGCGTCGCAAATTAGAGCAATGGTTTTCTGGCGTCGTAGAAATGCTCGGGAAGAAGAAGAAGAATTCGAATCTATTTTTTTGAAATGAATTCTGGGCATTGCTATTTATAGTGTTGAAGATGTGTCCATTCACGAAGCGTCGCGACCGTTAGCAACGTACACAACTGTTACGAACAGATTCAAAAATCAAACATTGCGTCCATTCATATTTGCAACGTTCAGAAAACGTTACAAATTCCCGCCATCAATTTTAAATTCTGAATTTCGGTTCTGGGTGCTTAATGGGCTAAAATCTGGCCCGTTACTGTTTACATATTGATCCAAAAAATTTTTTCGGATCCGAACCCGAAACCCGTGCCCGACCCGGCCCGGTTCGGTTTGGTTGGACGGACGGCGGCGGCGCGCGTGTGGTGTTACATGACTTCTCTCCTCACAACAAAGCAAACATGTGGGAGCCCCAAGGCCCCAATATCCACTTGAGAGAGCTATACTTATACAAGATTTTTGTATAAAACTCTAGAATGTGGGACTATACTTTCTTTTCTTCTTCTTTCTTTTCTCTTTCTCTTCCAAATCAAAACCCAAACCCAAAAACTTTTGAAAATTTACAACAATCTCCCCCAATTTTCAAAATAAGAAAATAAATAAATAGGACGGCTGCATCACTAGAGTGATTTCCTACATACCCAAGTGGGATCAAGCCTATGTAGTTCTAAGATCAATTTTTGCATCATCGTGAAAACCAACACATAAATAAAACGTAACTTTTGGATTTGAACCTTTACTTAGTGTAAACCATTCAAAGCCTTATCGAGATTCTATGGTGAATGAATCTTGAACCAAGTATCCCTAATGATATAACCGGAACAATCACACATGTTGATTTCCTTAGGTAAAGTGTTCTGTATTGCCCAGCACGTTAATGGCCATGTGCTTAAATACTGGTTCATGAGTCAACTTAGAAAGTGGTCTTACTTTCCTAGGAAACGGTCTGATTTCCATACTCATATAGGTAAGTCTCTTAAGGTGTTTTTGCTATACACCTTTTAAGGTTTCTAGACTTATTAAGGATGTATATCCATCCTTTGTTCTTGCAGAATCCAACACTAAATATTATGCGATTATCGATTTAGTGTTTCATAATCATTCTCTTAACTTGTTGGTACCCATTGAACTTTGTCTATCCTTTTCAAGACATAAGTTGGGTTTCTGTTAAGGATGATCAACCTTCATTCACAGACCTTGGTCCCATTTCTTGTGACTTTATAGAAACCATTGCCTTTGGAAGACTCTTTGTAAGTGGGTCAGCCAAGTTTTTCTTCGTTTCTATGTAGTCAATGGTTATAAGTTCTCTTTTGAGTAACTGTCTCACCATTTGATGTCTTAGACTCACATGTCTAGACTTTCCATTATATGTCTTATTAGACACATTGTATATCGTTGCTTGATTGTCATAGTTAATCAAGACTGCTGGATATGCCTTCTTCCATAAATGGATTTCCATTAATAAATTCCTAAGCCATTCTGCTTCTTTACATGCATCTGCTAATGCAATCATTTCTAACAACATTGTTGAGTCAGAAATACAGGTCTGCTTTTTGGAAGCCCAAGACACAGCATCGCCTCCTAATGTAAAGATCCATTCAGTCGTAGACTTGGATTTGGATTCTACATTGTTCCAGGTTGCATCACTATATCCTTCTATTACAGCAAGATATCCTTTATAAGATAAACCAGATTCAATGGTTCCTTTCAAATAAGCTAAAACTCTGGAAATAGCTTTCCAATGTTCGACACCTGGATTACTCGTAAATCGACACGATACACTTATAACATGTGCGATGTCTGGTCTAGTGCAATGTATAGCATACATAAGACTTCCAATAACACTGGAATACTCTAGTTGAGAGATAGTACGTCCAGTGTACTTTTCTAATTTAATACTAGGATCTAAAGGAGTTGGTGATGGTTTGTCATCGTAATGACCATACTTTTGTAGGAATTTCTCTATGTAATGAGATTGAGTTAGTAATAACTCCCCCTTTTTCCTAACAATTTTAATTCCCAAAATTACATCAGCCTCTCCTAGATCTTTCATATCGAATTTAGAAGACATAAACTTTTTAGTTTCATTCACACAGAATATATTGGAACCAAATATTAGCATGTCATCAACGTATAAACATATTATAACAATACCATTGTTATCCGATTTGCTATAAATACATTTATCAGCATCATTAACAATGAATCCATATGACAGTGCAACTTTATCAAACTTCTCATGCCATTGCATGGGAGCTTGCTTCAGGCCATAAAGAGATTTCACTAATTTGCAAACTTTCTTTTCTTGGCCTGGGGTTTTGAAACCTTCAGGTTGTTCCATATATATCTCTTCTTTTAAATCTCCATTTAGAAAAGCAGTCTTTACATCCATTTGATGTACGACTAATTTATGAATTGATGCAAGTGCAATTAAACAGCGTATAGAAGATATGCGAGCAACTGGAGCATATGTATCAAAGTAATCTACTCTATGTCTTTGCTTATATCCCTTAGCAACTAATCTGGCTTTAAACTTATCAATAGATCCATTTGTATTCAACTTTTTCTTGAATATCCATTTACATCCTATAGGTTTAGCACCAGGGGGGTAAATCAGTTAAAACCCAAGTTTGGTTTAACAGTATGGATTTCATTTCATCATTGATAGCTTCTTTCCAGAAATTGGAATCTCTGGAACTCATAGCCTCAGAATAAGTTTTGGGATCATCATCGACGTTCATTACATATTTAGTCACATTAAGGACTTCGTCCTTACTGCCTTCTACAAGATATGTAATGAAGTCAGGACCATAGTCCTTTTCTATTCTTGCTCTTTTACTTCTTCGTTGTTCAGTACTATTATCTGGTACTGACACTTCCTTGCTGTTTTGAGCAGGAGCATAATCATTGTCATTGATATCATTAGTCATACTAGGTTCTGGACTAGATGATCTCAATGGAATCTCAACAGTTTGATTTTCAAAAAATTCTACATCTACAGATTCTATAACTTCTAGAGTGTCAAGAATAAGGAATCTATAAGTTATACTATTAAGTGAATATCCTATGAAAACACATTTAAATGTTCTATTTCCTAACTTTGGTTGTTTAGGGTCTGATTTTCTAACATATGCTAAGCAACCCCAAACTTTAAGTCTAATTAGGTTAGGTTTCCTATTACACCATAATTCATAAGGGGAAATATTATTCTTTTTAAGTGGTACTCTATTTAAAATATAACATGCAGATAACATAGCATCGCCCCATAGGTTATAAGGTAAATTAGAACTTATGAGCATGGCATTAACCATTTCTACTAAAGTTCTATTTTTTCTTTCAGTAACACCATTTTGTTGTGGTGTATATGGAGCAGTACATTGGTGAACTATACCTTGTTGTTTACAAAACAAGGTGAAATCATTTGAGAAATATTCACTACCACGATCTGAATGTAATATTTTAATTTTAACTCCAAATTGTGTTTCAATCTCTGCTTTGTAAAATTTGAATTTATTAAAAGCCTCATCTTTAGTTTTCATTAGATATACATATGCATATCTAGTATAATCATCAATGAATGTTATATAGTATTGGTTACCACCATAAGTGATATGACTTTTTAAGTCACCTACATCACTATATACCAAATCAAGCAAACCATTTTTCCTTTCTACGGATTTAAAGGATTTCCGGTGTAATTTTGCTCGAACACATATTTCACATTTAGAGATGGTATCGAAATCACAATCAGAAATTAATCCTAATTTATTCATATTTCTAATGGATTTATAATTAACATGTCCTAATCTATCATGCCATAAATTAACAGAATCAACAATATAAACAGAAGAATTCTTTATTAGATTCAACTTAATCATGCCGTTGCAAGAGTATTCCTGTCCAATGAATTTACCATTCTTAGATAACACTAGCTTATCAGACTCATACACCATCTTGAATCCTCCTTTGTTAAGAAGGTATCCAGAGACCAAATTCTTACACATATCAGGTACATAAAATACATTAACTAATGTAAGAACTTTTCCAGAGGTGAGAGGAAGTTCTATAGTGCCCTTTTCCAGAACTTTGCTTGGAACCTTATTTGCTCCAGTAACTTCGTCGGCTTCTCCTTTATTTTCTTCGTAACTCTTGAAAAGATTACGGTCTTTACAAATGTGAATGGTTTCTCCAGTATCGAACCACCAATCATTATCATTGCCACTAACGGAGTTCGCCTCTTACACTACAGCCACAAGTGAGTCTTCGACCACATTCACTTTTTGTTGTTTCTTCCGCAGACGGCAGTCTCGGACATAGTGGCCGGGCTTGTTACAAAAATAACAAGCACCTTTCCTTTTGTTGTTGGTTTTGGAATGATTTTTCTTTTTAAACTGTGTCTCATTCTTTGGCTTTAATTTATCAGTAATTTCAACATTATTCGCCGTAGAATAGGACTCAGTTTGCGGATTATCATCTAGATCGCGTTTATGAGAGTCTTCTTCAATACGAAGATGACGTTGCAAGTCGTCTAAATTATAATCCGTTTCCGCATGTTTCATCTTTTTCTTATAATCATTCCAACTATGTGGAAGTCTAGAAATTATAACTCCAACAACAAAAGATTCAGAGAGATCAATTCCAGCATCTTTAAGTTGATTCACCAACAGTAAAATTTCGCTTACTTGTCCAATTATGGACTTATTGGTGACCATTTTGAAATCCATAAAATTAGAAATAAGAAACTTTTTATTACTTGCCTCGGATATGCGGTACTTATTTTCCAGTGCAATCCAGAGTGTCTTCGCTGTTTTCAAGGTGCTATGAGCATTGTAGACTGGGGTAGATAGCGCATTAAGAATATGGCATCTGCATAGGAAATCGTCCTCTTTGCGCTTTGTACGTTTAGCCTTTAGAGCATCATCATCTTTATCAGTTTCCTCGGGGATTTATTCCAAGTTATCTTCCAAAATGTAGAACAACATAACGGTGACCAAGAAAAATTTCATCGTCTCTTGCCAACGAGTGAAATTGTCACCATCAAAACGGTCCAATTGAGTTAGATGCTGATTCATAACTTGTAGAGCGCTCGAACCTTCCATGGTTGAAGAATATTGTCTGAAATTTGTTGGGGATTTTGCGGTTCGAGGCGAATTTGATGGCGATAGCGATGAAGACAATGCTGTACTTCCGACTTCAAGGATCTATGGAATAGATTCTTTCAGACAATAGTTCAACCCACCAGGTACAAACGGGTTATCGAACTATCGACTTTCAGGATTCAATGAAGCCCTATAACAGCGTAATCGGATTCAAAGTTTGTACGACTTTGATCTGATCAAGAACACTTTAGAACGGTTTCTGATGATGCAATTTGTAGAGAACAGAACGAAGAGAAAGAGGAGAGTAATTCTGCAACGGTTTCTGAATCTGCAACACCCTGGAGGCGTCGCAAATCAGAGTAATGGTTTTTTGGCGTCGCAGAAATGCTCGGGAAGAAGAAGAAGAATTCGAAACTGTTTTTTTGAAATGAATTCTGGACGTTGCTATTTATAGTGTTGAAGAGGTGTCCATTCACGAAGCGTCGCGACCGTTAGCAGCGTACGCAACTGTTACGAACAGAAAACGTTACAAATTCCCGCCATTAATTTTAAATTCTGAATTTCGGTTCCGGGTCCTTAACGGGCTGAAATCTGGTCCGTTACTGTTTACATATTGATCTAAAAATATTTTCGGATCCGAACCCGAAACCGACCCAGTTCGGTCTGGTCAGACCGACGGACGGCGGCAGCGCGCGTGTGGTGTTGCATGACTTCTCTCCTCACAACAATGCAAACATGTGAGAGCCCCAAGACCCTAACATTCGTTGAGATAGCTATACTTATACAAGATTTTTGTATAAAACTCTAGAATGTGGGACTATACTTTCTTTTCTTCTTCTTTCTTTTCTCTTTCTCTTTCAAATCAAAACCCAAACCCAGAAACTATTGAAAATTTACAACATTCAGTCGGTGTTATCGATTATCCTAATGTTGTATGGACTAAATGTATGATATTAACTTTCTACGATTTCAGCTAAGCTATAGAATAAGTGTTTGATTTATCCAATTAGACATGTCGCCAATATACAAGATAACATACAAAATACGTAAAAAGAATTTACGTAACTATTTTACCATCAACTGCATAACGGATGAAAACACTGGAAGAACATAAGAATCAACTTTCTAACTTATTGATCTAATTTTCTATAAAAAAATCACTTTATAACCTTGTTGTACTTCTACCACGGACGCTTTAATGCACGTAGCACGGGTTTGCATTAGTTAATTTTTACTAATATTTTAAATAATTACTTTTTTTAAGAGCAAATGTGAATGTTTGAAATATATGTAGACGACAGCTGTTGTAGTCGAAGTGCTACACACAAGCTTGCGGCCCAAGTTGTGTATATGGGCTATTTTTCTCATAACGTTCCACGAAATCCTTTTCTCATCACACAATCCCAAAAAAAAAAAAGTTTGATTTTATACGAGGACTTGTCTAGGTTTTGATCGGCGGCTATGGCGATTTCAATGGGAAAGCTCGCTATCGTCATCGGAGCAGGTGATTAAAACTAGGTTTTCTCATACTCGAGTTAGAATCTCGGATTTTGTCTCAGCTTTCTGTTCTTTTCTTCAATGAAATGATGTCCGTTAGATCACCAGTGCCGATAAATTCTAGTAACTGAATAAAATTATAGGACCATTTGCTTGGGCAAGAAGGGAAAACTGCGATATAGTTGAATTCAACTGTATATCGTAGTTGATTTAGGTTTAGTTGCTATCTGGATGCATCAGTATAAAGTTTCTCATTTACATTGTGGGTAAAGTTAGTTGCAAAGTATACGGAAGTAGGAATGATTCGCTCAGTATTTTTCCAGGGAACACCTCGGACTTGAGCTATTGCAGAAAAAGACTTCAATTTAATTTGAGGACTTCATTTTGTTTTAAGACATGGAAATATTACATTCCCTTATAGAACAGTTGACCAATTCAACTTCAGAACATTTGTAGTTATAGAGTATAATTGCAATGAAATGATGATATAATAATATTGCATTCCCTTATTTATGCAGAAGCATTATAAGTATGCAGACTTATGAAACCCTGAAAATCATACCCGAATAAACAATCAGCTTCAACTTCACCTTTTAAGAAGAGTAGTAAAAACGATGAACATGCACATGGAATATATAGAAGCGATGGAAGTAGTTTTTTTTAATCCCCTTTCCTTTTGATCTTAATTGAACGTGCATTGCAGGCCTGATCGGGTCTGCTATGTCCAAAGAAGGAGGTTTATCAGATGCTAAAAGCCTCATTTCTGGTGCTCTAAAGGTATGCCACTATAAATTTTGTATGGGCTGTTTCAAACAATGCTTCTTGTGTTTTCAATTCGCATAATACATATCGTTTAGTAATCATGCTTGATGATTCAAAATCAACAGCCAGTTAATGATTGGAAGCCACATACGTTGGCCTATTTAGAAGCCCCATGCCCACATTGACCTACTTGAGAACCCCATACACCTTGTTTTACATGCGAAAGATTTCTCTAAAAAGTTTGGTGTAGAAATTTGATTTGAATATTATAAGATTGGATATCCATATAATATGGTTGAGATTTGTAATACAATTATAAATATATGAGTGATTTTTTTTAAACAGTTCAGTTTGTAAGATATGCTTTGCTTATAATTATACTAATTATAAATCAAGGTGTAATGTTTCGGTAGGAACCTTGAAATTTCGACAATCTTGCTTCGGCCTTGACCGATGCAGAATGCAGCCAAAACTCTGGTTTCGGTCAGTGTATAAAAGCAAGGTTCAAGAACTCGGTTTCGGTCATTTGAAATTTTCTTAGTTTCGTTTAATTTCGAAAATTTCGGTTTCGGTCCCAATATTGGGTTTCCGTATTTTTAACGGATAAGTGATAATAATCGTTGCAAATAAATACGAAATATTACACACACACCCAATCCATTAACATTCAGCCCATTATGATAACTACTTTAATTAAAATAACTAGCCATACATGTTATATCAACCCAACCCAGCCCATTAAACCTTCAGCCCACCCATATCCTTATTCCAAAAACCCTAATTCTAAACGCATCAGTTCATGCGGGAAAAAAAACTGCACCTGTTCAACAACGGAGAGGAAAGACGATATTGATGATGCGATTTATCAAATTTCCTGCTCTCTCATGCTCCTAATGCTTGATTTCCTCTGCTGGAATTATGCTCCTGATGCTCAAATTCCTTTGGTAATTTATAATTTCAATTTGGTGATTTTATCAACAATTTCGGTTCGATTTTACCTTTCTTTCCTCATCACAATAGCATATCCAATTATTTTATTATGTTTTTGATTTTTTTTTCTACCGTCAGAACTGAGACGGGATTTTGACCTAATCCCGTCTCGTCTTCGGCCGGAACCGAACCGAGATGGCCGAGTTCTCGGAGTTTCGGCCGAAACCTTATACCATGTATAAGATACCATGTATAAAAGAAAACCCATTTCTATTCCTAGGGTGCATTTCAAAGGGAAAAGAAGAAACCAAAAGAAAGACTTCATTTAATTTGTCAATGTTCTTGAAGGATCAATTGCATTTAATTTTTTTAAGTAGTGTGGAAGGTGAATGTATAGAATTGGCCTAAAAATAATTGTGGCATAATTTTTATTAATCATCTTATTTATATTTATCGGTTTCCCCCAAAAAAAAAAAACTTATTTATGTTTATGGGTTCCACCTTTTATATTTATGGGCATTCAACTATGCCTGTAATTTAATTTCGTCAATAAATATATTCGTATGCAATTTGAAGAACGCAACAATAAATTTGCAACAATCATGGAAAACTAATAGATATGCAAAATTTATTAATGTATTTTTGTAGGAAAAGGCACCAAACTCCAGAATCAAAATTTCTAAAATTGATCATCAAACAATTGAAACTGAGATATTGAAAAATTGGTTCTCTCATTAGCCTATAAACTAATTTAGCTTCCAGCGAACCTGGAAAATCATATTTCAAATAACAGAGCAATAACATTGTTTAGATTTAATGACCAATCTTGGGTATCTAGCAATTTGTAGGTTTTGATAATGTTATTAGAGTTCCGTTCTAATGTAAGGAAGGTTTCTTCCAGTTGGGCCATACATTAAGGTCTCTAGAAGTCGGAACAAAAAGTCAATTATCAACTCATTTACAACCTTGAATGTTTGCAGATTTTTACAAAGAGTCTTCAACAAGATAAAAAAGGGTCACAATCAAGTAGCAAAGCTCCTAATGATACTCTAGTAGCTCAGGTATGAAGATTTTGTCCCATATATCAATCGATATGCCAAATCTGCCGTTGAAGTTTATTTTTTTAACGTATAAATTTTTACTGTATATATATACATGTGTGTGTATGTATGTATGTACATGTGTGTGTGTATATATGTATAACGTGTAATTTTTAACGTATAAATGATTTTAGGTAACCTTAATTTTCATCATACAGTTAACGTGTAATTATTTGGTCATGGATAGGAGGGAACGGGGGGGAACGGGGAGACTCTTCTAAAATCATGGCCCAAAATAATGTCATCATTTTTTTCTTGTAAAAAGGAGAAGAATATAATTGCAAATGCTGAATAGGCATCGAATCCTAATGTGCACATCATAATTAACGATTACTATGTCTCAGCAGTGTTAACCTTTATATAAACAAAGTCCAATTTATTTTTGTATGGAAGATTTCGAATTACAGTTTACCTGTACATTCTGAGCATACAAGTCAAACATAGCGTTTGATCTCTTCCCCTGGTTTAGCAGAATGTACTATGGCTAAAACAAAGAGCCTTTTGAGGAGTATAGGTTGCTTTCTACCACTTCATGTAGGAGGATAGTATCAAGCTCTTACGCTGTTGCCATATACCAAATACTTTTCATCCAGTGGCATGGGATGGTTAACAGTCATGAGGGCGTACTAGCAAAATATATGCTTGCTAATGCTAGTCAATTATGGATATATAAATTGTTTTGGCAGAAATCTCGAACATTATCTTCTGTATATTCTGCTGCTATAAAGTATGAACTATATTATTGTTACGTAACATTCTAAAATTTTTGTCCATATCATTATTCCTTTTTTCTTTAGGTTAACAGTTTAAGAGAGGAGCTTCAACTTTTGGCGTCATCCAGATCAGTTACTATCATATCCACGGGTAGCTCGGGTTAGTATCACGAGCTATATTTGACTCTAGTCATTTATCAGTATGATGCTTGGTCTATAAGTATTATTCTGTTACTTCAGTTCTGGAATGGATATTAATGCTGATTAATCGTAGATCTTGTTAACTAATTCATGAGAAACACAGACATATACATGGTTTTAAATCTCCTATATATCATCCAAGATCTCCTTCGAATCTCCTTTTCACACTTAAACGAGACGAGACATCAAATCTCCTTCATATCTACCCGACACTCATCTCGTCAGAGATATTCAATTTTCATCTGAAATATGGATCAAAATCTCAATCCAAGATCTCACCCGAAATGATACATTTTTCTTATTTTGCATAATATTTTTTATTTTCATATTGATTCAAAAGAAACTACTCAATCCCATTATAATTTACCAACTTCTTGAACATATTCTTTACTTTTTATCTTAATGAGTCATAGCGAAGAGTTTCACTTCTTTATTATGTTCAAATAAAAGGATATTATTCAATCATTACCAAATCAATTAAGCTAATCAAACTACCACTCTTCTAAAAATATTACTTTTTCCATGTAAATCAAGTATGTTACCATTTTATTTTTACTAAGAAAGTTATAACCGTTAAATAAATTTTTGACACATCAATTTTAGACACATAAATACATTCGAGATATTCCCGAGATGCATTATAAGATCCGAGATGTCAATCCGAGATGTACACTCGATATGTACTTATCTCATTCGAGATCTCCCTCGATACGAGATAATTTGTGTAAAAATTCCGAGACGAAACGTAACCGAAATCCGATATTTAAAACCTTGTACATATATCCTTTTGATTCATAGGTGCTGCTCATATTAACATGCTTACACACACATATATGCATACACACTTACACACACTTGGGTTAGGTCTGCAATTTTATATCTGACCATGAACTTTTCAAAGTGCTCTAATCTCGATGATGATAATTATCATTTATTTAACTTTTTCTCTTTTTGTAATGTATATTCTTAACATCGATAAATTAATATTAATTCTTCATTTATTTCAATTTTATGTTGAATGATACTCTTTATTTGATTTTGTATAATTTTAGCTTATTTTGTGAAAAATAATACTGTTTAAAATATTTGAAAATAAATGATAATTCCATCCTAATCATAAATAAAGCTATGTTTTAAATAACATTTTATTATGGCATTGAATTTTTTTCCTTAAACTTAACCGCCATTCAAAAAAACTATAAGTAAAACTGGAAATTAAAATAACATATAATTTTGTTTTCTTAAACTTAACCGCTAATGGAAAAAATATAAGTAAACTTGAAATTACATATTTGTGCATCTTTACGTTTTTTAATTCCAGAATTAAATTACATTTTTTAGTCAAATCAAAAATAATAAATACTACATGCAAAAGTTTGATTATTCGAAGTATGTATTTTGTTCGAAGTTTTTTTTTAATATACGCATACATTGCATGTATCAAAGCAGTCACAATTGAATACAAAATATTAACATTCCTTTTAATCTCATTTGTAAACGATTTTCAGTTTAGTTTTTTCTTTAACAAATGATAAGCGATGATGAGCTATGAAGTAATTCTAATCAAATGAACAACAACAATAAAGCTATTATTTTCAAACAAGTTGGGGTCGGTTAGAGATGAAACCCAAACTAAATGACAAAGTTAATTTAAAGGTTATAACAATAACAATAGCAATAATAAAATAAAGTCAAATAAGTAAATTAATAATAATAATAACTAAGTAAAAATAAAGATAAAAATCCATATATGTGTGTAAAAAAATAAAAAATAAACAAATGATGATAACAGTATAAATAGTAATAATGATGCTGATAGTAATATTGATCAAATACCAAACGCTATGGCTTAGGTTTCTTTTCGCTAGTCCTATAATCTAAAATTTATAAAACTCATAGCTCATGATTTTGATACGTGAATCGCTAACTTTCACGCGCTCATATTCGTTACCAGCTCTTTGGATGTATTCCAATCTTTCAAGTCCCTTTTTACTACTTCCTCTCATGTCGATCTCTACCTCTCTTTGAGCATACGGCGCGGCCTATAATTCCAACGCGCACATGTGCTTCGGACGGTCTTCGTTGGAGATGTCCAAACCATTTTAAGCGATGTTGAATTAGCTTCTCCTCAATTGGTGAAGTTTTTCACGTATACCATCATTTCTAATTCGGTCTCTTCTTGTATGACCATAACTCCATCGCAACTTACGCATCTCTGCTACGTTTATTTTCTGTATGTGTTGGTTTTTAGTAGGCCAACATTCTGCACCATACAACATCGCATGCATGTCTGATAGCCGTTCTGTAGAACTTTCCTTCAAGCTTCTGTGAGATTTTTCTATCATAGAGAATGTTAAATGCTTGTCGCCATTTCACATATCCCGCTCGAATTCTAAAACTAACATCTTCATCTCACTATTACATTGCAACATTGATCCTAAATATCGAAAGGATTCCTTTTTAGAAGCTATTTATCTGGCCAGAGTGACATCTCCATCCTCTGTCCTGATACCGCTAAACTCACACTTCATATACTCTGTTTGAGTTCTGCTAAGCCTAAATCCCTTTGATTCTAAAATTTGTCTCCACAACTCAAGTTGTCTATCAATCTTAATCCTACTTTCATCAATTAGCACAACATCATCAGCAAATAGCATGCATCAAGGAATCTCCTATTGTATACCCTTCGTAACCCCATCCATCACTAGGGCAAAAATGTAAGGGCTCAAAGCCGACCCTTGATGTAATCCTATATTAATGGGAAAGTCACTGGTTACACCATCGCATGCTCTAATATTAGTCACAACATTATCGTACATATTCTTGATAAGGGTAATATACTTTGTTGAGACTTTCTTCTTTTTCAGAGCCTACCACGTCACCTTTCGCGGTATCATAAGCTTTCTTTAAATCGATAAATACCATGTGTAGATTTTTGTTTTGTTCCTTAAACCTCTACCTAAGTTGTCTTATCAAGAAAATCGTCTATGTGGTCGACCTCTCAGGCATGAAGCCAAATTGGTTTTTTGAAACGCTTGTCATTCTGCTTAATCGATGTTCAATGACTCACTCCCAAAGCTTCATCGTATGACTCATAAGTTTAATTTCTCTGTTGTTTGTGCAACTTTGGATATCTTCTTTATTTTTAAAAATTGAAACTAATATGCTTCTGCTTCACTTATTTGACATCTTTGTTTGATTTGAAAATATTATTGAACAACTTAGTCAGACTATCTTTGCATCTCCACACCTTAATGGGGATGCCATCAGGCCCCGATACATTGACTGCTTTCATTCGTTTTAGCGTCTCCTTTATCTCGGATTCTTGAATTCTCCGAACAAAACGTCTACTGGTGCCATCAAAAGAGTCGTCTATCTCGATCATAGCTCTATCACCTTTTCATTAAATAGCTTATCGAAGTAATCTTTTCATCTATTTTTTATCTCATCGTCTTTCACCAAAAGTCTATTATTGTCATCTTTGATGCATTTAACTTGGTTGAAGTTGCTTGTCTTTCTCTCACGGAGCATAGCTATCCTATAGACGTCTTCTCCACCTCCTTCGTCTTCTGGTCCGTCCATTTGGTCTCCTGAACGTATAAGATATTTACACGTCTTCTAGTCATAGTATCAACTATCTCTCTTAGCTCTCCTATTAATGATCCTACATTCCAACTATCTAACTGAATCCTATTATCATCGACTAGCTTTCTTACCCCTTGCACCCGCCGAGTAAAGTACGAAGACTCTTGCTCATTTTTCACTACATCGGGCGTCGATGCAGCGTGCTACTAAGGGAGTGACGACCCAGTCCTTGCATATTTATCACCATACCCGAGCCTCGATATGGCGCGCCACTAAGGGAGTGACGACCCAGCTCTTACTCACTTTTCACCATACCCGAGCCTCGATATGGCGCATGGTTAAGAGGGTTATGCTCCAACGAAATATAATTAGGTTCCATTTACATAAGAGAGGCCGTGGTTTTTACGTTGGCTCGTCAAGCCTATCACAACCCTTCTTTATCCTGATTTGGGACATGCCGCATAGAAAACTATAGAGGCGGAGTTTTCTAATCAAATGAACAATATTGCTTAATTTTGATAGTCTAATTAGCATTGTGATTTACTTTAGAATAATCTTTAAAAGGATTTAAACTTTGCTATGCATGATCTTCTGTGATTGACATTGATGTAAGACCCAAAGAAAGAAGGGAAAACAACTGTTATAACAATATTTGATATGTGTCGATCCACCGTACATTGCTTATATCAACTCTCCCTGTGAATTGTGCATTTACTTCATTGATGTTATTCTATCAACAACTAATGTTTAAATTTTTATTTTCAAATTATGATATTTTATCTTCCACGTGTGAAGCATTGCTGTTTGTACTAATCCTTATGCCCTTCGCATGCATGACATGTCATCTGTACTATTTACTTTACTTTTTATTTGTGGAATATCTACAAATTGTATTTATAAGTACAAAACACGTGGCCTATGTACTAATTGTTTTGCCTTGCTCGCGTGGAGCACGTGCCATTAGATTGTGTGCACGGGCACGTGTGTGCATGTGTGCATCCAATGCAGGTGTATTTCAATTGATATATTGCAGCTAATACATATAAATGCAAAATGAAATCTGTTGTATATCATGTAGTTGTTACAATACATTTCTTACGTATAATTGTTCCACATGTTTTCAGTCGTTAAATAATTTTCATCGACTTCTCGCCCATTGATACTTTAACTTCAGTCTAATTATTTAACCAACTTTTACTGTTCACAGGTTCTCGCACCATTGGTGCGACTACTATAATAGTTATTGGGGTTGTTGGATATGGATATATATGGTGGAAGGTAAAAATAAAATAAAGTGTAGTTGTATATTATTATTATTTTTAGTATGGATGGAAGTGGTATCATGCCTAGCCCACTCTATTGAAATAATTAGCGATTCTGTTCCTTCTTGAGAAATGATTGTGAAGAATATTTCTGATTTCTTCTCCATCATTCATCAAAGGTCGAAGGAGTAATACTGAATAAAGAGAGCAAATTTTATACTTGTTAGCGAAGTTGTCAAGGATCTAATTTGTAAATCACAAAGTTAAAAATTTGAACTGATACTAGATTTGAATCATAATTCCTGGAGTTTATATACAGCACATGTGGAGTTAATACACTTTCATATTATTATTTCGTCATCTTATAGGATTCAATTTCTCCTGAGACTCTTTATATATATGTGTGTGTGTACACACACACACATGCACATACATACAAGGCAGATTTCGTTCAGAAACATGCACCATATTTAACAGCCAAAACGAATTCAAACACAGATTTAAATCTTTAGAGTTCTGATTTTGGTTTGAATCCCATCTTGAATCTTACATTTCAACAATTTTGACAACCACTGCTTTGTAGTATATATTTCCATTCTTTTGTTAACGACGAATAGTTTCTAATAAGTTATTTCAACAAATTTTCATCTCAGGGCTGGAAGATATCAGATATGATGTTTGTTACCCGGCGTGGCTTCTCTGATGCTGTCAACACTGTAGGGAAACAAATGGATTCAGTCACGTCATCACTTGCAGTAAGTTCTAATCTTTATTTTACTTTACAAAAGATTCATTTTTTGTCTGGAAATAGCATTGCGTTTCTGATTGTTTTTGCTTATATATTGTTGCAAGTTATGCGATAACTGATTATTTTGCGTTTCTGATTCCGTTTTCTTCTCCTTTTTTTTGGTGTGTGCGCGTGTGTGGTCGTGCACAATTTGGAGTTATTTCATGTTATCTACTTTTCAACCAGGGAACTTACGAATTGCTGAAGAAATTTTGACTCCAGCTAGATAAGCATCATTTAAAAATATTGTCAGACATGAAGTTAGATCTAGTCTGTCTCAAACAATACTTTTATCTACATTACGCTTACGAGTAACTAATTGTTTTTTTATGGTCTCCTCTACATAATCCTTAGCGCCCCCGTATGTAACTTTTATTAATCTGTCTTAAGTAAATTGATTCAGTAGTACCGTTGTGAATGGTACTGTTGTCCAAATATGCACTGTATATACTTTCTTTTTGAAGTGTTAATGATATGTACTTATCATGCTTTTATACATTGCTGATTAGCATTCATCTTACTTCCATCTCCTAGCAGCATACCAATTATTGACTTTCATATTCCCAAACTATTTATCACGATCCATATCTCTATGATTGTTGGCATTTACATGGTGCAACTTGATATTTTGGACTGTTTAATAAAGTTATTTTTGTATTGTAGACTTGTAGTAATAAACTTCATTCCTTTATTTTTTTATGAAATTAAAGTTTTCTTCCTTTGGTGCTTAGTCTGTAAAAAGACACTTATCTTCAAGAATTGACCGTGTGGATAGTAACGTCGATGAGTGTAAACAGCTCACTTTAGAAACAAAAGAAGAGGCAAGTCGGAATCCATTTTCTTACCTTTGTCTTTAAATTTACTTTGTTTTGATATTCATTCAAATGAAGTGCAAGCTCTCTTTGTCAAATTTCTATAGGTTTCGGGACTGCATGGAGATTTAGGAGTATTCCATGAGGATGTTGAATCTGTTCGTATTGTTGTTCAAACCTTGGTAAATTTGCATCTTTAGTTTTTTTTTTCAATAAATTTTCCCAAACCAACATTTCAATTCTAACCTTTTCTATATCTTAGGAGTCAAAACTTGGCCGAATTGAAGAAAAACAGGTAATATGGAATGATGTTGTTCTTCTTTTAATTACAATTTCTTACCTTTTTATACTAATTATGTTTATACCTTATCAGGACTTTGCAACTAAAGGGGTGTATAATCTGTGTAAATTTGTTGAGAAACTTGATACTAGAAATCCAGAACTCACCCAGGTGAGACATTTAACACTCTTTTTTAATAAGAAAAAAAAAGATGTAAGAATAATAATTGTATGCTACATTGTCCCTTAATAGACAAACAGGTTGATTATCTTCTTAATGCTGTTTAATATCCATACATATCCACCCAACTGGTACTTAAAAAATTTCCACTTATCAATAATGATATGATAAACCTATCAGCCGAAAGATGGTTTAACCTGAATTACTTGCAAGCTTCATTAATTACCTTAATATCCCTGATATGTTATTGTTTATACCAACAACTGCAGACTTTTGATCATCAAATTAATTTCCTAGCTGTTTGAAATGCTTGCTACCACAATTCAATTCAAGCTTAAATTTACACGTGCATATTTGGAATTCAGAATTTTCAAATGATGTTGTATCATTAACTATCAAAATTTGTTAACATTTAAAACCTGTTGTTATTTAAAACCAATCGTCTTGTTTTTTTCTCATTTTCAGGGGTCTCCATCCACCTCTCGTCCAGCCATTGCACCCCCACAACATGTTGCTGTTACACGGGTAATACCGCCTTCCATTCCATAAATACATTTTTTTTTAAAATTTTATTATTATTATTATTTCAGTTTAATGTGACTATTGTGCTTATGTTTCAATTACTCAATCAGATGAGTTCAATGCCGCCTCTAAGCATCGAATCAGCTTCACCATCATCTTCTAGTGAGCCTGTCAAGGTAGTTTTTTATAGAGTATATTTTGGCAATCAAAACCAAAAGTTTATTTGCTTTTAATAAAAGTCTTCTGATTTTAGAAAGCCATAAGTTGAAAATTAATTTGGCAGATTCGTTATGTTAAAATGTTTTCTTTCCATTAAAGTCAAAAAGTAATATTAAAAAGCAGTTTATTTTTTTCATGTTTTAATTGACTTTGTTTTTACTTTTAAAAGGCCATTTTTTTTTTCTTGAAAGCTATTTTGTCTGCATTTGCACAAAGTCGGCTGTAAGTTGATAATGTTTGGCTGATACATGGCATGTTTGTTTGTTGGTGTTTTGCAGGTTTTGCATACACCAAAGATCATATCTACTTCAGGTTTTAAGGTAATTTCTATTTTTTTCTTCACCTTTTCTCTTCTGGTTACGCTATATCATACAGATCATTTAAATCTGTTTCGCCTTCAACAAATATATTTGTAAGCATGGATAGCTTTTGTTGCAATACAATTGAACCTTTAATATGATCTTACTTCATAAACATGCAATATCCAGTAGTGGTAGCTGGCTACTAGTTTATTCATGTGTAGTTTATTTTAGGGCTGTGACCATACCAATTCCAATCAGTACGACCAATATTGAGCTACATTGATATACCAGTGCTATTCGTATGGTAACGGTAATTTACTATTGTTAATGGTAGATATAGCGATAAAGAAACATCAAAACTAGCGGTAATGGTAAAATTATCAGTCATATTAATTTTGTTGTTTCACTATTTTGATTAATTCAATCACAGATACTTTTGATGGTATATCAATTTTTAAGAAGAATATTATAATATTAGTTATGATGTCTTTTTAAGTTTTATTAGATTCAATGTTGACGGTTACCAAATTTTGTATTTTATATTTTTGTAAATAATTTGCGATGAATTTAGAAAATTTTCTATGTCGATCATAATAATTTGACCGTAATAAAATCACTTTTTATCATTATCAAATTTTACTTGTTTATCATTATCAAAATTTGACTAACAATAAATTTTTAATTTTTATGTATTGGTAAATTTACGATTAGTAGTCCGGTTTACCGGTTTATCAGTATACTAACGATCGTAGTGCCAGCGGTAACGGTAAAGTGTCGGCAGTCAATTTAGATTTACCGATAATATCGATATCGTAATGGTTTTCTTGAATCGGTAATGGTTACCATTAGCATAACAGCTCTAGTTTATTTTATTATACGTAAAGTCGTCTCTGAATGGATGCTAATAACAGTATATTTTTAACCTTTGGATCAAATATAAAATCACTTCTATTGATCATGTATATATTTGATTCAGGAATTTAATGTCTCAAACACAATAAGAAGAACAAGTTCTTCAGCAAAACCTCCAATTGAAATCCCATCAGTCGAAGAATCAAGTAATACTGCTGCAAATTCCGCTTCTAATTCAAACGGATTCGGATGGTTCAATGGTCTCTTAAGAGCTCGAAGCACCGCTAGCTGATCAGTTATTCTATATTTGTATTTCTGAATAAACATAGCTCTTTAATTTTGTAGCATACAAATTCAAAGCTATTTTTGAGGTCGCCATTTGGAAGATGGGTGATATGATGAAAAATTCATATATTTAGAGTATGAGATATAAACAAGGAAATCTGTGTAATTTGTACATATCGCAATCTTCTGAAAATTCCTATGGTGCCATGGGAAAACCGTTCATAACATTTTGAACCTTCGAACATTTTCTCACTTATTTTATTTGCAATTCTATTTTGATGGACTGGCAAATGTCTGGGGAATATGTATGCATGTTCTTCAATTGATTTGTTTATTTTGGTAGAAAAACAGTTGATGTTTTGATTTTAAAAGCTCATTGAGCCGGAAAACACTTGGTCTGTGAAGCTGAAAATTTTTGTACAAGATAAATAATATTCAAAGCTGTAAATAATAGTTAATCACAGACCAAGTTCGTTACAAACACCACACAAAATTCAAATCAAACTAAACACCGACCCTCAGTTCTCCTTCTTAGTAGCAAACAGTGCTCTAAGCCCGAACAAACTACCATTACCCTCTGCAACTTCACCTGTAATGCAACTGTTCATAGTCAAATTCAATGCGGATTTCTTCACCTTCTCCTTGTCAGTGCATCTTCTTACAGAGTTGCTTCTAGAACACGGTGCTGAGCTCGACTTCAATGGAAGCTTCTGCCTACTGGATGAGGTGGGCCCTGCTGAATGGCTTCTGGAAAAAGGCCAAAGGTTTATATTTAGCTCTAGTTTAGCCCTTGTAGTACTTGTAGCTTCTTTCTTTTTGTCTGGCTTCTTAAATATGTCTGTCCATCTTCTTGATGCAGTAACACCTTCGCGTTCTATTGTCGGTATCATTGATTTTAATTCTGGTTCTTCTGGCTTTGGTTTTGGTTTTGGTTTTGGGAGGAGGTGGAGGGGGAGGAGGACGCCTTTGAAAATGAGTTCATCGGCGGGTAGGAGATTTTGCTCGAGCGGTGGCATTCGGAACTCGAATTCGGGGGAGGAAGTTGCTCTGTTTGGAGATTCTATGTACTCCATTTTCATGTTTTGTTTTCCCTTTACTTTTGAGAGGATGAAGATAAGATTGGAGTGAGAGGAGGGAAGGAAAGGAATGTATGTTGCTTGTTTTTGGTGGGTATGAAATGGAGGGAAGTACGAGTTAGTTTGTTATGTCTTTTGTCACCTTTTTGATTCATTTTTGGTTTGACAGCGCGTGTTCGGGCCTACTGTTTGTTACTTCTTAACCGGTCATTTTAACTTTATTTCATATTAATCTTGAAGACAGTCCCTTGAAATAATAGCAATATGGCAATATCAATTGCCCATTTTTGGAAGCCATTTATTTTGGAAGCAAAATTAGAATCGCACTACTTCGATTTTTGTAGAGCGACAATGACGACCATGATAATAATAATAATAATAGAAAAATATATATAGATAAATGATGTTATGAACATCTTCCAAATTAGAGTTTAATACAGAAAAACTCCTACCTAATTAGAAATTTTTATATAGTCACTTATATCGGTCACAACTTAATTTTCCTCAAGAGTTTACCGATCCGTCGAGTTCTTCTACGTACAAAGAAGAAAAAAAATTATTTGAAATTTCATCCCACGATAATTTAAATATAAAAATGTTATCTTCTGATTAAAAACACAAGATAGAAATGTAATTTTCATTATTAAATCGCATAGTCCATCCAGCAAGATTCATGTCATATACTTAACTAATGTTTTCTGACGAAAAATTAGCAACTTCGGATAAACAATGGAATATTCCCCCTCTATATATAGGAAATTATTGTCAAGGACAAAATTTCACAACTTTTTAGCCTCAAGGACAGACCTTCAATATTTTATCCTGAAGGACAACTTTCTGTAGGTATCAGTTTTTAGTCATTGATAGCGGTTTTTAAGTATTAGTTTGTAGTTATCGGTAGCAGTTTTTAGGTATCAGTTTTAGCTTGGTAGCAGTTTTGTTGTCCTTATGAATAATTTTGGAAAATGTTTGTCCTTATTAATAATTTTTAGAAGAATGTTTGTCCTTATGGTAAAAATATTGAAGTCGTGTCCTTGATGCAAAAAATATACAAATATTTGTCCTTTAAATTAATTCCCCCTTCATATATTTAGCTGCACTTTAACACAAATAGCGTAAATATTTGCGTTTACAAACGTTTGGAAGCAGATAACGCAAGCATAACATTTACCTGCAAATTGAAACTGATGATGCAAATACTTCATCTGCATTTTGAAGTAGAATACAATTTATAGTTGTTACAAAAAAATAAAATAAATTAAGGCAATAACAAAAAAAAGGTGTAAATAAATAAATATAAATTTATTTCTAAAATATAAGTACTAAAATAAAATTGGGCATTTATATTCATAAATATATAAACAAATATACCCGTTTACACTATTTTTGACATGCAAACATGATAAATTAATAGGAATTCTGGCTCCCAAACGTAAACTAGATTATATATGTTTGGATAGACTTGTAAATGGATAGTTTTGAAAACAAATAGTGTCTCATGTTCAGATATTAGATATGCACATCCGCGAATACCGATGAATATTGAATAATTATCGTATCCGCTAACGATCGATAAATCGAAAAATATAAATAGACAATTGTGATTTAGCATAATTTTTTCAATCCTATTGATTGTAAAGTTGCAAAAATAAAAAAAATAAAATGATAATAAATAATTTGAACAATTGATATGCATTAAATTCATATAATGCAAACTATTACTTTAATAAAAAAATAAATACTTGCATATCGTTGTACTAAAATACATAAAATATTAATTATAATCTTGACAAAAATTGAACGGATAATTTTTAGTTGTGAATACCTTTGTATCGGCATCCGTCCATATCCCTCGTTTGGATATCAAATATTTATCCGTTTTTCGGTTACGGATTTAGGACATATCGAGTATCCATCGACATTCTTATTTTTGGAGGAGGAATATTATTTGATATTAAATAGTGAAACTGGAGTATTGGCAAATGATAATACTAAAGATATAAAATCGAAATATCTTAACCAAAAAACAATCTAACATCATATATTTTTGTTCCAGTCATTAAATATGCGTATGTCCATAAAGAGTATGACATTTGAAATATATATCTTTGGATTTGATTAATGGTTGAATTTTGATTGACCGATTACAATACGATAAACTCTATTTATGTGGGGAAAAGTCCTAAACTTAAACCTTACGTCTGACTCATGATAAAAAGATAGCACGCCCTTACACATAGTTATTGTCTAGACGGTGTATGTGCAATGCCCTTGGTGGAAGATAGTGGTTATCGGTCTTGTCTATGGAAGTGGGATCATGGAGATCGTGAGAGAAAATGACCTTGATTTCATTAACATTTGAGCAACAACGGTTGAAATAATCATCGATCGAAAATATTCAGATATCTAACTACTGTTGGTTGACTAATAAATAATGATCTTTTCTTTACTTTTGAACGTGGTTATTTTTTACTATGTTTGTCTATCATTTGGATCGATCTTCTATTATTTCTTGCTTTCATTAAAATGGTTTTCTTCTTCTCTGGATAACTCAAAACAATACATCTTGCTTATTGTACCAATGTATGAACAATTGAAATTTAGCCTATAAATGGTTTTCTTTCTTGGATGTTTGAACGCTTACCAGAGATTGTGGCTTCCTTAATGTCCAATTACCCATCTTCACTAAAGCAATTATCAGTTCTAATATCATCTAAACGAACAGCTATAAATCAAAAGCTCGAAGTAGGACACTGAAAGTCATAAAGGTGAATTGGGTAAGAGACACTCTTTAAGGAACCCAACTCACGAGTCTCAAAATAAAGGGAAACCCAGTCTCCAGGTTGTTCATGGTGTTTTTATTGCCTCAAAAATAGATTTCTCCGATGTCACTCAAAAACAACGAATTAATTTTTTTATAGAATGATGGAAATGAATATACATACATACATACATACATACATACATACATACATACATACATATATATATATATATGCATGTATATATAGCAAAACACGGTTCTTAAAGTTGGTCGGCAAAATCTTTGATCTACGTCCATTTAATCATTTATTTGATTATCTCTCTTTGAAATACAACAGGTTCTAACCAAATCTGAACTACAATCCAATAGATCTTAGTTTTTTCCTATGTTTTATGAGTTAGATGAAGAAGAAGGTCGATCCAAAGTCCCAAGAGCCGATCCAAAAATTAATCCCCTTTCTAGTTGAAGATTCCTTGCTATTTATAGATGAATCATAGCACAAATTTAGTGATTTCAGACTTGAATGCATCTTTTTCTCCAGATCCGAAGCTCTAACATAAAGAACTGGTCATTGTGCACAAATCCCAAGAATTTCAAACAACTCGATATCGACCATATTTTGGTTGGTACCGACTTGTTTTTATGTTCGAATCTTCAAGCTTTGCTCTATGGTGGCTTCCGTCAATTAGAATGCATTCTAAGATTAGTTATCGACCATAGTATGGTTGGTAGTGACCCGTTTTTATATCCAAAATTTCCAAGTTTTCTTCATGGCTCAAGTTCCAAGCCTCCAAAGTAGCCACTTCAAGATGTGAAATAATGTCGGTACTAACTAAATCATGTCGATACCAACCAAGTCATGTTGGTACTAACCAAATTATGCATTTATGAAACTTAGCCAAATCTTTGATTTCTACAATCTTGACATCTTCCAAACTTTTTGATTCATTACTTCATCATTTTGTAGTCTATTTTCTCCGTTATAAGTCAATTCCAAGACTGTGGTAAATTAGCTTGAAACACTTACCCTCCAAAGCATGCTTTTGCGAAAAAAGCGTGTTTTGTTAAAGAACCTGTATCGAAACCAAGAATTATCATTAGTTGTTCTGTCTGACTATCCACTAGATTAACCACGACAAATCATCTAGTTTCTTCAGATGCATATGCAAATCAAAAGTCGTTTTAGATCATCATAGCTAAGGACTCAAATCCTCATTTAAGTGTCAGTCATAAATCACAATCATCCCACGTTCCCTAAAGATTTAACATATAATAAATTCATACAGTTATGCATCATTAATCATATTGGCGCATTACCCTCGATTGAGCCAAATCTGCTCACTTACCAAAGAGGGGACCTAATATTCATGCACTTCCATCCGCTCACTTTTTCGTGAGGGGACTTGTTATTCTGTATAGGTCCACCCTCTCACACTTTGATGAGGGTACATATACTTTATCGTTTTTCACCCCGATTCTTAGGTCGGGGGACTATAATCCATTAGTTTATCTATCGAATATCAAGGATAATTAGGTTTCACTAGCATCGGTTAGCAATATCAAAATCAAATATCATGTTCAATTAACATCTATAATCAAATGATTTATATATCCTTATTCAAAGTAAAATGCATCAAGCAAAAATCAAAACACCTAACCCAATCGAATTACTCTCGGGCTTTAATTCAAAACATGCATATGGGACCGCTCGGGATCTCATAAATGTGAAGTATGTCCGTAGTAATCCCTTACTATTTATTTAAAAGAAAAAAGTGTAGAAAGTAAACCCTACTCCAATCCATCTCGATCATGGGATTACCATACTCGATCCAGATCTTTGGCCACGACCGGGTATACCATCTACAAACGACAGTCGCTTCTGTGGAACCATTGCAGTTTCTGCTATTATAATCTTATTCCTTACATCTTATTGCAAACGATTATTTATAGCCCGTTCCTCGATCAAATCCCACAGATGTATGCATTCATTTGTCTCACGCCCATCCAAATCGTGGAAAAGGAAGTATTTTCCAGATTTCCTCTCCCACTCCGTAGGCTCTCTTTTCACGGTTTCCTATAGGGAATTTGCCCAGTTGTATTAAGATAGATCCTCTTTGGCACTTATGTCAACTCAATGTAAGAGGAAACTTTGGTTTCCCTTTTTTTTTTGTTCGATCCTTCAAAGTCATCATCAGCTTTTTCCTTTCCCTTATCTTTTTCATATCTTGCCTTGGATGGTCACCCATCCTCTATCGCATGCATTTCAGCATTCTCAGCTTCTGCATCCTCCTAGCTTAAATATCTTAGCTTAGTAGTAGAAATATGTAAGATCCGTTGGTAGATCTCTCTGCAAAGCTATCTTAAAATCGGTTTTATTGGAAACTAAGGAAACCATCGCCATCAGACCGGTCTGACTTCTACACCATACCGACTATTGTGTTGAATCTAGGTAAATAACCTCGTAAGGTCTCACATGCCTTCCACTTCACATTCAAAAGTGTCATCACATTTCTTGGTCGCACTATATGAACTCTGAACTGGTTTATAAACTTCTCTACTGCTTTGGTCTATGTGCTGATGGATCCATTCTCTATTTGGAGAAACTACATGACAGTCATATCAGTCAAAACAATAGGAAACACTGTACCATTACCTCTTTCAAAGCACCTAACACTCTCATGTGCTAGATATATCATCAAATGAACTATTGGATATGTCCTTCCATCATATGGCTCCAAAGTTGGTAGCTTAAAATCAGATGAATTTTTAAAATATGGGATGTTTAAGGCAAATGGAATTCGGTTTACATCTTCGAAACTCCGATCTAGAGCTCTATCTCGAAGAACTTGTCTTATCATGCTAGAAATTATATTATTATCATTCAGTTGATACCATTGAGGCTCCATCGTGCCCTTGATTCAAATCTTCATCCTACGCCACATTCCTAGGGGAATTTCTAGTTCCAATCCTTACTGCTGTAAGTTTACATTTTGATATTCGTCTTTGACTTTAACATTGCCAGTTCCTGGAATCCTAGCTCGCCCAAAACCTAAATTGACCATGCCCCTGACCATTATTGTTAGCACTGACATGATTATGGTAGTACCGATCTGTTCGAGTGCTAAATGTTGGTTCCATTTTGCTCCACCATATTCCCCTGTGTGTTTGTTCTGCCTTCCGGCCTCCTATTCCGAGTTCCAGCTACTCTGGCTGTCCTTTGCTGCTCCATTCCTTAATATAATTTATTCATCATCGTCTCTTGTCGAGCCATCTATCTCTCTTGCATCCTTACCATCATCCATTCCATCTCCTCTCTGGTAACGGAGATAGAAGGTGGATTAGAGCTTGAAGACACCCTATGGTTGTCCCCATGCTCTGGTTAACTTCCTTCAGCAGTAGCTCTTGTACTAGGTATAACAACCTACCTTTTCAACTCCAAAATATCGACATTAATACATCTACATTATTTACGTGTCGAGCACTTAAGTACAAGAAAAATATATTGTTAGGGTAAATAAAAAATAAAAATAAAAGGAACAAGGGAGAAAGAACAAAACATCTGGATCACATAATGAGACGATAATATATAATATCAAAACAGTATAAAGGGTTACTCCAAGATAAAAATAATCTTGGAGTTACTAACCTAAGTACTATCATCAGCCTAGACAGTTGTAACAATTTGTTTTCATAATTGCTGATATATACATACTAGTAGTGCAGTGGAAATAAAATACTGGTAGGTGAAAGCATCCGGCCCGTCTTCTTAAGCTCTAAAGAATATCTAATGAAAACCGGCCTTTCTCAAAATACTCGATAGAGTACCCGATGATTTAAGGAAAAAATAAATCTAGCGTGAGACTCTCAAGAAACAAGAGACTTATATAACAGTATCTTTTAAGATCGACCAAATCACCAAAATGGTTATCCCCTCAAAAGAACCAAACCATCTAATAAGACATAGTGATATAATTGATAGTATCTGCGGTGTAGAATATAAATCAAGAAATAGCAGTGCTACTTACATCTCGCATCACAACAATATTAGGTATACAATCAAAATCTCTAAGGTGCATTCGTATATGAATTTCTATGGTGGAGCACCTAGTTAACCGAGGCCGGCCTCCCGATAAGGGTCAAAATTACATTCTGAGCAACGTATATCTCTAGATAAAATATACCATAAGGTAAACACAACCGAGTCATGCCCGAACACATGATGTCAAATATCATTAACTCCCGCTAGCAACATCGATAAACATCTCTAGATATGGAGTTGATATACCCTTGGGTTAGCTAGAACAACTGTCTATGCATCCTATTTTGATTTTTGTCATTTCCAATAGCGAAGTCACATTTAGGAACTCATTACTCGAATAGATATTGAATCTCTCTATGGATTCCAGCATCTCAACACACGAGCCATCATCACTCGAACACATTACGATTCTCTCCATGGATTCCAATATAAGCCATCCGACAGATGCTAATGTTGACCTCTCGCTTAGAGTTACCCTTAGGATAGACAATTCAACTCTATAACATTGTCTGAAATGTTAACGCCGACCTTTCCCTTGCTGTTACCTATAGGATAGACAGTGTAACTTTATATCATTTCGCCCTACAAGCTTTTAAAACACAACACTTGTATATTGATTTTGAAGTGATTACAGTTTCGAGTCATCTCATATAAGTACACTCCCTCACTTACCGAACTCTTTAAAACCAAACCAATGAATTCCCTGTTAATTTAACTCTGGCTCTTTTATAAATAATTGGACAATGCATAAGGTAGAGATCATCTCTTATCCAG
Organism: Allium cepa; assembly: GCA_030765085.1. NCBI lineage: Eukaryota > Viridiplantae > Streptophyta > Magnoliopsida > Asparagales > Amaryllidaceae > Allium > Allium cepa. The sequence goes on from CM060939.1 coordinate 255,244,533, forward strand.
ATGGATTCCCTTATCTCTTGTCCTAGAAGAGCAGGACGAGTTTATATGTTGGGTATAGCATCGCCAAAGGATAATTGCATTGTATAAATCTTATTTTTCTTTTAGATATTTTCTAAGTTAATTTTGGTTAAATTCAATAGGAATAAAAACAATCGCATATGGAAATCAAGTCTCGTATACTTATCACCATTTTCGACCTTCTGAACTTACACGATATGTAACACCCGATGTTGAGAAGTAATTCATTAAGATTAATAATGAAGATATTAGCGATTAAATGAGTTTTTATTAACAACATAGGAATACTCAGGAATGTAAATATGAATATTGAAGTTTTTCATGAATATGAGAAATTTTATAATAAAATATTTATTAGTGTGGCTTGATAAAAGGATGATTTAATTTATAATATTTATTGATGTGGAAAATTTTATTTATCGAAATGAGTATAAAATGAATTATTTTGGTATTCGATATTTTAAAATTTATGAGTTATTAATAAATGTTACTTTGATTATTTTGAAGTATTATAAATGTTGAAACTTTGGAATGATTTTAAATACATAAAAAGCGGTTAAAATTTTTATAAAGTCTAATATTGATAATAAATAAGATTAGAAATTTATTTTTAAAAGAATTTTTTTATAGTTTAGTTACAAAAGGAGTTTGTGAATTTATTTGATAAATGGGCCTAAATATGTAAATATGAAAATAATCATTTAATTGGTATAAGTTATAGAAAATAATTATTGTAAAATTATGAAATGGTAGTAAAACATTTATGGGAAACAAAAATGAATTTTTGTTTGCAATTTTGAGCTAATATGGTAGAAAAATGAACTAGCAAGACAAAGAAGAGAAAGAAAAAAAATAAAGAGGAGAGTAGGCCCATATGGCCCAACAAGGCACTTATGAAATTATCCATTCTCCTTTTCATTGCATAACAAGTCTAGAACCATCTCTCTTGCATACAAACTTCTCCACTGTTCAACACTTTTGCCTTCATTCTCTTAATGTCAATTACGAAAGCCATAACCCCTCTTCTTCTAAATTCAATATAAAATCAAATGAACTTCTAAAAATTATGAAATACAAAACCAAACTTATCTCTATTATGCTATACCCCTAGGAACCTTCAAATCAAGTTTTGAACTAGTTGGTGTCATGTTGCATTTTTTAAAGAGGAGGAAAGTTGGTTTATTATGTTGCTATAGAAGTTATATGAAGTATGAAGCTTTCACTAGCTAAAGCTAGCGTTCCTCCACTTACAACTATGTTTAATGTCATGAATTTCATCTTGCAAGTTAGAGAATTTGTATGGTATGTATGTGCATTCTCTTCAATCCTATGCTTGCTTGTTGTTTTGATTGAATTATGTCATATTGATGTGCATTGAAGCGATAATATGATGGAATGGTGTTTATAGGAAAAATAGGGATTGAGAGAAGTGGTCGGTGGTCGTCGGACTTGCTGGAGTAGGCTCGAGCACAACCTGGAATCCATTTCCACGTCATCGATCGGTCCATCGGTGCACAAGCCAGGAACGAATTCCAGGCATACTGTTGTGTAGGCTTTTGTTTTTCAATATATGTATGTATGTATGTATGTATATATGTATATGTATCTATGTAAATTAAATGATAAATATATTTAATTAATATAAAACTTATATTAAATGATTTTGAAATTATTTTTAAGACATATTTTATGAAATTGGGTATTTATTATATTAATAAAAATATTCATTTTTGAAGAAAAATACGATTTTTTATTCTAATAAATATTTAAAAATCATATAAAATTTTATAAAAAAAATATGAAATGGTTTCTAATTTTAATGTATGATTTTTAAGGTATGTTTTCTTGGATTTTGAGTGTAAGCTAGAGTTTTGGAAAATATAATTTATGATTTTAGAATCAAAAAATTGTTTTGGAGATTATAATATTTGTCTAGAAATCATATTTGACGACTGAAAATTATTGAAGTATTTTTATGAGTAATATTTGGTTTATAAGATATTTCTAAGTTTATATAATATAGAAAAAAGTTTTCGGAGGTTATCTATAAGAATTAAAATTCTTGTTATGGTTTTATAAAAGAAAGAAAATTAGCATTTTGACCATTTAAAGTTTACATAGGTTTATTGATTATGATATAACAGTATGTTTGGCACGTCCACTGGACGTGTGCAAATAAACCGGAAGCAAGCTTATGTATTCTGAAAAAATGGGCATATAATAAATGCTACTTGGCATGAATAAGTATGTAAGTTAACTTCTTTTATTGTGAAATAGTATGAACAAATATACACAAAACTTGTGGTTATATTTTCGGTCATCAATTTGGTTTCTTTATGAATATTGGATGTAGAATTACACATGCATGCACGGTCGATGGATGTGTGAAAAGTATTTCCTTCGTTTATACTCCCATAAATTATTCAGAAGCAAATACTAACCAAGATATATCTGACCAATGCTTATCTTGTATATTATCTGTGAAGTGCAAAAGTACATCGATTCATCTAATTAAAGAAACATTTCACTATATCTGATGACTAAATGTTGTGAAGTAGACTATTCCTTTCATGCAATCACAGAATTCACACTTCCAACCATCATTCTCACCAATTTGAGCTGACGCAAAGTACAGTAGGAAGATCCAACCATATCCTAATGCATGAGTCATTCATTATACCCAAGTCAACACCTCATTCCAATCAATAAAATCTATGGCAATGGATTCAAGAATACGGGCTTCAATAAACTACCTGATTTGGGCTATGTACTCAAATCAATGGCAATAGATCTTTCACTCAACTATGTTTGTGGGAACATACTCCAATGCCATGAGTTTAGAAGTGTCGGTTGTCGCTACGATGCAAGCTTTCTTTGTGTGCTTAACATCGATTATGATGCTACTACACAACACTTCGGTTAGGCTTACATTGACAAAGAACGTTGAATTTGGTAGCATTTGGTAGCTTAAAACCACAGAAGAGAAAATCATATTTTAGTAAGGAGTCAAATTCAATGTGGAAACAAAACTAAAAAACATGGAAAAACTAATGTACTCAGCTTACATGCACCACCTTGTTGTAGTGGATGACAAAGGTCCGTTGTATAAGATTATTAAAATAAAGTTTACTAAAATGAAATCATATAAAGCATAAAACAAAAAATAATCACAGAAAATAGCGTGTTATTTAAATAATCATTTCCAAATGTACTTGTAGATCAATATTAACACACATCATACTCGGAACTTACCCATATTAGCACTTGAAAGTTGAAAATGTCTGTAGGTTCGAGAAATTTCAAAGGAAAAGACATGAAGAAGTACATCTTTTATTGATAAGCATAAAAGCAGTTTTGGTATGTGGAGTTATGTTAAAAATGAACTTTCATAGTGAGATAGAAGAAGAAAAATACCCAAGCACTTATACCATTATATTAGATTCATTCAATTAACATAGGACAATAGGAGTGACTCAAACTGCATCCAAACTTTATTTTTTTACTAAATCTTCAAAAAACATCAAATAAAATGATCAGCTATGAATCTAAATTCGAAACAATCCTTTCCTATATTTGCAGTTCTTATGTTAATTCTACCAAAACATCAATTCATTATTTGTATTAAAATGATTTTTCAATACTTATTAATCATTTCATCAAACAGATGATTGCCAAATCTAAAGCCTAAACAATTACGTGTCTTAAGCCCTTCACAATGAAAGCGGTCAGCAAAAAAAAGTAGCAGCAAACCAACATGAACAAAAAAAATTGAAGACATGCTAAAGGAAGAAATTAAAATGAATTCTCACAGGATTTAAGATGATGTGGAATCAATTTGATGGCCCTGTCAAACTTCAAATGTCTATTGGAATCAGTCGTTGTCCACGTATCTCTCCCCAAAAGCTCTTAATTCTAAAGTTTTTCATTTCTTTAGATTCTAAATAGGTAACGATCAGAAACTGGGATGAACAAATGAAGGAGTTCACCATTTTATGTTTTGATGTGTGCTAAAAAGAAAGAAAAGTGTTGTTTCTGCTTTTTGAAATTGGAAATGTGGCATTGAAACGGAAAACGTGGGTGGAAAATAACTAAATTTTCCTCCATGTACTGTATTGGTTAACTAACAACATGGGTGATAATGAATTACCAAAATATCCTTGTGGTGTAGCTCAAAACTGAGAGGATAAATTAGGCATTTCAAAAGCTTCAAAACCAAGTATTTCTATTATTTATAGATATATGTATGTATATAAGTTTATCTCTATTCTAAATAAATATGTGTGTCATAGTTATTTCTATTTCTGTGTAACGAAAAACTGAGTAAAGGGATTAGTGATACCGTTTGGTATTTGAATTTCAGTAATAATTCTTCGGTTATCATTTAGACTTGTTATATAAAATAATATTGTGTGGAATTCTAGATTGCGAGGAATTAGAATGGACAGATTATTAATGTCGTTTGGTATGGGACAGTTGATGAACATATTTTTCTGCATTTTAAACCGTTTGTTTCATATATTTTTATTTTAATAAAGTGGTATTATACGGGTATTTTTTTTGTGGTTTTGCAGATTATAGATTCCAAAGTGCAACATTTTGAATACCGTCGAAGAGAAAGTACATATCGTTCATGAAGAAATGCATCTCACGTCACCAACATGTGTACTATTCATGCAAGAAATCAATTGCAAATATTGAAAATACACATTCAAAGTTTGACCTGAAAATCTCTCAAAGCAAGGCCACTTGTTAATCAAATAACAAAGCAAAGACCAATTCAAAGTGAGGTGGCCTTATTTTTCTCCTAATATCAAGCACATGGACCTAAATAATAGGGTTATTTGTGGAGGCTGAAGTCTTTAAATAGAGAGAGGAATGCAAATGGAAAATCATCTCTTACCTCATCACTTTTCTTCAAGTTTAGATTTAAATTCAGCACTGTTTTTATTTTCGAACAGAATACGTAAGATTGTTGATTAGATTTAGCAATTTATTTATTTTTGTTCTTAGTTATTTTCTGCACTCTTTTCAGTTAGTTAGTAATTATTTCAGTTGTTTGCTCCGTTATCTTCTTTTCCGCAATTTCAATTTCTGTTCTGATTTTTTTTACAATTCTATATTTTGGTTGCAATTTCGATTAGTTTCGAAAACGATTCGGAGTATATTATTTTTTTTATTTTCTGTTCAAAATTCACCGTCGAATTCGTTTAACACGCCTAAGATTTAACTATGGATTTTAATTGTTTTAAAATACAATTCCTTGTGTTCGACCTGCATACTACACGCCTGTGCGCTTGCAGAATTTATTAAAATTTGTGCTTTTCTAATCAATAGAAAAGTCGCAACAAGTTTTTGGCGCCATTGCCGGGGAGTTGCTAATTTGAGATTTTCGATTTTTCATTTTTAAGTCTATTCGTGTTAATTTTATTTTTTTTTGCATTAGTTTTTTTAAAAAAAAAATCGTTTTTTTTTTCGTTTTTCGGTTCCTTTCGCCAAAGTAGCGTTTTACTTCAAAAAAAAAAAAAATCGTTTTTTTTCGTTTTTCGGTTCCTTTCGCATACCTTACATAATCTGCATCTCACGCATACCTCATATAATCTGCATATTTTCGCATAATCTTTCACGCATACCTCACATAATCTTGCTTTTACGTTTCTGCATATTTTTTTTTTAAAAAAAACATTCCTTCACAACATCTTGCTTTCACGTTTGCATAATCCCCACGTCTTCACAGTTATTCACGTGTGCCAGTACACATTTTTAGTTGCACTTCCACTTTCACATTTTCACGTCAGTTTGCATAAATTAATTAAAAAAAACATTTTTTTTTCACCGCATTGTTTTCACGTACGTTAGTTTGGTTACTTGCAGTTTCACTTTCACATTCTTGCATGCATTAGTTAGTTTAGTTTTCATATTCACGTAACTATCTCCTACACAGGAGCTTGCATACATTCGTTTACTCACGTAACATAGCAGTGTCATAGCAGTTTCGTTTTGCATTCAACACATTCATTCTACTTAACTTTATTTTATTGGGCATGTTTTAAATTTTCTGCATGTGACTGTTTTCATATATTTTCTGTCAGCAGCTTAGTAGTGTGCCTTTCACGAGCATTCACCTGCACGGAGAAAACTTCAACTCAGATAGCAAACATTTATTTCAACACAGACAGCTCCAACTCGGTAAATCTCAACCATTCGCTAGCGCTACTCAGCTGCATTGGACGGACTATCATACACCTCTGTAAGTAATTTTCAACTCTACAGGTGCCCAACTGAAAACTGATTTAATTTACTTTTGGCTGTTACACCTTGATTTGTTTATGCGCGTTTGGGCAAGAAATAATTTTAACCGTTTAGAAAGCCAAAATATTTCATTAAACAAATCAACGGAAATTTCAAATCAAACAAATATGAGCAATCACGGTTCACAACACAGTTCACACCACAATTCACCGAAATTATCACCTAAATCACATGTTGGAAATATTGAATTTCATGAGAACCGACCATTATCCCTTAGAGACCGATGTTATCCAACACGGACTGTTCAACCTTCGGTTATTTCATTTCCACCTGTCGAAGGAAATAATTTTGAGCTAAAACATTCTTTTATCCAAGGGGTACCAAAATTCACTGGGTCTGAAAATGCATATGAATTTCTTAGTGAATTTGAGTTATATGCTTCTACAACTAAAATGCAACAACTTTCTAATGAATCCATCAAGCTAAGACTTATTCCATTCGCACTTCTAGAAAGTGCGAAGAGATGGCTTAATTCTCTTCCTAAAAATTCAATTAAGAGTTGGGACAATTTCGTTACTATATTTTTGAAAAAGTTTTTTCCTTTCCACAAAACTCTTAAAATTCGAACTGAAATCAACCAATTCTCTCAGAATGAAGGAGAAACTTTTTCAAAATATTTTGAAAGGTTCAATCAATTGTTATATAGTTGCCCACATCATGCAATCCCTAAACACGTTTTGTACCAAATCGTTTATGAAGGGCTTAACTATCAAACAAGATCCCAACTCGAATCAATGTGCGGAGGAGAATTCATGGCAAAAACAGACGAGGAAGCTTGGGAATTTTTAGAAGAGTATTCGGAAAAGGATATGCAATGGGAAACAATTCATGTTCCAATTAGTGCTCCAAATAGAGGAGTACATGTCATTGACCCATCACATCTTCCTATAGATGCCCAAATTCCTCAAGAAGGAGAAGGACTACCCCATTACTACACACAAGACCAAATCAATGCTATAGCTCAAAATAGTCCTTATTCATCCACATACAATCCTAACTGGAAGCATTATCCCAATTTTTCATGGTCAAATCCTAACAACGTGGCTAATCCATCACATATGTATCCAATGATACCAAATCTGAATTATCGAGCCCCAACCTCTAATTCTCAAAATTCTCAACCCGCTCCTCAAACAAAACCTTCGAATCAACCATACAGGCATCCTAATTTCAATCCATCAACCCAACCTTCTCAGCCTTCACAAGAAATTGCTTGATTGGAAAAACAACTCTCTAAACAAAATGAACAAATCACCAACCAAGATGCAAGAATTGAGCAAATCACCAAACAAAATGAACAAATGTTGATAATGATGAAGGATCTCATGAAAATCAATGAGAAAGGTAAATTGCCTAGTCAAACCGAAGTGAACCCAGAGTATAACTCTCGAGGAGTAAATCTTTGTGAGAACGAAGATGTAAATCCGGTTAATACTTTCACCACATTAAGGTCTGGAAAGAAGGTAGACAACAATGTCGGCAACCCCGACATCCTTCTTAAATCTTCCCATGTTCCAAATTCTGAAACTCAGTCGACAACCACGGTTGTCAATCAAAACGATTCTAATTCTTCATCTAAGGTTGGCAATCCCGACCACTCTTCACCTTCTGATGTTGGCAACCCCAACATTCCAGCTCCCTTATCTTCACCCTCTAATATAACACCTTCTTCTTCGAATGAAAAAACTTCCGAACGAGTCTATAAACCCATAGCTCCATTTCCTCATAGACTCAACAAAAAGAAGATGCCCGCTAATTTTGACCAAATTCTTGAAATCTTCAAACAAGTTCGAATCAATACTCCACTTCTTGATACCATCGAGCAAATTCCTCAATACTCCAAATGCCTGAAAGAGCTATGTACTCAAAAACGTGCCACTAACGTTCCTAAGACTGCATTTCTAACTGCAAACACTAGCTCTGTTCTTTCAAATCCCTCCCCAATCAAGTATAAGGACCCCGGTTGTCCTACGATCGGTTGTAAAATCGGTAACACTCACATTAGTCATGCCTTACTCGATCTTGGAGCGAGTGTGAATCTTTTGCCTTATACTGTGTACTGTCAACTTGGACTAGGGGAATTAAAACCTACAAACATCACAATTCAACTAGCTGATCGATCTGTCAAAAAACCATTAGGCACGGTTGAAGATGTTTTGATACAAATCGAGCAATTCTATTTCCCAGTCGATTTCATAGTCCTAGAGACTGCACCTGTCTCAAATCCCAATAGTCAGATTCCTTTGATATTAGGTCATCCGTTTTTAGCAACATCAAATGCTATCAAAAACTGTAGGAATGGTCAACTCCGACTTTCCTTTGGGCACCTAACCATTGAACTAAATATCTTCAATCTTAACAGACAACCAAGGGAGCTTGAAATAGAAGAAGTTGACATGATCCAAACAATTGTAGAAAATAACTTTAGTGATACCACAGAGTCTCTTAACATGTGCCTAGATCATTTTAATTCTAATTTCAATGAAGATGAATACATTTCTGAATTAAATGATATGCTCTGCTCTTCTCCTAATTCACTAGAATTCAATCAGTTAATGTCTACTGAAGCCTCAAAAGAAGTACGCCCTAAATTAGACCTCAAACCTCTTCCAAATGATCTTAAGTATGCATACTTAGATTCTTCGAAAAATTTCCCTGTAATCTTGGCCTCCGATCTCATTAAGGACCAATAAGAACAACTTTTGAAAATTTTAAGGGAAAATAAAGAGGCATTAGGATGGGTAATCACTGACATTAAGGGAATTAGTCCATCAATCATCGAACATCGAATACATTTAGTCGACGAGGCTAAACCCACTTGCGAAGCTCAAAGGCGATTAAACCCTAATATGAGAGAAGTAGTAAAGGAAGAAATTATCAAATATTTAGACAATAACATTATCTTCCCTATCTCTGACAGTACTTGGGTAAGTCCAGTACAAGTTGTGCCCAAGAAATCTGGAATCACTATGAACAAAAATGAGAATAACGAACTTGTTCCGACAAAAGTCAAAACAAAATGGCACGTTTGCATCGACTATCGAAAACTCAATGCAGCAACAAGAAAAGATCATTTTCCCCTCCCTTTCATTGATCAAATGCTCGAACGATTAGCCGGTCATGAATATTATTGTTTTCTTGATGGTTACTCTGGCTATAATCAAATTCCCATTGCGTTAGAGGACCAACACAAAACGACGTTCACATGTCCCTTCGGAACTTTCGCTTATCGTCGCATGCCCTTCGGTCTTTGTAATGCTCCCGCTACCTTTCAGAGATGTATGATGAGTATATTTTCTGATATGGTGGAGGATTTCTTAGAAATATTCATGGACGATTTTTCAATCTATGGGTCATCTTTTGATCAATGCCTCCTTCGTTTAGAACGTGTCTTAAAGCGATGTAAGGAGAAATCTCTTGTTCTTAATTGGGAAAAATGTCATTTTATGGTTAAGCGAGGAATAGTCTTAGGTCATGTTGTCTCTAAAAATGGCCTAGAAGTTTACAAATCTAAAGTTGATCTTATTGTGGGCCTTCCTCCTCCACGGTCCGTAAAGGACATTCGCTCATTTCTCGGCCATGCAGTATTCTATAGGAGGTTCATTAAAGATTTTTCAAAAATTTCAAAACCTCTTTCGAATCTTCTGGCTAAAGACGTTAAATTTGAATTTTCCAATGAATGTGAAACGTCTTTTGAAACCCTCAAATCGATCTTGACCACTGCACCTATCATCCAACCTCCAAATTGGACTTTGCCTTTCGAATTAATGTGCGACGCTTCTGATTATACCATTGGAGCCATCTTAGGTCAACGAATCGATAAACTTCCTCGAGTCATCTATTATGCTAGCAAAACTCTTAATGAAGCTCAATTGAATTACTCAACCACAGAAAAAGAGTTTTTAGCAGTTATCTTTGCCCTCGATAAGTTTAGATCATATCTCATAGGTTCTAAGGTCATAGTTTACACCGATCATGCCGCCTTGCGGTATTTACTCACGAAAAAGGATACCAAACCCCGCTTAATCCGTTGGATTCTCCTTCTTCAAGAGTTTGACCTAGAAATACGAGATAAAAAGGGTTCTGAAAATGTCATAGCTGACCATCTTTCTCGTATAGTGCATGAAAACTATGATAACTCTCAAATCAATGATCATTTTCCCGATGAACAAATTCTTTCACTCTCCAGTGCACCATGGTACGCGGACATCGTAAATTATCTTGTCACAAATGAAACACCTTCCCATTGGTCAAAACAAGATAAACAAAAATTTCTCTCCAACGTTCGAAACTTTTACTGGGACGATCCTTATCTTTTCAAATATTGCACCGATCAAATTATTCGCAGATGTGTCCCAGAACATGAATTCCATAGCATCCTCTCTTTTTCACATAATCAAGCATGTGGAGGACATTTTGGAGCAAAGAAAACTGCTGCCAAGGTGTTATAGTGCGGTTTTTATTGGCCTTCTCTTTTTCGTGATGCCCGCGAATTTTGCTCCAAATGCGCTAGATGTCAACAAACAGGTCGTATTTCCAAACGTGACATGATGCCCTTAAATCTGATCCTTGTCATCGAAATTTTTGATGTTTGGGGCATCGATTTCATGGGTCCTTTTCCTAATTCTTTTGGAAATCTCTACATCCTACTTGCAGTAGATTACGTGTCCAAATGGGTTGAGGCCATTCCTACCAAAACGAATGACAATAAAGTTGTCAAATTTTTGAAAGAAAACATATTTTCCCGTTTTGGCACACCTCGAGCCATTATAAGTGATAACGGTTCTCATTTTTGTAATCGTGCTTTTGAATCTCTTCTTAAGAAATATTCTATCACTCATAAACTATCTACTCCATATCATCCACAGACCAACGGTCAAGTCGAGATTTCCAATAGACAAATTAAACAAATTCTTGAAAAGACGGTTAACTCCAACAGAAAAGATTGGTCATCTAAATTGATGGACGCCCTTTGGGCATTTCGCACAGCTTATAAAACCAATCTAGGAATGTCACCATACCGATTAGTCTTTGGAAAAGCATGCCATTTACCCGTTGAGCTCGAGCATCGCGCACTTTGGGCAATCAAATACCTTAATTTTGACATACAAAAAGCCGGATCGCATCGTAAATTACAATTGTCAGAATTAGAAGAACTAAGAAATGAAGCGTACGAAAATGCAAAGATTTATAAAGAGAAAACCAAATTCTATCATGATAAATCCATACTTCGTAAGACATTCGAAGTAGGTCAGAAAGTTCTCTTATATAATTCCAGACTTCATTTATTTCCGGGAAAATTGAGATCCCGTTGGACAGGTCCATATATTGTGAAAACAGTATACCCTTATGGCGTAGTTGAAATTGAAAATCCTAGGGACGGTTCCATTTCAAAGGTCAATGGACAACGCTTGAAGCCATTTCTAGAGTTTGAACAGCACGAGGACGATGAGTTCGTGGATCTTCACGAACCTAGCTATTCGGCATGAGCCGCTCACTATCTTGCACATATCAGGTTGTATTTTTTTTAATTTTTTTTTCTTCTATTTTGCATTTGCATTCTATTTGACAGTTGGGACACTGTCTCATTCCAGTGTGGGGGGGACGCATATCTCATTCTGTTTGTTCATATTTCATAGTGTAGCATCATTTTTTTTAAAAAAATCATCTCATTATTTTTTTTCAAATTTCTTTTCAATTTTTTTTCATTTCCCAATATTTTTAGGACTCCGATTTATTTTTAATTAGTCAAGACAAAGTAAGTAAGCAGTTGCAGTCAATTGATGAAGATTTTTGTGAATCACTAATTTCAAATGTAAAATATAATGAAAAGTTGAATTACAAGCGATAATAGTGAGGTTAGTATATAGGGGGATTCATAGGTGATGGTTATGAAATCTTTTCTAAACTGTAGTCTTTGTTTAAAAAAAATGGCAGATTTAAAATACATGCGTTGACATCTCAAATCATTAAAGTTAAGTGGTGCTAAGTTGATTTGCATAACACTCTTTAGCTCTTCTCAAAAAAAAAAAAAAAACTAATAAGAAACACCTATAGTCGATAGGTGTGCACACTTGTGAAAGTGTGTGCACTCGCCACGCTCTATACTCTTCTCACATAAGCCAGCAAGACAGTGCATGGATGGTATATCTGGCCTCAACATTCTGAGTTAGGTGTATAAATAATTAAATAAATAATCACCTAAGGATTACCGACCTTTTCTGACATAGTCAGCGTCGGTTTGCACAATCCGCCAAGCTCTGTCCCAACTCTCACGTAAGCCCGCGAGGCAGTGCATGGGTGGTATACCTTGGTCCAAAGGATAGGTGTAAAAAAAAAAAACTAGTAAAGAGAGACTAAGCTTTGAAACCCAAACACTTCTTGACTTTGTTGATTTGGCTTGTTATACAAATGGAAATGAAAAATACCATTTTGAAAAAAAACTGTGATCAACAGTGAAGAATTTATTTCATGGCTGCACTATGTTATCAACCGAAACAACTGGCCAAACTAGAATCTAATGTATGAAAACTTGAGTTACATTGAAATTTGTGATTAGTGAGGAACCAAAAATTTGAAGAAGTTGACTAAAACTGATATACATTATTTTGTTGCAACTATTTTGAAGTAAATCGAGTCTCCATTTGTGTAGAATTTTGCATTCATGTAGTACATTAGAATCATCACATAATGCATTTGGATTTTGTGGGTAGTATCCGCTGAAAACCCTCACGAGACACCACTCGTCCTACTAGGGACACCTAGAGGTTTAACGGCTTGTTGCATACGCTCAATGCAATCGTGTTTCCTACGAAAAAGGATTTAGTTAGTTTTTATTTTCTTCTTTATTCGAGGACGAATAAAGTTCAAGTGTGGGGGTATTTGATGAACATATTTTTCTGCATTTTAAACCGTTTGTTTCATATATTTTTATTTTAATAAAGTGGTATTATACGGGTATTTTTTTTATGGTTTTGCAGATTATAGATTCCAAAGTGCAACATTTTGAATACCGTCGAAGAGAAAGTACATATCGTTCATGAAGAAATGCATCTCACGTCACCAACATGTGTACTATTCATGCAAGAAATCAATTGCAAATATTGAAAATACACATTCAAATTTTGACCTGAAAATCTCTCAAAGCAAGGCCACTTGTTAATCAAATAACAAAGCAAAGACCAATTCAAAGTGAGGTGGCCTTATTTTTCTCCTAATATCAAGCACATGGACCTAAATAATATGGTTATTTGTGGAGGCTGAAGTCTTTAAATAGAGAGAGGAATGCAAATGGAAAATCATCTCTTACCTCATCACTTTTCTTCAAGTTTAGATTTAAATTCAGCACTGTTTTTATTTTCGAATCGAATACGTAGGATTGTTGATTAGATTTAGCAATTTATTTATTTTTGTTCTAGTTATTTTCTGCACTCTTTTCAGTTAGTTAATAATTATTTCAGTTGTTTGCTCCGTTATCTTCTTTTCCGCAATTTCAATTTCTGTTCTGATTTTTTTTACAATTCTATATTTTGGTTGCAATTTCGATTAGTTTCGAAAACGATTCGGAGTATATTATTGTTTTTATTTTCTGTTCAAAATTCACCGTCGAATTCGTTTAACACGCCTAAGATTTAACTATGGATTTTAATTGTTTTAAAATACAATTCCCTGTGTTCGACCTGCATACTACACGCCTGTGCGCTTGCAGAATTTATTAAAATTTGTGCTTTTCTAATCAATAGAAAAGTCGCAACAACGGTCGGTAGTGCTTTCATGTTTACTCCTAGGACTCATAGAATAGAATATTATGCGAGTGTAGTTTATAATCATTGAGTAAACGGGCGAATAACACTAGGTGGTATGGGATGCCTGAGCTGATATTTGTTCGATTAGTTTCTATAACTAAATGTTACTCTAACAGGATCGAGAATGAAGGGTATTATATTTTAGGTGATGCAAACTGAGAGTGAGTAGGCTAAGAGCCATAAGTATGCCTATCTATTGTGTGTATACTCATATTATACGATGCAGAGTAAACCAGATTGGCTATCATCCATCTTGGCAACCTGATTGCGGGTTCGCTCCCCTAATCCACGACACAACTTTTTGATGTATATGGCTGAGAGCCACTACCCCTAACATCTGCTTCAAACTCACTAACAAGTGAGTAAACACACAAATTTCTTGCTTAACTGTTGCATGTGATGAATGTACTATATAGTGTTGTGAAAGAGTTTGCATGAATGAATATTTGGTTTGCATGTCTGTGTATATTTATATGGATTTATGCATGTATATTTGGATCAGGAGACTTACTCTGTTCCTGTTAAAAAGTTTTCAAACCTGTCAAAAACCAAGATCTCCACTTCTAACTTCTTTTAAGCTTTGCTGTTCAAACGGAAATTGTTTATAATAGGAAGATCTTCAATTTAAAAATAGTTAGAAGTATAATATTGTTCATGTATCATCTGGAAATCAAAAGGAATAGTAAAAAACATAAAGCAGGTTGAAATTTAATCACCACAGTTCTATGTTTTATTTATAAAATCTGAATCTCCATCTGGAAACATGATTTTTAAGTGTAAATCAGAATTTTTAGATCAGGATCGAGATAGTATTTTGGGGGTTGACCAGAATATGGTTTTCGAACAAATTCTAGTGACCAGAGAATCTCTAGTAGTCGGAGTCACTCCTGGAGGTGGCGGGGTGGTAGTCGAGCTTGGCAAAAATGGTGGCTGTCCATATTGTCTATGGTGGCGTCGGAATTCGATTGGAGAAGGGTTTTAACCCTAAAATGGTCGAGTCTGAAAACTTGATCATGGCGGCGTCTCTTGTTGTTCGAGTTGCACCGGACCAAGGGGGATGGCAGTATGGATGATCGAAGAGTGTGTGGCCGAGGTTATTCGACCTTTGGTGGTCGACGACGTGGCTTCGAGGTAGTTTCAGACAGTGGTTTAGGTTCTAAGTTGATCGAGATTTCCTCGATTTTGAAATTGTGTTCTAGATGAACTCTGGTCGGTCGAAAATGAAGGGTTGGGTTATCGACAACTCAGCGGTGATAGCTAGGGTGATCGGAGCGTCACCGTTGCACTGTGCAGGTGCACATGTGTCTGTTGTGTCAGTAACCTGGGTAGGGGTTGTTGACTCGAAGGGTAGCTCAGGTTTGTGGGTTGTTTGCTCCATTCTCAGGTAATTTTATGTGAGTGGAATCTTGTGTCAGTTTTTAAAACTTAAACTAAAATTTTAAAAAGAAATGGAAGAAGATGAAGAACTCGAGTCAGGACTCGAGCAATGGTCGGGTTGAACCCGAAGCTGAAGTTTGAGAATGTTTTAAAGTTTTGAAAAGCAAGTTTTGTAAATTTAAATTAATTTAGTTTAAAACTTTTCTTAAATAAATTTCTTTCCATATATAAATGTTTTCTTTAACATTTGAATAAGAAGTTATATGCTTTGTTTAACTTAAATTTGTTAAATAAATTTGTTAAATAAATTTTTAAAAGTTATTTTAAGACTTAATTTACAAATATGATTAAGTGTTAATTAAAAGGATAAATGTTTGAGAATAATAATGTGATTGGGTAATTAATAAAGGTAATGATTTATCTTAAATTTCATTAAGGTTTGGTAATTAATGAAGTAATTAAGGAGTAATTTAATTAATAATTAAGGATACATAAATTAATAATTAAGGGTTAAAAGTTAATTAATTAGAGGTTAATTAATTTGTAATTAAGGATTATTAATTAAATGATTAGGTATTAATTAATTAAGTAAGTAGAGATTAATTAATTAATAATTAATTAATTAAGATTAATTAATTTGTAATTTGAGATTAATTAATTATGTAATTAAGGATTAATTAACTGTTAATTAAGGATTGATCAGCTAGTTATTAAGGATTAACTAATATTTAAGATCTATTAATTAATAATTAAGGTTATTAATTAATAGTTAAAGGATAATTAATTAATTAAAGATTAATTAATTGATTATAAGGTTAATTAAGAAGTGATTAATTAATTAAATGATTGTAATTAATTAATGATTGATTAAGCAAGGTAAAGTGATTAATTCTTAAGTAATTAATTTAATTTGAATTAATTAAATTAATTATGATATGGAATAATAATTCTTGCTTATGGATGATTGATTGAGTAGAATGTCTGGATTGGTTGATATCTGTTGGATGATAATCTATGATATTCTGTGATGAGATATTGGTTATATCAGTGATAAATGGATGTTGTTTATCTGAAATAAATGCTGTGTGAATTCAATGTTTTAAATTGAATTGAATTGTTTAACCTTAAACAACTTGACCATTAAGATACATTTGGATTTCGATGAGACCGGGATCGGATATCAAGTTTGATTATCCAAAAACCACATCGATCTAAGTTAAATGTTAGGTTGTGAAATCTCAAGTGAAGATCGAGATGGAGTTTCAGAGTGCAAGGGTTATTATTGTTAACTCTATGGGTGATTCCAAAATGAGTATAACGAGGTAATGCCTTCGATTTCGCTCGAACCCGGAATGAACTTGTATGGATGAATGCTATGAGACCATCGTCAATGGAGGACGATGAGCATTCCAAGATGTGTTCTTTAAAGGTAATCTTATCCTCAATCCTCATCAGCGGGGAATGGCTAAAACATGGGAGGCGCAGCAAGTTTAAGTGGGTAGCACCCAAGTAGGACAAGATTTACCCCTGTCTAGAGGTCCTTTTTATTTCGTCTTAGTGGGCAGTTGTTGGCCACAGCTGTGGGGTTGTCTTGTTCGGGACTGTCCAGTAAGGGATGATTCCGGCTTTGTGTTGCAGGGGATTTAGGGTGGATCCTCAGTATGGTGATCTAGACCACGTACTATGACGGGCGGTACCTCAGTAGCCCTGCCATTGATGCTCATTATCCCTACGTGCCTTTACGGTTTTGATTATCCAACCCACTTTGTAGCTAGTATGCTGGAATTTAATCATGTAATTTTTTTTAGCTATGTGACTATTTATTTGAAAACCCTAGATACTATTATAATATCACCGGATTTCCTATTAAATGATTTGGTTAGCGTAAGGTAAAAACTTGCCCCTGTTTATGTGTGGGAAGTCTTACGTGATACCTTTGTTTCAAATGATTTTAAAAGTTAAACAACTTTAACCCGTTTACTCACACCAGACCCATGTCTGACCCAGAGTTTATTCTATTTTTCTTAAACTCTTGGGTACTCGAATTTTTATAAGTAGCTAAGCGATCAGGTTTGGCTTGACAAATATTTTGGAAGCTTGGAGCTGGAATTCAGACGTATCCATCTACCTATTATTCTGCCGTGTTGTGTCTTTTGGCTATTTTATTTTGGATGAAATGAATAGACAGGCCTTTATAACTGTCTAATGTGATGATGTTATGTATTCTGTGTAACTCTAATATGTAAAGACTATGTAATAGTTATGCGATATATTATATTTTATTCCGTTTCCACTGTGAGATTCTGATGTTATTTAGTTCTTTCTTCTATCTATTCAATTTCTACCTATTTCTTTCTTATTGATGATGCTTCTTTCTGTGGAATGAAAGGTGGGTCGTCACAGTTGGTATCAGAGCATAGGTTGAGATAATATCTAGGCTCTGGAGTAGTATTTTTTCCTGAGAGTACGTATTTGTAATTTTTATATAACTATCTACGTACCTAAATTTGTTGGGTTACCTGTCCAGGTAGCCAACATGAGTTCTAGAGGCAGGAGAGGCAGAGTTGTCGGGAGCACGTCGACCAATAATAGAAGAGGACAGACTGCTAGCGAGGCTGTTAATCCAGCACCGCCTCAAGTTAGTTTTGCTGCTTTGTGCAAGGACTTCACTAACCTTTGAGGGAGACATTTAAAGGATCAGAGTCCATTATAGAGTTCAGGCTTGGTTACGCTCATGCGAGCACATCTTTAAGAGTTTGGATTTTTATGACGAACAGAAAAGAGTGATGGCTTCATGGAAATTGCATGAAGGAGCTGAAGCTTAGTAGGATGCAGTTACAGTGAATATCTCAGAGGATGACACTTCCTGGAGTCAGTTTAAGGAATTGTTTGAGGAGCAGTTCATGCCAACAGCTGGGAAGACCCGTTTACATAGAGATTTTCTGGATCTAAAGTAGGGGAGTATGTCGGTATCGAAATATAAGACTAAGTTTAATGAATTATCTCGCTATAGACTTGGATTGATCGATACATCCTTTAAAAAGAATGAGATGTTTATGCAAGGAATGAGGCCTGAGTTCCACGAGAAGATGACGACTCATCTGAAGGGACCATTTGTAGAGTTGATCGACATGGCTTTAAGATATGAGGAGCTCATGAATAAGAAACCTTTGGCATCTGCAGCAGCACCAAATGGAACTTCTTCCAATCCAAATAAGAGGAAATCCAACCCTAATTGGGATAAGCAAGGAAAAGGGAAGCATGGAGGAAGCAATGGACCTCGCAAGTGCTATGTGTGTCAGCAAGAGGGTCACTTGGCTAATCGATGTCCCAGGAAAGGATCTCAGTAGCAACAGCAACATTAGAGTGGACCAGGTTCAGCTTTGGTTCAGAAATCCTTGTGTTTCAACTGTCATCAGTCGGGTAACATGATAAAGGCTTGTTCGCTTCTTCAGAAGGCCCAGCAGAACAAGGTGTTTGCTCTTGAAGGTGGTCCATCTTCTTCTTCTCAAGTCAAAGGAATTTTGGAAGGTACTTTGCTTTTGGATGGTATTTATATTAGAGTTCTATTTGAGTCTAGTGCATCTCTTAGTTTTATTTCTTTGGATTCAGTAGAGAAGTTTCATCTTAACCCTAGTTGGTAGACCGTCCTATTTTTGTATCTAATCCTATAGGCGAAGTAACTAAGTAAGATAAGATCTGTAGAGACCTAGGCTTTCTTATCTATCTCATAGTTTTTCTTGTGACCCATTTTAATTGGATTTCAAAGGGTTTGACCTTATTCTGGGTATGGATTGATTGGATATGTATAAGGCTATTTTGATTTGTGAAGAGGGAACTATGACTTTGGAAACTGAGTTAGAAAGGATCGTAAAAGTGACTTGCGATAATTCTGCAATTCACCTGAGTAGTCTTTTGCACGGAATCGAGAGGCAACTCAAAAGTAAGGTTGTGAAGCTAGTCAAGATGCAGTGGAGCGAGGTTTCCATAGTTTGTCTTGGGAAACTCTAGATAGTGTTAGGAAGGCTTATCCGGATCTATATTCGGATAGCTAGTAATGTTTGTTTGGATGCAATTGTTTGTTTGGTTGATAGTATATGGTTGATAGGCATGTTTGAAATTGTTGAAATAAAATAAAAAGCTTTTGGATTATCTTTTGTTTTAAATTTCGAGGACGAAATTCTTCTAAGAGGGGGAGGAATGTGATATCCGAGAAATTTCAAGCAATTTAAATATGATAATCTCCTTTATAAATTATTTAAAATTGGTAAAATTGTTATTTTCAAACAATAAATAATAATGTGTTGTGTGTGTGTGTGTATATATATATATATCTATGTGTGTGTATAGATTTTAAATAGAGTATAATTTACTAGTTAAATTTAAGTTTATTTAATATATATATATTTATTTATTGGAATTTATTTTAAATCGGATTTTTAAATTGAATTTGAATTTAAATTTGAATTTGGATTTAAATTTGAAATTTAAAAGAAGTATATCTTAAATATATTTTGGATTTTAAATTATATTATATGTGAATTTATTTAGAATATAATAAGTTTTTATTTTATTTTTCTTTAAAAGAATTTTATTTATATATATTTAGAAAAGTATTTATTAATTAAATTTGCATAATTACAAGTGTTTGTTTATAAGTCATGTTTGTGACATGTGTAGTGTAATTAAATGGTGTAATTGACAAATGTTAAGTAAATTAACATGTGTCACCATTTTATTTTCATTTTCTTTAATTTTAAATAAATCATAATTAGTCTGTATAAACATATATCTTCCCTTTTCCAATTCCTTTTCTATTCTCATTCCTAAAACAAAGAAAAACTCAAAATCTAAACTGCAAAACAATCACTAGATCAAACTCAAACATTTTTTCCCAAAGCCTATAATTTTTTTCAAACCTAAAATCAAAAGCATCATCACCTCAGTTTCAAAGCTTAAACCATCTCAACAACAACAAGATTTCCAGCAATTCAAAGTTTCAAGCATTTTTATCAAAAGCTTTCCAGTTTTTAAACATCTGCTTCAAACTCTCTAACAAGTGAGTAGACAAACAAATTTCTTGCTTAACTGTTGCATGTGATGAATGTACTCTATAATGTTGTGAAAGAGTTTGCATGAATGAATATTTGGTTTGCATGTCTGTGTATATTTATATAGATTTATGTGTGTATATTTGGATCAGGAGACTTACTCTGTTCCCGTTAAAAAGTTTTCAAACCTGTCAAAAACCAAGATCTCCACTTCTAACTTCTTTTAAGCTTTGTTGTTCATACAGAAATTGTTTATAATGGGAAGATCTTCAATTTAAAAATAGTTAGAAGTATAATATTGTTTACGTATCATCTGGAAATCAAAAGGAACAGTAAAAAACATAAAACAGGTTGAAATTTAATCATCACAATTCTCTGTTTTATTTAAAAAATCTGAATCTCCATCTGGAAACATGATTTTTAAGTGTTAAATCAGAATTTTTAAATCTGGATCGAGATAGTATTTGGGGGTTGACCAAAATATGATTTTGAAAAAATTTTGGTGACCGGAGAATCTCTGGTAGTCAGGGTCACTCCTGGAGGTGGTGGGGTGGTAGTCGAGCTTGGCAAAATTGGTAGCTGGCCATATGTCTATGGTGGCATTGGAATTCGATTGGAGAAGGGTTTTAACCCTAAAACGGTCAAGTCTGGAAACTTGATAATGGCAGCGTCTCTGGTTATTCGAGTTGCACCAGACCAAGGGGGATGGCAGTGTGGATGATCGGAGAGTGCATAGCCGGGGTTATTCAACCTCTGGTGGTCGACGACGTGGATTCGAGGTAGTTTCAGGCAGTGGTTTAGGTTCCAGGTTGATCGAGGTTTTCTTATTTTCGAAATTGTGTTCTAGATGAACTCTGGTTGGTCGAAAATGAAGGGTTGGGTCATCAACGACTCAGCGGCGATAGCTAGGGTGATCGAAGCGTCACCGTTGCACTGTGCCGGTGCACATGTGTCTGTTGTGTTAGTAGCCTGGGTAGGGGTTGTTGACTCAAGGGTAGCTCGGGTTTGTGGGTTGTTTGCTCGAGTTCATTCTCCGATAATTATACGTGAGTGGAATCTTGTGTCAGTTTTTAAAACCTAAACTAAAATTTTAAAAAGAAATGGAAGAAGATGAAGAACTCGAGTCAGGACTAGAGGAAGGGTCTGGTTGAACCCGAAGCTGAAGTTTGAGAATGTTTTAAAGTTTCGAAAAGCGAGTTTTGAAAATTTAGATTAATTTAGTTTAAAACTTTTCTTAAATAAGTTTATTTCCATATATAAATGTTTTCTTTAACATTTGAATAAGAAGTTATATGTTTTTTTTAACTTAAATTTGTTAAATAAATTTTTAAAAGTTATTTTAAGATTTAATTTACAAATATGATTAAGTGTTAATTAAAAGGATAAATGTTTTGAGAATAATAATGTGATTGGGTAATTAATAAAGGTAATGATTTATCTTAAATTTACTTAAGGTTTGGTAATTAATGAAGTAATTAAAGAGTAATTAATTAATTTAATTAATAATTAAGGATAAATAAATTAATAATTAAGGGTCAAAAGTTAATCAATTAGAGGTTAACTAATTTGTAATTAAGGATTATTAATTAAATGATTATGGATTAATTAATTAAATAATTAGAGATTAATTAATTGATAATTAAGAGATAATTAATTAAGTAATTAAGATTAATTAATTTATAATTTAAGATTAATTAATTAAGTAATTAAGGATTAACTAACTGTTAATTAAGGATTGATCAGCTAGTAATTAAGGATTAATTAATAATTAAAATCTAATAATTAATAATTAAGGTTATTAATTAATAGTTAAAGGATAATTAATTAATTAAAGATTAATTAATTGATTATAAGGTTAATTAAGAAGTGGTTAATTAATTAAATGATTGTAATTAATTAATGATTGATTAAGCAAGGTTAAGTCATCAATTCTTAAGTAATTAATTTAATTTGAATTAATTAAATTAATTGTAATATGGAATAATAATTCTTGCTTATGAATGATTGATTGACTAGAATGTTTGGAATGGTTGATATCTGTTGGATGATAATCTATGATATTCTGTAATGAGATATTGGTTATATCAGTGATAAATGGATGTTGTTTATCTAAAATAAATGCCGTGTGGATTCAATGTTTTAAATTGAATTGAGTTGTTTAACCTTAAATAACTTGACCATTAAGATACGTTTGGATTTCGATGAGATCGGGATCGGATATCAAGTTTGATTATCCGAAAACCACATCGATCCAAGTTAAACATTGGGTCATGAAATCTCAAATGAAGATCGAGATGGAGTTTCAGAGTGTAAGGGCTATTGTCGTTAACTCTGAGGGTGATTCCAAAATGAGTGTAATGAGATAATGCCTTCGATTTCGTTTGAACCCGGAACAAACTTGTATGGATGAATGCTATCAGACCATCGTCAATGGAGGACGATGAGCATTCCAAGATGTGTTCTTTAAAGGTAATCGTAGCCTCAAGGCTCATCAGCCGGGAATGGCTAAAACTGGGGAGATGCGGCAAGGTTAAGTGAGCAGCACTCAAGTAGGACGAGATTTACCCCTGTCTAGAGGTCCCTTTTTATTTCGGCTTAGTCGGTAGTTGTTGGCCACAACTACGAGGTTGTCTTGTTCGGGACTGTCCAGTGAGGGATGGTTTCGGCCTTGTGTTGCAGGGGATTTAGGGTGTATCCTTGGTACGGTGATCTAGACCACATACTGTGATGGGCGGTACCCCAATAGCCCTGCCATTGATGAAAACTCATTATCCCTACGTGCCTTTACGGTTTTGATTGTATAGCTCACATTGTGGCTATTATGCTAGAATTTAATCATGTAACAATTTCAGCTATGTGAATGTTTATTTGAAAACCCTAGACACTATTATAATATCACTGGATTTCCTATCAAATGATTTGGTTAGTGTAAGGTAAAAACTTATCCATGTTTATGTGTGGGAAGTCTTACGTGATACCTTTGTTTCAAATGATTTTAAAAGTTAAACAACTTTAACCCGTTTACTCACACCAGACCTATGTCTGACCCAGAGTTTATTCTGTTTGTCTTAAACTTTTGGGTACTCAAATTTTTATGAGTAGCGAAGTGATCAGGTTTGGCTTGACAAATATTTTGGAAGCTTGGAGCTGGAATCCAGACGTATCCGTCTACCTATTACTCCGTCGTGTTGTGTCTTTTGGCTGTTGTATTTTGGATGAAATAAATAGACATGCCTTTATAACTGTCTAATGTGATGATGTTGTGTATCCTGTGTAACTCTAATATGTAAAGACTATGTAATAGTTATGTGGTATATTATATTTTGTTCCGTTTCCGCTGTGAGATTCTGATGTTGTTTAGTTCTTTCTTCTATCTATTCTATTTCTACATATTTCTTTCTTATTGATGATGCATCTTTCTGTGGAATGAACGACGGGTTGTCACATATGGTATCATTTTTTACCAGGCTTTTAGTTATGGTATATTGATACCTACATTTCAGATATAGTCTAACCCATGTGTTATTTATATACTACTTGGGTCAATCTGAGACATTTGAGGTTTTGGGACAATATGATTTATTTGAGAGTGCCGAATTTAGATGGAGGATAGTACATTTCTTAGTATATCATTATGTATTAAATTATTTCATGTACGAACGACATTGTGCTGTGTATTAGATATACATTGTATATATTTGAGATAGTAGGAATTTGGATTATTTTGTATCCCACTCAGACTTAGACATGTTTCTATTATATATTATTGCCGCCCTCTTGACTTTATGTGTAACGACCCCACTACCAACTCCCAGAAAGTAGCATCGTTAATAAGAAAGAAAGAGGTGAGAAAATAGAAAAGATAGAGAAGAAAGAACAACAACATCAGAATCTCACAGCGGAACGAATAAAATATATTAATCACATAAGTATTTACATAATATATATATAACATCAATCAGAGTGATACATATAATACATCACATACTAGACAGTTATAGACACCTGTCTAGTTATACAACTCAATACATGAAACAACACAGAGATACCACACAGCGGAACTATATATATATATCTATAACGCTGAAGCCCCCTGCTCCATTGCTCCTCCAGAATTCATCAAAGCTAAACCTGAATCCCTTGGCTACCCGTAAAAATTTGGGTACCCGAGAGTTTATGAAAAACAAAAATAAACTTTGGGTCAGACATGGGTCTGGTATGAGTAACAGGTTAAAGTTGCTTAATTTTGAAAAATCCTTTGAAAAGAAAAGGTATCACGTAAGACTTTCCACACATAAACATGGAAAAGTTTTTAACTTACGCTAACCAAAACATTTGATAGGAAATCCAGTGATATTATAATAGATCTAGGGTTTTCAAGTAAATAGAAAATAGCCAAAATTGTTACATCTATTAAATTCCAGCCACTAGCCAAAAAAGTGGGTAATACAATCAAAACCGTAGGCACTTATTGGATTTTGGATTCCATACAATGGAAGGGCTACTGGGGTACCGCCCGTCACAGTACGTGGCCTAGATCAACGTACCGAGGATTACTCCCTTCATCCCCTGCAACACAAGGCCGGAACCATTCCTTACTGAACAGTCCCGAACAAGATAAACCCCGCAGTTGGCTGCAGACCAACTGCCCACTAAGCCGCATAAAAAGGGACATCTAAACAGGGGAATATCCTTGTCCTGCTTGGGCATGACCCACCTAACCTTGCTGCACCTCCCCTGTTTTAGCCATTCCCGGTTGATGAGGCTTGAGGTTACGATTACCTTTATAAAACATGTTTCTTAGAATTCTCATCGTCCGCCTGACGATGTGTTGAAAGCATTCAATCCATACAAGTTCGTTCCGGGTTCGAACGAAACCGAAGGCATCATCTCGTTACACTCATTTTGGAATCACCCTCAGAGTTAACGACGATAACCCTTGCATTCTGAACCTTCATCTTCACTTCAGATTCACGACCTATCGTAGTTTGGAAACGATGTGGTTTTCGGATATTCCTAATGCGGAAACCCGATCCCGGTCTCATCGAAATCCAAAGCGTGTCTTTTAGGGCCAAGTTGTCTATTTAGTCTTAATAATGAATTCAATATCATCAATATGCACAGATAGATAATTCACATCTCATAATAGATAATCACATCATCATCATAAGCAGATAACTAATATCATCATCCAAACAGATAATTAAATATTATCACACTTAAACTATACATCCATATCACATAGATATTATCCATTCATAACTGAGATCACAATCAACAACGAAGTATCAATATCATCCATAAGCAATGATTTATGAATCACAATCTACAATTAATTTAAAATGAATTAAATTAATTACTTCCATCTTTAATTAATTTAAATTAAATTAAATTAATTACTCATTCCATAAATTCTGCTCTCAAATCCATTAATTAATTATAAATCAAATTTATTAATCATTCTCTAATTACAAGAAGTAATTTAGTTTTTAATTAATTCTCAAATGAATTATTCTAAATCATTCATAATAGATTAACATTTAATTTCTTCCCTATTAATTATTCCTTGATTTACAATTCTTAATTACATCATTAATTATATTAATTAATGATCTTCAATTTATATTAAATTACTTATTTAAATTAATTAAGTGCTTAATATTTACTTAAACACAATTATTAATCACCCCTCGATTAATAACAAACCAGTAATTAACTATCCTTAATTACTTATTAATCAATCATTGATTAATTATTTCCATAAATCAATCCTTTGATTTATTACAAAAGAAATTACCCAAATTTACTTCACTTACAAATCATGTTGTATGTATTTCATCAGGTAATTATCATCTAATTACTTTCCTAAGTAATTATGCTCCATTAATTACACTAAGTAATTACACATACCAAATCATCAAATGATTTCTTAAATTAATAAATATTAATTTACTTAATTTAAATCTTATCATCAATTACTTATATATATATATATATATTTACAAATTAATCATCTTTGATTTAAATATCCTTTACTGCATTCCAGAAATTTCCTTTAATTTATTTACAGAAATTAATCTTGAATAAACCCATCAATTAATTACATTTATATAGATTTATTACCATTTAATTATCTTGTTGATTTATTATTCTCAAATAAATCAATTTCTTAATTACATTTCATTTGTTAATTATATTAAGAATACAAATCTTCAAATTACAAATATTAATCCTCTTGATTTATAACATACAGTAATTAATCATTCATAATTAATTACTTCTCAATAACAAGCTTAATTAATCCCTTGATTAATTTCAAGTAATTATATTCTAATTACTCCTATTAACAACATCACCCAATTTTATTACATCCCGTAATTATCCTTCAATTACTTCTCTAAGTAATTTAATTTCCAAAATATCAGTTAATTAAACTAAATTAATTAACTCAAATCAATTTACACCATTAATAAGTAATTAATTTCTTAATTGCTTTCCAAATAAATAATTTCATTTAAACTATTGAATTAATTAATCTAATTAATTTATTACAAAATCAATCATATTAATTTATTATAACATAATCTGGTTAATGAACTTTATTAATAATTATTTAATTACTTCCTTTTAACCTAATCAACTTATATTAATTATTAATTATAAGTTAATTAACCATTATTAATTTAAAAATTTAATCTATATTTCTAAATCACACATTAGTTAATTAATTTATTAATTAACTTTAATCACTACATTTAAACTATTAATTACTAGTTTAATTAATTTCAATCATTAATTATTCTTACTTAATCAACTTAAGAGTTAATGCATATAAAAATTCTAAAAACTTCATGAATTAAAGTAAAATTCCAATATGTTTTAAAACATTTATTTAAATTACTTTCTAAATAAAACCAATTTATTCTTAATAAAGTTTTATAACTAAATTTTCAAAAACCCTTCTTAAACTCACATGTTTAAAAGCATATTTAACATTTAAAACTTATTAATCATCACACTTTACTTTTATTTCTTATCTGGAATTTAAGTTCTGATTTCCATTTGGGTGTTATCTTTGTTTAAATCTTCCTTAACAATATATATTTCATTTTTGATTTCAACTCTTTTGAATTCATTCAAATATTTAGCACTTTTTGAATTAATAAAATAATTTAGATTATGAAACTTAATTACTTCCAACTATATTTCAAAACTATCTTAAATTCACTATTTAAACTTGTTTAAAACTGGGTTTGACTTTGTTTTTAAATTTTAAAACAAAGGTTTCAAAAACAGTTGAAACTGTTACAGGTTGGAAAAAACACACAGAACACTACTACCCGAGCCCCCCTGCGTTTGCTTCGAGAAATAACGAAGTTTCCCCGAGAAAATATACAAGCTGCTTCGAGGCATTTCCCAGGGTGCGCAAAACAAATAGAGGAACACAACACAAAACCTGGGAAAAACACACGACCTCACCTCCCTCAAACCTGTCAACGCCACGCACGCGGTGGTCCCACCACCGGAGGCCACCAAACTCCGGTTACTCCTTCGACCATCTCTCCCCTACCTTCCCTCCAATCCACGTGGCACTCGGTCACCTATAATGGCCGCGGTGCTCGAAATTTCTAGCACAGTTAAACTTAGGTTAAAAAACTTGAATCTCATACCGATGCTTCCCCCTCCATTTGCGCCGCCATCCCCTATTTTTCCCAACTCCACGGCAACCTACTCTACCCACAGACCCAAGCTCGACTCCCCAGATCCATTTGATCGTCCACGGCAACCTTAAATGCCTAAAATAGAAGAACTCGAACTGCACCTCACCCCCTCCACTAAAAATCCCCATATTCAATTTAAAAATCATATTTTTTTATATGAATTCAGTTTATATTCATGAATTTGTAATTCATTAAACTTGAATTTTTACATGTTTGAAGATGGTTCTGTGTTTTAGCTCTTCCCAGTGACAACACAGGTTTAATTACTTAATACAAAATTTTAAACACAAATTTATAGTGTAACAAATATATTTCATTCAAGGCTTAAGGTTTAACATGTATTGAAACAAGATAAAATAAATTTTTGAACAAAGTTTGGCCCTGAAAAATGGAACAGAGTTTCTAAATTTTACAGTAATGCACAATATATGTATATGTCTACATTCAAGTGATTCACTGCAACATATACTTGTATGCTTACCTTACATATCATCACAGAAAACACATACTACCATTCTAACTTAAGTTATGTTGAATAAAACAAATAAGAAAAATATTACTCATAGAGAATTCAGTCTGCAGTAATTTATTTTACAGTATGCCAGAGAAAGGAATATGTATAGATGCACACAATTATTTTAAGCATCCAAAAATTTAGTTTGCAATAGATTAAATCCTAAGAAAGTTATAAAAGTGTTACTCACAGATAATATGGAAGAACAAAGGCACTTTTGCTTTGCAACAGACTTGCAATTTACAGGTTGAACTCCTCTTTGATTCTCTGTTGAATTGAATTTTGATTGTTGTTTAAGTGATGTTTGGATTAGTTTGAAATGAAGTATATTTTACTTTTTAATCAGTTCGAATTAAATAAAGATGAAGCTGATTTATAGAAAGAAAAGAGACAGGGAAAATATGCAGACAAGCTTATTATTATGTTTCAACAATTTGAGACAAATATTTGTACACAATCTTTGTTTGTACAGATTTGTTTCCAGAGATATTTTATTAATGGTGGCTGATATGAATACTTAGTGTACTAAAAGATTTTTACATTAATTAGTTTTTGTTTGTTAGCTTAAGATATTTAATGATGTCTTCCTAAGCAAGCTTCATACATATACAGTTGTGTATTTTTGTTACTGTCATGTGTTTCATTCAATTTGGCCTGCACACTTAGATTTGTTACTAAATGCTTTAAACATATACATATATTTATACTGCAGTTTGTTTATGTTGGTTTACACCCTTAAAAATTCATTTGTTTCTAGCATATGTCACATGACTTTGATTCTTAACTTTTACAGGCATTTTTATTTGTCTAGTTTACAACTTGAAAATTATTTGTTTCAAGATTAATTGTTGACTTGTGTTTAGTTGTGTTATTGACTTGTTATTTCTTTTGTTTTATTTCTATGTTTGAAAACTAATCGAACTTTATAATTATTATGCTATTATAATTTAACCAATTTATTTTATAGGCTTGTATTTCTATTTATTAATATTATTTAAAAGTAACTCATTTATCAATTTGAAATAACAAATAAATTAAATCACCTTTTTATTATAAACTACATGTTTATTACTGTATGTTAATGTATTTATTGACAAAATTATATTTAAAACTCATATATCATTTTAAATTCATATTTTAAATCAAACTATACTAAAAAGAAAATTAAACAAATCATTTTGTTAATACTTCTAAATTTAAACTTAAGTTAAAATAAGTTTTAAACTATTTAAACATTTACTTATGTATTTAAAACCCTATATTTATTTATTTATTTAACTTTGAAAAGTTTATATTAAATAAAACGCAATTTCTAATTCACTAAAATGTATATTAGTATTTAAAACATATTTTATTAGTTGAACTTTAAATCAAATCACATCTATTTACAATGTATACAAATATATACATTTATAAATAGAAAATAATTCAATTAATTTTAACAGATATCATTTACCAAATGAATATTTATTAAAAGAAAAGTATCAATTCAGATTTTATTATCAAAAATATATCAAATCAATTTAATATTTAATGCAGATTATTAAATTGATATTGCTAGAAAATTCCGGGTCGTCACACTATGTTCTATTTCATTTAGTGTATATTATGTATTGTTCTATCCTGGAAAACAATTGTTTATTGCTTTGTGTTGACACCGAGTATGTATAGGTAAGTTGTTTATGATTTTTGAAATATGTATCGGTGTTAGCCCAAGGGAATATTCACGTGTGACAGCCCAATATCACCCCATTCTCCATATTATCAAATAGTATTACCTTGTAATACTCTTTAGTGGCTATAGAAGTGAGGTGTTATACCATCCCTCGGTCAAGAGTGAAACAGGCAGGTTTAAGAACTAGTTGCATCAAAGCCCTGAATTGACACTTCATTCTTAACTCTTAAGGATAAAACAAGTCTACTTTGTCGGCTTTTAGTGCTAAGTATAGTAGTGAATACTTTCCATAAGTGAGTAAACACATAAACATGATTAAATCACATAAGCGACTTCTAATACCCATATTATCAAATAATACTTCTTTGTCAATACTTATATATATATATATATTTAAATATCTTTATAAAAGATATATACACTTATACTACAACTTCACTATTCCTTCCTATTGTTTCTAATACTTCAAACATATCCATATACTTATCTCAAAGGTATATGAATATTTATAATTCACTACAGGGTTTTCCGCTTTAAAATAAAATCATAAAGGTTTAAAACAAATGTTACTAGAACATTGTTACCATAAACCCCTTCTCTTTTTTATAAATTAAAATGTTACCTTTTCTATCCTTTTTCCAAAACATTTCATACCTAACATTATCTTTAAAATACCCCTTTTTAAAGAACAAAGTATATTCACAAGTATAAACAAAAGGGTTAAATAAAAATGTTAACATTGTTTACTATAAACCAAAAACCTTTTATA
Organism: Allium cepa; assembly: GCA_030765085.1. Taxonomy (NCBI): domain Eukaryota; kingdom Viridiplantae; phylum Streptophyta; class Magnoliopsida; order Asparagales; family Amaryllidaceae; genus Allium; species Allium cepa. The sequence continues at coordinate 255,275,772 of CM060939.1, forward strand.
CTTTTCATTATCTTTAAAATATTCTTTTTAAAGATTGAAATATATTTATGCTTGTTTAACAAGCCAATATACTTTTAAATAACTTCTTAAAACCATTCATAACTTAATGTTATAACAAAACCACCATTATTCTTTTATAAAATACTTAACTAAAAAAATAAATAATTTAAAGATTTATTTAAAAACCATTTTAAATAATGTTACAAAGAAAACCTTTTATTTTAAAAATTCATATATGATTATTAAAAATATATTTAAACTTGAAACAATTTTAACACTCTTATAAATGTTATTAAACATATCTAAGAAGATTCAAGAAAAATAATTAATTTAATTATCATTTAAACTCACTTTAAATAACCAAATCATTAAAAACAACATAACACAGCCAAATGCTATCAAGGGGCGAAATTGCTGTAGTTAAGTGATGTAAAGGACACTGGACAGAGAACACTTAAGAATAGGGCATGACAGTTTGACCAGTAAAGGTTTTCAACTCTCATTTTTATGGTAAGTAGTATATTTAGACTACTTAATAACCATGCAAAGAAACCCATAAGGATGTCTTTCAAAGTCATACTAAAAATTTCTAAAAACAAGGCATGTAGAAGTACCATATAACACCATTTCTCACATTCTAACTTTTCAAACTTTGTTCCATAAGTTCTATAATTTTATAAACCATTTCCTTACTGTCTCATGCATTAATATAAGTTTATAGCACAACCAAAATATATCCTTTCATGGTATATTTACATATCACCATTTTAAACAAGTTAAACATCATGGATTTTGAAGTGCACTTATAGCAACTCTTTTGCCTCAAACATTTGTGCACAAACTACCACATCATATAACACCAAACCAAACATGTACACACAAAGTCTAGGCTACGTTGCGTGTTTTAGTGGGTAATAAAAGCCAATATATAACATATAAAGTTATTATTTGCTTTCAAAAGCAAGAGGGGTCCAAAGTTATATCATCATTAGTTAACTTCTTAACTTTATATTAGTACACAATTATAAAAACAATATTCACTTTTCAATGGTGAGTTAACGCACCCGGATCTCTTGCTAACATCAAGAAAGAGCCATTAGAACAAATAACCAATTCCTACCATCACCAAACAAGCCAAAGACTCAACCTTTGCTCCAAAAAGCTATTGGTCTTGCCTCCTCTCCCTCCTAAATGCTCACGGCCTCACATAGAATTGGGAGTTGTGCTCCATTTTTCCACCTTTGAGTTGTTATTCCATGTTCCTATGTGTCGCCCCTTAAAGTTTGGTGAAGATTGGATGAAACACCCCTACCTCCATACCCATACTACCCAAGAGTATTACTATGTAATACTATTAGACAATATGGAGAACAAGGCGATATGGGGTACACATATGAGTATTCCCTTAGGCTAACACTGGTACGTATTGAAACATCAAACATATAACTCATTTATACATACACAGTATCGGCATAAAACAATCAATACGTGTTTTACCAGGGCAGTATAATACAGAATATACAGTAAATAACAGAGAACACAAAATCGATCGTAGTGATAATATATAATATATAATGCCTGTCCAAAAATACATTTCAAAAAATACATCCATGAAGTACATCATATATAACAAGATGCAACTAAACTATATAACTAGCCTCCATTATACCTAAAAAACAAAAGCTGGTCTTATTGTCCTAGAATCTGAAATGTCTCGTATTGACCCAAGTATTGCATAATAATAAACAGGTCAGACTATATCTAAATCCAAGGTCAATAAACATACGTAACTCTATATATTGGGTATAATTATAATAATATTATCTCCATCAATCCCAAATATCATATAACGTAGAACACCACAAAAAACCAGTATAAAAATGTCATCGCCCATTTAAAAGCTCATCAAATCAGGAATCATGAAACAACATCAATTGGGTGAATTATCCATATTCAGAAATTATCTTCTAAATCCAGAAAACATCTGCATAAGAGATATCACCATGTATAATTAGGCTATATGTAATTTAGACCAAACATATCACTCAAATTCAATTAATCTATGAAATATTCTTAATACTAATATAAATAATCATCCCAAAAGCCAAAACATGGTAATGGTGACACACGCCAAAGGAGGATATAGTAAGCAATACACACATATGATAATATAGTAAGCAGACACACGCCTATAAAGAATAATCTACGACACACGCTTGAGAAAGATGAATAGGCAACACAAAAGATAAATATGTAACACATATAAATGAATATTAGTTGGCGACACATGCTGTAACATCCCCTATCTAGAGGCCTAAAGCTAAGCACTATAGATGCTGCAGTCATCTATAGTATTAACTTCCGGCGACTAGATACGTCTATATTAATGGTATCTATAATATCAGAAGCACTTGAATATGAAACAAATCACAACTTTCAAAATAATTTTTTCTATTACATTTCAAAACAGACGTTCCACATTCAAATTACATAATCCCAAAACTTTTCCCAGGCAATGATAAAATATACTTATTACAAAATACGCCAACAACGACATATGAAGATGCCCCCTTGAATGATCAAAGTCATATAGTCATAATTGACATAATACATGCACAGCGGAAATAAATAACAAAACAAAGGACTGCAACTCCTAAATAGCTATCTATTAGCCTCATGCTCGCCTCCGGTAGCTTTATTCATCATCCTACTAAAACCTAAAAGAGCCTCAACCCTCAGCCTACTCAAATCAATTTCGAGCACTCGAGAGTTTAAAGGGAAAACATAAACTTTGTGTCAGACATAAAGTCTGGTGTGAATAATGTATACATCCTAGTTATTAATGTTTAGTGAGACCACAATGCTTAGCGGAAAGGATTTCCCCTCACTAACATCCTTTTAAAAAATATCTTTTGCAAATCCTTTCCTACAAACAAAACTGGTTAAATACTGTAAAGCATCATTATGTAAACATGCATATCAGGTAATAAAAGAACTATCTTCAAACACTTTAGTTTCATTTAGCCGACTATTAACCTTTGGCTGACTCGGGCCTACCAGACAAAGTAGTAAAATAATCTAACATCTATTAGACACACCTCTTTTGGATGGTCTGTCCTTAACCATCTGTTAAATACATCACTTTTGGATGGTCTGTCCCTAACTTAACATATCCTAGGATCCCTGATACTAATGGTTCTGCGAGCTCACCAATAACCTATTTGGATGCAAATATATATTCCCTTCTGTGTGTAACCATAATTTTAGTTATACCTGTAACAAAGCCTACACACTGGAATTTTGGACTAAATTAGCTCGAGCTAATAGCTAATGTATATGGCACGATCCTATACCAATCCCATCTGGTATTCTAATATCTGAGTCATTTTTACTTAGGGATATCTTTCTAAAATTGTCCTTGAAAACCTTTTTCAAAATGATTCAAAATCTTTAAATCAAACTCATACAAGGAGAATACATATACTCTATGCTTTACTCAAAATCACCTTGCCATCATATATAGAGTTTTATATATATATATTATATGTAAGTATGTATACTTTACTCAATCCTTAGTTAATGAAAACATCTAAACACTTGAAAGTACCCCTTTTGATTATATTAATAGTCCCCATTTCAAAACCATTGAAAGCATCTCTTTCGAAACCATGTAAAACCCTTTATTTATCTAGGCCAAAAGGCCAAAACCTTCCCTTTAGAAACCATTCTCAAACCCTTTCGAAACCTTTAAAAAATTCCTTTCGAAAGCATTAAAACCTTAGACATCATATCTTAAAACACTTTAAAACATTGCCTTTAGAAAACCATGGAAAGCCTTCCACTTCAATCCTTTCGAAACCATTAGAAAATAGCACCATTCAACTCCTTCGAAACCCTTTGGGGAAACACCCCTTCAAAACCATTGTAAATAACTTGTGAAAGCATCAAACCTTTAGAAAATAAAACCTTTCAAAAGCACTTGGGTTCAATTTAAAATATGTGGAAAAACACCTTCCAAAACCGTTTATTTCGAAACCATTCTCTTTCGAAACATTGGGTTATACTTCAACAAAACAAAAAGGGTCATTTAAAACATCTAAGCCGAAAGCCTCTCTTTCGAAACCTATTCCTAAGTAAAGAAGTGATGGCGTCGAAACCATCCCTTCGAAAGCATTGGAGAAGCGGTTAATTTCAAAAACAAAGTATAGCTTCCAAAACCATGACTTTGAAAGGTAGAAGAGCGGCGGCTAGGGGTTTCGACCCCTTTGGAAAGAATTATTTAAAACATAAGAGTGGAACTCATTCGAAACCTTTCCTTCTAAAATATTTAGCCCCGTCGAAAGCCAACTGAGTTGAAACCTAACCTTTCGAAAGCAAAGCAGGCGCTACCTTTTATTTTAAAACAAAAAGGCGCTTCGACCATTTTCAAAACCCCTTGGTTTTGACTCTTACCTTCTGCCCTTTATCCAATTCACTATGTACCAAGAGGTTGATTCTATGTGCATTAGTTTTTGGAAGGGGGAGGAGGGTCTTAGTCGAAAGCTATCTGGGCGAAACCTAAAGAGGCGAAACATGCTTTTAACTTGAATTTCTGATTTTAAACCCTTTTAAGTAAACTCTTTAACTAACCTGCCTTGTTTGTCAAACTCTTGTTGGTTGCTAATTTTTCTTTTATAAAAGTGTTGCCTTAATTTCAGAATTAAACTATAATTTTATTTTACAAAATATCCATTCTCTATAATTTAATATATTAAACATTTAAGTCCTATACCTTGAATAATTTTATATATCCACCAAAACACTTAGGAAAATTCTATAAAAATTCCAGAAATCCCTTTCTATATTTTTCTAACATATATTAATTTCAGACCCAAATAATTATTTATTTAGCCGTAATTAATTTATAACCTAATAAATCATTTTCTTTACTAAAAATTAATATAAAATCCACATTAATTCGAAAAATTATGAAAATTGAAACCCACTCTAAAATATCATTTCTGATCTAAACTCAAATTTCCATGGCATTTGGATGTCATTTAATTGGGTTTTTATATTAAACATATCATAAAGACTAATATGAACATGCATGAATCATCAATAAGCATATATAAACTTTTAATCACTCAAACATGGAAATATCATGCAAGTCATTTTGGTTTATTCTTAAATCTAAAAAGTATAAGAAAAATGGGATGTAGTAATCATTCACCTTAGCTTTGTGATTAAAGATGTAAGGTTTGATGTTGAATAAGTTGATTTACTTCTTTCTCTTGATGATCCTAGCTTTATCTTCTCTTGAGATTGAAAATGATAACCAGCCTTAGGGTATTTTTGCTTAAGAAAATGTAATGAACATGTGTTGATTTCTAAGGGTTTAGGGTATAAGTTCATCCTATTTCCCATATCGCCCTCCTTTATTCCCTAACACTTTTATTCATGCTATCTCGTTTTGATTTACATTTAACATGCCACGACTACCCTTAATTAAATAAAATCTCAATCTATTAATCATCTTACATTATTTTATTTTATTTAGATGATTAAATATTATAAATAATGTTACTAAAAATATAGGGTGTTATAATCTCCCCACCTTAATGAATTTTGTCCTCTAAATTACGATAAGGTACACAATCAATCAATCAAAGAGGTAAAACATACCATCAAAACAAGTCCGGGTAAGCATTTCTAATCCTACTCACAGCCTCCCAAATACAGTCTCTAGAATCGTTCTTCCACTGGACTTCCACTAATCTGACTGTCTTGTTCCTCAACTTCTTCTCATCTCTCTCGAATATCTAAATAGGCTTCCTAACTATAGTCATATCTGGTTCCACTACTAAATTTTCTAACACAGTCGGTGCTATAGTAGTGTATGGATCCCTAACACACTTCCTTAAATGAGATAAATGGGAAACATCGTGGACTCCTGTCAAACTATTCGGTAACTCTACTCTATACGCGAGTTTCCCGATCCTCTCAATAATGCAAAAAGGTCTAATGAATCTCGGTGCTAACTTCCCCGTCTTCTTGAACCTAATAACACCTTTCATCGGTGATACTTTGAAGAAAACATGATCTCCAACAGAGAACTCTAAATATTTTCGTCTTTTATCTGCATAGCTTTTCTGCATAGACTGAACTCTTTTATTCTCGCCCTTATCATCTCAATCTTTTCTACTGCTTCTTTTACCAAACCAGGACCAAGAACCAACCTATGTCCGGTCTCTAATCAACATGCAAGGGATTTGCATGGTCTTCCATACAAGGCCTCAAACAGTGCCATCCCAATACTAGTCTAATAACATTTTTATATGAAAACTCGACTAGGTGTAGCTGGTCTTCCCATGATCCTTCAAAGTCCAATATACAAGCTCGCAACAAGTCCTCCAAGACCTTGTTAACTCTTTCCATTTGCCCATCAGTCTATGGATGATAAGCGGTGCTCATCTTGAGCTTATTTCCTAAACCCTCCTGAAGACTTTTTCAGAACTTGCTAGTGAATAAGGAATCTCTATCACTAATTTTGGTACTAAAAATTCCGTGTAGTCTAACCACATTCTTTATAAATAACTTAGCTAATACAAGTGTTTAGCACCAAAATTGATCACTAACACCCTCGAATAGAATTGTGTAGAGAGATTAATGAAGAAAGTAAATTAAAACAGAGAAGTAACATAGTTGAATGCAAAAAGAACAACAAAAACGAGAACACCAGATTTATAGTGGTTCAGCGTAATTGTTTACGTCTGCTTCGAATATAATCTTTATTACTTTTCCGATCACTTGAGTATAGATAAAATCCATAAACAAATAACTGTAATCCAAGTTCGAATAGAAAAGTAGTATAGAAAATGACAGATTATCCCTGGAGTTCTAGAAAAAAGGTCCCTCAACTGGATCCCTGCCCCTCTATTTATAGACGAAGACAGGCTGGTTCCTCTATCTTGGCCAATGACCGAGATAGCATGGCCCATAGTTGATAGGTTAGGGTAATCGACCCAGGCAGGCCGACCCAAAACCACCAAACCACTTATGCCAATTCTGGATTCCCTAGATGCTGACTCGGAGTATATCTCAATCGTGCTTAAAGCAACTTGGCCTTTATCCCGAAGTAAGTCATCCTTATGTTCACGCCGACCCCTTTTTCCATTATGGTCGACCCCCCTTTGCCAACTTGGAATCCCTCGAACGTCAGCTCGGAGCAACCCCCTGTATACTCGAAGTACGCTAGACCATGACCCGAAGTCACTTATGCACCTGCTCGTGTTGATCCATTCCTTCCAATCTTGATATCAAACTAGGGTAGCCAAACCACCCTGACCGAACCACCAAGGCCGAGTCACTCTGACCTAACCATTAGTGCCAAATCAACACGGCCGATGCACACTTGCCAAACCATTAAGGCCGACCCACCGGTGCCGAACCTCATCCGATCGACTAACCTTGGCTTTCCTACCATGACCGAACGATACTTGCTGACCTTCTTTGACTTATCTTCCTTGACCGAACGATACATGCCGACCCATCTAAACCGATCCACATATGATCTTCCTTCCTTGACTGAGTCACCTATGCCGACCCATACGTGCCGAACCATATGTGCCAATCCTTCTAAGGCCGACCCGCACATGCCAAACTAATCGACTTACACCGAACCTTATACCTCCATACCTCTTTTGGTTCGAAGCCCGTCTAGCCTTAACCATAGCCTCTGCAACTATTGCTTTGTAGCCGGGTGAAGTAGTCGGGTAACATTTCCCACCCAAAGTGCGTTGTGTGAATCAACATGATGCGCTTTGAATCAGCGAGTAATTTCTGCTTTCATAGACTAGGCCACCCGAATGGCAACCGACTGTCTCTTTTCATTGGCCTTTGACGAAGCTTCGGGTTGTCTGATCGTATCAGTTCAGTTTTAAAGAAATCCTTGAAATCCAGTTTTAACTCTTCAAAAGCTAAAGATATGCAACCTTTCGAAGTTTGAATCGCAGTGGGTTTTCTAAACTCACGCTTCTCCCCTTACCCGGTAGTATCTGTCTCCTTTCCACATTATCATCCTTAATCATCATTATATGTGTATATACATTCTTATGTATACATATTTTATTTTATCGTTATTATATTTAGTTTTATTATTCATTTATTTATTTTATTTTATTATAAAACAAGGAGTGGATCGGTATATAAAGACCGATCCACAAGGTCGGTTTATTTAGCAACGGTCGACGTAACTACTTGCCGATCCAACGATGCAGTGTGACCAGGTCCATAGGAGAATGCCTGTTCGTATCCTCCTTCACCATATATAAACCTCGGCCTTCGTTCTTGTATCTTCTTCTTACTTTTACTCCACTCTCTCAAGCCCGCTAACTTATTTCCCTTTAATCGTTATTTAAACCTTCCTCCTTTCAAACCATACCTCCTGCCTTGCAACTTCAGACACCATCGAATCTGAACAATCCTCAGCTCGAAATCCCATAATTTTCACAAGCGTCTAGCTTCCCTTATAGGCATGGATTTTTCATTCAACCCATCCCCCTTAGTTTGGAGTCATGCTCGAAGTCTGAGTACATGGGTTCGATAGGAAATGGCAGAGAAGAGTGAGTCCAGGTGGATATAGGAGCGTGTTTTAGTGTTTGAGCTCGTTTTGGGATTATTAGAGGAAGTGGTATAGCCTTAACTTCGAGGTCGACGACGTGGAGAGAAAGGAAGTGGAGTCAGCAAGCTTTTAGAGTAGAGCTGGGTCGGTATTGAGAGAAAGAGAGTGGATCGATGGGATTCTCATAGTGGAGCAGGTCCGTTATTAGAGAACGTGTGAGTCAGTATTTTGTAGGAGAGTGGTGCGGGTCGGTAGGAGTTTAGAAAAGGAGTGAATCGACAGGAATCCAATAGAGTGGATTGGTATAGGCTTAGTGAGGCATGTTCGGTCATTAGAGTGAGAGGGATAGAGATTGAGTGGGTCGGTTGTTTTGAGGGAGTGAGTAGATCGGTTGTTCCAGTCTAGAGAGGCGGTCGATAGTCCGTCGGAGAGTGGGTCGGTAATCTAGGTTTTAAAGGACGATCGGTATAGATAGTTTATTTTTTGGTTCGACATTGAGTGTTGGGGTCGGTATTGGCAATCGGGACCATTTTAACTTGGAAACAACATAACCAGGACCATACTTCCCATGCTTAAGCATAGAATAATGGAAAACGACAAGAACCAAAGCATATGAACCCATGGACTTAATTCGAACTAACAATTCCATAGTTCGAGTAATTCTGAACACGAATCTAACTCAACAAAGCCATGTAACAACCTTCACAATATATGATGCCAATGTCTGATCCTGAGACCTCTACTACCGATCATAGGACAAACTTTGGAGACAGTCAATGAGGATGGTCTCCGACTGTCTCCAAAGATGATAACTTAAACTCAATCACGCCACACTAATCTTTAAAACTTTGATGTTTTTTTATAAGCATGCTCGAATGGTTGCACTAGTTCACAGACCACACCGGGGAATATTTTGTTGTTATATTCTGATGTCAATTATCTTTCAAGTATAGCTTAAACATGTATCTATTCACATCAATCGCTTTTTAGAGATGTCTAAAAAGTCGAGCTCCACCACTGTTTCTGACAAGCCTGGACCAAGTTTACGGCAAGGGGTAGTGGGGACGTCAAGTCCATCATTCGCCCCTATTTCTGATATTCCAGTTCTCCCTACTGAGGTTATAGGTCCGGCTCCAGATGCCGTAGATGGAGTCATTGTTTTAGATAACCCCATCGATTCTCAAGCCTCAAAAATCGATGAAGCCCCTCTTCATCGAATGTGTTTTATCCACGGAATCCCCTTCGAAGATGTTCTGGTTTTGTTAGCATAAGATCGGCCTCATTTTCCCCCAGTCGGATACACTGGGTGCAACAAATTCATGTGTTGGGCCGAAAGTGTGTCACCCTTAAATTCATTCATCCGCGAGGTGTTATTATATAGGGATCGCCCCCGCACAACTGCATCCAAATAGTAATGCATTCATTCACGGTACCTACATTCTTTTTATGAGCTTCCTATTCAGACTTCCAAATCTTGAGGACATACGCTACAGATACCGCTTCAAGAGACATACTAATAGTCCATCCTACATATTCCTAGAGCCATACCCCAAATGTCAAGTTCTGATGGGCGCATGGAACAAGCTTTCTCAGTTCAAACAGGAGAGGTTCTACATATGTTGTCTTACCGGCTTCACAAGAAGATGGCTGGAAGGACATAAGTCTCATCCTTATCACACTTTATTCTAAGACTTAAGGCGCATCTTTTTGAAAGTCTAAACTTCTTTTAATCCTTACAACTATCCGCCCACGACCCGAAGCCGCCAGGTAGTTTGAGGCAGTTGAGGCTATTCGAGCTACCCCTGTGGAAGATCGGGACATCAAATCGGTAGTTACCAGCAAACCGCTTTCGAGGTTTGGATTACTAGAAGAGGGTCACAGGACTAGCCTTCAAAGTGGCACCATAATTGCAAGAATGACCGCAGAAGCGAGTAAAGAACAAGCTGTCCTACAGCGCCCCCTATCGAAGGTGCTCATGGTACTATTGAGGAAGGCGAGATTAAAGAAACCGAGGTGCTAGTGCCGATTGATGAGAATGTAAGTTGGAAAAGTGCCAGTAGCTGATGCACCCGACACCGACCAATCGCCGTCTCCTTCGAAAAAGAAGAATAGCTTAGTGTATAAGCTGAAAAAGAAAAAAGTCAACGGAACTTCAAAGGTCACGATAACCCCTATCGAGAAAGGATCATCTTCTCAAAATATGGAAAGCTCGCTGAAGGGACTATCCGACATAACCATTCCTGACGATTGATTGAATTATGACTTCAATAATCCCGACGCTATGGGATTTAACTCGCCTGCGAGAAGTGATGAAGGTGCTCAACTTCATGATCAGGAAGAGAATACTACGATGAGTAAAACAAAAATAGTGGTCCGTTGGGGGGATGCACTAGGACACAGACGAATACTTACACTCCACCATGCACCTGAATTAGTTCATCATGTGACATTTACTAATTCATTCTTATTTGATCTTACTTACAGGTGAAATGGAGCACACACATGGCATTGACCGTCTCCGAGGATCCTCCGTCTTCTATCATTCTAGTCGAGACTCGGGATCAGATAAACGAAGAGATAGGGAGGAAGGTGGAGATAGATTATCATTCTAGAGAGTCATCCTCATCTTCCAGAAGGAGGACCCATGACCACTCTTCAAATCCAAATGATCCTCCTAATCTTCCGGCGCGTAGTGGGAACAAGTCTGCTCAAAAAGGCTCCCAGTATAAAGTCCCTTGCGACCAACATTCTTGCTCCTCGAGCACCAAGCAATCCCTTGAGCCTCACAAGAAATTTGTGAATCCAACAAGGCAGACTCCCCCAGCTCTCTCTCAAGATCCATCCACGGTAGAAAAATTAGTTGAGCTCAAAGTACGTTTTCGAAGATCTGTTTCGACGGACTGAAATTTCTCCCCGTAATTCATCCTATTGCTGTCAAACAGAGCGCTATTGCTTGCAATACCGACATGTATTTCCCACATGATGCGTTTACATTAGTGGAAAAAGTCTCAGAAGTCTTCATCGAGTGCCAGCATGAGATTGACTGCCTTAAGCTCAAAGCCATTCACCATAGAGATATTATAAAGGGCCAGGATGAGAAACTACTCTCATATAAATCTCAACTCGAGGCCGCCCAAAAGAATGCCAAGGAGGCAGCCGAAGCAATCAGACGCTTAGAGGCTAGTCATAAAAAAGAGTTAAACGAGGCAGTTCAATGCAGTAGCAGTCTAGCTATAGAAAAAGACTCTCTGCAAAAAGAGAAAGATGTCCTTACCCATCAGGTCACAGAGTTGGAGGAGCTGCTTTCCAAAGAAAAGGAAGAAAAAATTGCAGCGCGGGAAGAATCACAAAAATACTGCGATGAAATCGTTGAGACGAGGAATTTGAAAATAAAACTCGATGAAGAGCTACTCAAGATTGAAGCACTAAAAGATGCAGCTCGCGAAGACGGCAAAATAGCTGCACTTTTAGAGGTAGACTCCCGAATCGAGGAAGCGACCGAGGCCGGTAGAGAAGAGATTAAGTGTTCCTTTGACCCGCTCATCGTCGAGTATAATGCAAGAGTTCTCATGCACCGTGACCTATCTTTCTTGGACGATGGTCATCTCGAATCGCTAGCTAAAGCATGGGATACTTTGATAAAAATTAAGAAAGTGGAGCTGGGTGTTGAAGAGGTCGATGAAGAGGCTCTTGTGAGGGAAGTGGTTCGAGGAAATGAGCCTTCAAACTTATCTGTGGCAAAAGCCCTCTTTAGAAGAGACTCTCCGTTATCGAAGGGGAAGGAAGATATTGCTGGCCTGTTTGGCACTAAGTCCCAAGTTCCTCCTCCCATTCAATCGACCGAAATTTCGTCACTTGGGCCTCCCGAGCAGCATGTCGGTTATGACCCGGAGAAGCCCAGACTTGGAATTCACATTTTATCCTCAATCCCTGAGGTGATACTCCAAGGACCACTCAAAGTTAATTGGAAGCTGGTACATAGCTTCCCCTTCTAGTGTAGAAACCCGACTTTCTATTACCAGAAAATCGCATCACTAATTAAGAAAGAAAGAGATAGAAGAAGAAAAGAAAGAGAAGAAAAAGAAACAACACATAAGAATCTCACAGCGGAACGATTTAAATATAATATAGAACATATACATAGTATCATATACATCAGAGTACACAACTATACATCTCAATTTAGACAGTTATAATATTTCTGTCTAATACAATACAAGACAAACATACAGAATATCAACACAGCGGAAACTCTAACTATATATCTACACGCTGAAGCCTCCTGCTCCAAAGCTCCTCCAGATTTCGTCAGGGATAACCTGAATCACTTGACTACTCATATATAATATGAGTACCCAAGAGTTTAATAAAACAGAAAATAAACACTTGGGTCAGACAGGGGTCTGGTGTGAGTAAACGGTTTAAGATTGCTTAACTTTAGAAAATCCTTTGAAAAGAAAGGTATCACGTAAGACTTCCCACACATAAACATGGAAAAGTTTTTACCTTACGCTAACCAAAACATTTGATACGAAATCCAGTGATATTATAATAGTGTCTAGAGTTTTCAAATAAATATGAAATAGCCGAAATTGTTACATGACTAAATTCCAGCTACTAGCCACAAAAGTGGGTAATACAAACAAAACCGTAGGGTCTCGTAGGAAAAATGGGTTTCCAACAATGGCAGGGCTACTGGGGTACCGCCCGTCACAGTACGTGGCCTAGATCACCGTACCGAGGAGCCACCCTAACTCTCCTGCAACATAAGACCGGGACCATTCCTTACTGAACAGTCCCGAACAAGACTACCCCACAGTTGGCTGCAGATCCAACTGCCCTCAAAGCCGAAATAAAAAGGGACATCTAGATAGCGATGTATCTTTCTCTCCAGTGGGAGCTACCCACGAAGCCTTGCTGCACCTCCCCTGTTTTAGTCATTCCCGGTTGATGAGGGCTGCGATTACCTTTATAGAACACATCTATCTTAGAATGCTCATCGTCCACCTGACGATGTTCTGAAAGCATTCAATCCATACAAGTTCGTTCCGGGTTCGAACGAAACCGAAGGCACTATCTCGTTTCACTCATTTTGGAATCACCCTCAGAGTCAACGACCATAGCCCTTGCACTCTGAATCACCATCTCGAATCTATAAGTACTATTCCGTCAAACTCATTACGGAATCACCCACAGAGTTATACTAACGTATAGCCCTTACACTTCGAGTCTTCACTCGCTCCACTTGGATTAACGACCTAACGTTTAATTGGAATCGATGTGGTTTTCGGATATCCAAATATGGAAACCCGATCCCGGTCTCACCGAATCCGAACGCCATTTTAATGTCCAAGTTATACTTAAGGGATTTAAACAATAGATATTTAGAAATATCACTTAACATAAATGGATGTATTCACAACACAGATAGATAATCATCTATTATCACCTTCATCCATACATATCACAAAGCAGCATATAAATCACATCTCAGATATAACATATTCACATCATCACATATCAACCAATGTCATCCAATAACATCCAATATCATTAACTCATTCAATGATACTTATCAACCAACCATTCATCATTCATATAAAGTTTGAACCACACTTAATTAATTTAATTCTTTCTTAATTAAATTAATTCTTAATTAACCACTTGGATTATCATCAATCCAACTTACTTATTCATTAATTAATTACAATTTAATTAACTAACATCACTTAATTATCCACTTCAATTAATCTTCCTTGATTAATTATCACTTAATTTCTTTAAGTAATTATTACTTAATTACCATGTTAATTAATCATCCTGATTAATTACTTCCAAATTATACTAATTAATTACCTCTTAATTACCTTTTAAAATTAATCATACTTGATTAACTATTCTTTAATTATCCTGATAATTATTTCTTAATTATCCTTTAATTAATTACACCTGATTAATCACTTTTTAATTAATCACATTGATTAATTACTTTTAATTAATCATTCTTGACTAATTACTTTTAATTAATCATATTTAATTAATTACTTTTAATTAATCACCTTCATCCGTATATATATCACAAAGTAGATATATTTGATAAATTAATTACTTTTAATTAATAATCTTTATTTAATTATCAATTAATTACTATAATTATTTATTAATTAAAATTTGATAAAAAAATAATCATTCCTTAACTGATTATTAATTAACCCTTAATTTATAATTAATTAACCTTAATTAATTCTTAATTACCTTAGTTAATTCTTAATTACCTTAATTAATTCTTAATTAATCACAAATTAATTTATCTTAATTACATAATTAATTATTCATTAATTAATCTTAATTATTTAATTAATTAAATCTCAACCCTTTACTATTAATTATAAATTAATTAATGTTTAATTACTTAATTAATTAACTCTTAATCAATTGATTAATCAACTACTTAATCACTAATTTATTAATCATTAATCAATTAATTAATCAGTTATTAATCACCTATGAATTAACCTTAAATTAATTAATAATTTATTAATTATTACCTAATTTAATCTTTAATTATCCATTAAATAATCCATAAGTAATTAATTAAATCTTAAAATTAATTAACCTAAATTGATTAATTAATTCCAACACTAATTTCTAATTAATTAAAGTAAACTTTAATTTCAAATCTAATTAACTTTCAAAACAAAACAATTTTCATTTATCATTAAAAACTCTTTCATATTTATTCATTTCAATTCATTAAAACTAATTACCTTTTTAAAGAGTTAGATTTAAAGATGTAAAATTATTTCAAAACTTCAACAAATAAAATGTGATTTACTTTTTGAAATAAAATATTTGATATTGAAAAGTAGTGAGAAATATAAAGTGTTAAGTTTTAAACTTAAATCAAATTTGAAAATTTAAAACAAGCTTAAAACTCGACTTCACTCTTTTGCTTAAACTCGACCAAAAATCATCTAACACAAACCTAACTCCAACTCTCCCTGCAAAGGCCCGAAAATCCGTACTCCTTTGAGCTGGCAACATTCCACAACCATCCAACCAAAGGGGAACAAACTTCCGAATCTTTATGGTTTAAGAAGAAGAAAGAGGTAAAAGAAGAGAGAAAAAGATAGAACAGAACAGGAAGTTACAACACAATATCAGAATCTCACAATCGCAGCGGAACAACATATAATAGGTAAATGAATAATCTTTAAAACAAAGAAATATATCAGTTATTACATTACATCACATTACATTCATTATCAGAGTGTACAACAACAAACAGCGGAAAAGAAATACTATATACAATAGATAATATGCTACGCCATCCAGCTCGCCTCCAGATATCTGTAGCAACACCTGAATCCAGAAAGACCTGATAACCTAACTCTAGCTGCCCGTGTGGAAATTGGTAGGCACCCAGAGTTTAGGAAGGGAACAATAAACTCCAGGCCAGTCATGAGACTGGTGTGAGAACTAAAACAGTTATTTATCTTTAAAACAAAGAATAGGATAATTTTTAAATAAATTCGCAATGCTTTTTAGAAAATGAGACTACCATAAGGCCTCCCGCACACACACACAATGCAAACGCAGAATCGGAGGAGATTTCTCCTTATGATAGTCAAAGATGCTTGATACGCATTAAAAAGAACATTTGATATTATTATTAGTGCATAGTGTAGGCAAAATTCATTTCGAAAATAGAATATAAATCTTAGCCAACATACGACCATTATCGTATGCCTACTATAGCTACCATCTAAACAGTGGTGACCACCATAAGTAAATGGCAGGTTCTACCACTAAAACCATACAAGGCGCGTATTGAAGAACGGATTTCCAACAAATGGTCAGGCCAAGGAACTTCCCATTGCCACATGGAAACGCCTCTGGAATGACGTCCCGAGAACCTAACCGGATCTCTGCCAACACAAGGCCGGGTTACCCCTATTAACAACTGACACGAATATGTCATTCCCCGATCGTAACCGATCTATATCCGAGGATCCTCGATTTCCAACAACCACAAAGTAATAAATTTGCAGTAACCACATAGGTTAAGTATCTGGGCTCCATACCATGATACCACCTCTATCCAGAAGGAATGACATACACTAAACGGGCGCTACCCCCTAATAACCTTGCTGCATCTTTCCTGTTTTGACCATTTCCGGGGTGTGAGGCTCGATGAAGTCTCGTCCACAAAGCCACGCTTTACAAAAGCAGTGCTCTGGGTCAACAAATGATCAAAGCAATGATCATCAAGATAGACGATCAAACAAATGATCCTATCACAAATGATCATTCAACGATCATTTCACAGCAACACTCAGCATGCCACACTACCAAATTGGGAGTATATCACTAATAACCATCAACTATATAACCTCTGAGCTCGTACGTCTCAGAGAAGGGTGTTAAGCTAAGAGAATAAATTCTCCGCCACCAACAGAAATATATTTGAAAGAAATCAGCTTTATATCTCAACTTGTAATGTCAGACATACAATCCATACAAGTCTGTTCCGGACTCGAACAGAACCGAAGGCACTTACAAAGAAGTCCTTGCAATCCGGATATTCATTAATCACGTCCGGACTTCCCGTCACTAAGGGTGATAAAACCTCTGTACCGGAGATCAGTCGATGCAGAGTAACTCGACGGTAATCCATCCGTTTTCACAATTATCCGGTCTTCAACACCGGTCTTTAAATGCAATTTATAACGACGTATCACTATTCGGAATGGGTTATACGACCCCATGGTCCTTTCCCGGTTAACCCGAATAGTGAGCGCTTATTTTTAAAAATAAGTGTGGCATCCAATTCAAGCAATTACAACAAATACCTATTTAAAGGTAAATATTGATAGTCGGTTATTTAACTATCAATAAAGATGCGCAACATCATCAGATTCCAAATAATTTCCCAAATTATTTATTTTCCCAAAAATATCTTTACTAGATATAAACTTCCACACTTTAAAAATAAACAACGTTTATTTTGAAACCAATTTTCCCTTTCCATTTATAAATTCCATAGTGAATTTATATCTCAAATTATCTATTGATCTACAGTTTTCAATAGGTTCAATTATTCAATTCCAATTTATCTTCAAGAAGATAAATTCTCAAAAACGTCTCGTTTCATATTGGAAAAGCATTTCCATACTTATTTAATAATAAGTATTTCATAAATCTTATTTATTTTCAACAATTTGAAAATATTCAATATACTTAAACCATGGTTAAGTATCTACTTCATTCTTTAAGGAAAACATTCTCTTATTCATATTTATTTAGGTCAAAACAAATGTTGCGTAAAACATTGTTACGACGACCCAAAATCACTAGTATAGGGATTCGAAATTTAGATATATATAAATCCCAATACTATACGAAAATATTTCCTTTCGGAAACCATTTACTATAACAACAGTGTTATAGTCCACCATTTCCTTCTATTTCTCGAAAACGTCTATTTCAACAATGAATGTTGAAATCTACAACTTCCTTTCCTTCTATTTCTCAAAAACGTCTATTTCAACAATGAATGTTGAAATCTACGACTTCCTTTCCTTCTATTTCTCAAAAACGTCTATTTCAACAATGAATGTTGAAATCTATGTTTTCGATACTTGATGCATTTTAAAACATCTTTAAATCATTTTAAATTCTATTTAAAACATCCTTTTCCTAAAAGATATCCATTTTATTTAACGATATATTCACTGTTCAAAAACGTGAATATAACTCCTTTAATAAACTTTTATATTCAATTGATCAAATTCAATTGATTACGAATTTATAAACAATGTTTACAAATTCTATTCCTATTTATAAACTTCGATTTATAAATTTCCTTTATCAATCCAATTCAATTTATATAACTCAATTTCATACCAAAGGTTCATATTATAAGTTAATTACTTATAATCCTTTTATTCACAAAATCGTTCTTTCTTAACACTTCACAAATCATAAATCTTATTACTTATAAGATTTTATCTACAGCCTTATTTTCAACATTAACAACCCCTTTTTAAAATTCCATTATTTCGATTTATAAAATATATGTTTTATAAATCTCATCTACAAACCGTTCATGCTTTATCAAGGATTTCAATTTAACTGCCAAGATCTGATTTATAAGATAATTTCTTATAATTTCTTTATTTAATAAAATCTACTCATTTTAGAATCTTCACAATTTGTAAATCTATGATTTTCGATGAAATCCATTTTTTTTACTCCATTTAACACTTAATAGACTCTTTTTAAAACTCCAACATTTTTAATTTATAAATGTAAATTTTCAAAATCTTTTATACACATCCTTTATAATAGTTATTCAAAATTCCAATTAAAACCATTTCATAAATTTATTAACTACTTGTCTCAAAAATAACATTTTGGTTATATTTTACAAAAATTCTGAATTTTATAACTTTAAAAATTGAAATTTGAATTTATTTTAAAATGAATACATTCCAAATTTTAAATAAAAACATATACTTTGAAAAATCACTTTAAAATCCTTTTCAATTCAAAATCGTTATTTTTAAATTTTAAAAATGAATCCAATGATGCAACAGCATCCAATAGCCAATCACAACAACAAATATCATATATCAATATGATAATCACAATCATCACAATATTTACAAGCAAATAAATATTTGTGAGGAATCCAGTTGGATCCCTCCAACCTGTTTCCCTGCATCCAAAGATGTTAGCACAATACCCATTCCACTTCGAGGTGGAATATCGCGGTATATGGGATTTTTAAAATATTATCCGCTTACTAACGGCGCAATAGGGTCTCATCCGTTATACAATGCGGGAAATCAATCAACTGCAATATATACATATGCCAATATATATATATATATATATATATATTGCTATATATACAGATATATCCTACTATATCTAATATCACAATCAAGCAAACAATCAATCAATCAACAAATTTTAAATATAACTATTTAAAATTTTAAATAACCCTTTTGAGTGAGAAGTTCTCACCTTAGCTTTTATTTTGCCATCCATTTCCCATCTTGGCTCGATTTCTTGATTTATACCTTGTATAAATAATTATATAATTTATTAACATTCGAATATATCGAACAATTAAATTCCCATTTAATAGATTTAATTAACAAATTATTTTAGTTTTAAATTAATCTTCCTTGACAATTTCTAAAAAATTAAATAGGTTAATTAAATGAATTAACACCCTAAATAAATTATTTTATCAACCTAGTAAATCAAATCTTATATATTTTTTTTCTTCATTTCAACTGCATATAGGCTAAAATCAAATTTCCGTATAAACTCAACATTTAAACTTTGCATTTTTCTGTAACATTTAAATTAAAACTAAATTAACTAATATTTATATTTAAACGACAATAAATTTCCTCTTTAATAATCTAGTATATATATATTTTACTGTAAACATATTTTTTTTTCTTTATATCTTTACTGTCCATTTTTCTTTAAAACAACTAAACAAACAGTTTATTTTTTTATTTTATTTTTTTCTATCGATTCAGACTAAAAATCAATTCAATAAATTTCCTTACTGTAAACATTTATTATTTTATACCTATATATTAGTATTTAACTGAAATCAAAATAAACTTGTAATTAAACCTTATTGCAGATTAAAAATCTATTTCCTGTCAATATATTTTTACAAAAATAAACTGGTACAATTTTTTCCTTTTCTGGTTTCTGCATATATCTAAATTTAAATTAAAACAACTGTTAATTGATTTTTTTCTGTTTACTGTTTAAAGATTTTAAATAAAATAAATAAATTAAGATTTACTGCTACCTTACTGTCTTTGACTTCCATCTCATCGTCGACCCAATTTCACAGCCTCGGCCTCCACAAAGTTGAACGCGCCGCCCACCTCGATTGCCACTGTCGCCGCCGCACCTCGCAGTCGCCATCCAAACCCCTCTCGCGAGCTTCATATAGCCGAGCGCCTCACCTCGCAAGCATCACCTCACGAATCCAAGCCCTAACTGAATCGCCCCTACGCGAGTCGCCCAGTCGCGATGCCATACCCCCATCATCAGCTCGAGCTTGAAGTGATTCGAGCATAGCTTCAATCGAACGAAAATCGTTTGATTTTTATAAAGGAGGGCTGCGGCCATTTTTTTAATTTCTTTGATTTCGTGTTTTTTTTTTCCAGAGCTCGAATTCATTGAATTTGAAAAGGGAAAGAGTATTTGGATTTTAGAAGAGGAGACGAGATACTTAAAAATCGAACGAGGCTGTCCATGATTTTGAACTGCTTGAGAAGATGATTTCGTGATTTTTATTTTCAAACGAAATTTTAACAGCGGCCATTTTTAGATTCGAACGAAGATTTTTCTTTTCTGGTTTGAACTATTGCGTGATAAAAGAACGAAGGGGAGACAAGAGTACGTGATTAACAGAGGGAACAAGAAAAGAAAGGAGCATACGAGTGGAAACAGCATGCGTGATTCTCGGCGTGAATTTAGGAACGAAGGAGGCTGCGTTGACAAAAATTTCAAATTTAAATTTAAATTTGATTTGAACTCGATTTAATTTCAACGCGTTTGCTTATCGTATGCTCACATATCAACTCCGAAAAATACGAAATTTGAAATCTGATAATAATTCGACATTACGGACCCAATGGAACTGGTTTCGTCGAATTCCGAGACTGTATGAAAAATGACTATTTTTAAATATCGATTCGAACGATAAAATTTCAAAACTAAACAATTCACTTTCAAATTCAATTCTGAAGCTTCGATTATCTTCAATATTATAAATATAAATTTTATAAGCCTCTGAAATATTTTTAATCAGCTCAAAACTGAAGATTCAAATTTTTATTCAACTTCAATAGATTAAATTTTAGAATTTTATCGCCAATTTATTATGAAAATTTGGAATTCAGTTCAAACCATCATTCAAATATTTAAAATTAATTAAATTTTTTCAAATTTAAATTGTTCAAAATTCTGGGTCGTTACAACCTTCCCCCCTTAAAAGAATTTCGTCCCGAAATTGCAAGTTAAGGAGAATGATCCTAAACCGTTTATTATTTTTCACAATTCAAATAGTTTTATCAACTTTCTAACACAAATCTTTTTATTAAAGATTCATTATCATTTCAACAAGCTTTCTAACTTCAATTATAAATTTCAAAGAACATTGTTTACCTCACAATTAAAATTTAAATTCAGATTTAAATTTTAAACTTTCAAAATTTCTAAAAAAATTTCTAACACCCTAAATTTTCGAAAAATTTCGCCAGCGTCTCCTTTGCGCGGCTCGATCGGTACGACTACAAAATGGCACTACGGCCCCTCAGAATCAAAAAGAAAACGAAAAGCCAAGCGGCTGGAGAAGGAAATCATCAAATTTCATACTGAAATTGAAATACGTACCTTTTTGTCGAGCAATTCAATTTTATCTTTGAAATCAAAATCCCAATTCCATTTCTTTTAATACACCTGTATAACCTGCTAGTAGTAGTATCCAATTCCAACATTCAAATCATTTTGCACATTCCATTTCAAAATTTTCAATATATACTACTTATACCATCTTTAGCTTTACTATTGAAGTTACATATCCAATTTCATTCATTTTCAATCAATCTTACATTTCAATTTCATTTGGAATTCCTAAAGTTTCAATTCATCTTTAGTTGCTTACGACCAATTCATATGCCATTTTCCATTTAATTCAATAGTTTACAATTCATTTTCTTCATTCTATTCATTTCTAAGCAAAACGAATTCATATTCATTCTAGTTTATAACTAATTTAAATTGATACCAATTCAATTTATTTTAATTTTCCAATTGATTCTATTCAACTTTATTTACATTCCATATTCATATTCATTCCATTTGAAATTATTTCACAAATTAATAAATTATCAAGTTAATTTACTTGAATTCAATCCACTTTATTTTATTTTCCAAGTTTGGGTTTTATTCAACTTGATTCAAATCAAATCTCATTCCAATCAAATTTCAAATATTCTATAAGTTATCAACTTATTTTCATTCCAAAACAATTTAAAGAAATCCCAGAGTCTTTTAAACAATAACTCTGGCACTTTATTTTAATTTAGAGAACTCATTTATAAATTCTCATTTACAATTTATTTTACAAATCCCAATTGTATATGAATTCATTTCCTTATACTTTTAATTCATATTTATAAATTTCATTTGTTAAATGAATTTATTTCCAAATCTTCGGTTATCCCATTATTTCTTATTAAATTCTCATATGATAATATTTCAATGTTATTACTAACAACCAAGCATCCATATATTATCATAATTTACAGAAAATCATTTCTTTTCTATATAAAAATAGTTTTGGGCAAAATTATTTCATTTACCCTATTTTTAAAACAATACTGTATCGAATTGCTCTACTCAAGTGTTTAGAAACCCTTTCGGCACAGTTTTGCAGACCGCGCTGACGAAGGTTCATATGCCACTCAATAAATCAACCAACACAATATAAAATCATTTTATATTCACTAACAAATACGCGCTCATATCTATTATTACACTCAAACTCATTCTAGAGTACTACTGACTCCATCTCTAATGAGTAACACCCAACAGAACCATGGTCGTCGCTTAACCATATGCTCTGATACCACTTGTAAAGGCCCAAAAATCCGTACTCCTTTGAGCTGGCAACATTCCACAGCCATCCAACCAAAGGGGAACAAACTTCCGAATCTTTATGGTTTAAGAAGAAGAAAGAGGTAAAAGAAGAGAGAAAAAGATAGAACAGAACAGGAAGTTACAACACAATATCAGAATCTCACAATCGCAGCGGAACAACATATAATAGATAAATGAATAATCTTTAAAACAAAGAAATATATCAGTTATTACATTACATCACATTACATTCATTATCAGAGTGTACAACAACAAACAGCGGAAAAGAAATACTATATACAATAGATAATATGCTACGCCATCCAGCTCGCCTCCAGATATCTGTAGCAACACCTGAATCCAGAAAGACCTGATAACCTAACTTTAGCTGCCCGTGTGGAAATTGGTAGGCACCCAGAGTTTAGGAAGGGAACAATAAACTCCAGGTCAGTCATGAGACTGGTGTGAGAACTAAAACAGTTATTTATCTTTAAAACAAAGAATAGGATAATTTTTAAATAAATTCGCAATGCTTTTCAGAAAATGAGACTACCATAAGGCCTCCCGCACACACACACAATGCAAACGCAGAATCGGAGGAGATTTCTCCTTATGATAGTCAAAGATGCTTGATACGCATTAAAAAGAACATTTGATATTATTATTAGTGCATAGTGTAGGCAAAATTCATTTCGAAAATAGAATATAAATCTTAGCCAACATACGACCATTATCGTATGCCTACTATAGCTACCATCTAAACAGTGGTGATCACCATAAGTAAATGGCAGGTTCTACAACTAAAACCGTACAAGGCGCGTATTGAAGAATGGATTTCCAACAAATGGTCAGGCCAAAGAACTTCCCATTGCCACATGGAAACGCCTCTGGAATGACGTCCCGAGAACCTAACCGGATCTTTGCCAACACAAGGCCGGGTTACCCCTATTAACAACTGACACGAATATGTCATTCCCCGATCGTAACCGATCTATATCCGAGGATCCCCGATTTCCAACAACCACAAAGTAATAAATTTGCAGTAACCACATAGGTTAAGTATCTGGGCTCCATACCATGATACCACCTCTATCCAGAAGGAATGACATACACTAAACGGGTGCTACCCCCTAATAACCTTGCTGCATCTTTCCTGTTTTGACCATTTCCGGGGTGTGAGGCTCGATGAAGTCTCGTCCACAAAACCACGCTTTACAAAAGCAGTGCTCTGGGTCAACAAATGATCAAAGCAATGATCATCAAGATAGACGATCAAACAAATGATCCTATCACAAATGATCATTCAACGATCATTTCACAGCAACACTCAGCATGCCACACTACCAAATTGGGAGTATATCACTAATAACCATCAACTATATAACCTCTGAGCTCGTACGTCTCAGAGAAGGGTGTTAAGCTAAGAGAATAAATTCTCCGCCACCAAAAGAAATATATTTGAAAGAAATCAGCTTTATATCTCAACTTGTAATGTCAGACATACAATCCATATAAGTCTGTTCCGGGCTCGAACAGAACCGAAGGCACTTACAAAGAAGTCCTTGCAATCCGGATATTCATTAATCACGTCCGGACTTCCCGTCACTAAGGGTGATAAAACCTCTGTACCGGAGATCAGCCGATGCAGAGTAACTCGACGGTAATCATCCGTTTTCACAATTATCCGGTCTTCAACACCGGTCTTCAAATGCAATTTATAACGACGTATCACTATTCGGAATGGGTTATACGACCCCATGGTCCTTTCCCGGTTAACCCGAATAGTGAGCGCTTATTTTTAAAAATAAGTGTGGCATCCAATTCAAGCAATCACAACAAATACCTATTTAAAGGTAAATATTGATAGTCGGTTATTTAACTATCAATAAAGATGCACAACATCATCAGATTCCAAATAATTTCCCAAATTATTTATTTTCCCAAAAATATCTTTACTAGAAATAAACTTCCACACTTTAAAAATAAACAACGTTTATTTTGAAACCAATTTTCTCTTTCCATTTATAAATTCCATAGTGAATTTATATCTCAAATTATCTATTGATCTACAGTTTTCAATAGGTTCAATTATTCAATTCCAATTTATCTTCAAGAAGATAAATTCTCAAAAACGTCTCGTTTCGTATTGGAAAAGCATTTCCATACTTATTTAATAATAAGTATTTCATAAATCTTATTTATTTTCAACAATTTGAAAATATTCAATATACTTAAACCATGGTTAAGTATCTACTTCATTCTTTAAGGAAAACATTCTCTTATTCATATTTATTTAGGTCAAAACAAATGTTGCGTAAAACATTGTTACGACGACCCAAAATCACTAGTATAGGGATTCGAAATTTAGATATATACGACCCAAAATCACTAGTATAGGGATTCGAAATTTAGATATATATAAATCCCAATACTATACAAAAATATTTCCTTTCGGAAACCATTTACTATAACAACATGTTATAGTCCACCGTTTCCTTCTATTTCTCGAAAACGTCTATTTCAACAATGAATGTTGAAATCTACAACTTCCTTTCCTTCTATTTCTCAAAAACGTCTATTTCAACAATGAATGTTGAAATCTACGACTTTCTTTCCTTCTATTTCTCAAAAACGTCTATTTCAACAATGAATGTTGAAATCTATGTTTTCGATACTTGATGCATTTTGAAACATCTTTAAATCATTTTAAATTCTATTTAAAACATCCTTTTCCTAAAAGATATCCATTTTATTTAACGATATATTCACTGTTCAAAAACGTGAATATAACTCCTTTAATAAACTTTTATATTCAATTGATCAAATTCAATTGATTACGAATTTATAAACAATGTTTATAAATTCTATTCCTATTTATAAACTTCGATTTATAAATTTCCTTTATCAATCCAATTCAATTTATATAACTCAATTTCATACCAAAGGTTCATATTATAAGTTAATTACTTATAATCCTTTTATTCACAAAATCGTTCTTTCTTAACACTTCACAAATCATAAATCTTATTACTTATAAGATTTTATCTACAACCTTATTTTCAACATTAACAACCCCTTTTTAAACTTCCATTATTTCGATTTATAAAATATATGTTTTATAAATCTCATCTACAAACCGTTCATGCTTTATCAAGGATTTCAATTTAACTGCCAAGATCTGATTTATAAGATAATTTCTTATAATTTCTTTATTTAATAAAATCTACTCATTTTAGAATCTTCACAATTTGTAAATCTATGATTTTCGATGAAATCCATTTTTTTTACTCCATTTAACACTTAATAGACTCTTTTTAAAACTCCAACATTTTTAATTTATAAATGTAAATTTTCAAAATCTTTTATACACATCCTTTATAATAGTTATTCAAAATTCCAATTAAAACCATTTCATAAATTTATTAACTACTTGTCTCAAAAATAACATTTTGGTTATATTTTACAAAAATTCTGAATTTTATAACTTTAAAAATTGAAATTTGAATTTATTTTAAAATGAATACATTCCAAATTTTAAATAAAAACATATAATTTGAAAAATCACTTTAAAATCCTTTTCAATTCAAAATCGTTATTTTTAAATTTTAAAAATGAATCCAATGATGCAACAGCATCCAATAGCCAATCACAACAACAAATATCATATATCAATATGATAATCACAATCATCACAATATTTACAAGCAAATAAATATTTGTGAGGAATCCAGTTGGATCCCTCCAACCTGTTTCCCTGCATCCAAAGATGTTAGCACAATACCCATTCCACTTCGAGGTGGAATATCGCGGTATATGGGATTTTTAAAATATTATCCGCTTACTAACGGCGCAATAGGGTCTCATCCGTTATACAATGCGGGAAATCAATCAACTGCAATATATACATATGCCAATATATATATATATATATTGCTATATATACAGATATATCCTACTATATCTAATATCACAATCAAGCAAACAATCAATCAATCAACAAATTTTAAATATAACTATTTAAAATTTTAAATAACCCTTTTGAGTGAGAAGTTCTCACCTTAGCTTTTATTTTGCCATCCATTTCCCATCTTGGCTCGATTTCTTGATTTATACCTTGTATAAATAATTATATAATTTATTAACATTCGAATATATCGAACAATTAAATTCCCATTTAATAGATTTAATTAACAAATTATTTTAGTTTTAAATTAATCTTCCTTGACAATTTCTAAAAAATTAAATAGGTTAATTAAATGAATTAACACCCTAAATAAATTATTTTATCAACCTAGTAAATCAAATCTTATATATTTTTTTTCTTCATTTCAACTGCATATAGGCTAAAATCAAATTTCCGTATAAACTCAACATTTAAACTTTGCATTTTTCTGTAACATTTAAATTAAAACTAAATTAACTAATATTTATATTTAAACGACAATAAATTTCCTCTTTAATAATCTAGTATATATATATTTTACTGTAAACATATTTTTTTTCTTTATATCTTTACTGTCCATTTTTCTTTAAAACAACTAAACAAACAGTTTATTTTTTTATTTTATTTTTTTCTATCGATTCAGACTAAAAATCAATTCAATAAATTTCCTTACTGTAAACATTTATTATTTTATACCTATATATTAGTATTTAACTGAAATCAAAATAAACTTGTAATTAAACCTTATTGCAGATTAAAAATCTATTTCCTGTCAATATATTTTTACAAAAATAAACTGGTACAATTTTTTCCTTTTCTGGTTTCTGCATATATCTAAATTTAAATTAAAACAACTGTTAATTGATTTTTTTCTGTTTACTGTTTAAAGATTTTAAATAAAATAAATAAATTAAGATTTACTGCTACCTTACTGTCTTTGACTTCCATCTCATCGTCGACCCAATTTCACAGCCTCGGCCTCCACAAAGTTGAACGCGCCGCCCACCTCGATTGCCACTGTCGCCGCCGCACCTCGCAGTCGCCATCCAAACCCCTCTCGCGAGCTTCATATAGCCGAGCGCCTCACCTCGCAAGCATCACCTCACGAATCCAAGCCCTAACTGAATCGCCCCTACGCGAGTCGCCCAGTCGCGATGCCATACCCCCATCATCAGCTCGAGCTTGAAGTGATTCGAGCATAGCTTCAATCGAACGAAAATCGTTTGATTTTTATAAAGGAGGGCTGCGGCCATTTTTTTAATTTCTTTGATTTCGTGTTTTTTTTTTCCAGAGCTCGAATTCATTGAATTTGAAAAGGGAAAGAGTATTTGGATTTTAGAAGAGGAGACGAGATACTTAAAAATCGAACGAGGCTGTCCATGATTTTGAACTGCTTGAGAAGATGATTTCGTGATTTTTGTTTTCAAACGAAATTTTAACAGCGGCCATTTTTAGATTCGAACGAAGATTTTTCTTTTCTGGTTTGAACTATTGCGTGATAAAAGAACGAAGGGGAGACAAGAGTACGTGATTAACAGAGGGAACAAGAAAAGAAAGGAGCATACGAGTGGAAACAGCATGCGTGATTCTCGGCGTGAATTTAGGAACGAAGGAGGCTGCGTTGACAAAAATTTCAAATTTAAATTTAAATTTGATTTGAACTCGATTTAATTTCAACGCGTTTGCTTATCGTATGCTCACATATCAACTCCGAAAAATACGAAATTTGAAATCTGATAATAATTCGACATTACGGACCCAATGGAACTGGTTTCGTCGAATTCCGAGACTGTATGAAAAATGACTATTTTTAAATATCGATTCGAACGATAAAATTTCAAAACTAAACAATTCACTTTCAAATTCAATTCTGAAGCTTCGATTATCTTCAATATTATAAATATAAATTTTATAAGCCTCTGAAATATTTTTAATCAGCTCAAAACTGAAGATTCAAATTTTTATTCAACTTCAATAGATTAAATTTTAGAATTTTATCGCCAATTTATTATGAAAATTTGAAATTCAGTTCAAACCATCATTCAAATATTTAAAATTAATTAAATTTTTTCAAATTTAAATTGTTCAAAATTCTGGGTCGTTACAACCTTCCCCCCTTAAAAGAATTTCGTCCCGAAATTGCAAGTTAAGGAGAATGATCCTAAACCGTTTATTATTTTTCACAATTCAAATAGTTTTATCAACTTTCTAACACAAATCTTTTTATTAAAGATTCATTATCATTTCAACAAGCTTTCTAACTTCAATTATAAATTTCAAAGAACATTGTTTACCTCACAATTAAAATTTAAATTCAGATTTAAATTTTAAACTTTCAAAATTTCTAAAAAAATTTCTAACACCCTAAATTTTCGAAAAATTTCGCCAGCGTCTCCTTTGCGCGGCTCGATCGGTACGACTACAAAATGGCACTACGGCCCCTCAGAATCAAAAAGAAAACGAAAAGCCAAGCGGCTGGAGAAGGAAATCATCAAATTTCATACTGAAATTGAAATACGTACCTTTTTGTCGAGCAATTCAATTTTATCTTTGAAATCAAAATCCTAATTCCATTTCTTTTAATACACCTGTATAACCTGCTAGTAGTAGTATCCAATTCCAACATTCAAATCATTTTGCACATTCCATTTCAAAATTTTCAATATATACTACTTATACCATCTTTAGCTTTACTATTGAAGTTACATATCCAATTTCATTCATTTTCAATCAATCTTACATTTCAATTTCATTTGGAATTCCTAAAGTTTCAATTCATCTTTAGTTGCTTACGACCAATTCATATGCCATTTTCCATTTAATTCAATAGTTTACAATTCATTTTCTTCATTCTATTCATTTCTAAGCAAAACGAATTCATATTCATTCTAGTTTATAACTAATTTAAATTGATACCAATTCAATTTATTTTAATTTTCCAATTGATTCTATTCAACTTTATTTACATTCCATATTCATATTCATTCCATTTGAAATTATTTCACAAATTAATAAATTATCAAGTTAATTTACTTGAATTCAATCCACTTTATTTTATTTTCCAAGTTTGGGTTTTATTCAACTTGATTCAAATCAAATCTCATTCCAATCAAATTTCAAATATTCTATAAGTTATCAACTTATTTTCATTCCAAAACAATTTAAAGAAATCCCAGAGTCTTTTAAACAATAACTCTGGCACTTTATTTTAATTTAGAGAACTCATTTATAAATTCTCATTTACAATTTATTTTACAAATCCCAATTGTATATGAATTCATTTCCTTATACTTTTAATTCATATTTATAAATTTCATTTGTTAAATGAATTTATTTTCAAATCTTCGGTTATCCCATTATTTCTTATTAAATTCTCATATGATAATATTTCAATGTTATTACTAACAACCAAGCATCCATATATTATCATAATTTACAGAAAATCATTTCTTTTCTATATAAAAATAGTTTTGGGCAAAATTATTTCATTTACCCTATTTTTAAAACAATACTGTATCGAATTGCTCTACTCAAGTGTTTAGAAACCCTTTCGGCACAGTTTTGCAGACCGCGCTGACGAAGGTTCATATGCCACTCAATAAATCAACCAACACAATATAAAATCATTTTATATTCACTAACAAATACGCGCTCATATCTATTATTACACTCAAACTCATTCTAGAGTACTACTGACTCCATCTCTAATGAGTAACACCCAACAGAACCATGGTCGTCGCTTAACCATATGCTCTGATACCACTTGTAAAGGCCCAAAAATCCGTACTCCTTTGAGCTGGCAACATTCCACAGCCATCCAACCAAAGGGGGACAAACTTCCGAATCTTTATGGTTTAAGAAGAAGAAAGAGGTAAAAGAAGAGAGAAAAAGATAGAACAGAACAGGAAGTTACAACACAATATCAGAATCTCACAATCGCAGCGGAACAACATATAATAGATAAATGAATAATCTTTAAAACAAAGAAATATATCAGTTATTACATTACATCACATTACATTCATTATCAGAGTGTACAACAACAAACAGCGGAAAAGAAATACTATATACAATAGATAATATGCTACGCCATCCAGCTCGCCTCCAGATATCTGTAGCAACACCTGAATCCAGAAAGACCCGATAACCTAACTTTAGCTTCCCGTGTGGAAATTGGTAGGCACCCAGAGTTTAGGAAGGGAACAATAAACTCCAGGTCAGTCATGAGACTGGTGTGAGAACTAAAACAGTTATTTATCTTTAAAACAAAGAATAGGATAATTTTTAAATAAATTCGCAATGCTTTTCAGAAAATGAGACTACCATAAGGCCTCCCGCACACACACACAATGCAAACACAGAATCGGAGGAGATTTCTCCTTATGATAGTCAAAGATGCTTGATACGCATTAAAAAGAACATTTGATATTTTTATTAGTGCATAGTGTAGGCAAAATTCATTTCGAAAATAGAATATAAATCTTAGCCAACATACGACCATTATCGTATGCCTACTATAGCTACCATCTAAACAGTGGTGACCACCATAAGTAAATGGCAGGTTCTACAACTAAAACCGTACAAGGCGCGTATTGAAGAATGGATTTCCAACAAATGGTCAGGCCAAAGAACTTCCCATTGCCACATGGAAACGCCTCTGGAATGACGTCCCGAGAACCTAACCGGATCTTTGCCAACACAAGGCCGGGTTACCCCTATTAACAACTGACACGAATATGTCATTCCCCGATCGTAACCGATCTATATCCGAGGATCCCCGATTTCCAACAACCACAAAGTAATAAATTTGCAGTAACCACATAGGTTAAGTATCTGGGCTCCATACCATGATACCACCTCTATCCAGAAGGAATGACATACACTAAACGGGCGCTACCCCCTAATAACCTTGCTGCATCTTTCCTGTTTTGACCATTTCCGGGGTGTGAGGCTCGATGAAGTCTCGTCCACAAAGCCACGCTTTACAAAAGCAGTGCTCTGGGTCAACAAATGATCAAAGCAATGATCATCAAGATAGACGATCAAACAAATGATCCTATCACAAATGATCATTCAACGATCATTTCACAGCAACACTCAGCATGCCACACTACCAAATTGGGAGTATATCACTAATAACCATCAACTATATAACCTCTGAGCTCGTACGTCTCAGAGAAGGGTGTTAAGCTAGGAGAATAAATTCTCCGCCACCAACAGAAATATATTTGAAAGAAATCAGCTTTATATCTCAACTTGTAATGTCAGACATACAATCCATATAAGTCTGTTCCGGGCTCGAACAGAACCGAAGGCACTTACAAAGAAGTCCTTGCAATCCGGATATTCATTAATCACGTCCGGACTTCCCGTCACTAAGGGTGATAAAACCTCTGTACCGGAGATCAGCCGATGCAGAGTAACTCGACGGTAATCATCCGTTTTCACAATTATCCGGTCTTCAACACCGGTCTTCAAATGCAATTTATAACGACGTATCACTATTCGGAATGGGTTATACGACCCCATGGTCCTTTCCCCGTTAACCCGAATAGTGAGCGCTTATTTTTAAAAATAAGCGTGGCATCCAATTCAAGCAATCACAACAAATACCTATTTAAAGGTAAATATTGATAGTCGGTTATTTAACTATCAATAAAGATGCGCAACATCATCAGATTCCAAATAATTTCCCAAATTATTTATTTTCCCAAAAATATCTTTACTAGAAATAAACTTCCACACTTTAAAAATAAACAACGTTTATTTTGAAACCAATTTTCTCTTTCCATTTATAAATTCCATAGTGAATTTATATCTCAAATTATCTATTGATCTACAGTTTTCAATAGGTTCAATTATTCAATTCCAATTTATCTTCAAGAAGATAAATTCTCAAAAACGTCTCGTTTCGTATTGGAAAAGCATTTCCATACTTATTTAATAATAAGTATTTCATAAATCTTATTTATTTTCAACAATTTGAAAATATTCAATATACTTAAACCATGGTTAAGTATCTACTTCATTCTTTAAGGAAAACATTCTCTTATTCATATTTATTTAGGTCAAAACAAATGTTGCGTAAAACATTGTTACGACGACCCAAAATCACTAGTATAGGGATTCGAAATTTAGATATATACGACCCAAAATCACTAGTATAGGGATTCGAAATTTAGATATATATAAATCCCAATACTATACAAAAATATTTCCTTTCGGAAACCATTTACTATAACAACATGTTATAGTCCACCGTTTCCTTCTATTTCTCGAAAACGTCTATTTCAACAATGAATGTTGAAATCTACGACTTCCTTTCCTTCTATTTCTCAAAAACGTCTATTTCAACAATGAATGTTGAAATCTACGACTTCCTTTCCTTCTATTTCTCAAAAACGTCTATTTCAACAATGAATGTTGAAATCTATGTTTTCGATACTTGATGCATTTTAAAACATCTTTAAATCATTTTAAATTCTATTTAAAACATCCTTTTCCTAAAAGATATCCATTTTATTTAACGATATATTCACTGTTCAAAATCGTGAATATAACTCCTTTAATAAACTTTTATATTCAATTGATCAAATTCAATTGATTACGAATTTATAAACAATGTTTATAAATTCTATTCCTATTTATAAATTTCCTTTATCAATCCAATTCAATTTATATAACTCAATTTCATACCAAAGGTTCATATTATAAGTTAATTACTTATAATCCTTTTATTCACAAAATCGTTCTTTCTTAACACTTCACAAATCATAAATCTTATTACTTATAAGATTTTATCTACAGCCTTATTTTCAACATTAACAACCCCTTTTTAAAATTCCATTATTTCGATTTATAAAATATATGTTTTATAAATCTCATCTACAAACCGTTCATGCTTTATCAAGGATTTCAATTTAACTGCCAAGATCTGATTTATAAGATAATTTCTTATAATTTCTTTATTTAATAAAATCTACTCATTTTAGAATCTTCACAATTTGTAAATCTATGATTTTCGATGAAATCCATTTTTTTTACTCCATTTAACACTTAATAGACTCTTTTTAAAACTCCAACATTTTTAATTTATAAATGTAAATTTTCAAAATCTTTTATACACATCCTTTATAATAGTTATTCAAAATTCCAATTAAAACCATTTCATAAATTTATTAACTACTTGTCTCAAAAATAACATTTTGGTTATATTTTACAAAAATTCTGAATTTTATAACTTTAAAAATTGAAATTTGAATTTATTTTAAAATGAATACATTCCAAATTTTAAATAAAAACATATACTTTGAAAAATCACTTTAAAATCCTTTTCAATTCAAAATCGTTATTTTTAAATTTTAAAAATGAATCCAATGATGCAACAGCATCCAATAGCCAATCACAACAACAAATATCATATATCAATATGATAATCACAATCATCACAATATTTACAAGCAAATAAATATTTGTGAGGAATCCAGTTGGATCCCTCCAACCTGTTTCCCTGCATCCAAAGATGTTAGCACAATACCCATTCCACTTCGAGGTGGAATATCGCGGTATATGGGATTTTTAAAATATTATCCGCTTACTAACGGCGCAATAGGGTCTCATCCGTTATACAATGCGGGAAATCAATCAACTGCAATATATACATATGCCAATATATATATATATATATATATTGCTATATATACAGATATATCCTACTATATCTAATATCACAATCAAGCAAACAATCAATCAATCAACAAATTTTAAATATAACTATTTAAAATTTTAAATAACCCTTTTGAGTGAGAAGTTCTCACCTTAGCTTTTATTTTGCCATCCATTTCCCATCTTGGCTCGATTTCTTGATTTATACCTTGTATAAATAATTATATAATTTATTAACATTCGAATATATCGAACAATTAAATTCCCATTTAATAGATTTAATTAACAAATTATTTTAGTTTTAAATTAATCTTCCTTGACAATTTCTAAAAAATTAAATAGGTTAATTAAATGAATTAACACCCTAAATAAATTATTTTATCAACCTAGTAAAGCAAATCTTATATATTTTTTTTCTTCATTTCAACTGCATATAGGCTAAAATCAAATTTCCGTATAAACTCAACATTTAAACTTTGCATTTTTCTGTAACATTTAAATTAAAACTAAATTAACTAATATTTATATTTAAACGACAATAAATTTCCTCTTTAATAATCTAGTATATATATATTTTACTGTAAACATATTTTTTTTTCTTTATATCTTTACTGTCCATTTTTCTTTAAAACAACTAAACAAACAGTTTATTTTTTTATTTTATTTTTTTCTATCGATTCAGACTAAAAATCAATTCAATAAATTTCCTTACTGTAAACATTTATTATTTTATACCTATATATTAGTATTTAACTGAAATCAAAATAAACTTGTAATTAAACCTTATTGCAGATTAAAAATCTATTTCCTGTCAATATATTTTTACAAAAATAAACTGGTACAATTTTTTCCTTTTCTGGTTTCTGCATATATCTAAATTTAAATTAAAACAACTGTTAATTGATTTTTTTCTGTTTACTGTTTAAAGATTTTAAATAAAATAAATAAATTAAGATTTACTGCTACCTTACTGTCTTTGACTTCCATCTCATCGTCGACCCAATTTCACAGCCTCGGCCTCCACGAAGTTGAACGCGCCGCCCACCTCGATTGCCACTGTCGCCGCTGCACCTCGCAGTCGCCATCCAAACCCCTCTCGCGAGCTTCATATAGCCGAGCGCCTCACCTCGCAAGCATCACCTCACGAATCCAAGCCCTAACTGAATCGCCCCTACGCGAGTCGCCCAGTCGCGATGCCATACCCCCATCATCAGCTCGAGCTTGAAGTGATTCGAGCATAGCTTCAATCGAACGAAAATCGTTTGATTTTTATAAAGGAGGGCTGCGGCCATTTTTTTATTTTCTTTGATTTCGTTTTTTTTTCCAGAGCTCGAATTCATTGAATTTGAAAAGGGAAAGAGTATTTGGATTTTAGAAGAGGAGACAAGATACTTAAAAATCGAACGAGGCTGTCCATGATTTTGAACTGTTTGAGAAGATGATTTCATGATTTTTGTTTTCAAACGAAATTTTAACAGCGGCCATTTTTAGATTCGAACGAAGATTTTTCTTTTCTTGTTTGAACTATTGCGTGATAAAAGAACGAAGGGGAGACAAGAGTACGCGATTAAAAGAGGGAACAAGAAAAGAAAGGAGCGTACGAGTGGAAACAGCATGCGTGATTCTCGGCGTGAATTTAGGAATGAAGGTGGCTGCGTTGACAAAAATTTCAAATTTAAATTTAAATTTGATTTGAACTCGATTTAATTTCAACGCGTTTGCTTATCGTATGCTCACATATCAACTCCGAAAAATACGAAATTTGATATCTGATAATAATTCGACATTACGGACCCAATGGAACTGGTTTCGTCGAATTCCGAGACTGTATGAAAAATGACTATTTTTAAATATCGATTCGAACGATAAAATTTCAAAACTAAACAATTCACTTTCAAATTCAATTCTTAAGCTTCGATTATCTTCAATATTAGAAATATAAATTTTATAAGCCTCTGAAATATTTTTAATCAGCTCAAAACTGAAGATTCAAATTTTTATTCAACTTCAATAGATTAAATTTTAGAATTTTATCGCCAATTTATTATGAAAATTTGGAATTTAGTTCAAACCATCATTCAAATATTTAAAATTAATTAAATATTTTCAAATTTAAATTGTTCAAAATTCTGGGTCGTTACACTCCCCTACCTTCTTCATCATCCACCTGAACCCTTCAACACACACTCGAGCAACAACAACACAACCCCGAGCACACACGCGACTCTCACGCGACCAAACACGAGCGCGACTTCGAGTAAGACCCACTCAGACGCGAACGAAAACTACAGACACAATCCACCACCTCGTGCACATGCACGAAGTTCCGGCGCTTCCACCGCCGCCGCCGACCATTCACGCAAACCCCAAACCATCCTCAGACCCAAACCCAAAACCCAGAATTCGACAATCAAGCTCGAACGAAAATTTGGGTGTTTGAACTCAAAATTCATGCAGACGCCTGGAAAACCAACCCATCACCCACGACACCGACCACCATTCGCCTCCCCACTTCGGCCATGCACTCGCAACATCCACAACTCCACCCCAAACCCCGAGAAACTCGATCATCCCTATGCTTCATACGAACAAACTCCTCAACTCGACAAACTCATAGAGCACAAACCCTAAGAGTCACAATCCCTAATTCTGTGTTGCACAATAAATTCAATCAGTATTTTTCTAGTGTTACACAACATTAAACAAAGCTTCGGTTTAAATTTCAAAGCCTATAATCAATCCAGTCATATGAATTTGACAAAACCCCCAAATTCAGTTAAACCCAAAATTCATCTTCAACTCAAAGTTAAAAATCCTGATTTCTGTTTTAAAATTCATATCATGCATTATAGATTTAGTATATAATCTTGATTCATTAAAATTTAACAAAATTTACATGATATATTTATTTGTTTTACTGCATATCTACTTTCTACAGTTTTTAAACAGTTTCGTTTGCATTTTTACTTCTAACACTTAATTCATATTGAATTTAAACTCCACACTTGAATATATCAACTCAGTATTAACTTGCTATATTTAGATTTGAAGTTTGTTCAGAAATTTGCTCTGAACTTGAAATTACAGAGGAGTTACAATTGCCTGTTTAAACATGCACATCCAAAATTTTAAAACTGTAAATAAATACTTCACAAAACAACTAACATGCAAGCATTTCAGAGCTAACATTCAACATGCAACAATTTTATACTTAAAGTTTAGATTTAAAAATTTACTCACTTGATATCAAGGGCAGAGAACAGGAGCTGTTCTTTGACTTTCAGGCTTTGAAATTTTTCCTTTGCATGATCTAGAATTTTAATTTGAATCTACCCTTGCATGTTGATGAATTAGTTCTTCTGCAGTTGATTACTAGTTTATTCGATTGAACTTTGAAGATCTTGCATTTGATTACTGAATTTCCAGCATCTCATTCTTGTTCCAGGTTTCTTCATTCTTTTTTTTTCTTTTCAGATTTACAGATTTTCTTCTTCCATTTTTGTTTTGATTTGCATTCATTTATGATTTGTTTTGTATTTTTATTTGAGTTGAAGAAAATGTTTTCAGCTGAAGAATAAAACTTTTCTTTTAATTTTACAACAAAATTTTAAATTCAATTTTACAAATGGAAGACATTTGTCATGTTAATGCCTTAATGATCTAACACCTATGCAATATACTTCACAAGTGTCATTAGCATACACTAACAAGTTAACAAGTGTTATTTTAATGTTTAATTAATGTTTTCTTTTACATGTTATTTTATCTTTAATAATTTATTTAAACCTTATATAAATATTTATGTAATATTCATATGATTATAAAATGTGCATACTTATCTTTTAAAAATAAGCTTTTAGATAAATATAAAAGTGACTTCATGTTAGTTTATAAATTATTTATGCTTTTATATTAACTCTTCATATAAAAATTTTAAAACAATTTATCTTATGTTAAAATTAAAATTGAAAGACTATTAAGCAAATGAACCTTTAAATTTAACTCTTATCTAAAACTCAAGTTGAACTATATGTTTATAATAATAAGAAATTAACTTTGCTATTAAAATTTAAATTTAAATTATCATTTCAAAAGCATTAAATCAAATTAACCTTTCAAATACCAATTATATATTTATTAAAGTTTGAAAACTCTTGTTAAATTCAAATCAATAAAATTCCTATTTCGAATATACATACAAATATATATACACATTTCAAATAGAAAAAAAACATTTTAACATTAGATTTGATAATTACTGTGTTGAATTTTAAAACACAAACCAAATCATAATATATATTTTTATATATATTACAATTTGAATATATATTAACTTTTAAAACTTCCTATTCACAAGATACATCAATACATATATATTATAAATAGAAGATATTTTTGATTAGCTTCTGGAAAATAAATCTTACAAATTTTAAGTTGCCAAATAAATATTCCAAATTAAAATGGCAATCACACAATCAATTATAGCAACCAATTCAAACAAACAATTTTATCTATCCAGACAAAATTCTAAATAGAACTTCCTAATATTATCAAGAGTTTCCAGATACCTATACTGGGATACTCGCTCTACAAAGTAACTAAACTACTATAACCAAGATCTCCCTCATCTGATCCTACACATCGGAACAAGATATCAGATTAAGCTCAAAACCAGTTCAACCACCAGATTCTTCTAAACTGTTGATTCTATCACTCGAAGAATCATACACATATTCCTCAGAGATATGTGAAATATAATGAATTCCAGTTATCCTAACTGGCAATTAAATCCTGTATATCAAAATCTATCTTCAGAGAACACAAAAATACTCAAAATACCTCCGGAGCTAGCTCTCCAGATCCTACTCAACAAAATGGCTCTCCCAAAAATAATTTGCTGAAATCCAAAACACAACTCAATTCCACAAGCATCAATGGACTTCAAACCTACCTCTCTTATCTGAATAGCTAAACAGTTGCACTTGACAACCTTACTTACCAAATCCAGAAAATTCCTTCATACTTGAATTTCCAGTAGAAATCCTCTACTGCAACATTCCCGGTTGCTCCATACTAGAATAAACTGGCTTCCGCTGCACAACTCTGATTTAGAGCAGATAAGAATGCTATAGAAGAATTCAAGCAAAATCTTTCTCCATACACAGTTCATTCGACTCATAAAATCTTAGTGACCCTTTCACTTGGTCAAAACTCCTAACAGAATCTTAACTTAGAATAAGATGATCAATCCTTCTCCAAAGAATCTTAAGCTGCCTCACCAAACTCTTCTCGCTCTAGGAGTCATCCCACTATAAAGTTGAACAATCAATACTGCTCCTGGAATCCAAGTCGATAAGAAATCTCAATCTCCGATTCGGGTAGACCTCAGATTTCCTCAAAAAGCATCTATAGAATCTCCGACTACTTCATAACTTCCATATCTTTCACCTCTACTTGATATGCCTAAATCTCAAATCAAAGAATACTCCAAGATTTCCAAACTAATCGCAAGTCACTTTTGCGATCCCTCTCAGTTTGGATTCCAAAGAACTGTCTCCCCAACTAGAACAACTTTTCCTATACAAGATAAATCTTTCCCGAATGGCTTATCTACCAGAAAACTAATAGATCACTTCCAACAGATATCACGCTCTACTGAGCCTCCCAAAGAAAAGGATAAAACTTCACTATCTGCCTGGACTGTCGATAGGTAGAACCCCAAAGATTTCTGAATCATCGAAGAAACAGATCCACGCTGCTGCTTCCAAACCTCACTTCAATGATACTACTAAGCAAAAAGATCTTCCTTAACCAAAAGCTTCTTGAAACACAAAACTATCACCCAATTCAACTAAAAAATCCTTGAGACGGGTAGACATCTTCTCAAGAAACTCGGCTCAAACCCAACACCAACCACTTGTCTTCTTAAGGAAAACAATGAGACCATGTCCGAAATGAGGTAACTCATCGACCTTAGTCTCATACTTCAATAAGATAAGATACCCTTACTTGAGATCCAGAAAAATCCTAAACATCCTAATCTTCCCTGTAGTAGACATCACAGTTCCTTCAATACCATTTAAATCTGGCTCTAAAAGAAACATCTTCAGAACCATCTATGGAAACTGCATCTCATCACACAGCTATTCCTTCCTGAAGTCTCCAAGACACCATCACCTGCTTCTGCTCAGCCAACAGATTCAACTCTTGGAAATTCCGCTTACTCGAGAGCAAATCAACCTCACACTTCAAGAATATACTCCAATTCTTGAAAATACTTCCTTTGGAATCAATGAAATCCTTTCACCAATCTACAAAGCTTATTCGAGACGGTATTAGGTCTACAATCTCGATAAACACATCTCCAACCATAACGTATAAGCCTCTTCTATTAGTGGTAGTCGTGTTCCGCACACTTCTACCTTATCTACCTCTATAGCCTATTTGGAAATTCCGAACAGATAACCCAACAGATTAGGTATATATATATATATATAAACATTACAAGTACGCTCTCTCAAGATAGTCATCACCCCAGAGTCTAGGTATTCGCTCAACCTAATGCTCTGATACCAACTGTAGTGACCCGAGTTTCTATTACCAGAAAATCGCATCACTAATTAAGAAAGAAAGAGATAGAAGAAGAACAGAAAGAGAAGAAAAAGAAACAACACATCAGAATCTCACAGCGGAACGATTTAAATATAATATAGAACATATACATAGTATCATATACATCAAAGTACACAACTATACATCTCAATTTAGACAGTTATAACATTTTTGTCTAATACAATACAAGACAAACATACAAAATATCAACACAGCGGAAACTCTAACTATATATCTACACGCTGAAGCCTCCTGCTCCAAAGCTCCTCCAGATTTCGTCAAGGATAACCTGAATCACTTGACTACTCATATATAATATGAGTACCCAAGAGTTTGATAAAACAGAAAATAAACACTCGGGTCAGACAGGGGTCTGGTGTGAGTAAGCGGTTTAAGATTGCTTAACTTTAGAAAATCCTTTGAAAAGAAAGGTATCACGTAAGACTTCCTACACATAAACATGGAAAAGTTTTTACCTTACGCTAACCAAAACATTTGATAGGAAATCCAGTGATATTATAATAGTGTCTAGGGTTTTCAAATAAATATGAAATAGCCGAAATTGTTACATGATTAAATTCCAGCTACTAGCCACAAAAGTGGGTAATACAAACAAAACCGTAGGGTCTCGTAGGAAAAATGGGTTTCCAACAATGGCAGGGCTACTGGGATACCGCCCGTCATAGTACGTGGCCTAGATCACCGTACCGAGGAGCCACCCTAACTCCCTTGCAACACAAGGCCGAGACCATTCCTTACTGAACAGTCCTGAACAAGACCACCCCGCAGTTGGCTGCAGATCCAACTGCCCACAAAGCCGAAATAAAAAGGGACATCTAGACAGGGATGTATCTTGCTCTCCAGTGGGAGCTACCTACGAAGCCTTGCTGCACCTTCCCTGTTTTAGCCATTCCCGGTTGATGAGGCTTGAGGCTACGATTACCTTTATAGAACACATATATCTTAGAATGCTCATCGTCCACCTGATGATGTTCTGATAGCATTCAATCCATACAAGTTCGTTCTGGGTTCCAACGAAACCGAAGGCACTATCTCGTTGCACTCATTTTCGAATCACCCTCAGAGTCAACGACCATAGCCTTGCACTCTGAATCACCATCTCGAATCTATAAGTACTATTCCGTCAAACTCATTACGGAATCACCCACAGAGTTATACTGACGTATAGCCCTTACACCTCGAGTCTTCACTCGCTCCACTTGGATTAACGACCTAACATTTAATTGGAATCGATGTGGTTTTCGGATATCCAAATATGGAAACCCGATCCCGGTCTCACCGAATCCAAACGCCATTTTAATGTCCAAGTTATACTTAAGGGATTTAAACAATAGATATTTAGAAATATCACTTAACATAAATGGATGTATTCACAACACAGATAGATAATCATCTATTATCACCTTCATCCATACATATCACAAAGCAGCATATAAATCACATCTCAGATATAACATATTCACATCATCACATATCAACCAATGTCATCCAATAACATCCAATATCATTAACTCATTCAATGATACTTACCAACCAATCATTCATCATTCATATAAAGTTTGAACCACACTTAATTAATTTAATTCTTTCTTAATTAAATTAATTCTTAATTAACCACTTGGATTATCATCAATCCAACTTACTTATTCATTAATTAATTACAATTTAATTAACTAACATCACTTAATTATCCACTTCAATTAATCTTCCTTGATTAATTATCACTTAATTGCTTTAAGTAATTATTACTTAATTACCATATTAATTAATCATCCTGATTAATTACTTCCAAATTATACTAAGTGATTACCTCTTAATTACCTTTTAAAATTAATCATACTTGATTAACTATTCTTTAATTATCCTGATAATTATTTCTTAATTATCCTTTAATTAATTACACCTGATTAATCACTTTTTAATTAATCACATTGATTAATTACTTTTAATTAATCAATCTTGATTAATTACTTTTAATTAATCATATTTAATTAGTTACTTTTAATTAATCCCCTTCATCCGTATATATATCACAAAGTAGCATATATTTGATAAATTAATTACTTTTAATTAATAATCTTTATTTAATTATAAATTAATTACTATAATTACTTATTAATTAAAATTTGATAAAAAAATTAATCATTCCTTAACTGATTATTAATTAACCCTTAATTTATAATTAATTAACCTTAATTAATTCTTAATTACCTTAGTTAATTCTTAATTACCTTAATTAGTTCTTAATTAATCACAAATTAATTTATCTTAATTACATAATTAATTATTCATTAATTAATCTTAATTATTTAATTAATTAAATCTCAACCCTTTACTATTAATTACAAATTAATTAATGTTTAATTACTTAATTAATTAACTCTTAATCAATTGATTAATCAACTACTTAATCACTAATTTATTAATCATTAATCAATTAATTAATCAGTTATTAATCACCTAAATTAACCTTAAATTAATTAATAATTTATTAATTGTTACCTAATTTAATCTTTAATTATCCATTAAATAATCCATAAGTAATTAATTAAATCTTAAAATTAATTAACCTAAATTGATTAATTAATTCCAACACTAATTTCTAATTAATTAAAGTAAACTTTAATTTCAAATCTAATTAACTTTCAAAACAAAACAATTTTCATTTATCATTAAAAACTCTTTCATATTTATTCATTTCAATTCATTAAAACTAATTACCTTTTTAAAGAGTTAGATTTAAAGATGTAAAATTATTTCAAAACTTCAACAAATAAAATGTGATTTACTTTTTGAATAAAATATTTGATATTGAAAAGTAGTGAGAAATATAAAGTGTTAAGTTTTAAACTTAAATCAAATTTGAAAATTTAAAACAAGCTTAAAACTCGACTTCACTCTTTTGCTTAAACTCGACTAAAAATCATCTAACACAAACCTAACTCCAACTCTCCCCTACCTTCTTCATCATCCACCTGAACCCTTCAACACACACTCGA
Source organism: Allium cepa (assembly GCA_030765085.1). NCBI lineage: Eukaryota > Viridiplantae > Streptophyta > Magnoliopsida > Asparagales > Amaryllidaceae > Allium > Allium cepa. The sequence continues at coordinate 255,320,302 of CM060939.1, forward strand.
GCAACAACAACACAACCCCGAGCACACGTGCGACTCTCACGCGACCAAACACGAGCGCGACTTCGAGTAAGACCCACTCACACGCGAACGAAAACTACAGACACAAGCCACCGCCTCGTGTGCATGCACGAAGCTCCGGCGCTTCCACCGCCGCCGCCGACCATTCGCGCAAACCCCAAACCATCCTCAGACCCAAATCCAAAACCCAAAATTCGACAATCAAGCTCGAACGAAAATTTGGGTGTTCGAACCCAAAATTCATGCAGACGCCTGGAAAACCAACCCATCACCCACGGCACCGACCACCATTCGCCTCCCCACTTCGGCCATGCACTCGCAACATCCAAACACAACTCCACCCCAAACCCTGAGAAACTCGATCATCCCTATGCTTCATACGAACAAACTCCTCAACTCCACAAACTCATAGAGCACAAACCCTAAGAGTCACAATCCCTAATTCTGTGTTGCACAATAAATTCAATCAGTATTTTTCTAGTGTTACACAACATTAAACAAAGCTTCGGTTTAAACTTCAAAGCCTATAATCGATCCAGTCATATGAATTTGACAAAACCCCCAAATTCAGTTAAACCCAAAATTCATCTTCAACTCAAAGTTAAAAATCCTGATTTCTGTTTTAAAATTCATATCATGCATTATAGATTTAGTATATAATCTTGATTCATTAAAATTCAACAAAATTTACATGATATATTTATATGTTTTACTGCATATCTACTTTCTACAGTTTTTAAACAGTTTCGTTTGCATTTTTACTTCTAACACTTAATTCATATTGAATTTAAACTCCACACTTGAATATATCAACTCAGTATTAACTTGCTATATTTAGATTTGAAGTTTGTTCAGAAATTTGCTCTGAACTTGAAATTACAGAGGAGTTACAATTGCCTGTTTAAACATGCACAGCCAAAATTTTAAAACTGTAAATAAATACTTCACAAAACAACTAACATGCAAGCATTTCAGAGCTAACATTCAACATGCAACAATTTTATACTTAAAGTTTAGATTTAAAAATTTACTCACTTGATATCAAGGGCAGAGAACAGGAGCTGTTCTTTGACTTTCAGGCTTTGAAAATTTTCCTTTGCATGATCTAGAATTTTAATTTGAATCTACCCTTGCATGTTGATGAATTAGTTCTTCTGCAGTTGATTACTAGTTTATTCGATTGAACTTTGAAGATCTTGCATTTGATTACTGAATTTCCAGCATCTCATTCTTGTTCCAGGTTTCTTCATTCTTTTTTTTTTCTTCAGATTTACAGATTTTCTTCTTCCATTTTTGTTTTGATTTGCATTCATTTATGATTTATTTTGTATTTTTGTTTGAGTTGAAGAAAATGTTTTCAGCTGAAGAATAAAACTTTTCTTTTAATTTTACAACAAAATTTTTAATTCAATTTTACAAATGGAAGACATTTGTCATGTTAATGCCTTAATGATCTAACACCTATGCAATATACTTCACAAGTGTCATTAGCATACACTAACAAGTTAACAAGTGTTATTTTAATGTTTAATTAATGTTTTCTTTTAGATGTTACTTTATCTTTAATAATTTATTTAAACCATATATAAATATTTATGTAATATTCATATGATTATAAAATGTGCATACTTATCTTTTAAAAATAAGCTTTTAGATAAATATAAAAGTGACTTCATGTTAGTTTATAAATTATTTATGCTTTTATTTTAACTCTTCATATAAAAAATTTAAAACAATTTATCTTATGTTAAAATTAAAATTGAAAGACTATTAAGCAAATAAACCTCTAAATTTAACTCTTATCTAAAACTCAAGTTGAACTATATGTTTATAATAATAAGAAATTAACTTTGCTATTAAAATTTAAATTTCAATTATCATTTCAAAAGCATTAAATCAAATTAACCTTTCAAATACCAATTATATATTTATTAAAGTTTGAAAACTCTTGTTAAATTCAAATCAATAAAATTCCTATTTCAAATATACATACAAATATATATACACCTTTCAAATAGAAAAAAAAACATTTTAACATTAGATTTGATAATTACTGTGTTGAATTTTAAAACACAAACCAAATCATAATATATATATTTACAATATTACAATTTGAATATATCTTAACTTTTAAAACTTCCTATTCACAAGATACATCAATACATATATATTATAAATAGAAAATATTTTTGATTAGCTTCTGGAAAATAAATCTTACAAATTTTAAGTTGCCAAAATAAATATTCCAAATTAAAATATTATAAATTTTCAAAAGAATTAAATTTGCATATTTATATTATTGTTAAGAAAAATGTTTATAGATATTAACAAGTTATTATTATAAATCTTTAAAATAAATTTAACTTGTCAATTTATAATGTAAAATGATCAAATCAATTTAATCATTAACAAAGATTATTAAATTGATATTGCTCAAAATTCCGGGTCGTCACATCTAGAGTTTAGGAAATCATCCCTTTTGGCGAGTAATGGATGTGTTCTAACATTTGCTTTTCATAAATTCATATAGGTCACTCTGGTCCCGAGCCGACTCCAAGGAGCGATGTCGCCGCAGAGCGGAAAGAAAAAGAGGCCGAGGCACCTCACACTGGAGATATCCCTGGTCCTAATAAGTGATCGGGATGCTAGATGAGGATAAACCTAAAGATCCCTCACCTGTAGGAGAACACGATGATGTCGAAATCACAGGCGCTTCCGAGCACACTTCCAAGCTTAGAATGAAGGAGCAACTCAAGGAGGAGGAGAAATGGAGAATTAAAGTTAAGGCAGAATCCAAGGTGGTGGAGCTCGACGATCCCCAAAATTAGCCATTAAAGGTCATTCTCCCCAGTGGGACCCTTGGAAGTTCCTCCTCCTTCCTTGGGTACCGCGTTATCGGAAAGCAAGGGATTCAGGAAAAGATGCTTAGATGAGGAGAGTTCAGAAAAGCTGAAAAGGGGAAGAAAAACGAAGAACTAGTCGTCGCCTCGCAACTTTTTTGCTTAGCTCAAATAGTTGAAAATCATGTAGTTTCTTTCCTTTCCTTTTTCCCCTTTCTTTCATTAGTAGTCATTGTAGATAGACTTGGCCTCTGAACTTTCGGGGAAGTTGTAAGGAAATTTTTTGAGGAGTAAATAAAATTTTGTTTCTTTTTATTCGCAGATTCTCATCGCGTAACTTATAATTTTGCCTAAACTGAAATTCAAAGTCTTGCAGGTCTTTTGAACAATAGTCCGCCTTCAAAGGACTTAGAGTATTTTTATCCACATTCGAGGACTTAAGAATTTTTTCAAACTGTTTATAGTCCAGTTCGCTCTTTGAGGACTCAAAGTACTCTAGTCTGCACTTTGGGGACTTAGAGATTTTTAAGTCGTTTATACTCTAGTCCACGCTCTGGGACTCGGAGTACTCTAGTCCGCTTCAGGGACTTAGAGATTTTTGAGTCGTTTATACTCTAGTCCATGCTCTGGGGACTTAGAGTACTCTAGTTCGCTTCAAGGACTTAGAGATTTTTGAGTCATTTATACTGTAGTCCACGCTCTGGGGACTCAGAGTACTCTAGTCTGCTTTAGGGACTCAGAGATTTTTGAGTCGCTTATACTGTAGTCGATGCTCTGGGGACTCAGAGTACTCTAGTCCACACTCTGGAGACTTAAAGATTTTTGAGTCGTTTATAATCTAGTCCACGCTTCGGGGATTCAGAGTACTCTAGTCCGCACTTTGGGGACTCAGAGTACTCTAGTTCGCTTCAGGGAATTAGTGATTTTTTGAATATGTAGCTGGTCAACTCTTAGCTTTGTGTATGTGTTTGCATGCCATACAAATTAATCTATATTATTTTTGTTGTGAAGTTATAAAACATGGAATGCTAACAGTTCATAAAAAAACAACTTTAAGCCTTTATTGATTGTAGAAAATAGAAACAAACTGAATTGTCTTATTACATGTCGAAAATAGAGAACAACAAAAGAAACACATACTGGAAACAATTGATACTAAAATGCAAAAGAAATAAACTAAGTATAATAACGACACAAATGTTCGCTAATCCATGCTCTAGGGAGTGTCACGCCATCAGTAGTCGCTACTTGAAGGTTCCTTCTCCAAGCCTCCATTCGATGACGTTGGGACCTTCCTATATAGGATTCATATGTGACGGGACCGGAAAAACTCGCTTCAAAACAAGGTTGCCAACATCGAAAGCTCTTGGTCGAACTTTTTCATTATAATATCGGGCAACTCCGTGCTGATATTTGGCCACCCTTAAATCATCTTCTTCATGCTTCTCGTTGATAGTCCAACGACTCCAGTAAAAGATCTCAGTTCGTTCTAGGATCATAATGAATCACTCAGTGGGAAGGAACTTCTAGTTCCATAGGTATAACTGCTTTAGTGCCGTATGCCAAGGCGAAAGGAGTATGGCCAGTTGCGGACTTGTGGGTGGTTCTGTATACCCAGAGTGTCGTTGGAAGCTCATCCACATACTTGCCTTTATCCTTCTCTAAACTTTTCTTCCATATGGACTTGATTATCTTTTTTACGGCTTCAACTTGCCCATTTGCTTTAGGGTGAGCGACTGCTGCAAATCTTTTCTCAATGCAATATTTTTGACATAACTCTTTGAATTCTCTACTCTCAAATTAAGTTTCATTGTCAGTAATGATAGTTCGTGGGAGACCAAAGTGACATATAATGTTTCCCACAACAAAGTTAACGACCTTTTTGGTGGTGATCGTAGCTAATGGCTCTACTAATGTCCATTTTGTGAAGTTATCGACAACATCAATTGCGTATTTCGCACCACCTTTGGAGATTGGCAAGGAGCCGATAATATCAATCCTCCATATCGCAAACGGCCATGGAAAAACCATTTGCGTGAATTCTGTTGGCCGCGCTCTCAAGATCTTCGCGTGCTTTTGACATTTTTCGCATCTCCTAACATAGTCCGCGGCGTCCTGATTCATGGTCGACCAATAGTACCCATAGCGGAGTATCCTTTTAGCTAATGCCTGCCCTCCAGTATGGTTGCACATTCTCATTCATGGACTTCCCTTAAAACTCGCTTTATCTCGTTGTAGGCGATGCACCTAAGCAAGTGAACGGAGAAACCCTTCTGATACATCATTCCATCTTGCATTATATACCGCAAGGCCTTGCAAATGACTTGTCATCTCTCGTTCCTTTTCTCGACCAAGGTTCCGTGTAACAAGTATTCTTTGAACGAGGTCATCCAGGACTCCCTTTCAGTTTTCGTCTCTACCACAAAATCAACCTCCATCTTATTTATACTCGGGGCATGTAAAGCTTTAACGAGAACCAAGCCCATCTGCTATGCGTCGCTAGTGCTTGCAAATTTTGCCAAGGAATCGGCTTTCCCGTTTTGTTCGCGTGGAATATGCAAAATATCATAGTATTTGAGGTCCGTCAACAATTCTTGAACCCAAGCGAGGTATATGGCAAGCCTTTGTCCCTTTGTCTGATGGTCCCCCTGTACTTGGTATACCGCCAACTATGAGTCACAAAAAATTTCAACCGATTTCACTCCAAGTTCCTTGGCAAGCTTTAATCCAACAATCAACGCTTCATATTCGGCTTCGTTGTTGGTAGCGGGGAAGTTAAGCTTCAAAGCATAACAAATTGATCGGTTTTCTGGAGTTACTAGAACAACACCAGCCCCAGAAAAATGGTCATTGGATGCCCCATCGGTATATAGATTCCATCGAAGAGCGGGAACCACATCACTTCCACTTGGCTCGTTTGATATAGTGAACTCTGCACTGAAATCTGCTAGCACTTGTCCCTGGATAGCCCTCCATGGCAAGTAGGTGATGTCAAATTGACTTAGCTCAATGTTCCATTTGAGTAACCTTCCAGAAGTCTCTGGTCGTTGGAGCACCTGCCCCAAAGGTTGATCAGTATAGATACTGACCGGACACTGGAAATACGGGCAGAGTTTGTGTGATGCGATCACCAAACAGTAAGCCATTTCTAAATTTTGGGATAATTTCTCTCTGCCCCTGTTAAAAGCTTACTAACATAGTACACTGGCTTTTGGATTCAGTCCTCCTCATGAATCAAAGCTGCACCGATGGCATGCTGGGATACGACCAAGTAAATATAGAACTCCTCATGGTCTATGGGATTTGATTGAACATGGGGCCTCTCCAAGTGACTCACCAGAGTTCGAAACGTGTCCTCACAATTCGGCGACTATTCAAAATTTCTTTTCCGTTTCCTTATCACATTAAAGAAAGGAATACACTTGTCAGTTGCTATGGATATAAATCGACTCAACACAGCGACTTTCCCATTCAGGCTTTGTACTTGCTTTATAGTTCTGGATGCTTGTATGTCCCAAATAGCTTGAATCTTTTTTGGGTTCGCTTCGATTCTTCTCATGTTGACAGTGAAACTGAAAATTTTCCCTGATGCAACGCCAAGGAACATTTCAATGGATTTATTTCCATTCCGTAAAATCTAAGTATATCATCTCTGCTAAGTCTCGAATGTGGTCGTTTGACTGTCGTGACTTCACGAGCATATCATCCATATAGATTTCCATCATTCTACCAATCTGGTCTTTAAACAGGTATTCACCAAAAGCTGATAAGTTTTCCCTGCATTCTTCAACCCGAAAGGCATCGCTACATAACGGTACAATCCAACGTATGTGATAGAACTGGTATGCTTCTGATCCAGAATGTGCATCGAGGTTTGATTGTTTCCTGAATACACATCCATAAATGACAACAACTCATGTCCTGCTGTCAAGTCGACCAGCTAATCAATTCTGGGCGATGGAAAACTATCCTTAGGGCATGCCTTGTTCAGGTCCGAGTAATCAATACGGATCCTTCGTTTCTCGTTTGCCTTCCTCACCAGTATGGGATTAGATATCCATTCAGGATAGAGGGTGTCGCATATGAATCCATTGCCTTTGAGTTTATCCACCTCCTCTTTGAGAGCAGCAGACCTCTCCGGTCCATGCCTCTCCTCTTTTGTTTCACTGGCACATACTTCAGGTCAATGTTCAACATATGACTAGCGATGGCGGGAGAAATCCCACACATATTAGAATGGGTCCAAGCGAAAATATCGAGATATGCTCAAAGGGAATTAGCAAGATCTCATATCATCAAGGGGTTGAGCTGTGGTCCAATCTTAAGCACCTATGATGGGTCATCATGGCTGACTGGAATGTCAATCATCAGTTCAGCAGGCGCTGCCTTGGTCTCCCTGGGTTCTTCATCATCATCTCTCGGATCTATGTCTCTATAGATTCGGTTGTGTTGCCCAAGCCAAGGCTTAGGAGCTATTTGTCAATTTTTAGCAACATGGATGCGGATAGGCTTGTCGACACCCTTTCCCTTCTCTCTTCGCTAGGCCTCTCTCAGGTCAGCCACATAACAAGCACGACCAGTCGCTTGATTGCTATGCACCACACCAACTCCACTACCCGTTGGAAATTTCAAGGTCAAACACAACGAGGCCAAAGCTGCCCTAAGCTTCACCAGGGCCTGTCTGCCTAAAAAAATATTATACGGGGAATCAACATCCAAAACAATGAACGTTAGGATCTGTACGCTCCTGTGTTCACCTTCTCCTAGTTCAACTAGCAATTCGACAAAACCTACTGCATCAGTAGCTGCACTATTAAAGCCATAAATGCAGGCTTTAGATGGTTTCAGATCCTTCGCCTCCATCTTCATTTGGTCATACGCCTTCTTGAAGATAATATTAACAGAACTCCCACAATCAATTAGTATTCTTCTCCAAGCGCCAGTCTGATCGTAGCTAAGATAACCATTGATTCAATGGTGGGTGCCTCTACCTGATCGACATCCCTACTTCTGAATACTATATCATTGATTATCATTCACTGTTGTTTCGCCGGAGTCCCGTCTACTGTGTTCGAGCAGCACTCGAAGCCTGCATGCTTCAAGGAACTAGCATAGCATTCCATTTCTTGCCTACTCTTATCTGTAGGATAAGGCCCACCAATTATCATGTTTATGACCAGCCTTCCTCCGGTCTGAGCTGGCTCCTCAGGTCGGTGTGCAGTTTGCCCGTGATTGGGGTTAGTTTGCAACTTCTTCTACCGAATCGGCTTTTTTATAGCATCACAGAGGTGTCTGCACTCTGCAGTATTATGCCCATAGGTCTCGTGAAATGACAATACTTCCCGGTCTGCTTCTGTTCCTCTTTCAATTCCTTTGGGCACGACTATCGATATTGAAAGAAATTACAAGTTGATAGATAAATATTCTCAAAGATGTGTTCAGGGGTGTATATTTATTATATGTCGGGATTCTTGGTTTCCACTTTCTTGGTTCCCTCTTCCGTCTAGAATTCCCTCCTCCGGTTCGTTTTGACTGCACCTTCTTATTTTGGACATTGACTTGGACCTTACTAGAGTTCTCGCCAGATTGCTTTACCACAACGTTGCTTTGCACCTTTTCCTTACGAGGTCCTGGCGCACTGCTCCGTCTTGACCACTTAGCCACTTCCTTTCTCATGAATTGGTTCTCCTTTGAATAAAAGCGTTCTAGGGTAGTCGGTAGTTTGCCTGCCAGCCAATCACCAAATTAAGACTCCGAATCCACTCCTCACATGACAACCATAAGGATGGAGTGATCATTCGAATTACTAACTTCGAAAGCAGCCATGTGGAATCTCTGTAAATAATTCTTCAACGACTCACCAGGAGCCTGAATCACACTAGATAGCAACATCATGTCTTTTGGGTGAGTAGCATGAATCCTAAACTGCTCAATGAACTTCGTCGCTAACTCATTGAACCAGAAGATCGATCGTGGGGGAAGTCTGGTGAACCACATGGTAGCAATTCCATATAGGGTTATTGGGAAGCATTTGCATTTGGTCGCATTGTTTTCCCTAGTCGAGTCCACCATCCACTCGTATCGCATTATGTGCGGTCGAGGGTCGGTCTTCCCTTCATAAGCTGGAATAGTTGGCATGCTAAACTTTTAGGGGTACTCAGCTTGTAGAATGTTATCTGTAAACGGAGTATGACTCCTTGAGACACCCCAATCGTCAATAGTCAAGCCCTGATTCTCCCTCATCAATTGCCTGACCATAGCTGATAGATCTGGAGTTTGAATGGGAGGTGCCAAGTCGGTACCCGTCCTGCGCGATTGCTTCTGCCGGTGCCTCCTCGGTAAGCAATCACCTACGTGTGCATCTTGAGGACCCGCTTCATTACGATCCGAGCGAGGTGGTTGGCCAGCTCCCAAGCGTGCTCCAGATCCTAAATTTCTCACTCTAGGTTGTGTGCGACTCCTTAGGTGTAATTGAGGTGCCATGGTTCGAGCTAAGGAATCTGGATCGTTTATGTTGGTTTGTCCTTGGCGACTCATCACCAATTGCTTTATTGTACCAGTTTGTGCCATTTCAATCCTACGGTGTCTATGTCTGGAGTGTTCATCTGACAAAGTGGAACTATCGGATGATGAGTTGAAAGAAGGGATTCCTCTAATGTTCTGACGCTATTGCTGAGCGATCTAGGCCATCAGGTTGGCGCTTGCTTAAATCTGCTCGTTAAGCTGTCTCCTTCTTTCCACGAGCTCCCTCATCGACCCATTGAACTCTGCCCTGGTGACAGCTCCCGCTTGTTTTGGTATGATAGCGGGCTCTGCACTGGCATTAGCTTGCTGATTGCTGGGTCCTACTTGCTGGATGCTAGTGGTCTCATTAACAATGATGTTGTGGGAGGAGGATCTAGTATATGGTCTTATCATCTTAGAGTTAACGGTAGGAACTCTGAGTAGAATATGTGAACTCTTGATAATGAACTTAGATCTCCTTCGGGGGATTTCCTTAATCCGGTAGCAACAAGCAGATCCGAACAGCCTAAGAATGGACTTTCTGAGTCAAAGCACCAAAATGTTAGACCCAAAATTGGTCACTAATACCCTTTGAATAGAATTGTGTAGAGATATTAATGAAGAAAGTAAATTAAAACAGAGCAGTAACACGGTTGAATGCAAAAGGAACAATAACAATGATAACACCAGATTTTAGTGGTTCAACGTAATTGCCTACATCCACTTTAAATATAATCTTTATTATTTTTCCAATCACTTAAGTATAAATACAATCCGTAAACAAACAACTTGAATCCAAGTTCGAACAGAAAAGAAGTGGGTACATAAAATGGAAGAGTATCCCTGGAGTTCTTGAAAAAAGGTCCCCTCAACTGGATCCCTGCCCCTTTATTTATAGAAGAAGATATGGTGGTTCCTCTGTCCAATCCCATGACTGAGATAACTTGGCCCAAAGCTGATAGGTTAAGGTGACCGATACAGGCAGGCTGACCCACAGCCATGGATCCACTTATGCCGATTCTGAATTCCCTAGATGTCGACTCAGAGCATATCTCAATTGTGCTCGAAGCAACCTAGCCTTTACCTCGAAGTAAGTCGTCCTTATGTTCATGCTGGCCCCCTTTTCCACTATGGCCGACCCCCTTTTGCCAACTTGGAATCCTCGAACGTCGACTCAGAGCAGCCTCCCTGTATACTCAAAGTACGCTAGACCGCGACCCAAAGTCACTTATGCTCATGCTCGCATTGATCCGTTCTTTCCAATCTTGATATCAAACCAGGGTAACCGAACCACCCTGATCGAACCGCCAAGGCTGAGCCACTCTGACCTAACCATTAGTGCCAAATCAACATAGCCGATCCACACTTTCCAAACCATTAAGGCCGACCCACAGGTGCCGAACCTCATCGACCGACCCACCTTGGTTTTCCTACCATGGCCGAACGATACTTGCTGACCTTCATTGACTTATCTTCCCTGGCTAAACGATACATGCCGACTCATCTAAACTGATCCACGCATGATCTTCCTTCCTTGACCGAGCCACCCATGCCGACCCACTTGTATCAAACCATATATGTTAATCCTTCTACGGCCGACCCGCTCATGCCAAACTAATCGAGTTACACCGAACACTTATACCTCCATATCTCTTTTGGTTCGAAGCCCGTCTAGGCTTAACTATAGCCTCTTCAACTTTGCCTTGTAGCCGGGCCAAGTAGCCGGGTAACAGGTGCCGTCCTGTTTACCTTAACCGGAATAAAATGGGCACTCTTGAATAGTCCATCCACTATGACCCATATACTTTCATTCCCTCTATTGGATCTTGGCAACCCGTCTATGAAATCCATAGAAATGGAGTCCCACTCCCATAACGGAATGTCCAATGGCTAAAGCAATCCACTCAGCTTTTGATGTTCGGCTTTTACCTGCTGACAGTTCAAACACCGTTTCACGCATAAGCCAACATCCCTCTTCATGCCTTCCCAGAAGAAACTTCTCTCCATATCCTGATACATCTTCATTCCTCCTAAATGAATAGTGAACTTAAAACGATGGCATTCCTCCAAGACTTCGTTCCTTATGTCTCCCACAATTGGAATATATAATCTATCCTTCTTTCTCAACCATCCGTTCTGGTCAAGACTGAAATCCCTTTAGTCATCGCTCTTCGTTCCATCACTTAATTTCCTGATCCTTTCAGCTAACACTGGATCCTCTTCCTGTTTGGATGCGATCTACTCAATCAATACCGTTCGAACTTCTAAATAAGTCAACCTAGCAAATCCTTCACTAGAGTCAGCCTAGGATCTCCATGATACTCTACAAGCTGGCAATGCTTCTAAGTCTTCCCATTCTACGATCATAGCCAATACTGCGTTCTAATGCTTCCTACTAAGTGCATCTTAACCTTGTTACCTTTCCCCAGTGTATACTCTATTCCAAAGTCATAAGCGGCTAAAATTTCCAACCATCTCTATTGTCTTATGTTCAGCTCCTTCTGAGAGAACAGGTACTTCAACAATTTATGATCCATATATAGCTCGACCTCTCTTCCAAAAGGTAATGCCTCCATACCTTCAAGGCAAATATAACTGCAGCTAACTCCAATTCATGCGTCGAATACCTAATCTCATGTGGTCTAAGCCATCTACAAGCGTAGGCAATCACTTCACCCCTCTGCATTAGTACGGCTCTAAACCTTCTTCCACACGCATCAGTATAAACAACTAAATCTCGATTCCCTTCAGGAACCACTAACACCGGTGCATAGGTCAATATGTGTATCAAACTCTGCAATTCTTCCTCACACTTGTTGGTCCACACAAACTTTACATCCTTTCTCATTAGCTTAGTCATCGGTGCAACTATCCATGAAAAATCCTTTGTGAACCTCCGATGATATCGAGCCAATCCTAGGAAACTTCTTATCTCAGTTACTATTTCTGGTCACTTCCAATTATTAACGGCTTCGATCTTCTCTGTATCAACTGACAATCCTTTCTCTGAAACCATGTAACCAAGAAACCTTACTTCTTTCTTTTAAAAATGGCACTTTGGAAACTTTGCCTTTAGCTGATGCGGCATTAGCATCTAAAGCGCAACTTTAAAATGAACTTCATGCTCCTTCTCATCCTTAAAGTATATAAGAATATCATATATAAAATCCAAACTGAACGTATCCAAGTGCTTTTGGAAAATCCGGTTCATCGAATCCACAAAGAATGTCGGTGCATTAGTGAGTTTGAACGGCATAACTAACCATTCGTATGACCCGTATCTTATTATGAACGCCGTCAAAGGTATACTATCTTCTTCCACTCTAAGCTGATGAAATCCTATCACCAAATCCAATCGAGAGAATACCATGGCTCCACTCAGCTGTTCGAACAAATCGTCAATTCTCAACAATGGATAGCGCTTCTTTATCGTCTTCTCATTTAGCTTACAATAATCGATACATAGCCTTAACCATCCGTCCGGCTTCTTAGCAAATACTATGGATGCTCCTCAAGACGAACGGCTTAGTCTAATAAAACTCTTACCTTCAAAATCTACTAACTGAGCTTTCAACTCCTTCATATCTGTTGGTGTAATCCTGCTTGGCGGCCTACTCACCGATTCTGCTCTAGATACCAAATCTATCCAAAACTCAATGACCCGTTTCAACGGCAATCCAACTATAGGTTCAAATACATCTGTGAATTCTAAAACTACGAAAATGCGATTCAACTCATCTTCCAACTCTATAACACCCAACAAAGCATTTACCTCACAATTTGGGTTTTCTACGGCACAAACTATCCGATCACCACAATCTGGGTGTCTAAGTGATATTTTCCTATCCTAACATAATATCCTAGCATCGTATTTACTTAATCAATCCATGCCCAATATAATTTCGAACCTTAAAAAGTCAAATACATGCAAACTACAAACAAAGGTGTAACCTAGCAAGTCAAACTATAAGTGGTCACACTTCATCCCAAGCGTCGCATACCCTCCTATCAGATTTGCAACTCTTAAGGAAGTAATTAAATATATGGGTTCTAGGTTAAGTTTATCTACCAAATACCAGGATATAAAAAAATGAGATGCACCAGTATTAAACAAAACGCTAACAGACATACCGTGAATCTAAAGCGAACCTCCGAAGACAGCCTTTCCCTTCTCCTGCACTACTGGCCTTGAAGTAGCAGGCTCCAATGCAACTACTTATCTTTTATCTCCTTTAGTTGGCTCTTTGCACCGCTTCTTGTAGTGGTCGATCTGATCACAATTAATATACCTAATGTTCTTCTTTCCAATCACCTCCTTTTCTAGTACAACACTCATAGGCTTAGTGTCCTTTCTTGTCACACTTATAGAAGACCACCTCAGATTTTCCTTTCTTCACCGCACCTCCATTCTGAGCATTCTTTTTGTGGAATTTTTTTCCCTTTTGGCCGTGTCCAACCTGGACTTACTTGTCATTCTTCTTATCCAAACAAGTTAATATCTCCTCATGTCTCAACGCCATTTCCACTACTACATCGCATGGATCCCTGATGTGTGGTAAAGTAGCCCTAGCCAACTCCAGTTTCAAACCTCTGATAAACTTTTCATTCTTTTCAACACCGTGTCAGTGATGGCATACCCACACCGGTCTTCGAATCTACTAGCATATTCCAGAACAGACATCTCCCCTTGTTCCAGCTCAGCAAACTTCCTAACCAACACAAACTACGCCATTACCGACATGAACCTTTCCTGAAACCTCCTCCTAAACTTTTCCCACATCATAATCTCTTCATCCACACCAGCAGTTACAGTATTCCACCAAAACAAAGCAACTCTCTAAAGCTGTCTTGAAGCAAGTCTTCTTTTCTGCTCGTCATTGAGCCCTACGTCGGTAAAAATCCTTTCACAGTGTAGCAGCCAGTTTTCCACCTCGATAGCATTCTCGGTCCCAATAAACGGCTTTCCTCTAAGCCTAGTATAGTCTCTGCTCAAGTTAGCATACTGATTGACCATCGGAGCTTCTGGAATTCCTCCTCCAGCAGCATTTCCTCCAACAACCCCAGTAGCAATCCCATCTTGCATTATGTTTACGAAAAAATTATACATGGCCCCCATGTCCACTTGGGGAATCCTAGCACCAACATTCTCAGCCTGAGCCTGACCACTTCTAGCATTTGGTCAGGCATTTCCATTTGTCTGTCTCCTTTTAGATTAACTTTGCCTCTTCTTCCGTCCATATCTATATTCAAGCTTCATGAGATATAGAAGGATAGCCTTACAAAGACAAGAGTCTAGAGATAAAGCGTATACTTAAATATAGCAAATATAAGAACGTTACTGTAGAGTTATCCCAACCTCGTTCTTAACTTTAATTCCTAAGGATTATGTTTTCAAAAATCATTTTTAGTTAAAGTAATTTATAAACCTATGCTCCGATACTAAGTTGTAACATCCCCTATCTAAAGGTCTAAATTTAAGCGCTACAGATGCTGTAGTCATCTATAGTATTAACTTCCGACGACTAAATACAGCTATGTCAATGGTGTCTATAATATCAAAAGCACTTGAATATGAAACAAATCACAGCTTTCAAAACAAAATTTTCCATTACATTTCAAAATAAATGTTCCACGTTCAGATTACATAATCCCAAAAAGTTTCCCAGACAATGATAAAATATATAGTTATTACAAAATACACCAAGCGCGACATATGAAGATGCCCCCTTGGATTATCAGAGTCATATAGTCATAATTGACATAATGCATATGCAGTGGAAATAAATAACAACAAAAAGGACAGCTACTCCTAAATAGCTATCCGTTAGCTTCCTGCCTGCCTCTGGTAGCTTTATTCATCATCCTACTAAAAGATGAAAGAGCCTCGAACCTCAACCTACTCAAATCAATTTTGAGCACCCAAGAGTTTAAGGGGAAACATAAACTTCGAGTCAGACATAAAGCCAGGTGAATAATACTACACATCACAGTTATTAATGTTAAGTGAGACCACGCCGTTTAGCGGAATGGGTTACCCCTCACTAACATCCTTTTAAAACATATCTTTTGCAAATCTTTTCCTGCAACCAAAACTGGTTAAATACTGTAAAGCGTCATTATGTAAAGATACATATCAGGTAATAAAAGAACTATATGTTCAAACACTTTAGTTTTGTTTTGTTGACTATTAACCTTTGACTAACTCGGGCCCGCCAGACAAAATAACAAAATAATCTAACATCTGTTAGATACCCCTCTTCTGGACGGTCTGTCCTTAACCATGTGTTAAATACTTCACTTCTAGACGGTCTGCCCTTAACTTAACATCTCCTAGGGTCACTTGATCCTAATGGTTTTGCGGGCTCAATATAATATATATTCTCTTTTGTATGTAATCATAATTTTAGTTTTTCCTTTGTCAAAGCCCTACACACTAGAATTTTAGACTAAATTAGCTCGGGCCAATAGCTTATAGATATGGCACGACCCTATACCAATCTCATATGGTATTCTAATATTTAAGAGTCATTTTTACTAAGGGATATATTACCAAAATTTTCCTAGAAAACCTTTTTCAAAATGATTTAAAATCTTCGAATCAAACTCACACAAGGAAAATACATATACTCCATGCTTTACTCAAAATCACCTTGCCATGTTATATATATATATATATATATATATATATATATTACTCAATCCTTAGTTAATGAAAACATTTAAAAACTTGAAAGTACCCCTTTTGATTCTATTGAAAGTCCTCTTTTCAAAACCACTGAAAGCATCTCTTACGAAACCATGTAAAACCCTTTATTTATCTAGGCCGAAAGGCCAAAACCTTCCCATTTGAAACAATTCTTAAAACGTTTCGAAACTTTTAAAAATTTTCCTTTCGAAAGCATTAATACCTTAGACATCATATCTTAAAACACTTAAAAACATTGCTTTTAGTAAACCATTGAAAACCTTCCACTTCAATCCTTTCGAAACCATTAAAAAAATATCACCTTTCGACTCCTTCGAAACCCTTTGGGGAAACACCCCTTCGAAATCGTTTTAAATACCTTTCGAAAGCATCAAACCTTTAGACTCAAACCTTTCGAAAGCACATGAGTTCAATTTAATATATGTGGAAAAACACATTTCGAAACCATTTAAGTCGAAACCATTCTCTTTCGAAACCTTTGGGTTATACTTCAACAAAAGAAAACGAGCCATTTAAAACATCTAAGCCAAAAGCCTCTCTTTCAAAACTTATTCCTAAGTAAAGAAGTGATGGTGTCGATACCATCCCTTCAAAATCATTGGAGAAGGGGTTAATTTCAAAAACAAAACATACCTTCCGAAACCATTGACTTCAAAAGGTAGAAGAGCGGCAGCTAGGGGTTTCGATCCCTTTCGAAAGCATTATTTAATACATATGAGTGTAACCCATTTGAAACCTTTCCTTTTAAAATATTTAACCCAGTTAACAGACACTGAGTCGAAACCTAACCTTTCAAAAGCAAAGCAGACACTACCTTTTATATTAAAATAAATAGGCACTTTGACCCTTTCGGAACCCCTTAGTTTCGACTCTTACCTTCCGCTCTTTGTTCAATTAATTATGTACCAGGAGGTTGATACTATGTGCATTATTTTGTGGAAGTTGGCGGAGGGACTTAGTCGAAAGCTACCTGGGCGAAACCTAAAGAGGCGAAACATGCTTTTAACCTGAATTTATGATTTTAAATCTTTTTAAGTAAACTTTTTAATTAACCTGCGTTGTTTGTCAAACTCTTATTGGTTGATAATTTTTTTTTCTCTAAAAGTGCTTCCATAAGATTATAATTAAACTAAAAATTTATTTTACAAAATACACCTTCTCCTTAATTAAATATATAAAACATTTAAGCCTCATACCTTAAATAATTTTATATATTCATCAAAACCCTTAGGAAAATTCTACAAAAATTCCAGAAAATCCCCTCTATATGTTTTCTAACACATATAAATTTTAGACCCAATAATTTTTTATTTATCCGTAATTAATTTATAACCCAATAAATCATTTTCTTTACTAGAAAATTAATATAAAATCCACGTTAATTAAAAAATTATAAAAATCGAAACCCATCGCTAAAATATCATTTTTAATCAACATTTAAATTTCCATGGTATTTGGATGTCATTTAATAGGATTTTCATATCAAACATATCAAAAAAACTAATATGAACGTGTATAAATCATCAACAAGCATATATAAACTTTTAATCACTCAAACATGGCAATATCATGCAAAAGTCATTTCGGTTTATCCTAAAATTTGAAACTATAAGAAAAATGGGATGTAGCAATCATTCGACTTAACTTTGCGATTAAAGATGTGAGATTTGATGTTGAATAAGTTGATTTACCTCTTCCTCTTGAAAATCCTAGCTTTATCTTCCCTTAAGATTGAAAATGGTGGCCGACCTTAGGGTATTTTTGCTTGAGAAAATGAAATGAACATGTTTTAGATTTCCTAAGGGTTCAGGGTATAAGTTTATCCTATTTCCCATATTGCCCTCTTTTATTTCCTAACAATTTTATTGATGCTGTCTCGTTTTGATTTACATTTAACATGGCACGACTACCCTTAGTTAAATCAAATCTCAATCTATTAATCATCTTACATTATTTTATTACATTTAGCTAATTAAAATTCTAAATAATGTTACTAAAAATATGGGGTGTTACACATGCCAATGAAAATGGAATTCGACGAAAAACGCCTTAGAACGATACATGGATTGATCATACTTTGGGCATGGTCAAAGGTATAATAGTAGCTCGGCATCTCAAATATATATGAGCATCTATATCAAATACACCAAAACTAGATGGGAGACTGACGGACATACGTATTACAGATGACTACACACGTGATTGGTGAACATGACACACGTATTCCACCAATACAGCTCCTACAGTCTTGGTTACCTCGACGAACTTCGTGACTCATATCCATCGCATGTCATAAACACGCTGCATGACTACGTTATGCATTTGTCACGACCCTACATACGTCCCTAAATGGTAACAGGCTGCTGGTCTAGGTGACACATAGGGGCTTTACATTGTCGACACGCGGCTATATATGTTGCCAACACATGGCTTTGGTGTTGTAGATCTGGGACGGGACCACCACGATCAGGCTGTTAGGATGAATACTAGCTAATCTGGTTCAACTTCCATAGTATAAGAAAAGTTAGACAGCGAATAGAAAAATATTAAATATATAATATAATAGCTAACACATAGTTACATACTCATGCCACACACAGCCCAATAAGTATGCTGACACACGGCTAAATATGTGTCTCACCACAGCGAACCCATCATACATAATAAATCCCTGCATGAGTGTCACTCAAAAGCATTGGATAACCGAATAGATAACACAACGGCATCTCATGTCACTGTGTGTTACTAGTCCGTTTACTAAGAGCTCATATAACACACTCGTTCCTTCAATACTACATATAACGAGTCCAAAGAACCCGAGGAAATATTACCGAATGCCCCATCCTAAATGGTATTGAAACTCTGTTTATTCAGATTTCTCTTTATACATAATAGAAATCATTACATATTGCTTTAATTCATTTCATAATCTTCTATATTAAAATAATATTTCAAAATAATTTATAAATTACAAAATAAATTATATTTATTTCAAACCATAGAATATAAATCAAAATCTTCTTATTGTATAGAATTATTCATAATATTAATAAGTCAATTTCGAATCACCTAAGAGAGTGTGTGTGTGTACGAAAAGGGATTTATATTATAATGCTCTTAAAACTATTCAATAGTATTTTAAATTGATTTATCTTCAAAACAGGCTCATATACTAAAAAATCCCTTTTTGGAAATATTATTAAAACCTGTCAGTTACACAAAATTATCAAATGAACTAATTCCATATACTTAATTACTTTTGAAATTCTATATTTTCAGTTTTAAACAACTTTAATTTCTACAATAAATTCCAATAACGCATTTTATTTCCCAGCCACTTTTATTTATTTATAAATAATCTTCAAACAAATTTTAAAATCCCATAAATAATTTCCCGAAGCTTTTAAAATATTTTAGAAATGGGAAAATCAATAAATTGTCTAAAATAGAATTCATGAAGTAAAATCTTTCGAAATCAATATATAATCATCAATATAAATTTTATCGTTCGACCCAAATCAAACTCTATCGAATTTTGATCGTCCGTAATATGAACACACACATATATAAAAATAATTCCACATCAACATGTAATCGGATGGCATCTCCGTTGCATTTTGACGATCCAATATACACACAATTCCACCTTCAAATCCAAAGTCATATCTAACATTGCATAATCAATCCAATATCACAAAAAACCAATTTAACTATTCCAAGCAATATTTCAAGCAAGCAATTAATCTATAATCGAGATAAATAATAGCACAAAGTGGAATATAAATATAGATGTGAGGTATAAGGATAACTCACCGAAACGATGCTAGTATAACCAAATCAACGAATGCCTTCGCCACTGCCATCGCCAATCATCAGTGCCATCACCATTTCCATCAGTGGTCGCTACTATAACAAAAATCCCTATCCACTCAGCCATCTCATGTAACCCCAACACCACCAGTTGCCACTGCTTAAACACCATTGCTCCAGATTCACCATCATAGCCCCCCTATCATCAATGCACTCGAATCATCATCCTTCCACTTTGACCTGAGACACACGCACAAGATTCCTTTCTCCAGTGCACGCACACCTTCACGTCACTCGACCTTGTGGTGGACATGAAAGTCTATAGTATGGATCGTATAGTGTATATGCAAGTATATGTGACTAACTATATGATGTAACTAATATAAAATTAATCTAGTAAAATATAGACTAAGTACACCAGGATATTATACTGGTTCAGACCTCCCATCCTACTCCAGTTCCGAAGCTCCCCTTTGGAATTGACTATCAAACACCCTCACTTCGCCCGAAGGAATAGTCTTGGTTACAATAGCTTGTTCTTGTCAAGTGTTTATTCTATAACATGAATATTGACTACTAAGTACAAATGCTTCCAATATATATATCTAGAGAATATTGATTGAAGAGTTCTGAATATATGGAAGAGTTAGATACAAATATATAATTGCTATAGATCAGGAATATGTCAGAGTATAAGAGTAAAGAGCACAAGTAAGTAAGGTGACCTCTTGGATTCTTGATGTTATTTATAGTGGTAGAGTGATTCCTTGAGTAGTTACATCCATTAACTAGTGTTCTATGGTCACTTCTAATGGTGATGAAGAGTTGCAGCAAAGTGAAGGGAAGATGTCTTTTCAAATGCGGCAGTTGTTATTTGAGTTTCAAAATCCGAGTTCAGTTCCAAACCTCTGGAATATGTCTTAGATGTCTGGCTTTATATATTTTTGTATATAGTAGCCTTTCAGACGTCTAAGTACATTAACCAGACATCTGATTCTATCTGGTTTGTAATCCAAAGGATTTATTTAGACGTCTGGCTAGTGCACCAAGACGTCTGATCCTATGCACGTTGCTTTTTGCGTATCTGCGTCATTGCTCTACTGATCCTATCGATTTGTGGTCTCTTGGAATGTTCTTTGAGCTTCTTTCTTGTCACTCTAGTGATGTTACTTTAGCAATTACCTGTAAATAGAAATATATATGCATATTCGATTTCCATTGTATAGTTGCTGTCATTGAAACCGTAGATTTGATTTCCTAACAATCTCCCCCTTTTTGATGATGGCAACTATACAATGTACTTAAATATAATTTATAAATCTCCCATTGAATATGTGCTTATTTTTAATGTTTTATAATTATACTTATAATTCTTCCCCTTTGGCATTATCAAAAAGAATTATAAAGTTTTAGCCAATCGTCAAAGATAACACACAAAAGGAAAATTTCATACGAAATTGGTTACATTAATAGATTTTAGCAAATGTACAAGATTTGAAATCCTAAAAACCTAAAATCTATGATTCCTTCGGAGAAGCTTTTTTTTGATCATTCCCTGTTTCTTCTTTTTGATAAGTACTAGGCTCTGTAGGAGATGTCAAAGCTTGTTTGAGAGGTTCGTCCTCAGAAGGTTTGGAATGTTTTGTGGAAGGAGAAGGTACTGCGGTTGGCCAATCTTCAAAAGGAGGTGTTGGTCCACGAATCCGTTGGAGTACTTCTTTGAGAACCGATAGGACAATTGAAAGTGATTCTTCAACTGTTGCTAGGCTATAGCAAACGATGTTTCGAAGTTGTCAATACGCTTAGCCAAAAGTTTTTGATTTTGAGATAATATATGTTGATTTCAAAGGGTTATATCTCGAATGCTTTCATTTGGATTGGTATCTGTTTGAGTCTCCACAATCTCATCCTGGACTGGATGATCAAATGGTGCAGGAGGAGGTGGAGTTGCTTCTCAATGTTGTTCCTCCTCTTAAGATGGTTCATTGTGTGGTTGAGGTGGAGGCTCAACTTGTCTGGTTTGACGATTGTGCATCCAATCTTCAAGGATATAAATTCTGGGGGAATCTCGGGTAAGTGCATAAGTGAGAAAAACTTGGTGGAAGCATATTTTGGAGAGATTTCTTCAAAAGTCGATAGGTAGGAAGGGATGTTGTATGCACGAAGAAGTCTCATAATATACGTAGGGTAGATAACCGATGGCTGTGATCGAGTCCAAAAATGTTTGAGCTCATCAAAGATAAATTTGGCCCAATTCACCCTTGTTACGATAAATAGAGCATATAAGGCTTTCTGCTCTAACTCGGTTATTTGCTCATGGCTTCCCATACGTGGAGCGATGGTATTTATTATCATTCGAGTAAGAAGTCATGCTTTTGGACGTAGATATTTAGAGGCAAATTTTGGCATTTCATCCTCCCAAATTTGATGGGTTATACTATTCCTTGGCTTGAAGCGCATATCAGAAATATTGTATAAATCTTCGCCCGTGTCAGAACATCTTAGTGTTCTACTAATTATGCCAGGAGTGAGTCTAATCGTGTTTCCATACACGCTAGACCATAGCCAACTATCTTCATCTTTAGTGTTCCATACTGAAGTGCTATCCAAATTTGCATAGAAAAGAAATATTGCCAATTGATCGATTTGGATGTCATTAGGAGTGAACGAAATCAATGTTTCAAGTCCGGCATTCTCACACATTTCATCCAAATCATACATTGGAAATTTAAGTAGGTTATAGAATGGACCTGTGTGAATCTTTTTCTTTTGTGTATCCTCATATCTCTTGATTGAGTGTGGTACTCTATTCATCCATCTTTTGATTTGATCATCCGAGCAAACTTGAGGATTTGAGGATGATGTTGGTTGGTCTTGTTTTTGTTTGGATATCTTGGGATTTTGGTTCTAGGAGGCATTATGAATTGAGCTAGCGTACAAAAAGATGATTTTGAGAGGAAAATCATCAATGGAGAAATCGCAAATGCAAAAATTAGAAATGAAAGTGAAAAAAATGACGTTATCTGGATGATTATAAAGTGTCGATTGAATTTCAAACGTCTGGACGCTAAATCAGACGTCTAGTTTGCCCTAAATCGAATACAGTAGATTAGTTATGACGTCTGGTTTATCTTCTAGATGTCTGGTTTGATCGAATTTAAAAAAAAATTGATAGTCAGAGAGATTTTCCAGACATCTGGGTAAAATATCAGACATCTGAAATAGGTCAAGTTTTCAAAACTTGGTGGCAGAGACATAACTCAGACGTCTGGATCGAATTTCAAACGTTCGAAATAGTCTAATTTTAATTTCGAGGAGGCAGAGAAAATTTTCAGGCGTTTGGGGGGGTATAACAGACATCCGACATATGCACAGTGCTGAAAAATAGAGGTATATCAGACTGTCAGACGGCTGAGGTCCATATCCAGATATATGAAATAGGCAATTTTTCTAAAAATAGCCTAAAATTTAATGGTTTTTCTTATTTCTCGATTCTCTATTTAAAAAAAAACGTAGTATTATTTGTGTGAAACAAAATAACAAATAAACATAGATACACATACAATTTAATTTATTTAGATGGCGATGGAGTTTTACGATCTTCTGACTCGTTATCTGTAACGACCCAAAATTTCTGTTATTTGAAATTCAGATATTTATTTGATTTTAAATATCAATAAGTAAAATTTGTAAGTCGAATAAATTTTATTTCGAATATCTAGATTTAATTTGATAATTAAATCGATAACTTAATATTTGAAATTACAGAAAAATTTAGAAATTGGGTTTAATGTGTATAAAAATGATTTATAAAGTTATATTAAATCATATTGGAGTTAGAACAATGTTTGTGAACTTTTAAAATTGAATTAAAAGTTAAATTGTGAAAATTGAATATTTTAATATTTAATTGACGAGTTAAAATAGTCATTTTTCAAACAGTCTTGGATTTCGACGAAACTAGTTTCATCGGATCCGCCATGTATTATTATAAGATTTCAAATTTCGTGTCAATCGGATTTACCGTTTATCCGGGGCAAGCCAAAACGCATAGAAATTAGTTTAATCGATTAATTTAAATTTGATCGTTTATCTCCGTAACTGGCACAGATGATCAAATTGGCTCTCGATACCTATTCCATTGTGTCCGGAACGCGGGGTAAACCCTAGAAACGTCGGTCACCACACGAGATTTGGAGTTCGAAAAAATACGATGAATAGTGCGTTGAAAAATTTCTATAAAAGGACCCTTATTCTCATTTTTTGCAAAACCCTATCTCCCAAAACCCTAGCCGGCCCTAATTATTTTCAATGGCTGATGTTTTCCAGAATTCATCCCTTAATCCCTCTAAATCCGTTAACAATTAAGAAAAGTTTCCAACTACAAAATGGTAGAGCTTCTCGAGATCTTCAAATCTATACGGATATGATCGTCTATAGTTGAGGAAATCAACGACAAAACGCCTATGTTCATCACGTGTTCACGCACGTTTCACGCGGCTATGGCGCAGCTGAGTGGGGCCGGTCTAAGGGTGGTGGTGCGCGGCGGTGGGGGTTATGACCTGGAAGAGTTTGATCATCGTCAAAATCGATGTGGGAGGGGTGCGTTGCAAACCCTAAATCGTGAGTTATGGGTTCGGCCAAGCTGTGTATTCGCGTGGGGAGGAAGAAACAAAGGAGCGGCCACGATCTTGTGATTGGAATCAACGGCCTGATCTAAATGTAGGGTTTAAAAATAAAATAAATTGAAATTATTATATTATATAGTTTGTATAAACTTTGAAATAACATAACTTTTTCATACGAGGTCGAAAACGCACGAAACGAATTGCCACGGGTTCGTATGGAAGAGCACTACGCAATGGAGCTGGATTGGAGTCGTTTGGTGCTAGTGATAATTTAGGGTAAAATTAAACGCGTGTTTAATTTTATTCGAAATAAAACCCTACTACTGTTATTGGAAACTCAAGGTAAGATCTTCTCACTCAATCGAATCTGTTTCGATATAAATTTTAAATAGTTAGATTTAAAATTGCTTGATTGTGTGATTGGATGATAGTTATTATCTGTTGTATTGAAATAGACCATATACGTCGTATATTAAGCGGATGTTATTTATTAAACACATATACCGCGATAATTCGAACTTGATATGGAATTGGTATTATATATGTACTTGGAGTTGATTTCCCGTATTATATAGCAGATGAGACCCTATTATGCCGCATAATAGCGGATAATATTTTATAATTCCCATATACTGCGATATTTCACCTCGAAGTAGAATTGGTATTGTGCTAGCATCTTTGGATGCAGGGAAACAGGTTGGAGGGATCCAACCGGATTCCTCAAACATTTGAATTTATTTCATATGTTGTGTGTTGGTTGATTTATAATCCGTGTGATTATCTTTGTGATTGAGATTGTTAAAGGCTAAAAATTTATCCGAATATATTTTTGGTATCGTTAGATGCCGAAAATAAATAAAATTGGATTTTTGAAAATTTAAGTTGAGAATTTATAATAAAATTTATTTTTGAGAATCGCATAAATTTGAAGGAAGGAATTTTTAAAATGATAAAGTTTTATTATTATCTTATTGAATAAAATTCCAAATTATGGTAAAAAGGCTTAATAAATGGATTTTCGATAATATTATTCAAAAGTTGAAAATTTATTCAAAATATGGATTTTAAAGAGTTGGAAAATAAAAGAATTTGTATTCTTTAAAAAAAAAGAAATTATTTTGAAAAGAAATAAATTTAGGAATCCATTTGGGTGGTAATTGAAAATAGATCTTTTGGAAATCCATTTGGAAATTTATTTTGGTGTTTTGAAATGAATTTGGAATCAATTTGGAAATTAATTTGAGATTTAGTAGAAATTGATTTCAATTTGAAATTTGAATGAAATTCACTTAGCGTTTAATTTCTTGGAAATCAATATGGAATTTGATTTGGTGTTTTTGGAAATCAATTGAAAACTGATTTTGGTGTTGAAAGTGAATAATTGAAATCGATTTGAAAAATCGTATAAAACGTGAATATTTGGAAATGTAAATTCACAATGGAAATTTATAAGGGAAATCTGTTTTAAAAATAAACATTGATTTATTTTTAAAAGTGTGGAAATAAATTTACGGATTTGGAACGTAAATTTAATAAATCGGTAAGGATTTATTTAATTGGTTTGAATGAACCATTTTGAAAGGAAATTATATTCTCCCTGGGAAGCCGAATAAGATTTTCTGAATAGTTTTGAAATATATGTATATAAAATTCCAGAATTGGGTTTGAAAAGAATATTTTGGAGAAATTAACTTCTTAAATTGTTTTAAATCCTTAAGTAAAGATTTATTAAGTTGATTTTTGAATTGATTATTTCTAAGATTTAATCAGTAACTGTTTTAGAAAATAGTTATTTAAATAATTATACTCTATCTACTAATTATATTTTGAAGAAAAATAGTTTGGACCTAAGTTATATGTAATATTGGTATAATATTTTTATAACTAATATTTTAAGCAAAGTGTTTAAAGAAAAATAGTTTTGTTCCAAGAAGTTTTCCAAATATATTTTGGATAAGTAATATAAGTTATTTTTAAAATATTTGAACTCGGCAGATTTCCAGTGAAAATGAATAACTATTTGTAAGTATTTTCCGCTTAAGGAAAATGATTTGAAATTCAATTTCAAAAGTTGTAAAGGCGAAAATTGATTTGAAATTTGTTTTCAAATGGTTGAAGTTTGGAAAATATATCTTATAAAGATATTTTTGGAAATAAATAATTTGGAAAATTATTTGAAATCGGGTGATGTTGTGAATATTGATTGATAGTTAAATAACCGACTATCAATATTGACCCTTGAATGGCTATTTGTTGTGAATTGGTTGAAATTGAATGCTACACTTATTTTTAAATTATTGCGCTCGTTATTCGGATTACCCATTCTGAATAGTGATACGACGCAATGGATAGCATTGAAGACCGGCGTTGAAGACCGGGTATTTGTGAAAATGATAGGATGACCTATCGATTGTCTCTGCACCGTTAGCTACGGTATGGAGATTTCCTTTGTGATGGGAAATTCTATCGGGATTGTGAATACTCGGATTGCAAGGGCTTCTTTTGAAGTGCCTTCGGTTCTGTTCGAACCCGGAACAGACTTGTATGGTTACGTGTCTGACATTACATTTTGAGATATAAAGCAGATTTATTTCAAATACATCTCTGTTGGTGATGGAGAATTTATTCTCTTAGCTTAACACCCTTCTCTGAGATGTACGAGCTCAGAGGTTTTGTAGTTGAAGGTTATCAGCGATATACTCCCAATTAGTAATGTGGCATGCTGAGTGTTGCTGTGTGATGATTATTTATTGATCATTTGTTGATCAAAGCGTGGCTTTGTGAAAAAGCGTAGCTTTATGGACGAGACTTCGTCGGACCTCACACCCCGGAAATGGTCGAACCAGGAATATGCGGCAAGGTTATGACCGTCGCTCCCTTTAGGGTATGTCATTTTCTTCTGGAAAAGGGTGGTGTCAGGTATGGAGCCCTGATGCTTAACCTATGTGGTTGCTCCAATCTCATTTTTTGTGTGGTTGTCGCTTTGTGATCGAGAGCCCTCGGATAAAGGTCCCAAAGGACCGGGGGTGGCATATTCGTGTAGTAGTTACCTAGTTATAGAAGTAACCCGGCCTTGTGTTGGCAGAGAGCTGGTTAAGTTCACGCGACGTCCCGCCAGAGGCGATCCCATGTGGCAGTAGGAAGTTCCTTAGCCTGACCATTTGTTGGAAATCCAAAGAAACAATACGAACCTTATACGGTTTTAGTTGTATAACCTGCCATGGAATGTGGCGGTAACCTGCTATTGAACATAGTAGCTATAGTAGGCATACGATAATGGTCGTATGTTGGCTAAGATTTATATTATACGTTCGAAAGGTTTTCCACTATGCACTTATAATAATAATATCAAAGAAAATTTGTGTATCAAGCATGTTTGACTATCATAAGGAGAAATCTCCTCCAATTCTGTGTTTGCATTGTGTGTGTGCGGGGAGGCCTTATGGTAGTTTCATTTTCCAAAAGCATTGCGGATATTTTTCACTTCCCTTATTGTTGTTTTAAAAGACAAATAACTTTTTTGAGTTCTCACACCAGTCCCATGACTGACTTGGAGTTTATTGTTCCCTTCCTAAACTCTGGGTGCCCATAATTTTTTCCACATGGGCAGTCTAGAGTCAGGTTATCGGGTTATTCTGGTTTAGGAGTGCTATGGCGCTCAAGTGGCGAGCTGGATGGCGAGACGTATTACTTGTATATGATATTATGTTTCCGCTGTAAATTCACTTGTAGGGACATGTTTGTACAACTGTCCATTGTTTTGTTGTGTTGTATATTGTTGTTGTACACTCTGATGATGTAATGTATAAAATGTATAGTTCTTTGTTTTAAAGATTATTCATTTATCTATTATAGGTTGTTCCGCTGCGATTGTGAGATTCTGATATTGTTTCAGTTCTGTTTTCTTGCTTCTTCTATCTTTTTCTTCTACCTCTACTTTTTAACCTTAACAATTCGGTTTTCCGGCATTCGATTATTCGGCATTTGATACAGTGGACGTATTGATGTCGATTTTCATGAGTCGAAAATCGCAATCGTTACATCGTTATCCCTCCATGGTTTAAGTAGAGACCATATATTTCCACGTTCGTGGGTTCTCGAGGAGCCTGAGAATCGTCTTGGTGAAGGATCCAAAGGGGTATGATAAGGAGAAGAGGGATCCAAGGAACTGCAAGGCTTTGGAAGTGGTTCATGGACATTTTTCTTCCGTGACGTACAAAACTTCATCGCTGCTTGCTCCAAAAAGCTTAACCGGGGTGCTCTAACTTTTTGTTCAAAATATAGTTCTCTTTGCAGATCTATTTGTTGTTTTTGATAGTGATGAATTTCATTAATTTTCTCCTTTGTGTTAGAAGAGACAAATAGAGACCGTTTGGTCTTTTTGCTGTCAGGAGTGAATCCCGTGTGATATGAGGACCACATATACATCGGTTCCTGATTTGGTGTGGGTGTAGGAAGCCGTTGTGGTGCATCGATCGAGCTATCCGTCGTAGATGTCAAGATGGATATATAAGAATTTTCAGAAGACATGACTATATTTTGTTCTTAAAAATATGAATTGTGTATATTTTTTTGTTGTTGTATAACTGTTTATATAGAAGTTTTAAAAATTATTTATAGAAAATTTGTAAAAAACTAACTAACCAAAAAAAACAAAGGTGCAGAATTTCATTACAATTTGTGGATAGAAAAACTAATGGCTAATCATAGCCTAAAAGAAGGAGTGAGTATTAAGTAAGCAGATCGTGAAGAGAGCAAATCCCTAATCACGACGGAGTTTAGTAAAAGTTTGTTCATTTAGGTGTTTTGTAAAGATGTCTGCTATTTGATTTTCGGTATTTATGTATTCTAATGAAATAGTTTCTTTTTCAACATTGTCTCGTAAAAAATGATGTCTTATATCTAAATGCTTAGTTCGCGAGCGATTGACAGGGTTGTTTGATAAATTTATCGCACTCGTGTTATCACAATATATTGGAGATTTTTGATAATTTTGCCAAAATCCATAAGTGTTTGTTGCATGTATATCACTTGTGCACATGCTAGAGCTGCTGAGATATATTTGGCTTCGCAAGTAGATAAAAAAACACAAATTTTCTTTTTGCTAAACCATAAAACTAATGATTGTCCAATAAAGTGACATATTCCACTAGTACTCTTACGATCTGTTCTACATCTACCGAAATCCACGTATATGAAACTAGTTTAAATGATGATCCTTTAGGGTAAAATAAACCATAATCTCTAATACTAGATAGATATCATAAATTACGTTTAACAGCTCTTAGGTGAGATTCTTTTGGTTTTGCTTGAAATCGAGCACAAAGACATACAATCATCATAATATCGGGTCGACTAGCCGTGAAATAGAGTAAAGGACCAATCATGCTATGACATAATTTTTCTTCAAAATCTTTTCCCTTATCATCCTTTTCTAAGTGAACAGTAGTACTCATTGGTGTTGGTTTGCTCGAAGTTTTATCCATTTCAAAACGACGTAATAGATCATTACAATATTTTTCTTGATGAATAAAAATACCATTTTCAAGTTGCTTTATTTGTAAACCTAAGAAGAAATGCAATTCTCCCATATGTGACATTTCAAATTCATTTTTCATAATATTTGAAAATTGATCACATAGATTTTCGTTGGTTGAACCAAATATAATATCATCAACGTAAATTTATACTATTAAAATATCGTTATTTTCTCGTTTAATAAATAAGGTTGTATCGATTTTGCCTATTTGAAAATAACATGTAATTAAGTAATTTTTAAGACATTCGTACCAAGCATGAGGAGCTTGTTTTAATCCATATAATGCTTTATGTAACTTAAAAACATGGTCGGGATATTTTTCGTGAACAAATAATGGGGGTTGTTCCAAATATACATTTTCTTTAAGAAAACCATTTAGAAAAGCACTTTTGACATCCATTTGAAATAGTTTAAAATTGTGATGAGTTGTAAAGGCGAGTAATGTATGAATGACCTCCAATCTTGCTACTGGAGCAAAGGTTTCATCATAGTCGATACCCTCTTCTTGGTTATAGCCTTGAGCAACTAAACGTGCTTTATTTCTAACAATATTTCCGTTTTCATCTGCTTTGTTTTTAAATACCCATTTTGTTCCTATAACCATTGATCTTTTGGTCTTGGTACTAATTCCCAAACATTATTACGTGCAAATTGATTTAATTCCTCTTGCATAGCTATTATCCTAAAATTATCATTTGAAGCTTCTTTATAATTTTTTGGTTCAAAATTTGACATGAATGCTATATGGCTTATTTGATTAAGTTGATTTCTAGTTACTCTAGAATTGAGATCTCCAATGATATTATATTTTGGACGATTCTTAAGAATTCTAGGGGATGATATCAATTTTGCCCATTTGTCTTATTATTAATAGAATTTGTTGAATTTATTATTGGAATTATTTCTTCATCATCACTAGTATGATGGTTAAGAAAATTTTCGTCGAACGAGACATGTAAACTTTCTTCAATAGTATTATTTCGTTTATTAAAAAGCCTATATGCTTTGCTGCGATCCGAATATCCAACAAAGATTCCTTCATCGGCCTACGGGTCAAATTTTCCCAAATTATCTTTTGTATTTGATATAAAAAAAATTTGATACAAAAGTTTTAAAGTAAGATACTTTAGGTTTTCTTCCAAAAAATATTTCAAAACAAGTTTGTTTAGTCATACGACGTATGCTTACTCGATTCAACACATAACAAGCTGTGGCAATAGTTTCAGGCCGGAAATGTTTTGGTAGGCCACTACTATTTAGTAGTGTTTGTGCACATTCTTGTAACGTATGATTTTTTTTCTTTCTACTATACCATTTTGTTGAGGTGTGCGAGGAAAATAAAATTATGACTTATTCCTTTCTTATTGCAAAAATTAGCAAAAAGATCATTTTCAATTCTCCGCCGTGATCACTTCGACTATTTTAATTTTCAAATCCATTTCTGTTTTAATTCTTTTAGCAAATATTTTAAACATACCAAAGGTATCACTTTTATGTTTTAAAAATAATTTCCATGTATATCTTGAAAAATCATCAATTATTACGATAACATATTTGTTGTGATTTATGGATCGTATTTGTGTTGGACCAAATAAATATAAATGTAATAGTTCTAATGGTTGTTTTGTAGAAATATTATTTTTAGATTTAAAAGAACTTTTCTTTAGTTTTCCAATTTGACAATCGTCACATAAATTATCTACATTATAATTTATTTTAGGTAAAACTCCAACTAGTTCATATTTTGCCAATTTATTGATATATTTAAAATTGATATGACAAAATCATTTATGCCATAACCATGGATCATCATGTTTCGAGGTTAAACATAAATTTGAATTTTTACTTATATTCATGTTTAATACATAAATATTTTTGTTTCAAAAACCTACAAATACAAGTTGTTTGTTATTATCGACAATATTACATGTATCTTTTTCAAAATTTATTTGAAAACCTTTATCGCATAATTGACTAATACTTAGTAGGATATGTTTTAAATTTTCTACTAATAAAACATTTATAATAATAGGAGAGTTAGAAATACCAAAGTTGATGACTTCTCCAATGCCCACGACATATCCTTTTGAATTATCTCCAAAGGTTACTGTTCCACCATCGACGTATGTTATATTTGATAACATTTTTGAATTTTCGGTCAAATGCTTGGAGCTTCCGCTATCTAGTATCCATTTCTCCTTATGTTTTATTTTGGTACTTGCAAAATAAAAGATGTTTTAATTGGTACACATATACTTTGTTAGGGTCCTAGATGTTAGAAGAATGTAGCCATACCCAAGATGGTTTGGTGCCTTTATAAATATAATTTTTATTACAGACTACATTCTCTAAGAAATTATTAATATATTTTTTCCAAAAAAATTATTATTTGTCTTAGGAATCCAAATTTTCATATTTTTGGTATTCATATTAGACGTAGGTAAACTTTTAGTCTTTTTATAACATAATTCTTAGCATCATTTCCTTTTTGTTTAGGAGTATTTTTAAATCCTATTCCATTTCTATTACCTGATGGTTTTGAAGTCTTGATAAGATTTTCCAAATCTTGTTTTTCTTGATTAAATTTTGATACATTATTTGCAATTTTGTCTAATTTTTCTTTTAATTCTAAATTTTCAATTTTCAATTTTCAATATTTCAATATTGTTTTTCAAGTTGACATTTTCTTTTAACAAAGTATCCTTTACTATTTTAGTGTTATGAAAATCAATAGCAATAACCTCACTTTCTGTCAAATTATTTTTAATTTTTTCTCGAGATAATCCTAGTTCTTCTTCTAAGATAATTTTTTTCATCTTTTAACATTCCTACTTCAGGTTCTAATCTATTTATTTTGACTATATGTTCTTTGTTCAATTTTTTAATTTGTCTAAATTTATCATCTAATTCCATGCTAAGTTTTAATAATTCGTTGTAGCTAAGTTCGGGACATACCTCATCAGTTTGTGCCATAAAACACATATTAGCTTGTTCTCCGTCACTATCGCTATCACTTTCAGATGATGAAGAATCCGAGTCATCCCATGTTACTTTGAAAGCCTTCTTATTTTTGAGTTTTTCAAATTTGTTCTTCTTTTTATCATTATTGAGCTTGGGGAAATCTTTCTTCATACGTCCAAATTGATCACATTCATAATATTTGGTTGACGTTTGATTCGTTGAGCTTGATTTTCCTCCTTTCTGAAATTTAGTCATTTTCCTAAACTTCTTGAATTTGTTGTAATTTTGGCAATAAATACAATTTCTTCTTCGTCTAAGTCGGAGTTTTCATTTGTTGCTGGGAATGCTATGTTCTTCTTTTTCGAATTTAGTTCTTTTCGTGCCTGCAAATTATCTTCATAGGACATTAAATTTCCTATCAATTCTTCAGCAAGAGTGCTGAAATGTAACAACTCGTATATTTGTACCATTTAAATTGACAATAATCCACACATGTCAACTTAAATAATACAAAACACGAATTATTAATGGAGTATATATATAAACGAGAATCATCACAAAATCACAGAAATAACATAACAGAATAGAGCAGTGGAATTACAACATAGTCATAATAGTAGTTCATGTGGCTACTAAGAAAATACAACAATGTCTCAAGTACTGAAATCGAACAACATAGATGTCTGATAATATCCAATTAGGAAAGAGCAATACTGATAAGATAAAGATAATGATAGTCTTCAGGTCTTCAGCTCCAAGCAGAACAGCAACAACAATCCTCAGTCTGATCCGAGCATAAGCATAAACAAACACTCGAATCAAGACATATATTCTTATACAAATAATATGATTCAAATTTTAAATAGAAATAACTCAAAGATGAATGGAATAACATCTTTCAGGATCCGTTAAAATATCTATACATAGTAATATACGATAAGTAGATAATGTCTAACAATAAATTAAAATATCAAGATAGTGTTAAGGTGTTACCATTGTTCCCCTTAACTCATTTTATATAGCATTATAGACTATACAGCACTGTAAACTCCACTGTAAACTAGTGGGATATCTGGGAGTACTCAATAGGTATAATACAAAAAAAATTCGAAGTGGTCGCATATATAGGGATACAAGTATGACAAGGCACGTGAGGCAATACCCAAGGTAGTGAAACTACCGTTTGCCTGATCCGGACTGGTGAGAACGCATCGCCGCAACGATCGCAACACCGCGAAACAACACTCCAAATTCAAAGGTGCACACCAATCAATAACAAGTAATGAGTAGTTTACGAAGAAGTGTGTTTGCTTGAGGTAGCTAATCCCATTTGGCCATGCACGACTCCTGTTTTAGTCATTTCCAATTTGACATAAGTGTCAAGGTTATCCATTATCGTTCTCTTTCTTCAATCATCACGTATGCCATTCCAATCACTTCATTCTGGATCACACTCCGCGTATAGTTATCAAAGTGGTTTTCGGTTTAGACAGTGAGTATGTCCCTAGCCGATTCCGGTCTCTTTAATAACCTTTGTAATTATTACACCGATTGGTCGTTTACTATATTTCAAAACCAAATCAATTTCAATTCTAATTAGAGTTTATAAATCAAAATTTCATTCGTCTTCCCATATCAATTTCAATAATTTATGTTTCAAAACTTCCAAATTCATGATTTCAAAATCTTATAATTCAATTTCAATTTTTATTTAAACAATTCAATATTGATTAAGTTTATATATAAGTTTCATTCCGAAATCATTTAAATTGATTTAATTTAACATTCAAAACAATTTAAATTCATCGATCGATTGCATTCAATATTCGTTAAGTTAATTTATTTTTTTCACAATTTCTATTCAATTTCCAATTCATTAAATCAATTACTTAAGTTCAACTCCATTATATCAACTTACAAATTTAATTAAATTAGATTCGTCAAATCAATTCTTTAATTACAAGTCCTACATTAATTTCAATAATCACGCTTTTATTTCTTGATAAAGAAATTCAATTTCACATATTTATTTACTTAGTTACAAATTTCAAAACTCAATAAATAAAGAAACCTAATTTCACTTATTCAAGAAGTTCAATTTTACTTATTAAAGAATTTATTTTATTTAATTATTAAATAATTCAATCTTATTTAATTATTAAATAATTTCAAAACTTAATTACTAATTTCAATATTTAATTATTAAATAATTCCAAGACTTAATTATTAAATAATTCCAATCTTAATTATTAAATAATTCCAAACTTAATTATTAATTAATTAAATTTAAAACAACGTTCTTTCATCAACTACTATATTAAGATTTTATTTCAGATTAATTAATATTAACATTTTCTTTTTATTAAATCTCAAATTCCAACTTCATTTCAAAACCTTATTCTTTATTCAAATAAAATCTTTATTTTATTTTAAATCAAATTATTGACCAATTGGGTTTATTTAATTTTCTATCTAAGTCAAAGTTTTATTTTTTTATTTATCATTTCAACCCGATTCCATTTCAATTTAAAAATCAAAGCATAGGAAAGGGAACTTGCAGTGTGATAACTAGGATGGTGTCGAAGTAAACAAACAAGCAATAACAAACATTAATAACAATCCAATAGTTTATTTAAATAATCCCGAAATAATCGCATTAGTTTACATTTGTTGTTTATGCAAATTAATATAATTATTTCTAGAATCTACACTATCATTTCATGTAGATTAAAGATTATTACACTAATATTTATACAGTTCTTCACTTGATGTCTATTATTGAATTTCATACTACATCAATTATACAACATACATTCAATAATTCAAAACGTAATTAACCAATTCCTACATGTCAATTCATTTAAAGGGGTCATATCATACAAATTTAACTATTCAATTTCAACACATACATCAATTTCAAATTATTAACTATCTTATGTCAAATTCAATTGCATATTATTTATCACTTTAAACATTAACAATTTATCGCCCAATATAAACATCAAAAATTAATCAATTATCAACCAAACTGGATTATTATCGTATAAGAATATAAGTCGTGAAAATTAATTCACCTTTTGTGGTTAGAGAAATTGACACGAAGCAAGGAGAAGCACGAGTGAAAATGGTTCCACATGAACAATGAAACACTGTAATCATCGTCAAAAGAAAGATGATATTAATTCAAGCGAACGTTCATATATAATTTATAAAATTATATAGATACTCTTACCAATAACGGAGAAAGAAAGAAAGCTGAAAAATCGATGTTGCTGCAAAAGGGGCTTAACCGGTTGCTTCTGCACACAACAAGAGAGAGAAAAGAGGTTACTATTTTCAACAACCAAAATGGTTATTTGCGTATATATATTCCTACTGCAATATCTAAAAGCAACAGTATGCTTTCTTCATAAATCAACTGCTTAATCATTTTACTTTTCCTTTTTTTTTTTTTTTTTTTTTTAAAACAGAACCAAGACTTCTTTCTTTTTCCTTACCTGGCACTATCCCAATGGGTTCGGCAACCACATCTCCTCAACACAGTAGATTCAACAGCACTCCCACTACACGCACGCACCTTTTTTTTCCGATACTGTTTCATACTTCCCACAGTGGCGCATTCTTTACTACATACATACGCACATAAATTTTCACAAACACAACACGCATACACCAAAAACATGCACGCACACATTCACTTCCACACACAACACCATACACAGTTTCATCTCCCCTCCCTCACAGATCAACACAATTTCATTTCTCAACCTTCTTTTCTTTTTTTAAACGAAGCCTGCTTTCCGAAAATGCAAGCCGAGACTCTTTTTCTTCCCTGCTGAATGTGCGCATGCAACCGCACATACACAGCATCATTCACACTCTCTTGCGAGGTCAGGAGGTGGGTACTGGCGCGGCGAGGCAGGGGACAGCGGCTCTGGAAAGTGGTGGCGGAAGTGGCTGAGGAGTGGTAATTTGGCGTCGTTGCGCGTGCGAAGGGAAAAGTGGGCTGATGGAGGGGAAGCTTCGGTCTGGGCATGGAAGGCGGTGCTCGGTCGAGACTTGGGTGTTTGGTGCATGTGGAGTGGTGAGATGGCGGTAAGGGAGGGCGGAGGAAAATGGACGGCAGCGTTGAAAGTGGGTCGTGCGCATAGGGAAGAGGTGGCGTGTGCATATGAAGGATGAATTGCGTGGAGTTTGGTTTCATAAAATTTTCTTTTGCAAGTTTTAACAGTGGAAGAAATATAATGAAGGAGGAGAAAAAAAAATGGAGGAAAGAAAATATGTTTGTACCTGAAGTTTGGTGGATGAACAGTGAGCGAATGAAATGAATCGAACAGGTTTGGTTTCAATTTTTTTATTTAAATTTTGCTACAATAAATTTTCTCTCCGAATTCCAAAACGCCACACAAATTTCCAAGCCAACACCCATCTTCCAACTACCCAATTAATGCATGGCAGCTGAAAATTTTTCAAATTTTGATTGAGTACAAATTGTTTTAGTTTGGGCTGAATACGGTTTAACCGGTCCGCTCGAAACGGTTAGATTAACGCAACGGATTACGTCAGACTCCGATTTGCACGAATGAATATACCGTTTTGATCAGCACGACGAGGCGCTTCCAATGGTACATAGATAATTGTGATACGACAGTTTTATAAAAACACGAAATTTATGTCGAATAAATTATTCGATTGACAAAACAATTTAAATGAAGCAGGGAACGATGGAATTAGACGAAACGAATTGTATCGTCTAAATGAGATAAATTTTTACAACATTACCGTGTAAAAATATTTGAATTCGAAAGATAATTTTTTCACAGTTTAAAATGAATTGATATTCAATAAAAACACGTACAAAATTTATTGCAATATTTTGCGATGAAACTTTTTCTATATCCATGACTAACTGGACGCATCTCATAAACGAAATTTGGTCGTTAATTGGGATCGTATATAAATTTCAAATTTTTATATTAAAACGATGGATATAAAATTTTAAATTGGGTCGGAAATTCAGGGTCGTTACAATCTCCCCCACTCGAAACTTTTCATCCTCGAAAAGGAATGAAACGGGAGAAGTAGGAAAGAAGCAAGCAGAAGAGTTAAAATAGATTTGAAGAAAATTGAATTATACCTGAAATTAGTAATTCAGGGTTTGAATCCCGAATACTATCCTCAGTTTTCCACGTGCAATTTCGCTCCTCTGCACTCCACTGGACTTTGGCGAGATTGTCTGACTTCCTTCTAAGTTGCTTCGTCTCACGATCGACTATCCAAAGTGGGTTTCGCTCAATAATCAAGTCAGGCTCGATAACTATCTCCTCAAACTGAGCAGTGGGAATAGTCATAGAAGGATCGCGTACAACTTTGCGGAGATGTGAGACGCTGAACACATTGTGCACACCGACGAACTTTTCTGTTAACACAATTCTATAGGCCAAGGTTCCAACTCTTTCCGTAATCTCAAATGGACCAACAAATCTGTGAGCCAGCTTCCCTTTTCTTCCAAATCGAATAACATTCTTCAAAGGCGACACTTTCGGAAATACTTTGTCTCCTACACTGAATTCGAGATCTCTTCTCCTTCTGTCAGCGTAGCTCTTCTGTCTATCATGTGTCGTCTTAATCTTATTCTTAATTTCTTCAACCTTTCTGGAAGCTTCCATAATTATTTTTGGACCAAGCACCAATCGATCTCCAGACTCGATCCAACAAGCTGGCGATTTGCACGGCCGTCCATATAAGGATTCGAACGGTGCCACACAAATGCTTGCCTGGTTTATTAAAGATAATTAATC
Organism: Allium cepa; assembly: GCA_030765085.1. Lineage (NCBI taxonomy): Eukaryota > Viridiplantae > Streptophyta > Magnoliopsida > Asparagales > Amaryllidaceae > Allium > Allium cepa. Next base: position 255,359,109 of record CM060939.1, read on the forward strand.
CAAATTCAAATATACTTATTCAAATTTAAAATTTGATTTCTTTACCTAATAGCTATTATTATAAGTGAATTCAACCAAATGGAGATGGTCTTCCCAGGATCCACCAAAGTCTATAATACAAGCTCGGAGAAGGTCTTCCAAAATCTGATTCACCCTCTCAGTTTGACCATCTGTCTGAGGATGATAGGCTGTGCTCAGATTCAGTTTGGTGCCCAAAGTATCCTGGAATGATTTCCAGAATTTACTAGTGAAAATAGGATCTCTATCACATACAATACTAGATGGTACACTATGAAGTTTAACAACTTCTCTCACGTATATCTCGGCCAAACTCGAAGAAGTACGAGTGGTTTTTACTAGAATGAAATGAGCGGATTTCGTCAGTCTTTCGAAAATCACCCAAATGCTTTCGTTACCCTTTCTAGTCCTTGGTAGCCCATCAATAAAGTCCATAGAAATCTGCTCCCACTTCCAACCTGAAATCTCTAGAGGTTGGAGTAATCTTGCCGCCTTCCGGCGATCAGCTTTAACTTGTTGATAAGTTATGCATTTACTAACATAGGTGGAAATATCACGCTTCATTCCACTCCACCAATATAACTTCTTCATATTCTGGTACATCTTGGTGACTCCGGGATGAAATGAAAGTGAAAATTGATGGTTTTCTCTCAGCACTTCCTGTCTTAAACCATCGACACTGGGAACACAAATACGATTGTCAATTCTCAAGACTCCATTACTATCAACTTATGCACCCATCTTACTGTTAGCATTTCCGACTCTTCCGACGACTATTTCTTTGATGCGATAGAGCAGAGTGTCTTCATATTGTTTGGCTATAATGCGATCCATAAGAGCTGGGGAGACGATGAGCTGGAATAACATTCCTTCAACCAGATTACAACATGCCATTGCTTGGTTTCTGCTCAAAGCATCGGCTACGGCATTTGCTTTCCCTGGAGTGTAGTTAATATCAAGAACATATGCAGCCAAGAATTCGAGCCATCGGACTTGTCTCTGATTCAAATCCTTTTGTGAGAAAATATATCTCAATGACTTGTGGTCAGTGAATAACTCGAATTTGGTTCCCAATAGATAGTGCCTCCATAGCTTAAGAGCAAATACAACAGCAAGAAGCTCTAAATCGTGAGTTGCATAATTTACTTCATGGGTCTTTAGCTGATGACCAGCATAGGCAATAACCTTTCCTTTCTGCATTAAAACCGCTTCTAATCCATCACGGCAGGCATCAGTATAGACGGTCAATCCTTCACTTCCGTCAATAACTGTAAGAACTGGGGCAGAGGTCAACCTTCGCTTCATCTCATTGAAAGCTGCTTCGCACTTTTCACTCCAAATAAATTTCACATTCTTTCTGGTCAGTGCGGTAAATGGTGCGGCAATAGGAGCAAAGTTTTCTATAAATCCGCGATAATAGCCGGCCAAGCCCAAGAAACTGCGGATGTCTGTTGGAGTTTTGGGAGTCTCCCAATCCTGCAAATTCAAGGGTTTGAGTTTAGATTGTGATAAGATGTTTAGATGGAATTGACAAGTAAGGATGGAACTTACATTGATTACGGCGATCTTAGCTGGATCGACCGAAATGCCATTCTTTGAGACAATATGGCCAAGAAATCGTACTTCATCTCTCCAAAAGTGGCATTTCGAAAACATGGCTTTAAGTTGATGTCTGCGAAGAGTTTCAAGAACAAAAGCCAGATGTGACCTATGATCTTTCTCATCTTTAGAGAAGATGAGAATATCGTCGATGAAAACAAGAACGAACTTGTTAAAAACATCTCAGAAAACTCTATTCATCAAGTCGACGAAATAAGTTGGAGCATTAATAAGACTGACCGGCATAACCAGCCATTCAAAGAGACCATTTTCAGTGTGGAATGTTGTTTTAGGAATAATATCCTCAGCGATTTTGAGTTCGTGAAAGCCTGTAGCCAGATCGAGTTGGGAGAAAACTTTAGCTCCATGGAGCTGGTCGAATAGATCGTTGATGCGGGGCATTGGATATCTGTTCTTGTGTGTGAGCTTGTTTAGCTCTCTATAGTCCACACACATTCTGAGAGAACCATCAGACTTTGTCACGTATACAACTGCAGCACCCCATTCTGAATGACTTCGCCAAATCAAGCCTTTAGCAAATAAATCTTCAATCTGAACATTCAAGTTTGCCTTCTCTTTAGGAGCCATTCTCCTAGGAGGGAGAACTACTGGTCGAGCACCAGGTATAAGGTCAATGCGGAATTCGATTTTCCGCGGAGGTGGTAGAGAATTGACTTCTCCAAACACATCAGAAAAGAGTTGAACAACTGGAGTAGAGCTTAGGTCATTCAGATGGGAGTCAAGAGAGAATATAAAACTCCCAGCTCAATCTTGAGGCGATTTACCTTTAATAACTAAAGGTATACTCTTGTCGTCAATTAGAGAAACGGTTCGAGCTTTGCAAGAGATAACAGCTTCGAACTTTTGTAGGCAATCAATACCTAATAGGATATCGAATGCCTCGAATCCAAGTACAAAGAAATCCCAAGTGGAACGATGCATGCCATACATAAGCGTGACATATTTGCATACCCTCTTGAGGTTAGCGGTCCCTCCAATAGGATTTGATACACATAAGAAGGTAGATGCAAGGATAGGTTCCAATCCAAGTTTGTTACATAAATCAATAGATATGAAACAATGTGTTGCTCCGTGTCAAATATAACTCTAACAGGTGAAGTATGCAATATAAAAATACTCTGTAATGTACCTTGGTCATCCTGAACTTCCAGGGTAGGTGTGGAAATAGCAAAAACTCCAGATGGAGTGCCCCACTTCTGGGTAGGGCGGTCCTTCTTAAAGTGTCCTGGCTGTAAGCAAATGTGACATACATCTCTCTTGGCCATCTAAGCCGGTGGCGGAATAGCTACGCCCTTTGGGGATGGGCAACTACTGGCATAATGACCTTTCTGATTGCAGTTGAAGCAGGTGATAGAGGATATGTCAATGGGCTTCTTCTGAGAATAGCCAAGCCCGGATTTCTTCTGCCAGTTCTTCCTCTGTTGCTCAAAATTTGGCTTCCTCTTCCCAGCCTGATTAGAGGATGGCTGAGTAACTGGAGCCTTGGCGACTGGCATTCCCTTTGGCTTTCCCTCATACCTAAGAGCAAAATCCATCAACTCGGTGAAGGTTCCATGGACATGAGCTGTGAGGAGTTCGTAATACTCTAAACGTGCTCCGCGGATGAATTTCTCATTCTTCAGCAGTGGTGTATCAATTAAGCCAGGTCCGAACTTAGAGAGTTCATTAAACTTCCTTTCATACTCAGAGAAAGTCATATTGCCCTGTTTGAGGTCCATAAATGATCGATAAAGCTGAGCCTTTCCGGCTGCTGGCATCCACTGAGCCGTAAAGGAATCCCTATTCACAAGTGATATAAAGATGAGTCAAAATTTGACGAGATAGAAGGAATTTTATTTAGATGTAATTTAGATAGATTTCTACCTAAACTGGGCCCAAGTGATGGTTTCCTCGTCAGTACGAGAAGCGACTGACTCCCACCAATCGTGTGCCGCATCCTATAGCTGCCAAGCGGCTAATTTACGCTTCTGAGCGTCAGTGATCTCCAGACCGGTAAAGATTCCCTCCAGACTCTTCAGCCATTGTTGTGCTTTAATAATACTCTCGGAACTAGTGAATTTGACGCCGCCAAGCTGGGTATATTTTTTGCTAAGAGTGGAGAACCTGACTGCGGGAGCTGGGGCACGTGGTTCGGGAGCATTTCCTCTACCCTCGCCTCTAGCATTCCTTCTAGTACTCATCCTGAAATACCAAAAGTGATTTAGAATCAAATATAGAGATAAAAGAACTTAAGGAAATTTTAATCAACGAATTCAATAAGAAGGATGGAATCAAAGGATAAGGATTCTGAAATGATTCTCCTCATTCTAGGGTATGGTTACCCTATCTCTAATGAGTTTAAAACTCCACAGGCTAAGGTTTTCGGGAACCAAAGCTCTGATACCAACTGTAACAACCCGTATATTTGTACCATTTAAATTGACAATAATCCACACATGTCAACTTAAATAATACAAAACACGAATTATTAATGGAGTATATATATAAACGAAAATCATCACAAAATCACAGAAATAACATAACAGAATAGTGCAGCGGAATTACAACATAGTCATAATAGTAGTTCATGAGGCTACTAAGAAAATACAACAATGTCTCAAATACTGAAATAGAACAACGTAGATGTCTGATAATATCCAAGTAGGAAAGAGCAATACTGATAAGATAAAGATAATGATAGTCTTTAGGTCTTCAGCTCCAAGCAGAACAGCAACAACAATCCTCAGTCTGATCCGAGCATAAGCATAAACAAACACTCGAATCAGGACATATATTCTTATACAGATAATATGATTCAAATTTTAAATAGCAATAACTCAAAGATGAATGGAATATTATCTATCAGGATCTGCTAAAATATCTATACATAGTAATATACGATAAGTAGATAATGTCTAACAGTAAAGTAAAATATCAAGATAGTGTTAAGGCGGTACCATTGTTCCCCTTAACACATTTTATATAGCATTATAGACTACACGGCATTGTAAACTCCAGCGTAAACTAGTGGGATATCAGGGAGTACTCCATAGATATAATACAAAACAAATTCGTAGTCGTCGCGTATATAGGGATATAAGTATGACAAGGCACCTGAGGCAATACCCAAGGTAGTGAAACTACCGTTTGCCTGATCCGGACTGGTGAGAACGCATCGCCGCAACGATCGCAACATCGCGAAACAACACTCCAGATTCAAGGGTGCGCACCAATCAATAACAAGTAATGAGTAGTTTACGAAGAAGTGTGTTCGCTCGAGGTAGCTAGCCCCATTTGGCCCGGCACGACTCCTGTTTTAGTCATTTCCAATTTGACACAAGTGTCGAGGCTATCCATTATCGTTCTCTTTCTTCAGTCATCACGTACGTCATTCCAAACACTTCTTTCTGGATCACACTCCGCGTTTGGTTATCAAAGTGGTTTTCGGTTTAGACAGTGAGTATGTCCCTAACCGATTCCGGTCTCTTTAATAACCTTCGTAATTATTACACCGATTGGTCGTTTACTATATTTCAAAACCCAATCAATTTCAACTCCAATTAGAATTTATAAATCAACATTTCATTTGTCTTTCCATATCAATTTCCTTAATTTATGTTTCAAAACTTACAAATTCATAATTTCAAAATCTTATAATTCAATTTCAATTTTTATTTAAACAATTCAATATTGATTCAAGTTTGTATATAAGTTTCATTCCGAAATCATTTAAATTAATTTAATTTAACATTCAAAACAATTTAAATTCATTGATCGATTTCATTCAATATTCGTTAATTTATTTATCACACAATTTCTATTCAATTTCCAATTCATTAAATCAATTACTTAAGTTCAGCTCCATTATATCAACTTACAAATTTAATTAAATTATATTCGTCAAATCAATTCTTTAAATTACAAGTCCTACATTAATTTCAATAATCACACTTTTATTTCTTGTTAAAGAAATTCAATTTCACATATTTATTTACTTAGTTACAAATTTCAAAACTCAATAAATAAAGAAACCTAATTTCACTTATTCAAGAAGTTCAATTTTACTTATTAAAGAATTAAATTTTATTTAATTATTAAATAGTTCAATCTTATTTAATTATTAAATAATTTCAAAACTTAATTAATAATTTCAATATTTAATTATTAAATAATTCCAAGACTTAATTATTAAATAATTCCAATCTTAATTATTAAATAATTCCAAACTTAATTATTAATTAATTAAATTTAAAACAACGTTCTTTCATCAACTACTATATTAATATTTTATTTCAGGTTAATTAATATTAACATTTTCTTCTTATTAAATCTCAAATTCCAACTTCATTTCAAAACCTTATTCTTTATTCAAATAAAATCTTTATTTTATTTTAAATTAAATTATTGACCAATCGGGTTTATTTAATTTTCTATCCTAAGTCAAAGTTTTATTTGGGTATTTATCATTTCAACCCGATTCCATTTCAATTCAAAAATCAAAGCATAGCAAAGGAAACTTGTAGTGTGATAACTGGGATGGCGTCAAAGTAAATAAACAAGCAATAACAAACATCAATAACAATCTAATAGTTTATTTAAATAATCCCGAAATAATCGTATTAATTTACATTTGTTGTTTATGCAAATTAATATAATTATTTCTAGAATCTACACTATCATTTCATATAGATTAAAGATTATTGTACTAATATTTATACAGTTCTTCACTTGATGTCTATCATTAAATTTCATACTACATCAATTATACAACATACATTCAATAATTCAAAATGTAATTAACCAATTCCTACGTGTCAATTCATTTAAAGGGGTCATATCATACAAATTTAACTAATCAATTTCAACACATATATCAGTTTCAAATTATTAACTATCCTATATCAAATTCAATTGCATATTATTTATCACTTTAAACATTAACAATTTATCGCCCAATATAAACATCAAAAATCAATCAATTATCAACCAAACTGGATTATTATCGTATAGGAATATAAGTCGTGAAAATTAACTCACCTTTCGTGGTTAGAGAAATTGACACGAAGCAAGAAGAAGCACGAGTGAAAACGGTTCCACATGAACAATGAAACACTGTAATCATCTTCAAAAGAAAGATGGTATTAATTCAAGTGAACGTTCATATATAATTTATAAAATTATATAGATGCGCTTACCAATGACGGAGAAAGAACGAAAGCTGAAAAATCGATGCTGCTGCGAAAGGGGCTTAACCGGTTGCTTCTGAACACAACAAGAAAGAGAAAAGAGATTACTATTTTCAGCAACCAAAATGGATATTTGTGTATATATTCCTACTGCAATATCTAAAAGCAACAGTATGTTTTCTTCATAAATCAACTGCTCAATCATTTTACTTTTCCTTTTTTTTCTAAACAGAACCAAGACTTCTTTCTTTTTCCTTTCCTGACACTATCCCAATGGGTTCGGCAACCACATCTCCTCAACATAGTAGATTCAACAGCACTCCCACTACATGCACGCACCCTTTTTTTTCGATACTGTTTCATACTTCCCACAATGGCACATTCTTTACTACATACATACGTACACAAATTTTCACAAACACAACACGCATACACCAAAAACATGCACGCACACATTCACTTCCACACACACAACACCATACACAGTTTCATCTCCCCCCCACAGATCAACACGGTTTCATTTCTCAACCTTCTTTCCTTTTTTTTAAACGAAGCCTGCTCTCCGAAAATGCAAGTCGAGGCTCTTTTTTTCCCCAGCTGAATGTGCGCATGCAACCGCACATACACAACATCATTCACAAGCACGCACTTGCGAGGTCAGGAGGTGGGTACTGGCACGGCGAGGTAGGGGACAGCGGCTCCGGAAAGTGGTGGCGGAAGTGGCTGAGGAGTGGTGATTTGGCGTCGTTGCTCGCGCGAAGGGAAAAGTGGGCTGATGGAGGGGAAGCTTTGGTCTGGGCGAAGGAGGCGGTGCTCGGTCGAGACTTGTGTGTTTGGTGCGCGTGGAGTGGTGAGACGGCGGTAAGGGAGGGCGAAGGAAAATGGATGGCGGCGTTGAAAGTGGGTCGTGCGCATGGGAAAGAGGTGGTGTGTGCATATGAAGGAGGAATTGCGTGGAGTTTGGTTTCATAAAATTTTCTTTTGCAAGTTTTAACAGTGGAAGAAATATAATGAAGGAGGAGCAAAAAATGGAGGGAAGAAAATATGTTTGTACCTGAAGTTTGGTGGATGAATAGTGAGCGAATGAAATGAATTGAACATGTTTGGTTTCATTTTTTTATTTAAATTTTGCTACAATAAATTTTCTTTCCAAATTCCCTTCCAAGCCAACACCCATCTTCCAACTACCCAATTAATGCATGGCAGCTGAAATTTTTTCAAATTTTGAATGGGTACAAGTTGTTTTAGTTTGGGCTGAATACGGTTTAACCGGTCCGCCCGAAACGGTTAGATTAACGCAACGGATTACGTCAGACTCCGATTTGCACGAATGAATATACCGTTTTGATCAGCGCGATAAGGCGCTTCCAACGGTACACAGATAATTGCGATACGACAGTTTTATAAAAACAAGAAATTTACGCCGAATAAATTGTTCGATTGACAAAACAATTTAAATGAAGTAGGCGACGACGGAATTAGATGAAACGAATTGTATCGTCTAAACGAGATAATATTTTACAAAATTATTGTGTAAAAATACTTGCATTCGAAAGATAAATTTTTCGCCGTTTAAAATGAACTGATATTCAATAAAAACGTGAACGAAATTTATTGCAATATTTTACGAAGAAACTTTTTCTATATCCATGACTAACTGGACGCATCTCATAAACGAAATTTGGTCGTTAATTGAGATCGTATATAAACTTTAAATTTTTATATTAAAACAATGATTTAAAATTTTAAATTGGGTTGGAAATTCCGGGTCGTTACATGAAAGATCATTAGCTTCTTCGATAGCTAACATTTTTCTTTCCCATGCTGGAGTTAAAGAATTGAGTATTCTAAATACTAAATCAAATTTGTAAATTTGACTCCAAATGCCATTAAATCATGTTGAATAGTTTGAAATCTAGAGTACATATAGATTCATTTTGTTTTATTTTAAATGATGAGAATTGATTTTGTAAAATTGAAATCTTGGTATGTTTAACTTTGTTTATGCCTTCATGTGTAACTTGTAAAGTGCGTCAAATTTCAAATGCAGTGTTACATAGCATGACACGTGAGAATTCATTTTTGTCTAATGAGAAAAATAAAACATTCATAGCTTGGCATTATTAGAAGCCGCTGCTTTTTGTGCATCGGTCCATGTTTTTATAGCAGTAGTAGGTGCTTCATATTTATCTTGAGTGGCTGACCAAATTTCTAGACCATTAGCTTCCATAAAAATTCTCATACGTGTTGACCAATATGCATAGTCAGAGCCATCAAAAAGTGGGGGTCGTGCTGTGGATTATCCTTCTTGAAAAATACTTGCAATATTAAAATGATTCAAAAACGTATTACTGTACTTTGATCAAACCTTACTTTGATACCAATTGAAAGTCTATAGGATGGATCATGTAGTTTATATGCAAGTATATGTGACTAACTATACGATTTAACTAATATAAATTTATCTGGTAAAATATAGACTAAGCACACCAGGATTTTATACTGCTTCAGACCTCCCGTCCTACGTCCAGTCCCGAAGCTCTCCTTTGAAATTCGACTATCAAACACCCTCACTTCGCCCGGAGGAATATGCTTGGTAACAATAGCTTATTCTTGTCAAGTGTGTGTTCTATAACACGAATATTGACTATTAAGTACAAATGCTTCCAATATATATATCTAGAGAATATTAATTGAAGAGTTATGAATATATGGAAGAGTGAAATATAAATATATAATTGCTATACATCAAGAATATGTCAGAGTATAAGAGCAAAGAGCATAAGTAAGCAAGGTGACCTCTTCTCTTGGATTCTTGATGTTATTTATAGTGGTAGAGTGATTCCTTGAGTAGTTGCATCCATTAACAAGTGTTCTATGTTCGCTTCTGATGGTGATGAAGAGTTGTAACAATAAGAAGCGAAGATGTCTTTTCGAATGCGGTAGTTGTTATTTGAATTTCAAAATCCAATTTCAGTTTCAGACGTCTGGAATGTCTCAGATGTCTGGCTCTATATATATTTTTGTATATAGTAGCCTTTCAGACGTCTGAGTACATTAACCAGACGTCTGATTCTGTCTCGTTTGTAATCCAAATGATTTATTCAGACGTCTGGCTAGTGCACCCAGACATTTGCTCCTGTGCATGTTGCTTTTTGTGTATCAGTGACATTGCTCTACTAATCCTATCGACTTGTCGTCTCTTGTAATATTCTTTGAGCTGCGTTCCTGTCTCTCTAGTGATGTTACTTTAGCAATTACTTGTAAATAGAATGTATATGCATATTTGATTTCCATTGTATAGTTGTTGTCATCGGAACCGTAGATTTGATTTCCTAACAGAACAACCTCGTTGCTTCTGGTCGTCTTCCAGGTCGCATGTCTAATTTTTTTAAATTGCTGAAATCATGAATTGATTAGAGCTAGGGCATGGGTTTTGATTGATGGGAGGATGGGAGGTTCGAGCTTGCATTAGAATGCAAGGGAGTGTTCTAGACACAAAAAGAAAGGAAATAGGTTTGGGCTAAAATTGATTTTGGGCCTAGTTTAAGCCATTTAACTTGTAACATCCCGTATCTGAAGGCCAAAAGCCAACCACTACAAATGCTGCAGTCATCTATCGTATTAACTTCTGGCAACAGAAAACGGTAATGCTAATGGTATCCATAATATCTGAAGCGCTTGAATATGAACAAAATCACAGATTTCAAAAAAAATCATTTTACTGATTACATTCCAAATAATAAATCATATCCGAGTTACATAATCCTTATCATTTCCCAAGCAATGATCAGTATATCAATTACCAAATACGCCAAGAGCAACATATGAAGATGCCCCTTAATTGACCATAGTAAATATAGTCGTATTTGACTTAATACACATAGTGGAAATTAACAGAATAAACTGTAACTTCTAGTTAGCTATCCGTCAGCCACTTGCTCATCTCCGGAAGCTTTATTCTCCAAAATTACAAAAGCTTGAAAACCTCAACCGTCAGCCTACTCAAATCAATTTTAAGCACCCTAGAGTCTAAGGGGAAACAAAAACTTCGAGTCGGACATAAAGCATGGTATCAATAATACTACACATCTCGATTTACTGGTATTAAATGAGACCATGCCGCTTACCGGAACGGGTTTCCCCTCACTTATATCATCTTCAAAACATATATTTTGTAAATCTTTTTCTACAACCAAAAAGGTTAATCAAACAAATTATAATAATAATATCAATGTCTGTTAAGCTATAATTAGGTAACTAATGGACCATCTGTCCACAAGTAATAAATGGACTATCTGTCCGAAAACCGTGCTGAGTGTCCGCAAAATGGACTAACTTTCCATAAATTGGACTAACTGTCCGAATCAAAATGGTCTATATGTCTGAATCATTTTCTTAGGGTTAACTGCCCTTCATCTTTTTTCTTGAAAACCTTTTCAAAATGATTTAACCTTTTAAATCATACTAGTATAAGGAAAATACATTCTTAGCTTTACTCTAAGCTATTTTGCCATGTTACATATACTTTACTCAAAATAATGTTGATGAATTTTAATGAGGATTACCTATAACTCAAAATAAGTTAAAACCCTTTTTAACTTAAAAAAAACTTAGGCTATGCTGCCTAGTTAGTATATTCGAAACCTTTGTTTAAAACCTTTAAGCAACCCTTTCGAAACCCTTGTAAGTAACCCTTTCAAAATCATTGAAAGTACCCCTTTTGAAACCATTGAAAGTAACCCTTTCGAAACAATAAAAGTAACCATTTCCTTTGAAAACTTTAAAGTATTAGACATCCTCCTTTACAACCTTTAAACTATGCCTTTTGAAAACATTGGAAAAACCTTTCCTCTTAGACCTTTCAAAACCATTGGAAAACCTTCCTTCAAAACCTTTCGAAATCATTGGGGAACCACCCCTTCGAAACCTGCATTTAAAACCTTTCGAAAGCATTACAACATTAAACCTTTTAAAAGCCTTTGGGTTCAATTTAGAACATGTGGAAACCTTTGAAAACCGTTTTGATCGAAACCATTTGGATTATGCCTTCAAGTAGAGCAAAAGAATCAGAAACCCATTAAAGTCAAAAGCATTCCTTTAAAAATCATTCCTTAGTAAAGAAGTGATGGTGTCGAAATCATCCATTCGAAAGCATTGGAGAAGTGGTTAAGTTTAAAAAGCAAAGCAAAGAAGCCCTTTCGAAACCAACCTGGGTCGAAAGGTAGAAAGAGGTAGTCATGAGTTTCGACTTAGTCGAAAGCAATTTATTAAAAACAAAGGCACAACCAGATCGAAACCATTTCTTTAAACCAACTGACCTGGTCGAAAGCCAACCAAGTCGAAACCTATTCGGTCGAAAGCAAGCGGACACATTTTCATTTAAAAGCAAAGTATCGCTTCAACCCCTTCGGAACCCCTGATTTCGACCCTATACCTTTCGCCTATATCTAATTCACTACGTACCAGTAACCTGATACCATGTGCATTGGTTTTGATGGAGTTGGAGGCTAAGGTAAGGAGGCGAAAGCCTGGTGCCAAAAGCATCGAAACAGTAAAAAACCATGTTGATCAGTCCTTTTTAAACTATTTCTTTGTACCTAACCTGCGTTATTTATCAAACTGTGATTGGTTGTAGGTTTCACTTTTCGAAAAGTACTGCCAATTTCCAGATATAATTTTTTTGAATTATTTACAAAATACCCCTTCTCCTTTTTATAAATATATAAAACATTTAAGTCTCATACCTTAAATAATTTTATATATCCATTAAAACACTTAGGAAAATTCTACAAAAATTCCAAAAAATCGCATTTAATATGTTTTCTAACATATATTAATTTCGGACACAAACCATTAACTGTTCAACCGTAAATAATTTTTAATCCAAAATAAAATTTTCCTCACTAAAAATTCAAATAAAATCCACATAAATTCAGAAAATTCAAAAAATTGAAACCCATCTCTAAAATATCATTTCTGGTCTATATAAAAATATGCAAGGCATTTGAATGTCATTTGATAGGGTTTTGACCTTAAATCATGTCATAAATTCTATATATGAACAAACATAGATCATTCCATCATTCAAAAATATGGCAAATCATTGCAAATAGGTTCAGATTTCGTCTTAAAATCGAAAACAATAAGAAATTTGAGATATAGTCATTATTCACCTTAACTTTAGAGATTAAGGAGCTTGAGATTTAAATGGATTTGATTTAGTTTCTTCCTTATCTTTTCTTAATCTTCTTCCTCTTTCTCTTGTTAATGGTGGCCAGCCTCAAGTTTAAAAATTTTGATAAATGAAAAATGAACATGTATGGGAATACACGACCAGGTTTATGGGTATAAGAATGACCTCTTTCCTATTTTACCCGTCCTTGTTTCATTTTAATTCTTATTTTAATTCATTGGTTAAATTGCACGGCTATCCCTTAATAAAAATCAAATCTCAATCCCTAATCAACACATTATTTTACTTAATCTAATTAAATATCCTAGATAATAGATAATGTTACCAAAAATATGGGGTCTTACATAACTTTTCTTTCTTTTAATAAACTCTTCAAATTTTACTTGTAACTAAATTTTCAATCCCCGGTTTAAATTAATTTACACTTCATTTTACAATATATATATATATATAGATATATATATATATCCCGATAACTACACAATTTCTTACAACTCAATGAACGCATATGAATTTTTCTCTATTTTAATCACAAACAATTATTTACACTTATAAGAATATTTTGTATTCAATTAAAACAATTTTTTCACCTTCAATTTATTATGGCAAAACCTTTTATTAATTTAATTTAATTAACCAAAAATTTATTTTTAAATTGTTTATTATCACAAATTAAATTCACTTAGTTTTGTTCTGATAAAATTTATTTATTTATACGGCATAGAAAGCAGGGTTGTTACAAACTTCTTTTCTTATGAAAATTGCGGCCTTCCAATTTCTTATAAGGAGACATCATACAACTCATATCTTGATATTCTTCGTATATGATCATCTATCAAACTCAACTACTCAATCCTTTATGTGGCTTTCATATTCCAACCCATCTTATCATATGCTACTATTTCAAATAGATTCATTTTATGACTTTCTATTTTTTGCATACGATATATTCTGTGAAAATCTTCTAAGAGTCGGATTTTTTGAATTTTTTTTCTAGAGTCTCCTTTATATGAAAAGAGTTTCGAAAAATCAAAACAAAATAAAATATATATATATATATATAATTATATATGTCTTAATCAATGGGGCATCCCGAAACATAAGAAAACAAAATAATATCACATCATATATCAATATGCCATAAAAACATATCTTTTAATTAGCAATTAAGTAAGCTATTTCGCTTTTACCAAAGCAAAAGCGAGAAATCTTCACCAACTAGCAACCCAAATTAGCTTCTTGAGTACCTATCTCAACTCAACTTTAAAAATTGGTTGCAAATGAAGATATATAATAGGTATGGATTAATTTTACTTCAAAATAACATAGTGTTCAAGTTATAACCATATTTCAACAAACTTTGCGTAGTCAATAACATAGAATAAGGTAATGATATCACAAAGTGGATTTTTGCATAATATGTTAGCTTTTTAAAACAACTTTCGAATTGCAACAATATAGATTTCATCTTGAGCGACGGGGAATTCACTAAAGTATTCAATTTATATTTTCCATTGTTTATGCAAGCCCACTTAGCAAATAAGTATATTTAGCCTAGAAGACACTAAAATGTTGCAAAACACTTAAAATAAAAGTTATTTCCTAAGTTCTAAGATTTCCAAAATGGATAAGATTGTCAAAATCAGACAAATCGTTCGAAAACTATGGTTAAAAATTCAACATTGTTAAGCGGAGATTGCATTTTTCAAACAGCAAATTAATTCGATTTTGGTTTTGAATTGCATTAGCAAACGATAAAATTTAGCTTAATACTCAAAATAAAAGTCGTTCCTTACCCTCATAGCTTTTGAGCGAGTATTAAATCGTTAAAATCAAATAAGTGATTAAGGAGTTATTATCAAAACACCTTGGTGCTCTAACTTGGGAATTTTATATGCATGATACAATTCTGCTTCTGCTTAAAACAAGTTTTAACATTAACAAACTTCAAATTTTTGGAAAGTGGAAAACGTAAAAGTTGTTAATTATGAAAACACTTTCCATTGAAATAAAAATCGATAGAATATGTCACAAAATCAGAAGTTATGTCAACCTTATTACAACACTTCAAATTTAAAACTTCACATTCTTAACTACACTTCAAATAAATTTCAAAACAAATATATTACACATAATACTAATTCAAAACTTACTATTTTTGAAAAATTCTATTTATACATTGTAAATGTCTATACATCCACCAAAATATTTTCTAAAATCATATACAATTCTTTCTACTTAATATACAGCATATATATTACAAAGTTACTCTGATATTTGAATAAAACAAACACTTATTTCATTTCGCTAATATTCTCTCTAATCCAATAACTAAAGTAAGGTTCTAATTTACCAAAATTCACTTTTTCAAGTTTCAAATTTAAAATTAAAATACTCTAAATGAAATTTAAATTTTTTTGATTACTTATATAAAGATTTGAGTTTAATTTTTGAATACTACAAAGTTAAACTATTTAAATTTTGATGCTAAATTTAAACTTCATTTAATTTCACTAAAAAATAGAGAAAAATTTATTACTTTATGAAACATATTAATTTTAATTGAGTTTTAAATTTTAATTTTTATATTCCATTTAAGGTGAAAATATATTAACCAAGCATGAATACATCTTGAAACTAAATGAATAAAAACTGATACCTAAAAGGTACTTAAATTTAATTCAATTAACGATGCATGGAAATTTTGATAACTTTATAAAAAAAATGTTGAATATACTATGAATTTTTGATTCTTTAATATTGAATTTAATTTGATTATTAAAAAAGGGCAATTTTTGTCTAAAATTTTATTAATTTTTTTACGGTGTAGTTAAAGCAATTTATTATGTATGAATAGAATTTGCCATTTTTTCTATACATAGCACCTTTTTACGTTATTTTTTTTCCTCGTCATATTTTAAATAATGTAGTCATACTTTACGAATATATCTTACTATAATTATACTTATATCATCTACTCAAAACATAATACATAATCCCAACTCACTTTTTTTTTGAAACTTGGTAAAAGGTTTTATTACTAATCCCAACTCACTTATATATATATATATATATATATATATATATATATCACCATAATTTTTTTTCAATCCTTTGAAACTAACTTTTCAAAATTTTCATCAGATTTTTCCTACCTTTTCCTAAAACATTTTATACTATATTCCCAAAATGATTTCGATATAATCCATAAATTAAAAGGCTTACTTCTAAAAATATTTTTCACTTTTGGAACACTTTTTTTCCTTTAAAACAATTCAAAAGATTACTTACTTTATAACATTATATTATTTCCAAAAGTTATTCAATATTTCCTATATATCACTGATAAAATTCTTTACTAACACTTCCCAATACGAAAATATATGACTTCTTTTGAAAATTCTTATTAATCTCCTTCATATGATTTGTCAAAATACCATATAATTTCTCCTTTCAAAAAATAACTCAAAACATGTCTTCAAAACAGTAATTCTTCATTTTCTAAAATATTGATTCTTCATTTTCTAAAATATTAAAATCATTTCAAAATATTTTTCATAACATTGTCTTCATTTTTATAACGCATTGTTCTTTTCAAACTAACGAATCTCCATTTTCCAAAACAGTGCTATAAAAGGAACTTTAAATATAGCTCCTTAAAAATATTAATTTTTTTAAAGATAGCTCAATTATTTTTCTCCTTCCCAAAACAATATATTGCTTCCTAAAATTTTGGATCCATATGTCTCGTCCTAGTGTTTGGGAATTTCTATCAATAACATTAGCCAGACCCATCGACCAGAATTCTTAAATCACTCAACGGAAAAATTAGCAGAAAGCATTTTTAAAATTTCTTTGAATATCCATATTTAAATATTTTCATATGGATAACAATTATTTGCAAAAACCATAACATTTCCAGTTTTATATAAAATATGCATCTTTAATCGAAAACCTTCATATCGCAAAATATATTTTCTCTAAAACATTATCAATCTTCAAACCATCCTTTTCAAAATCAGCACTAATATTTATCATCCAAAATTTCAATTCCTTTCAAACTAACATTCAACTTACATCAAACTTTTTCTTGTCTCTTTCCAAATTCCTAAATATCACTCAAAAAAATGATTTTCAATTACTTTATTTTATTAAAATACGTGCTTGTTGGAATAAATATATTCATTTTCAAACCTCGAATATACATTTAATTCAGCAACCATTAACAACAATACAAATTATCACACATCATCCATACATAATATCAAACGAGCATTTACAACAATACACACATTTCTAAACAAGCAAATAAATGCCTTTAGTGGAAAATTATTAAATCAGTTTCTGTAGTGTGACTCCAATCACTATTGGGTCCTCCTTCTCAAACCAGCCTCATCACTATCTAAGATTGTGAAGTATTTAAAAAGTGAGATTCAGATTAGGGTCTTTTACGTTTCCCTAACCGAGCTACATCATTCTCTTTCAGACCACACAAAGGTTTATTCACCATCAATACCGACACTACTCGTCAGGCTAACTACTCCTTACTTCACTACCTCACTCAACTACTTCCATTTCGCATGGAAAAAAAATACATACAGAAGATGTAGAGATAAGGAATATATATATATAGTACAAAGAAAACAAGTACGTCCCCAATTAATTACCCCGGTAATCATCATATGCTCCTACTATCACTTAAGTTTAAATAATAATCTACCATACACCCACGTGACAAAGACTATAAGTCTCATCTAACGCCAAGACCCGTGTCTCTTATACTCTGTATTATTCCAAACCTTGCTTTGATATCAACTGAAACACCCCAATCTCTATACCCATACTATCCAAGAGTACTGCTATGTAATACAATCAGATAATACAGACAATGAGACGATATGGGATACATACATGAATATTCCAGTGGGCTAACATCGGTATGTACTAACATATAGAACATATAACTCACTTATAAGTACACAGTATCAGCACAAAACAATCAACACTTGTTCTTCTAGGACAAAATAGTACACATTATACAATAAATAACGAAGAACAAAGAACCAACCACAATGATAATATACAATATACAATGCCTGTCCTAAAATACATCTTAAGAATATACATCCATGAAGTGCATTATATATAACAATATGAAACTAAACTGTATAACTAGCCTCCACTATACCCAGAAAACACAAGTTGGACTCACCGTCCCTCAACCTGAAATGTCTTGGACTAACCCAATTATTATACAAATAATAAACAGGTTAGATTACATCTAAACCAAGGTCAATAAACATAACTCTATATATGCTGGGTATATATATACTAATGTTATCTCCAACAATGCCAAATATCATATAACGCAGAATGCTACAAAAACAAAGTATAAAAATATCATCGTCCATATAAAAGCTCATCAAATCAAGAATCGTGAAACAACATCAACTAGGTGAATCATTCATATTTAGGAAGCATAATCTAAATCTAGAAAACATATGCATAAGAGATATCACCATGTATAATCAGGCTACACGTAACTTAGCCCAAACATTTTACTCGGTCTCAAGATATAAAATATCCTTAATATCAATATAAATAATCATCCCAAAAGCCAAGACATGTTGATGATGACACATACCAATGGAAGATATAGTAGGTGATATACACCTATGATAATATTGCAGGCAATACACGCCTGAAAAGAATAATCTACAAGACACGCCTGAGAAAGATGAATAGGCAACATAAAATGTAAATAGGTAACATATACTAATGAATATTAGTTAGCAAAACACACCAATGAATACAATATTCGATAGCACGCATCTGAGAAGGATACAGGGATTGATCATACTCTGGACATGGTCACACGTATAATCATAGCTCACTATCCCAAATATATATAAGTATATGTCTATATCACACACACCAGAACCAGAGAGATCGACAGACATACATGCTCCGGGAGACTACACAAGCGATTGGTGAACACGGCACACGTATTCCACTAACACAGCTCCTACAATCTTCATTACCTCAACGAACATCGTGACTCATATCCATTGCATGTCATAAACACGCTGCACGACTATGCTATGCATTTATCAAAACCCTACACACGACCCCAAATGGTAACAGACTGGTAGCCTAGATTACACACGGGGGCATTACATTGCTGATACATAGCTATATATGTTTCCAACACACGACTATATAGATTGCGTACACACAACTATGATGACACAGTTCTGAGGCACGAACATCGTGATTAGGCCGTTAGGATAAATACTAGCCAATCTTATTTAAATTCAACAATATAAAGAAAGTCGGACACTGAATAGACAAATACCATATATATATATATATATATATATATATATATATAATAGCTGACACACAGCTACATACTCATGCCAACACACAACATGATACTTATGCCAACACACAACATGATACTTATGCCAACACATGGCTAAATACGTGACTCGCCGTAGTAAGCCCATCAAACATAATAAATCCTCATATGAGTGTCATTCACAAGTATAGAATAGCTTAACAAATAATACAACGACGTCCCATACAACCGCATGTTACTAGTTAATTTACTCAGAGCTCATATATCAACTCGCTCCTTCAATACTCTATATAACAAGTCTAAAGAATAATCGAAGAAATATTACTTAATGCCATACCCCAAATAGTATTAAAACTCCGTTTATTTTGATTCCTCGTCACATGGAATAGAAATCGTCACATATTTCTTTAATTCATTTCATAATCTTCTATATTAAACTACTATTTCAAATAATTTATAAATTGCAAAATAAATTATATTTATTTCAAACCATAAAATATAAATCAAAATCTTATTATCGTATAGAATTATTCATAATATCAATAAATTAATTTGGAATCATCAAAGTATATGTATATAAAAAAGATTTATATTATAATGCTCTTAAAATCGTTCAACGATATTTCAAATTGATTTATCTTCAAAATAGGCTAATATATTCAAAAATCCCTTTTCGAAAATATTATTCAAACCATTCAATTATACAAAATCATCAAATTCCATGAACTTAATTACTTTTGAAATTCTATTTTCATTTTAAAACAAATTCTATGTCTACAAAAATTTCAAATAACTTATTTTAGTTCCCAATCACTTTTATTTATTTATAAGTATGCTTCAATAAAAATTTAAAATCCCGTAAATAATTTCCCGAAGCGTTCAAAATATTTTAGAAATGGGAAAATCAATAAATCGTCTAAAAAAAATTTATAGAGTAAAATCTTCCAAAATCAACATACACAAAAAATATTTTTAGTTGTTAATTAACGGCACATTAATATATTAGACATGCCCAAAAAGTTTGAACTACTTATATTGAGTAAAAAGCTGTTTATTGTTAAACGATTTTCGGTCACATTATCGATATTTCTTCGAACTGATTATTTTTGTAAACATTTATCAGAAACAAGTTTGCCACCATGTTTTATCAATTAAAAGGGGTTTATCAAGGTTATAAAATCACTTTAGTGCATTTAAATCAGGATTCAAATATTCAAATATGAAGTGTTCAAAATTCCGGATCACTACATTCTCCCAAACTTATAACATTTTGCCCTGAAATTCAACTAATGACCAATTAACAAAAGAAACAAGCACAAACCAATACTCGGCAGCATTTAAAACTAGTAGCAAACAAAGCTCAAGGTTTGCTCAGGTTCAAAAACCCTCTCATCACAGACATTAAATAATTTCCTAAGCATAGTGTACCTTATGCTCATAAGCATCAGGTTATTACTTAGATGATTATTCAAGCTACCTCAGAAAAAATAGAAGAGTCATTCACTGAACTCTCCTAAGCCAACAAAACTTAGCATACATAAACTTAAGCCCGTACGATGTACATGGAACATTCATACGCAATATCCAATCTGATCACTTGCTCATTCACATAAATCTCACTTCCAAACCATTATAGATCACCTGCCTCTCTACTGCAGGCTCCAATCAGTTTCCTTGGTTAGATATCTATTTTTCACCTACATAGCCATACATTATGATAGAAAACCTTGGGATCATATCCAGAATCCATTTCAAATGTTCACCACCGATAATTGAGCAAGAAATCCTAACTTGGACCGATGTAAATCACTTAGCATGTACTCGATCCTAGATCAATAACTGTCATGCGAATAAAATGATCCATGTACAACTTATGAATTTTATCCTATATATTTCTTCAACTATACTAAATACTTTTTATATCGTTTATCTACACAAATAGTATATCTTATTCAATACTAAAGTCATTTATGAAATATTTTATAAAAACGTAACTCAAGTTTATACTCAAATAATACTCTACTACATCCTGAGAGTATATACAAAACGCCAGATTCATTTTACTTTTTAAAATTCAGATGAAAACCAAAAATAAATCTGGGTTTTATAAATGAATCAACCTTGTAGACTACTTTACCCTTTGAGTCAGGCAAATAGCTAGAAAAAGTAGGACACTAATATCCAAACTTAGGTCTAGAGTTTGCTTTCCATAGATACCCCTAAGGTAATGATGTTTATTAGTTGGCGCACTAACATCGAATGTTTTACCCAACAAGGTTATTCAAACCAATTTAAAACATGTGTTAAGTTACTATATTCTCAATTTAAGGGTTATATAAGCTTATCCTTAAAAAAAATTTTTTTTTTTTTTTGAATTACCTACAGAACCAAGCTTCGCTTGTAAACTCTAGGAAAGTATGTGCCTGCCAAACACATACTTTGGATACTTGTTACAGGGTTGTCAGTTTCGGGGCTCGAACTCGTGAACTTTGATCACGCAGTCCGGACCATCAATCAACTGCGCAACCCTGTTGGCTCTTAAAATCTTACATTTGGCTTTAAGTTCTATAACGATTTGGAAGTTTTCAAAAATCGACGAAAAATCCACTTCATCCTAATAAATAAGAACTATCAAACAAACAAATCATAATATGATGAATATACTACTATAAGATACATGCGTCAATAAATTGTCTTATCAAAGTTTAATTTATTTATTTGACATCCCTTTACTGTAAATGGAAAACAAGAAAATGTTTCATCATTATCTGGACCATACCAATGCCACTCGGGCTCCTTACTTAACATACATACAAATCTTTTTTTATTGAAAGGTAAGGTGGGAAAAGGGTGCCCGACCCATATATTAAAACAAATATACAACAAAACCTATTGGGCCAAAGAAAAAAATGGCCCATACAACTAAATAAAAGAAAATACAAGAAAAGAATTAGAAAATCGAAGGTAGATTTATCAACCAACCTTAGTTTTGATAGTTGCTTGAGAAGATCGACCCATTTTTCTGACAACTCAAACTACCAGCCTCAAAATTTGGTGATAAACCTCACTCATACTTCTGACAATAGCATTAAAGACACTGTTATTTCTCTCAGCCCATATAACAGCCACAAACCGCTTCAGGAAGGCAATCAAAATCATGGAACGTGGAGATTTCAATTGTGTGCTTCTAAAGATCATGTTCCACTCTGGCTTGCTATTAGTAGAAGGATGATGTTATCAACCATTGTCAAGCAGTCTCTTCCAAACTTGAAATGCAAACAGGAAGGCAAAGAATAAGTGAATATTTATTTCAATTGCAGTGGTACATTAAGCACAGTTTGCCTCACGTAATAAGAGCCATCCTCTTGAGCTCATCCTTAGCTTGGACAACACACGACATTATTTTCCAAAGAATGAAGTTGTTCCTCATCACTCCACTAGAGTTCCAAATTCTTCTCGCCCAAGGAAATATTTTGAGCTGACCCAAAAGATACTTATACATAGAAGAAGTGGAGAGTTTTCTGTCTGACATAGCCCCCTTAACTGCTTGTGTAGAATAAGTATAGGTGTTCTTTGGAGTTTCCAACCAAATTCCTTAAACAACAGGAGAGATGGAATGAAGGAGGATCGGACTTCCATCAGCAATATAATAAGTAGCATTTGCATTCAATGGAATACCAGAAAGGTATTGAAGGTTGGGGGAAATAAATGTAGACAAAATAAGTCCATAAGAGGCCCAAGGTTCATTCCAAAAGTCAATGGAGGCGTTGCTGATTGGATTACACTGAATGAGTGCAAGGAAAGTTGAACTAAGCTTTAGAATATTTTGCCAACTCCAGTCAACATTAACTGGAATGGGAATGCTCCATAAGTTCCTTCCTCTTATCAAGTTGCTTCGTATCCAGCTTGCTCATAAATTGGTATTAGTGGATAGGATCAGTTTAGAATATTTCGACATGGCAGCAATATTCCGTTTTTTTCAAGTTCATTATTCCTAGCCCTCCATTAATTTCAGGTAATAGAACTTTGTGGAATGCAATAGGAATAGCTTTAGAAGAAAAGGGGTCTACTACTAAAGAAATTTTCTCATTGCGCTACTTACCATTGAAATAAGCTTATTTGGAAGAATAAAAGTCTCAACCAATATGTAACAATAGCCACAACTATAGATTAGATAATCGTCATTCTACCAGACTGAGAGATTTTAAAATTCGGCCAAGTTGCTAGCTTTTGAGTAATTCTCTCAAATAGGTGGAGGCAATCAGACATGGTTATTCTAGTTGTAAGCAAAGGCATTCCAAGGTATTTAGCTTCAAGAGGCATTTCATTAAGAGTAGATAGACTGATGATGTTTCTCTTTTGCTCAAGAGAGAGACCTACTATAAGAATTTCTTATTTTTGCATATTTATTGTAAGAAGAATCACCTTCTTGAATTCAGCAAAAGTTTGTAGCAGGCAACTAACTATATTCGATGCGGTTGGTTGATAAAACAGACTATCATTAGCAAAAGGAAGATGAGTAAACTTTGGATCCTTACATCCAGGATGTAGTTGCAATAATTTCATATCTACCTTTCCCAGAAGCATAGAGTTTATAATTTCCATTACAATGACAATAGTCAAGGCAGAAATGGGTCGCCTTGTCGAACCCTTTTAGTACCTTCGAAATCGGGATAAGAGCATCCATTCCGAATGATGGAATAATTTGGGGCGGAAATACGTGCTAAGAAAGGTATAGGAAAATACATTTTTGATGACACAACCACTATTACTTCCTATGACACTATGTCAAAAGCTTTTTGAATGTCAAGCTTAAGTGTACATCTAGGGAAATAGAATTCATTCTATAACCTTTCAGCAATTCCTGAGTTAACAATAGGTTATCACTAATACTTCTCCCAGGGATGAAGGTCGTCTGATTCAAGGTTTAAAATTCCATATTCCGTTTCCGTTCCGGACACAGATAGTATTTAAAGTTTCGGTTCCGTTTCGGTAATTTCGATAATTCCGGTTTAATTCCGATCTGAAAAATCCGATACTTTTTTCAACCCAAATAGCTAAATACCCTTAGAAATATGTTCAATACTAACATAAATTATAGCATATGCTTTGAATTACATACAACACACATGCTTTAATGAAAAATATACATACTTTTTCTACACAAGTATTTTACAGTTTTTATTAATTAAATTTGTTCATATAAATTAGTTGTGGTATTCATCAGGTTATCAACTCAAAAGAGCCCAGTCCATCTAAAAACTTGAATATTAAAAAGAAAGGCCATCTTTTTCTTCTTCTCACGTTCTTTCTACTTTATGCTTCTTCTCAAACACCGAACCCATGCCCAAACTTCATAACCCCAAATTGAAAAATTGATGGCTGCAAAATAAAAAAAATCAGACCAATAGGCTCAGCCCCATCTTTACCCTTTATTCTTGACTTCATCTTGGTCAACGACTGTTTTCTCTTTTGATTTTCGCCTAAGTTTTTCCTGCTTACATCCGGAACTGGATTATCCATCCAATTCCGTCCCGGTTACTGTCGGAACCGGGCTGGAATGGTCGGAATTCCAATATGCCGGACAGATTCTCAAATCATGGTTTGATTAGATGATATTACTGAGTCCATTACAACTTAAAGCCTTCTGCTAAAATATTAGAAATACATTTGTATATAAAATTTGCATAGGAGATGGATCTAAATTTGGCAACTGAAGAAGGGTTTTCAAATTTGGGAATAAGTGCAATATTGGTTGAGTTGATCCCTTAGATGAGCTTATTCACTTTGAAAAAAGTATAGAATTGCAGCAATTAGATCCCAGGAATCCTTGAAGAAAAAAGTATTATAGCCGTCAGAACCACCTGCATTATTTGAATTGAGTAAGAAAGTGCATCCTTAATTTCCTCAGGAGTAATCAAAGATACCAAGCTACCTGCTTCCTGCTGGTTTAACATGGGTAGCTTCATAGAAAACAGACTAGACAGGTCAAGTTTATGTGTAGCAGGATAGCCAGAATGGATTCAAAATAACCAGTGAAAGCTTTATTAATATTTTCATTGGTTGATTGAAGATTAACAAACAAGTCATTTAGGTAGAAGAACACTTGGTTGGCCTACTGGAGTTTCAGTTGGAATGGAAGTAGGCAATATTTCTATCACCCATTGTTTTATTCTCATCCTTATTCTTCTAATGTGCCATGGATGCTTCTTCTATATTTAATGCAGCCTGAATATTGTTGCATAGGGATTGTTCTTGTTTAGCAAAATGAAAATTCATAGGATCACTGGCAAGGAAGGTTTGAACTTTACTATGCTGCTGCTTTAGTTTTGTAGAGAGCTTACTGCCAGCATCATATATTCCTTTGGCATATTTTTCGAGTGTAAATTTTAGCATCCTTGTTTTTTTTTTCTAAAGTCTAAACAGAGGATTTCCTATGTTGGAGAATTTTGCGGTTCGAGACGAATTTGATGGCGATAGCGATGAAGACAATGTTGTACTTCCGACTTCAAGGATCTATGGAATAGATTCTTTCCGACAATAGTTCAACCCACCAGGTACAAACGGGTTATCGAACTATCGACTTTCAGGATTCAATGAAGCCCTATAACAGCGTAATCGGATTCAAAGTTTGTACGACTTTGATCCGATAAAGAACACTTCAGAAACTGTATCTGATGATGCAATTTATAGAGAACATAATGAAGAGGAAGAAGAGAGAAATTCTGCAATGGTTTCTGATTTCGCAACACCTTGGAGGCGTCACAAAACAAAGAATGGAGGCACAACGTTTTGTAACACTTTCTAGCGTTGCAGAATCGCTCTGGGAAGAAGAAGAAGATATTGAACTGTCTGCAACTGTTTCTGGACGTCGCTATTTATAAACGTGAGGAGGTGTCTATTCGCCAAGCGTCACGACCGTTTGCAACGGTTCGTAACTGTTGCGAACAGATTCAAACTTAAACGTCGCGACCTTTCATTTGCAACGTTCAGAAAACGTTACTAATGAAAGTGTGTGTAGGACCGTATAATATGGATAAACAATAATATAGAGTATAGATAGTAAATAACGCGGAATATAAAAGCAGTATAGTAAAATGACACCAGAGATTTTATACTGGTTCGAACTTCCCGTTCTACGTCCAGTCCCAGACTCCTTCTGAAATTTCACTACAACAACCCTCACTTAACCCAGAGGAACAGGTCTATACAACCCTGAGCAGCAGAACAGGGACCTGAGCAGCAGAACAGGATTTCGCCTCAGCAGCCGAAGAGGACTTCACGCCTGAGCAGCAGAACAGGACTTCAAACAAATACAAAAGTATATTTGACACTGTGTGTTCTTGATAACACTAATTTGTCACTGATAGTACAAGCCTCCTATAATCAAATCCTCAAGAATATAAATAGTATGTGAAGATTTGTAAAAGGAAGAATATTGCTAAGAATCAAAGTATATATAGTATAACTCAAAGATTCAAGGCAATAGAAAGTATGAGGGCACTAGAGAAATCACTAGAAAGAATTAGAATCAGAAATTCGTCATAATGAAGTATGAGATAACTTCTATATATAGTTATCAGAGAGATGCAACTCTTGCGAAGAGTTTCAGCCAAGAGAGACAACTTTTAATGGAATGCAACTCTTCATGGAAGAAGATGTCCATTCAGAAATTTTGCAGTTGAAGCCGGTTCAGTCGACTGGTATGTTGGGTCAGTCGATTGGTGTTTGAAAATTTAAAAATATTTGCCGTTTCAAAAATATAAACAGTGTTCACTGTTTTGCATATGCACAGTCAGTCGACTGGTGGATTTCGATCAGTCGACTGGTTGCAGAGTGTAAAAACTCTCGGGTTCAGCTTCAGTCAACTGAATTTAAAAACATGCACATATATGTTAAAAATGCACAGATTCAGTCGACTGGTTGATTGTATTCAGTCGACTGAATTCTGTTGTTAAGTAAAAATTGCAGTAGCTCATTTGGTTAGAGGACTTGTCTTTCAATCTAGTGACTCGGGTTCGAGCCCTGCTTCATGCATTTTTTTTAAAACTTGATTTTGATTAAAATATGCATGCAAGTTTATTTGAATGTGAATGATGATTCTTGAGGAAAGATTTTAACAAAGCACTAACTAGACTCTATATACATATTTGATGACTCTTGTTAAAATATATAACTATATGAACCATACTTTGAGTCGTTGATTCAGGACGATGTCGTAGTCGTAGATTCGTGAATTTTTGTCAGCAATCAAAACCTATGATCCAACATTCTCCCCCTTTTTGATGATGACAACTCCATTTTCTACGAATGAATCTTTGACAAGCTTTGTTGGTCTTATCTCTCTCACTGAATATCTTTCTGTAATTGTGCTATAGATTTTTCCCCCTGAATCTATGCTATATATTCCTATTTAATCTTTTTTTCCCTTTTAAACTGTGCTTGCATGGTTTATTCCTGCAAATAGTGTTAGAGAGCAATATCTTTCTCCCCCTTTGTCATCGACAAAAAGGAGAGTTTATATGATGATATAAAATATATTTTACATAAGTGTTAACATAGAGCAATATAAAACAAAATAACTACTACTTATAATGTAAGGTATCAGAAAAAAATTAACATTTAAAGCATGCGATACCCAAGGTTCTTATAATTTCCTACTTTTTAGGATACCATACCCATTTGGATGTAGTTGAACCTTTATAAATATAATTTTCATTATTAACTACCATATCAAAATAATCATCAATGTATTTTTCTCTATTTTTCCAATTAACAGGAACCCATATACTTAGATAATTTTTATTCATATTTCCTGTTAATGATTTTGCACTTCTAAAGAAATTATCAACATTATAGGTCATAGTAGTATTTGAATTTCTATACAAATTGAATTTAGGCTTTACTCGAAATTTAGTACTAGCACTATCATTTTTACTATACATGAAAGCATATCTAGTGCTATTTCTACGACCAGTTTTATTATATCCTAAATCCATTTTATTTGAAGTAGAGTGAGAATTTTCTATTATTTTAGAAAGATTTTCTCGTCCTTTATTAAAATTAGAAATATTTTTATTAATATCTTCTAGTTTAGTTTTAAGACTAGATTTTTCTAACTCTAATACTTTAGTGCTAGATTTTAAATCATTAATTTCAACCGATAAATCATAAGTTTTATTCTTCTGAATTTCTAATTCTTGAGTTATCATAGAAAGTTGTGAAGCTAAATTAGAATTAGATTCTTGAGATTTTTCAAGTTCTTCTTCAAGAATTTTCTTTTCATCTCTAAGCATACTAATTTCCAATTCAGATCTATTTAGTTTTCCTTGTAACTCCTTATTATATTTCTTAGTCTGTTTTACAAAATCTACAAGTTCAGAATTAAGTTCAACTAAATCTTCAAAACTTAGTTCACTTACATCATCATTTGAAGCCATAAAGCATACATTTGCTTGCTCTGTGTCACTGTCACTGTCGCTTTCTGATGATAAAGAATCTGAATCATCCCATGTTACAGAAAATGCTTTCTTCTTGAATTTGTTCTTCTTGAATTTGTTTTTCTGTTTTTCTGGACAATCTTTTTTCATATGACCCTTCTTATGACATTCATAACATTCCATGACAAATGATGATGGTTTATTGTTATTATTGTTGCTAGAATTATTTTTGTAGCTCTTGCCCATGTTATTCTTTTTGAATTTCAAAAACTTTTTGAAATTCTTAGCAATAAATGCCATATCCTCTTCATTTGAGTCAGAGTCATCTTGTTCTGCTTGAAACGCTAGATTCTTCTTGTCTTGTGCTTGAACTTTCTTTGCTTGCAAATTCACTTCATATGACATTAGATTTCCTATTAACTCTTCTGGTTTCATAGTTGAAAGATCGTTTGCTTCTTCAATAGCTAGGACCTTTCTTTCCCATTCATCCGTTAAAGAGTTTAGGATTTTTGATACTATATCAAAATCATAATTTTTTTCTCCTAATCCTAATAAAGAATGATAGATATCTTGAAATCTAGAATACATATCATTAATGGATTCATCTTGTTTCATTCTAAAGTTTTGAAACTGATTTTTGAGCATGGAGATTTTGCTTTGTTTGACTTTATTAGTTCCTTCATGAGTAATTTTAAGCGTTCTCCAGATTTCATAAGCAGTTTGACACATGCTAACATGATTAAATTCATTTCTATCTAGTGCACAAAATAACATGTTCATAGCTTTAACATTGGCAGTAGCATCTAATTTTTGTGAGTTTGACCAAGTGGAATATTCTCCAGTAGGAAGAGTGTATTCATTCTGTGTGATATTTCA
Organism: Allium cepa; assembly: GCA_030765085.1. Taxonomy (NCBI): domain Eukaryota; kingdom Viridiplantae; phylum Streptophyta; class Magnoliopsida; order Asparagales; family Amaryllidaceae; genus Allium; species Allium cepa. Next base: position 255,388,785 of record CM060939.1, read on the forward strand.
TGATTCAAAACAATTAGATTGCATATAGATTCGCATACGAGTAGACCAATAATTATAGTTTAAACCATTAAAGAATGGAGGTCGTGCAGTGGATTGACCTTCAATAAAACTAGTATTAGTGGTGTTGTTTTCCATATTAGCAAGATATCAGATAACTTTGTAATGGTTATAAGATGCCTCGCTTTGATACCAATTGAAAGTGTGTGTAGGACCGTATAATATGGATAAACAATAATACAGAGTATAGATAGTAAATAACACGGAATATAAAAGCAGTATAGTAAAATGACACCAGAGATTTTACACTGATTCGAACTTCCCGTTCTACGTCCAGTCCCAGACTCCTTCTGGAATTTCACTACAACAACCCTCACTTAACCCAGAGGAACAGGTCTATACAACCCTGAGCAGTAGAACAGGGACATGAGCAGCAGAACAGGATTTCGCCTCAGCAGCCGAAGAGGACTTCACGCCTGAGCAGCAGAACAGGACTTCAAACAAATACAAAAGTATATTTGACACTGTGTGTTCTTGATAACACTAGTTTGTCACTGATAGTACAAGCCTCCTATAATCAAATCCTCAAGAATATAAATAGTATGTGAAGATTTGTAAAAGGAAGAATATTGCTAAGAATCAAAGTATATATAGTATAACTCAAAGATTCAAGGCAATAGAAAGTATGAGAGCGCTAGAGAAATCACTAGAAAGAATAGAAAGAATTAGAATCAGAAATTCGTCATAATGAAGTATGAGATAACTTCTATATATAGTTATCAGAGAGATGAAACTCTTAGCGAAGAGTTTCAGCCAAGAGAGACAACTTTTGATGGAATGCAACTCTTCATGGAAGAAGATGTCCATTCAGAACTTTTGCAGTTGAAGCCGGTTCAATTGACTAGTATGCACAGTCAGTCGACTGTTTTGCACAGTCAGTCGACTGTTTTGCACAGTCAGTCGACTGGTGGATTTCGATCAGTCGACTGGTTGTAGAGTGTAAAAACTCTCGGGTTCAGCTTCAGTCAACTGAATTTAAAAACATGCACATATATGTTAAAAATGCACAGATTTAGTCGACTGGTTGATTGTATTCAGTCGACTGAATTCTGTTGTTAAGCAAAAACTGCAGTAGCTCATTTGGTTAGAGTACTTGCCTTCCAATCTAGTGACTCGGATTCGAGCCCTGCTTCATGCATTTTTTTTAAAACTTGATTTTGATTAAAATATGCATGCAAGTTTATTTGAATGTGAATGATGATTCTTGAGAAAAGATTTTAACAAAGCACTAACTAGACTCTATATACATATTTGATGACTCTTGTTAAAATATATAACTATATGAACCATACTTTGAGTCGTTGAGTCAGGACGATGTCGTAGAGTCGTAGATTCGTGAATTTTTGTCAGCAATCAAAACCTATGATCCAACAACTAATTCCCGCCTTTATTCAAATTCCGGTTCTGTGTCGTTAACAGGCCGAAATCTGGCCCGTTACTGTTCATATATGATCCAAAAATATTTTCGGATCCGAACGCAAAACCCGTACCCGGCCCGGTTCTGTTCGGTCGGACGGACGGACGGCGCCGGCGCACGTGTGGTGTTGCATGACTTCTCTCCTCACAATAAAGCAAACATGTGTGAGCTCCAATACCCCAACATCCACTTGAGAAATCTATATTTATACAAATATCTTGTATAAGTTTCTATGATGTGGGACTAATTCTCTTCTACCTCTTTACTTCTTCTCTTCTAAAAACAAAACCCAAACCCAAAGCTTCTTTGAAAATTTTACAACAATCTCCCCCAATTTTCAAAATAAGAAAATAAATAAATAGGACGGCTGCATCACTAGAGTGATTTCCTACATACCCAAGTGGGATCGAGCCTTTGTAGTTCTAAGATCAAGTTTTGCATCATCGTGAAAACCAACACATAAATAAAAGGTATCTTTTGGATTTGAACCTTTACTTAGTGTAAACCATTCAAAGCCTTATTTAAATTCTATGGTGAACGAATCTTGAACCAAGTGTCCCTAATGATAAAACCGGAACAGTCGCACATGTTGATTTCCTTAGGTAAAGTGTTCTGTATTGCTCAACACGTTAATGGCCATGTGCTTAAATCCTGGTTCACGAGTCTACTTAGAAAGCGGTCTTACTTTCCTAGAAAATGGCCTGATTTCCATACTCATATAGGTAAGTCTCTTAAGGTGTTTCTGCAATACACCTTTTAAGGTTTCTAGACTTATTAAGGATATATATATATATATATATATATATATATATATATATATCCATCCTTTGTTCTTGCAGAATCCAACACTAAATATTATGGGATTATCAATTTAGCGTTCCATAATCATTCTCTTAACTTGTTGGTACCCATTGAACTTTGTCTATCCATTTCAAGACATAAGTTGGATTTCTGTTAAGGATGATCAACCTTCATTCACAGACCTTAGTCCCATTTCTTGTGACTTTATAGAAACCATTGCCTTTGGAAGACCTTTTGTAAGTGGGTCAGCCAAGTTTTTCTTCGTTTCTATGTAGTCAACAGTTATAACTCCTCTTTTGAGTAACTGTCTCACCATTTGATGTCTTAGACTCACATGTCTAGACTTTCCATTATATGTCTTATTAGACACATAGTATATTGTTGCTTGATTGTCATAGTTAATCATGACTGCTGGAGATGGCTTCTTTCACAAAGGGATTTCCATTGATAAATTCCTAAGCAATTCCGCTTCTTTACATGCATCTGTTAATGCAATCAGTTCTGACAACATTGTTGACTCAGAAATATAGATCTGCTTCTTGGAAGCCCAAGACACAGCAGCGCCTCCTAATGTAAAGATCCATCCAGTCGTCGACTTGGATTTGGATTCTACATTGTTCCAGGTTGCATCACTATATCCTTCTATTACAGCAGGATATCCTTTATAAGATAAACCATATTCAATGGTTCCTTTCAAACAAGCTAAAACTCTGGAAATGGCTTTCCAATGTTCGAAACCTGGATTACTCGTAAATCGACACAATATACTTATAGCATGTGCGATGTCTGGTCTAGTGCAATGCATAACATACATAAGACTCCCAATAACACTGGAATACTCTAGTTGAGAGATAGTACGTCCAGTGTTCTTTTCTAATTTAAGACTAGGATCTAACGGAGTTGGTGCTGGTTTGTCATCGTAATGACCATACTTTTGTAGGAATTTCTCTATGTAATGAGATTGAGTTAGTAATAACTCCCCTCTTTTCTAATAATTTTAATTCCCAAAATTACATCAGCCTCTCCTAGATCTTTCATATCGAATTTAGAAGACAGAAACTTTTTAGTTTCATTCACACAGGATATATTGGAACCAAATATTAGCATGTCATCAACGTATAAACATATTATAACAATACCGTTGTTATCCGATTTGCTATAAATACATTTATCAACATCATTTACAATGAATCAAGATGATAGTGCAACTTTATCAAATTTCTCATGCCATTGCATAGTAGCTTGCTTCAGGCCATAAAGAGATTTCAATAATTTGCAAACTTTCTTTTCTTGGCCTGGGGTTTTGAAACCTTCAGGTTGTTCCATATATATCTCTTCTTCTAAATCTCCATTTAGAAAAGCTGTCTTTACATCCATTTGATGTATGACTAATTTATGAATTGATGCAAGTGCAATTAAACAGCGTATAGAAGATATGCGAGCAACTGGAGCATATGTATCAAAATAATCTACTCCATGTCTTTGTTTATATCCCTTAGCAACTAATCTGGCTTTAAACTTATCAATGGATCCATTTGTATTCAACTTTTTCTTGAATATCCATTTACATCCTATAGGTTTAGCGCCAGGAGGTAAATCAGTTAAAACCCAAGTTTGATTTAATATTATGGAATTCATTCATCGTTGGTAGCTTCTTTCCAGAAATTAGAATCTCTGGAACTCATGGCTTCAGAATAAGTTTTGGGATCGTCATCGACGTTCATTACATATTTAGTCACATTAAGGACTTCGTCCTTACTGCCTTCTACAAGATATGTAATGAAGTCGGGACCATATTCCTTCTCTATTCTTGCTCTTTTACTTCTCCGTTGTTCAGTACTATTATCTGGTACTGACACTTCCTTGCTGTTTTGAGCAGGAGCATAATCATCGTCATTAATATCATTAGTTAGACTAGGTTCTGAACTAGATGATCTCAATGGGATCTCAACAGTTTGATTTTCGAAAAATTCTACATCTACAGATTCTATAATTTCTAGCGTGTCAAGAATAAGAAATCCATAAGTTATACTATTAAGTGAATATCCTATGAAAATACATTTAAATGCTCTATTTCCTAACTATGGTCGTTTTGGGTCTGGTTTTCTAACATATGCTAAGCAACCCCAAACTTTAAGTTTAGTTAGGTTAGGTTTTCTATTAAACCATAATTCATAAGGAAAATATTATTCTTTTTAAGTGGTACTCGATTTAAAATATAACATGCAGATAACATAGCATTACCCCATAGGTTATAAGTTAAATTAGAAATTATGAGCATGGCATTAACCATTTCTACTAAAGTTTTATTTTTCCTTTCAGCGACACCATTTTGTTGTGGTGTATATAGAGCAGTACATTGGTGAATTATACCTTGTTGTTTACAAAACAAGGTGAATTCATTTGAGAAATATTCACCACCACGATCTGAACATAATATTTTAATTTTAACTCCTAATTGTGTTTCGACCTCTGCTTTGTAAATTTTGAATTTATCAAAAGCCTCATCTTTAGTTTTCATTAGATACACATATGCATATCTAGTATAATCATCAATGGATGTTATATAGTATTAGTTACCACCATAGGTGATATGACTTTTTAAGTCACCCAGATCACTATATATCAAATCAAGCAAACCAGTTTTCCTTTCTACGGATTTTAAGGATTTCCGGTGTATTTTTGCTTGAACACATATTTCACATTTAGAGATGGCATCTAAATCACAATCAGAAATTAATCCTAATTTATTCATATTTCTAATGGAATTATAATTAACATGTCCTAATCTACTGTGCCATAAATTAATAGAATTAACAATATAAACAGAAGATTTCTTTATTAGATTCAACTTAATCATGCCGTTACAAGAGTATCCATGTCCAATGAATTTACCATTTTTAGACAACACTAGCTAGTCAAACTCACACACCATCTTGAATGCTCCTTTGTTAAGAAGGTATCCAGAGACCAAATTTTTACTCATATCAGGTACATAAAATACATTGACTAATGTAGGAACTTTTCCAGAGGTGAGAGGAAGTTCTATAGTGCATTTTCTCAAAACTTTGCTTGGAACCTTATTTGCTCCAGTAACTTCATCGGCTTCTCCTTTATTTTCTTCGTAACTCTTGAAAAGATTACGGTCTTTGCAAATGTGAATGGTGCTCCAGTATCGAACCACCAATCATTATCATTGCCACTAACGGAGTTCGCCTCTTGCACTACAGCCACAAGCGAGTCTTCGACCACATTCACTTTTTGTTGTTTCTTCCGCAGACGGCAGTCTCGGGCATAGTGGCCGGGCTTGCTACAAAAATAACAAGCACCTTTCTTTTTGTTGTTGGTTTTGGAATGATTTTTCTTCTTAAACTGTGTCTCATTCTTTGGCTTTAATTTATAAGTAATTTCCACATTATTTTCCTTAGAATGTGACTCAGTTTGCGGATTATCATCTAGATCGCGTTTACGAGAGTGTTCTTCAATACGAAGATGACGCTGCAAACCGTCTAAATTATAATCCTCTTCCGCATGTTTCATCTTTTTCTTATAATCATTCCAACTATGCAGAAGTCTAGAAATTATAACTCCAACAACAAAAGATTCAGGCAGATCAATTCCAGCATCTTTAAGTTGATTCACCAACAGCAAAATTTCGCTTACTTGTCCAATTATGGACTTATTAGTGACCATTTTGAAATCCATAAAATTAGAAATAAGAAACTTTTATTATTTGCCTCGGATATGCGGTACTTATTCTCCAGAGCAGTCCAGAGTGCCTTCGTTGTTTCCAAGGTTCTATGAGCATTGTAGACTGGGGTAGATAGCGCATTCAGAATATGGCCTCTGCATAGGAAATCGTCCTCTTTGCGCTTTGCATGTTTAGCATTTAGAGCATCATCATCTTTATCAGTTTCCTCTGGGATTTCTTCTAAGTCATTTTCCAAAATGTAGAACAACTTGATGGTGACCAGGAAAAATATCATTGTCTCTTGCCAACGAGTGAAATTGTCGCCATAAAAACGCTCCAATCGAGTTAGATGTTGATTCATAACTTGCAGAGCGCTCGAACCTTCCATGGTTGAACGGTATTGTCTGAAATTTGTTGGAGATTTTTACGGTTCGAGACGAATTTGATGGCGATTGCGATGAGGACAATGCTGTACTTCCGACTTCAGGGATCTATAGAATAGATTCTTTCAGACAATAGTTCAACCCACCAGGTACAAACGGGTTATCGAACTATCGACTTTCAGGATTCAATGAAGCCCTATAAAAGCGTAATCGGATTCAAAGTTTGTACGACTTTGATCCGACCAAGAACACTTCAGAAATTGTATCTGATGATGCAATTTATAGAGAACAGAATGAAGAGGAAGAAGAGAGCAATTCTGCAATGGTTTCTGATTTCGTAACACCTTGGAGGCGTCACAAAACAGAGTTAATGAAGGCACAGCGTTTTGTAACACTTTCTAGCGTTGCAGAATCGCTTTGGAAAGAAGAAGAAGATATTAAACTGTCTGCAACTGTTTTTGGGTGTCCCTATTTATAGACATGATAAGGTGTCTACTCGCCAAGCGTCACGACTGTTTGCAACGGTTCGTAACTATTGCGAATAGATTCAAACATAAACGTCGCGACCTTTCATTTGCAACGTTCAGAAAACATTACTAATTCCTGCCTTTATTCAAATTCCGGTTCTGGGTCCTTAACTGGCCGAAATCTGGCCTGTTACAGTTCATATATGATTCAAAAATATTTTCGGATCCGAATCCGAAACCCGGCCCAGTTTCGGACGGCGGCGGCGTGCGTGTAGTGTTGTATGACTTCTCTACTCACAACAAAGCAAACATGTGGGAGCCCCAAGGCCCCAACATCCACTTGAGAAATCTTTATTTATACAAATATCTTGTATAAGTTTCTATGATGTGGGACTAATTCTCTTCTACCTCTTTACTTCTTCTCTTCTAAAAACAAAACCCAAACCCAAATCTTCTTTGAAAATTTTACAACATCCTAAGATGTTTGTGCTCCAAACTTGCAGAACAACATTCCTATATTGTTCATTAGTTAACCAGTTATTGAAAAAATTTAATGAAGGAAATTTGTTCATAGCATTGTCACCCCCATTTTATCAAAAGAGGGTTGTGATCAGATAGGGAGGGAAGAAGGGTTATACAATGAACGTTTGGCTAGATATCTAGAGATTGGGAATTATGAAAACATGGTCAAGCTTGGAAAAGGTCCTCACTCCACATCTAGACTTGTTAGACCAGGTGTGAAGTGGTCTGAAGGTATTCATAGGAAAAAGATTTAAGAGGTTAAAGCATGATTGAGGGGGGGATGTCCCTCAAAGTCAGCTGGTTTCCACCTAATTTCTGGTTGGATTGACGCATACAATTGAAATCACCAAGACAAAGCTAAGGGTAGGAAGACTGTAGATGCAAAAGATTGTTTAACAACGATGGTCTTTGAGCAAGGTAATTTTGAGCATAAGTAAAATTAAGATTGAAGTTTATGGAAGAGGATATATGAGTACATGAAAAATGCAAATATTAATTAAAGAAAGAATGTTTTGTCAGAAAGTAAGTCTTTGGATTCCAAAGAACTAGAATCTTCCATATGGAGCATGATCAAGATTGTGATTAAACATCTATGAGTTTATTATTGAATGCCTAGCTTGCATTTTAAGACTATGGTTGAGCTTTGTAAGTTTATGAGGAGTCATCAGAAGAGAGGGCGAGTTAGCGGTAAGGCATGAAGCTTTGTGTGTCTTTTGGTGGAGGGAGAACAGGGTGGAGATTTTGAAGTAGTCAGAGGGAGACCTTCAGCTGCCGCAAAGTCAAAATCAAGGTCAAAATCATCATTTTCCGACATCTTAGAGAGATTTTTCTTTCTCCTGCCTCTTTGGATTTACCAGAAGGGTCACTACAGTTTAGGATTGAGTATGTGAGGAGGAGAGAGGTGGAGGAAATGTCAGGTCTAGAAGTAACTTGATACGAGCATATGGGTTGTCCATTGGAATTAAATGTGTAGGTGAGATGATGGGGTTATTTCACTACAAGAAAGGCTTCGTATAGCGACGGAGCCTAGCGAAGGCTAGCGACGGCTAAAGAAAGCGGCCGTCGCTAGCCGTCGCTATACGCAATATACAGATCCAAGCCGAGAGCAGCAGATTCACTTCACTTGCTCCCCCAAACCTTCCTCCTTCCCCCAATCCGTCGCCCCCCGTCACCGTAGCCGCCGCCCCAGCCTTCAACGCCTCCAAATCACCCAAATTTGTGTCGGTATGCTCCTAATCTCTTGTTTGAATGTAAATTTGATGTTTTTATGTTTAGTTTAAACCCTAATTCAATTATGATTTGTTGTAAAATTGAGATTTATTGTTAAATTGGGTATTAGTAGTGTTGTTAAATTAGGTATTAGTAGCGTTGTATGTTGATTTGGTAGATTAATTAGTTTATTATCATGAACTTGAATTAAGTATTACATTAATTAGTTTATCATGATCAAGTTGAATAAATGGTTGATGTAGATAATTAGTGTTGGCGATTAACATGGTTAGTTGTTTTAGGTGAAAAAATAGTGTATATTAATGATTAACTTGGTTATTGATAAATTTACATGAAAGTATTTCATAGTTTATGAAATTGATAAATTACAAATTTAAGTTGTTAAGTGAATTTAAATTGACAAATTTTTATTTAATAATTAGTTTTTTATTGTTTTCTAATTATCTATTTGATAATTAGAATTTGTTGTTTTCTAATTATATCCATTGATTATTCTTATATTTACCCTGTTGATTGAGCGACGGCTAGCGACGGCCATTTTAATAATTTTAGCGATGACTAGCGACGGCCAAAATTCAAAAGGTTGTATATATTATAAAAAATAAAGTTTGTACAAAAAATTAAAAAATGAATACGAGAACATTAAAAATTCTGCAAATATCTAATTTATTTTAAAAAAAATAGGAAATGACTTTAAAAACAACCGATATTGTACTAAAATCGATTTTGTAAAGAAATTAAGAAATGAATATAACAACAACAAATAGTCACATAAAATCTATGTCGTAAAAAAATAAAGAAATGAATATTGAACTAAAATTGTTAATTGAATGTTGAATTAAAATTTAAATACACAAATTTTTGAAACAAAATAGAAATAGTTGAAATATTGTCAAAATTTGAAAAGAACAACAATATTTGATAAAATTTAAAGAAATTTTTTTATCCCTTAGATTGGCTTTGGCCCCGTCTGGCAAGTGTTGTATATGACCGTTATATGGATGTTCGTTTTGTAACGGAACGGACATTTATATTCATCTGATATAATATTTGTCGGATTTGTCCCTGTATTGGGAAAGTTACAAACACAATAAAGTAATCACATATTATAAATCATTTTATTTTAAACGGTTATAAAATTTCGACAGCACTTCCTTTACGCTCCCTGTGTACACACATTTGTGTACGATACAGGGAACATAAGGGAAGTGCTGCCGAAATTTTGTTGAACCGTTTAATCTGAAATGATTTATAAAATGTAATTACATTATTGTATTTGTAATGGGAAGTAGGATGACTGACCACCGAAGTGAAAATCAAAATACCAAAAAATAAAAAAATAAAGTGAAGTTTATATTTTGAATTTTCTGGAACGATGAATTGTTTACAATGGAGAATGGTTGAAAATTAATGATTTAAATTGTGTAACATACATTTTCAAATCAAGAAAAATGTTCAATTATTTTCTCGACCGTACTTGGATGTATGAAGTCAGAACTGGAAAAAAGGGATCAATAAAGCAACATTTCTACAACGGTGTACACGAATTTATTAGATTTGCTAAATCTAATAACCGAAACAATACAGAAATTCGTTGCCCGTGTAGTAAGTGCCAACATTTGAAGCATTGGAAACGGGATATAGTTGAAGTACATTTGTATCAATATGGTTTCGTGCCTAATTATTATTTCTGAGATCATCATGGAGAACTTGTTGAACCTACACCTAATACTGAAGTTTTAGAGGACGGTAATATGATGATGAATCCGATAGAAGATATGGTGGATGATGAAGCACGATCAATGTTTCCTACAACTGAAGCTGTCGATGAAGACGAAAATGTCGAAGAAGAACCGACTGTGGGAGCTAAAAAATATACGATTTGTTGGATTCTGCTAAGAGGCCGTTGTGGGACGGATGTAAAAGCGGAACCGAACTTTCAGTAACCGCCAAATACATAACTATGAAATCAAAATTCAACCTTATGGAAGCTGCATTTACAGCAGTTGTACAAGCTGCAAAACGACACATGCCACCCAATAATCTGATGTGCGATATTCATTATAAAGTAAAAAAATTGATTTCCGTTTTCGATCTACTGTACGAGAAGATAGATGCATGTGTGAAAGGTTGCATATTGTATTGGAAAGACGACGTTGACCTCAGAAAATGCAAAATATGAAACGAAGGAAGATACAAACCAAGAAAGAAGAAAGGGAAAGAAGTTCCGCACAAGAGAATGCATTATTTACCCATCACTCCCAGACTTCAAAGATTATATGTGTCTTCTGCTACGGCCTGTCATATGCGATTGCATAGTGTGAGAACAGCGGAAGAAGGAACTTTGATACATCCATCCGACGGTGAAGCATGGAAACATTTCGATAAGGCTTATCCCGCATTTGCTGGGGAAAGCCGTAATGTCAGACTTGGTTTATGTATGGATGGATTTTCACCATTTTCACAGTTTGGTAGTAAATATTCATCCTGGCCAATTATCGTTACTCCGTATAATTTACCTCCATGGATGTGTATGAAGACACCATATATGTTTCTCACCACTCTCGTTCTCGGCCCTCATGATCCAACCCAAGGAATTGATGTTTATTTACAACCATTGATCGAAGAGTTGAAGAAACTGTGGAATGAAGGAGTCGAAACTTACAATGTATCAACGAAAAAAAATTCGGTTATTCGCTTCTTTGTTATGGACGATTAATGATTTTCCTGCATACGGGATACTTTCTGGTTGGAGTACGGCCGGTCATCTAGCATGCCCTTATTGTATGGAAGAAATACGAACATTTTCGTTACGATATGGGAAGAAAGTTTCATGGTTTGATTGTCATTGGTGTTTTCTTCATCCCAATCATACTTTTAGAAGAGATAAGAAAATTTTCATTGCTAACAGAGAAGAGAATCTGAAACCACCCAAGGTTTGGTCAGGTGAGGAAATATACGAAATTGTAAGAGACTATCCAAAGATACATGAAACCGGAGTCCAGACTGAAATCCCAGGAAAGTCAGACATTCATAATTGGTGCAAACAAAGTATATTTTGGGAGCTACCATATTGGAAAGATCTCTTACTCCGACATAATATTGACGTGATGCACAACGAAAAGAACGTGTCTGATAATCTGTTTAATACAATTTTGAATGTAAAGGGTAAAACCAAGGACGATTTGAATTCGAGGCTTAATATAGCAAACTATTGTAAGTGCCCGGAACTTCATATGAAGCCTAATGACAATAAAAAACCGAAAGCATGCTATGAGCTAGACAATAAGCAAGTAAAACTCGTGCTAAAGTGGGTGGAAGAATTAAGATTTCCCAACGGGATTTCTTCCAATCTTCGTAGATGTGTTGACTTCAAAAATAATAAACTGAGTGGGATGAAAAGTCACGATTGTCATATCATGATGGAATATTTACTCCCCGTGGCTTTCAAAGAACTGTTGCCCATAAAAGTACGGAACGTCATAACAGAGTTATGTTTGTTTTATAAACAACTTTGTTCGACAATATTAAAGGTGGATCGTATACGTAAACTTGAAGTAGAAATACCCATATTTCTATGCAAACTGGAGAAAATACTTTCGCCTGGTTTTCTTAACGTAATGGGGCATTTACCTATTCATCTTCCATCCGAAGCACTTCTTCGAGGTCCTGTGCAATATGGATGGATGTATCCATTTGAGAGGTAAATTAACATGTGCAATGTTCATGTCAATTTCAAATTCAAATTTGTATATCTAAATATGTAACAAATATCTTAATAGTACTTGAATCATCTGAAGAAGAAGATTCGACAAAAAGCCCGAGTTGAGGGTTCGATATGCAAATCGTATCTTAAAGAAGAAGCCTCATTTTTTTCTCTCACTACTTTAAGGACGATGTGAACTTATCGTTTGTAAGTGTTCCTCGAAATGAGGAATTCGTTGAACAAAATTCTTCTCAAACAACGTTATCTGTTTTTAGACAACATGGTAGACCTGGTGGAAAATGTGTGGAAATATGGTTGGACGATAGAGACCTCCATGTAGCGCACACGTATGTTCTTTTAAATTGTGTCGAAGTTGCACCATTTGTCAGGTAATAATTAGTTCACTTGTAATTTACTTGTACGTACATAATAATAATAACACATATTACATATATGCAGTATCTACGAATCACAGTATCCATCTGGCGATCTCAGTAAAGAATTTGCCAAATGGTTTTTGAACTATGTTTATGAGCCGAGAAACTGTGTCGTTGATGAAGGCTTAATACATCTTGCGATTGGACTGAAAAGAAATGTGAAGACTTATCTAATATTCTTCGTCAACGGGTTTAAGTTCAACACAAAAGATTACGGTGCTGAAAAATTAACATATAACAGCGGGGTATTTGTCAAAGGCAGTGATGATCCAGATGAGCATTTAAAAGATTTTTACGGCGTCTTAACACAGATTCTAGAATTGACATATTATGTTGAACCTCTAGAAAAGGTTTTTTTATTTAAGTGCAATTGGTTCAGTAACGTTCCTGGTTCCGGAATCAACGTGCATAAAGAGTACAAACTTATTGAAATAAGGCATACATCACACTACTATAAGTACGACCCTTTTGTATTAGCCAAGCAAGCGTTACAAGTTTATTTTGCTCTATATCCATCTTTGAAAAGAGATAAAGCGGATTGGTCCGCTGTTTTCAAAACGAAACCAAGGTTTACGTTTGATGGAAATAATATTCCAGATGAAGCAGCATATCAAGCCGATCTTGAATCAAATACAGAAATAATAATAACTGATGATATTGATGTAGGGCCTTTGAATGATGAATCGAACGTCCTATTTGATGCATTCGAAAGTACCGAAGAAAATGAGATAGAATACGAGACTTAATCTGAATCAGAAAACGATGAAGACTGATCGTTATTGATATAATTGTTATGTGATAGTGGTTGAAACATGCGATGTAATAGTAAATTTCTGTAATTGTTCTGTGATGATCATTTAGTTAATTTTTATCCATGTTTTGTACTAGTAAATTTTTATAATTGTTCTGTGAAAGTGATTGAAACATGCTATGTAGTAGTGAATTTCTATTATGGTTCTGTGATGATTATTTATATAATTTTTATCCATGTTTTATACTAGTAAATTTTTATAATTGTTCTATGAAAGTGATTGAAACATGCTATGTAGTAGTGAATTTCTATTATGGTTCTGTGATGATTATTTATATAATTTTTATCCATGTTATGTACTAGTAATTTTTTATAATTGTTTCTGTGAAAGTGATTGAAACATGTTATGCAGTAGTGAATTTCTATAATTGTTCTATGATGATATTGTTTTTCTATAGCAGATATGTCTGGCAGGAGACGGAGTGTAGGTGGTGGTGGCACGCCATCCCCATCTCCCGGTGCAGGTGGTAGTGGCACTGCACCGGACTTACGTCCGATTGCAGAAGCTGTTCTAGAAGTGCTGGGTAAGTATCAATTTTATTTAAAGTATAAGTTTTAAAGTCCACTAAACATGTATATCATAACTTTTGCAGTGGCTTTGAGGTGGAACCGTCAGATTATATTTTACAGGTTTCGAGAAAGGCATTTCAGAGCCGGATGGATGGTTGTTGGCCTCGCTGAGACGACATCCCCCCTCATGTCAAGAACGCTATACAGGCAGATTTACTTGTAAGTAGTAGTTTGAATTTCAGTTGTAAATTAATATAATATATATAACTTAAAATAATTTTAATTTACAGGCTGCAGTCCGCGTTGACCCTGATAACTTGGACATTTTTTTAAATCACTGGAACAAACGAATGAGGAGAAATTACAGGGATACATTGTCCAAGGCTAAGAATGCAGGGAAAAAGCCGAACTGGATGGGTGAGGGTGTATGGAATGAATTTCTTCAGCTTTGGAACAGTCCGGCGGTAAAAGTAAGTAAAATATGTTTTCTTTGTTATTTAAGTCTAATATAAATCTTGCAAGATATATACGTGATAATTTGTCTTAATTTGTAGGAGTTATCTACGCGGAACCGGGCAAACAGGAATAAAAATCCTGCATTGCACCGTGGTGGCTCCAAATCCTTTCAGGAGCACAAGAGAGAGCTGGTAATTAAATTTATAAACTGTGTTTACATTTTATTACAATATTTTATAATCTGATTAACAATAATATTTATATATTTTCAGGCTGCGAGATACAACCGCGAGCACTGTGGCCGAGCTGTTCAAGGCCACGCATGCCGTGGAGAGGACTGACGAAGAGGGCAATGTTTCGTACGAGCGGACGGATGACAAATCACAATCGGTAATGGTAAATTAATTTACTGTTAATAACAATATTTTGTCTTTCAATATTTTGAAATTCGGTTTTTATCGTGTAAAACAATTGTTTGTGATCGCAGGAGAGGTACGAAGCAGAGCGGGCTCGTGTAGCACAGTCCACTGGTCGGGAAGAGCTTACGTTAGAGGAGGAAAACCATATTTGGGATGCTATTATTGACCCGCCTTCTCGGACCAATCGACGGTATAACTATGGAAATGTGGAGGTAAATTTTGACATGTACTAATATATAAATTTACTTATGCATATGAATAGTTAAATAATTTTAATAATATTATATATATACTAATATATAAATAATCATGAATTATTTTACAGGCGATGAGAATACAGAGTGCATACAGGATGTCGCAGCAAGAGGAGGAGATTGCTCAGTTGAGGGCGACAGTGGAAGAAATAAATGATTGGAGGAAGAATTTCTTTGAGCAACAGCTAGATGAGCGGATTGCGGCTTATTTGCAACAGCATGGGAGGATGCCTGGAGAGGACGGCAGCGTTGGCGAGGAGTAGGTATGTTTGTTTGCTTATAGTTTGGTATATACACATTTTGGTTGGTTTGGTGTATATATATTTCAGCATATTATGTATCTATTTTGATGACTTCTAGTTGATGGATTTGGTTGGATATTATGTATATATATGTCGAGATATTATGTAGAAATTTCGGTTTACTATGTACATATTCTGGTTAATGGATTTGGTTGGATTTGAAAATGAGATTTGGTTGGATTTGAATTGAAAATGAGATTTGGTTGGATTTTATATTGTTTGAATGGATAGTGATGTTATATGATGGATATATGATGCTTATAGTTGATGAATATAGTGTATAGCGGTTGTTTGGTTCAGATTGGTTGAAGTGTATATAGGCTGTGCAGGTGCACACAAATTTACCCAGGTTAGCGACGGCTAGTGACAGCTATCTGGTTTAGTTTAGCGACGGCTAGCGATGGCCAATTGGTTCAGGTTAGCGACGGCTGGCTATGGCTAGCGACGTCATTCAGACGTTGAAAAAATTTCCACATGGCACATTTGCAGTCGCGAGCCGTCGCTATTTATGTGACGGAGCCGTCGCTATACTATTGGGCGACGACCAATATAGCGACGGCTTTTAGCGTCGGCTAGCGACGGCTCGTGACGGCCGACGACGGCTAAAAGCCGTCGCTATATGGTGCCGTTCTTGTAGTGTTTACAATATTTGTAGATTCATGCACTTGGCTGGTTGCACACAAAGGTGACACAAAAGGTTCAGTGGTGAGTTGAGGAATGGCAAGATGATCATGTAGCAGATGATTTATTGCATGATTACAGCCAGGGTTAGTTACTCGTGGATCTATAAAAATATTATCCATAGAGGAGAGTGTGTTGGAATTTCCTCCTTATTGGGAGAAAGAATGATTTGTTGAGAGATTGATAAGTGAAGTGCTTGCAGGTGTAGAAAGGATGTTGCAAGTGGATTCTGCTTTCTCAAGAGGGGTTAGATTGGTTAATGCTTCCAAATTGTTTTCAGAATTTAAGAAGTTCATTTCCTTAGGGATTTGAAAATGAAGTGAGAAAGGGTATGTGGTGTGATGAAATATTGGTATTTCTTAGGTTGAACATTTTGCATGCATGGATTCTTGCTAGGGTAGTAAATGTTGCATATTGTTAAATGATTGAGAGGCATTTTGAGGGTTAATGAACAACTACTAATCCGAGTGGTTATAACATGCATGGAATTAGAATTAAAATGAATACCAGCCTGAGGTGACACATTAACTGTCGACGTGCCAGTATTATTGCAAATATTATTTGTGTCACTAAGGTATTTGTTGCAAATATTATTTGCATCATGTGCTTTGGGATTCTGATACAGGGGATTTGATCGCATATCCTTGTTATCTGTCGGCATGCCCGTAGTAGCATGATTAAAATTAGTTGTATTAATTTCTTTGTCATTCATTTCATCTAATATGATCAGGTCGCTATTAACATGTCCATTTTCATCCCTATAAGCATCAAATTTCTATTTCTTAGCCCATATTTTATTACCTTGAGTTTTTAATGGCACCACTCCTTAAAATTTATTATTATTTCAAGTCTGTGTACCAGAATATGTGATGACATTTCTTGAGTTTTCTATTTCTAAATTCGTTTGCATTTCAAAAGGTTGGTAGGAATCAATCTGCTCATAACCAGGTTGATATACATTTTCACTCTCAAAGTTTCAGGCCCAAAGACTCCATAATGATAAAAAATCTTTAGTTTCCAATCATACTCAATTCTAACATCTAAGCATCCATCAATAAGTTCACTTACAACAATATGCCGAGAGATCATCATCCAAGGTTATTTCAAGAAAATCCTTTGCATACTCAAATCCTTTTAACTTTTCTATGCTTTTATCAAAGCATATCAACCTTCCAAGGTGACAAGCAATCCAATTAATACCAAGAAGGGTCCAAGTAATGAGAGGAATGTTATAAATGTTAGAAATTTTAGAAGGATCTTCAAGCTTTGATGCCACTTTTGAGAAATTTCTGTAGAAAGAAGAAGAAGAGAGAAACTTTTTAATTTACTAATGGAGATCGAGAGAATATTTTATAAAGGAGGAAATAGCTTTATTTTCATTGCACTTTTATTCTTTTTGCTTGCTTACAATTACATTTACATGCTTGCTTAGATAAAAAAGGATAAATCATTCATATTTATAGTTTTTCATTTCCTATATGAATGGTAGATATGAATTAAATCCTAAGGATGATAAACATTCTCTAGAGTTTTCTTCAACTCTCTTGAAAAATCAGTTTTCTAGGCTTTTCTCAAATTCTTTAATAAAAAACTCTAGATCTTTCTTTCGTGCTTGATTTGGCATATCCATTAATTCAAACTTAATATTATTCAGAATAATTTGTTTTTCAAAATAATCAAGTAAAAACAAAATCAAGTTTATTTCCAACATCCGCTCTTAAACTTGATTTTGTAACTTCAAACAGAATTTCTAATCTTTGTATTTTACGTGTTTCGATAGAAATAACGATATTATCCAATCTTTCCTTATTGTATTAATGATCTTCCCTATTATCGAGATCTTCAATGCAATTTCGTGAATCTTTATGGTGCTCCCGTTCTCCTTCCTTATGATAGAATACTCCAAGAGGTAAACGTTCTAATTTCCATCTTGGTCCAGTGTCATAAATTTTGAATGAGTCGTATATGTTATCTTTCCATCCTCTCTTATTTTTACTTTTACAATATTTGACCATTCAATTTTTTCATGTTTTTTTCAAATTTGACTTTCACGTGAGATTCCAAAACAAATTGATGGAAAAATAAGATTGTTTGAAATAGAAATGATATAATCATTCCTTATCAATTTGTTCTCGCCATCGTAGAGCTCATCACACGTCTCTTTGACTTCCTCTTTAACCATTTTTACTTCTTTAATATTCTCTATTTTCATTTCTTTAAATTTTTGCTTATGTTCAAATCTGCTCTAATATCATGAATTTCTTCACCTTGGTTGACGACTTCATCATTTTCATCTTCTTTATTTTTGCACTTTTTATGATTTACATCATCTTCTTTGACTATATCTTCTTCATCTCCATCTTCAGTATGTTTTTTTTTCCTCTTTTACTTTCTCCTTCGGTTTTATTTTTTTCTACCTTTACAATTTTTACTTCCTTGGTAACCTCCTTTTTCCCTTCATCGGTTTTTGTTTGCTCTTCAGCTACTATCCTTTTAATTTTCTCTTTGGTTACTTCTACGATCCTTGGTAGCTTCCTATCTTTCATTTGCTAAACTTTCTCTTCCACTACTTCTTTGATCTTTGGCGGCCCTTTTGTAACTTTCTCCTCCGCATCATTCTTCGTTGTCTCTTTCTCTTCCTTCGCATCTTTCTCTCTCAACTCGTAGCTTTCCTTTTCATCCTTCAAACTATTCTTCTTTTCCTCTTCCTCATTAACTTGATTATCATCTTCTATTATTTTTGCACCATTATCCACCATGAGTTTGATTTGAAGAGCTTGATATAATGGCTCTTCTTCGACTTTTCTATTTAATTTTTATTCATAGACTTGAAGCATTTCCATGAGTTGATCAATGTTCATAGTTTTTACATCTTCAGAATCTTTAATTGCTACAACTATGATATCAAATTTAGAATCCAAAGATTGTAAAATTTTCTCAAATATTCTAAAACTAGTTATTTTTTTCTCCATATTTTTTCAATTGATTTACAATTGACAAAAGTCATGAAAAATAATCATCGATTGTTTCTGATGATTCCATTAATAAAGATTCAAACTAACCTCGTATATTTTGTAATCGAATTTTCTTCACCTTATCAATTCCCATAAATGCATTCTCCAAATTCTCCCATGCTTCCTTACTAGTAGACGCGTTTGCTGCCTTATCGAACATATCATCATCCAAACTTTGGTGGATGATAACCAGGGCTTGTAAATCCTTCTTCTTCAAACTCTTTAAATTATCCTTTTTACTTTGGGATAAAGTGGTGACATCGATGGGTTCTTCATACCCATTTTCTACGATATCTCACATACCTTGTGATTCAAGCACCGCCTTCATGAGAATTCTTCAATTACCATAAAACTTTTTTTAAGTAAGGGAACTTTTATGAAACTCAATCCAGTTGACATTCTTCCTTGCTATCAACCAAAATTAACAACCTGGCTCTGATACCACTATTGGCAATTTTAGAAGGATCTTCAAGCTCTGATATCACTGTTGGAAAATTTCTATAGGAAGAAGAAGGAGAGAAATTTTTAATTTACTAATGGAGATTGAGATAATAATTTATAAAGGAGGAAATAGCTTTATTTTCTGTGCACTTTTATTCTTTTTGCTTGCTTACAATTGTATTTACTTGCTTGCTTAGATACAAAAGGATAAACCATTCATATTTATAGTTGTACATTTCCTATATGAATAGTAGAATGAATTTAATCCTATGGATGATAAACACTCTCTAGAGTTTTCTTCAACTCTTCTGAAAAATTTATCTAGGCTTTTCTCAAATTCTTTACTAGAAAACTCTAGATCTATCTTTCATGCTTGATTTGGCATATCCATTAATACCAAAATTAATATTATTTGGAATAATTTGTTTCCCAAAATAGTCAAGTAAAACCAAAATCAAGTTTATTTTCAACAATAAAAGTGTACCCAAATCAGAACACTACAAATTTGAGCTTGTGCGCACCCGTAATAGGGATCACATATGGTTATAATGAAGATCTTACCTTTGATAAAGATAGGATTGGATTTCAACACCCATAAGCAATCTTCTTATTAGAGAGAGAGAAATAGAAATTCAAATATCTAGTTTTATATCTACTTCTCCTTTCAGCTTCCAAATCCTTCTTACGTGAATTGAAACTATTGTGTAAGATAACTTATCACCAAGAGAAAACCCAATTAGGTGGTTACACTAATAAGCTATACCTTCACCTTGGACCTCCTCAGGAGGCACTTTAGGGTGCTATCCTAAGGGATACCAAAGTGCCTTGGCCGATAAGATCCAACATTCTTAGGTCGAGCTTGGAAGAGAGAAGCCCATGTAATAGGAGAGGTGTTGTTTAAGCACACAGGATGAGTCAATGTGGGTGTAGTAGAAGGAGGATCTAGAGGCTCAAGAGGAAGATTGATAGACTAAGGATTTGGCTCAGGAGACATAGGGTTTTCAGAAGAAGGTAGGGGAGGGGTGATAGGTTTTGCAGAAGAAGACAGGGATAGAAAGACCGAGAAGAGGAGAATGAGTTACAATAGTAGGAAGCAAGGCGGGAAAATGTGAAAAGTTGGAGGGAGAAGGGGTTTTGGAGGCATGGACAAAAGATTCTATTGAACATACAAATATTTTCTATACATAAAGATCATGTCAAAATCTATATTGCCAAAACTACTATGTAGCAAGCTATTCTTCATTTTATATCAAACTTCTTTTAAGAAAACCTTAAAATTAATAACCCGGGTTTTATTCCAAATCCTTTGAGATAATAAGCCATATATATACACTTTTTTTAAAATCATACTTTCAGCATTAAATCAAAATCCTTTTCAAAGCAGCATCAAATATTTTTTATAATCATACTAAGTATCATGATCTCAATTTATAAATCAATTTCCTAAATATTTTACTTTAAAATCTAAAGAAAATATGCAAATAAGTCGAGTAACACCAAAATGATACTAAGAAAATGGGTCATATTAACTCGTAATATACCAATTACTATGAAGGTGATACTCACAAGAAGTGCTTAACAACGGAACACATATCTTGTCCATTTTTAGTCATTTTCGAGCTTCTCGAACTAGATAACATAAAAATACTTTATTCTTGAATTAACTCGTCGATTCCGAGAGCAATCTCAAACTCAAACAAATGTTAAACTCTCTTTTTTCAGAATCATAGTGTTTACAAATACTTTTAGATAATACTATAATTGTTTTTCCCAAAATCTTAGAAACCAGTTTCAAAGACATTGGGATTTAAGTTCGCAAACTCTCAGTTTAAATCCTCTTCGTATAGAAATCATATTTTGTAAATCATTCTTTTACAAAATCACTTTCTTTTAGAAAATTTATACTAAACTTCTTTCGTTAAAGTAAACTTCTAAACCAACATCATCACCAAATGCCTTATAGTAAAACTGCGAAATTCAATTCACAGGGTGATCGTTTCAATGCACCCATAGATATTGTTTACCAAACCTAAGTAGTACAAAAGTAAATTGTTCATAAACTAGTCGAACATGTGACTAATCAAATCAATGAGGGACAACAAACGAATACCATTAATCCCTACGTTAATTACACTACACTTACAATTCATACTTACATAAGTTACCAATATATAATATGTTTTATTTTCATAGTTGGAATACCTTTAAGGTATATGTTTATAACAAATACAATTATGCTCTCATATATAATATACTCAACTCATTCTACGGCATCGCTTACCCTATGTCTAATGAGTTATTCCAAACTATTCAAACTAAAGCCAAGGTTCTCGCTTAACCTTCACCTCTAATACCAGCTATAATGACCCGCCTTTTCGACTCCTAAATATCGATACTAATACATTCATGATATTCACGTGCCACGCACTCAAGTGCCAGAAAGACAGATTATTAGGGTCAATAAAAAGGGAACAAAGAAGGAAGGGAAAACATCAAAATCTCACAATGAGACGATAATATATAATATCAAAAGAGTACAATAGGTTACTCCAAGATGCAATGTCATTTCGGAGTTACTAACTTAAATACTATCATCAGCCTGGATAGTTATAATAGCCTGTTATAACTATTGTTGATATATACCTACTGGTAGTGGGGTAGAAATAAAATACTAAAGTTTTTGAAAGCATCCAAGTCATCTCCTTGAGCTCCAAAAAATATCCAACGAAAACGTGCCTTTTCCAGACTATTCGAAAGAGCACCCGAGGGTTTAAAGGAAAAACAAAACCACGAGTCAGACCTAAGTCTGGTGTGAAAAACTCGAGGAACATGTGACCCCATATAATAGTATCTTTTGAGAATAACATAACCATCAAAATGTTTTTTTCCTTAAAAAGAACTAAACCACCTAAGAAGTGTGTATATAGCAATATAATAGATAGTGTCCAGGGTATATAATATAAATCAGAAAATAACCGTGTTACTTGCATCTCACATCACAACAATATTAGGTATATAATCAAAATTGGTAATGTGCGTTCTTATATGGATCTCTATTGAGGAGCCTCCAATAAAATGAGGCGGGCCTCCTGATAAGAGTCGGAATTACATTCTGAGTGATGTATATCTCTAGATAAAATATACCACAAGGTATACACAATTGGACCACGGTCAAACACATAATGGCGAGTATCATCAACTCTCGCTAGCAACATCGATAAACATCTCTAGATATGGAATTGATATACCCTTGGGTTAGCTAAACCAACTGACTATGCATCCTACTTTGCTTTTTCGTCATTTCTTATGGTGAAGTCACGTTCTGCATCTTATCACTCGAACAGATCTCGAATCTCTCCAGGGATTCCAGCATCTGAACACATGACTCATCATCACTCAAACAATTAATGAAATATCTCCATGGTGTCCAACATAAGTCGTCGGACAAATGCAAACGCTGAACTATTTGTAATGCCTTATAATTTTACAACAATTAATTAAAAATAAAATGAATTAATAATTAGTAACATAAAAAAAAAGAATTTTCATGAACGTTATAATTTAGCTATGAAACTCATACCATTGGGTTTGTACCAATTTTCTTATAAATTTCATATATAAAGGTTTCCAATTAGAGTTCAAACAAATAGGTTATCAACGTTTGAAGTTTTTGAATTAGAAATAATTATATATGTAATTACGGTAACAAAAGTTAATTAATATAATTACAAACATTAATGGAAACTTATATGTTATGAAATGTTAACGAAATCAAATTTGATATATATATATACAAGTGAAAACA
Source organism: Allium cepa (assembly GCA_030765085.1). Classification (NCBI taxonomy): domain Eukaryota; kingdom Viridiplantae; phylum Streptophyta; class Magnoliopsida; order Asparagales; family Amaryllidaceae; genus Allium; species Allium cepa. Next base: position 255,412,189 of record CM060939.1, read on the forward strand.
AATTATTGCAACCAGATTTAAAAGGAACGGAACAAACGTACTCGTTCAAAAACTAGCGATAAAACTGACAAAATCACGCATCCTAATTAATCAACGCTTAAACTAATGATGGATTAATCCCTGGTGCACCTAGGTCGACCTATGGTCTAGGGAGGTCAACCATCACTGGTTTATGCCGTAAATTATGGCCAGATTAGCCCAGATTTAATACGATTTCATCAAACGGCTAACATTGACTTGAACCACTATAATGTAGACCTAGACCCTCACTTCCAAACTCATGTTTTCTAATGAATGCGGAAGCTTTACCATTTTCTCTTCTCCTCCAAAATTCTAAATTCTTAGAAATAATTCTAATTTACACGCATACACAATTGGAGAATTATATAAGATGATTGAGGAAGAGAATAGGTTTAAATCAAATCGCCAAAGCTAAGGTAAATTGTAATCTTGAACTAAAATAGAAATTAAATTCTGAATATCTGTTCTAATCTACATCTCGGATGAATCTATAGATGCTTGCTATGTATAAATTTAAATTGGAAGAAAATAGAATCAACGTGAAATAATAGAGATTAGATCTAGAGTTTTGAAAAGTTAAAAAGGTGAGTGAGAATATTATATACTTTTGTATAATATTAGATTATATCATTGTGGATCTATTCCAATATGCCTGAAATGTAAATTGGAGTGGTAGATTAAACCAATACATAGCAACGAAATTATAAACTCTAGTTTTCTTAACGTTAGGGGTAATAAGACATAGTGTCGTTCTTCGCTCATATGACATGGTATAGGTTTAATCTACAACTCTAGTTTTCTTAACGTTAGGGGTGTGCATAGGGCTAATATGTTGAAATGTAAATTGGATTGTAAATTAAACCTATACACATGCAATGAAATTATGAACTCTAGTTTTCTGACCAGAAAAGATAGGGGGTATACCTAACAGGATACACTGCCTACTTGTGTACGGACCACATTAAGTTATGCATTGCCACATTGTTTTCTAGTTTGTTTGTTATGAGGCAAGGCTAGTTAACCCTATTAGAGAGGTCTTTCAAAACGTGCATGGGGTAGTCCGTGGACCCGAGTTCACAGCTGGTGGGGTTGAATCCACCATAATTATATTTCGTAGAGCCGAGTCTACAACCAGGAAGCAGACAAGAAAATCCCTAAAAATGCAACATTCAGCATGGCTAAAATATTGTAAAGCCATTATAAGGCACTGTGAGAATTCCTTGGTTTGCGCGATGACGAGAGCGGGATACCGTGAGGACGATAAATCTTGATGGGGCGCTGATTTAATTGATACCAATGGGGATAGTATCTTGGTCCAATGTGGGACATTGGTGCTTATATGTGTATGTGTACATTGTTATAGCCTAATATGGGTAGATGAGATGTACCATACGCGTATGTAAAGTCGCGACGACTAATTGAAAATGAAAAAAATTAAATAACAAGAGATAGAAGACAATCAGCATAAACTAGTGTCATGTACAAAGTGTATAATTTACCATTCATCGGAATTATAACAACCCGATATTTTCAGCCATTCGCATCCGCACATGTCGGAATTGAATTGCTCAAAATACCGCATTGTAATAAAATTTGGAGCAAATAAAATCATCACACAGAATTACAAACACAGAAATATCAGAATAACTCGCAGCGGAAATTAAAATACCATAGTAGTTCATGAAGCTACTATAACAAAGTCTCAAAACAAATACATAATATCAGTCTGAAAACAAATACAATAGAAATCCCAAATACATTGAAGATCACTAATACAAGATCTGAAATAGAACAACTGAAATAGAATAACTGAAACTGAAAGATATAGATAACAAGATAAGCAGAATCTCCAGCGATTCCTAGCTCCAGAATGAAAAATCCAAAGCTAAGTTGTGAATACTCAGGCTGACCCGAGCGTAAAGAAAAACACAAAATACTCGAGTCAGGACATACATACTTATATAATGTAAACCAACTCAGGTGAACTGCAGTAAGGTACAAGTAACTTAAAGGATGCTTGAGACCGCCCATCCTCTAAGGATCCGTTAAACTATTTACTATGTAGTAATATTGCGCTATTATAATAATGTCTACAGTAAAATAAACTTACTTTAAAATAGCGTTAAGGAGTGACCCAATATTTCCCTTAACACGTAATAGTCTCAGTAGTCCATCCAGTATCAGCATATCTCCAGATCGGAAGACTACCCTAAATACTCCATGGGCTACGGGAGAAAAACAAACTCTAGTAAGGCTCGCTGTGGTAGGTGACATGGCACAACTAGGCAATGCCAGGGTAGATATACCAATTCCGCTTTCGGGCTGGTGGTAACGCATAGTAGCCACTACCGCCCACCTCAGAACACACTCCCGATCAAAGTCGAAGGATGGCCATCAAATCAACCACAAGGAAGAGTATAGTATCGAAAAAGTGCGTCCGATAGGAGGAGCTACCTCATTTGGCCCGTCGATCGCTCCTGTTTTAGCCACCTTAAGCCAACTCACAAGAGTCGGGTCCACGTTCATATCTCAATAGGATTGTCGCCACTATCCTACTTCATTCTAGAATCTTCACCACGTACACAGTTGTTAAAGTGGTTTTCGGTATCGACAAAGAGTATGTCCATATCTGATCCCGGTCTCTTTAACAACCAATCGTTATTATAACCAATGGTTATAAATGTCAAAAATAGTTTATATTTCAAAACCAAACCATTTTTTCAAAAACTATATTCAAATAAAATAGTCAAATTCAAACATACACTCACCTTTCAAAAATCATAATACTTTCAAAGTTATAACTTTTCGAAACCAAAATACTTGAAATCATTACACTTTGAAATCATAACATTTCAAAATCATACATTTTGAAATCATGAAACATTCCTTAAATTTTTACATTTTATAAATTTATTCAATTAAACCCAAATTTTCAAATTTCCAATTTAATTGAATTCAAACCATCAATTTCAATTTAATTCAGTTTCCTAAAAAACCATTTCAAATCTTATAAATTTCAGATATAGATTTGGTCCACAAAATAAACTATTCAATTTTTAGTATATTTCAAAGCTTTAATAACCCACATTTCAAAACTAAATTTTATATTTTCACATATCTCAAATTTAACTTCATTTTTACTTAGTTTTGAAATATTCATTTCATAAATCTAATATCATTTTATTTTAAATACCATTCCAATCACATTTCAAAAATGATTTATATATCAAATCAAAATACTCCATTTAAACCATTTAAAATTGAAGTTATTATCAAATATTCAATTCCCAAAAATTTACTCTTTACCGAGTTCATTTATTTAGTTCAAAACAACAAAACATTTAAATTTCAGCTTTCCACAGCACTTAGAAAATGCTGCGGTATGTTATATTTGAAGATAATTCTTTTCAGCAAAAATAACATTTAAACTGTCGTAATAGTTCAGTTTTAGTTGAAAGATGGTTAAATTTAGCAAAGACAGCATTTACAAAACTGCTGTAACAGTTCAGGGTTCAATTATATCCAAAAATCTCATTTCAGCCAACTGCAGCACTTAACAAGTGCTACTGTTGCCCTTTTATTAGTTTCAGATTTTAGTTTTAATTCTGCAACCACAGCACTTACCAAGTGCTGCAATAGCCCTTAGTTAATTTTAGCCTTTAGTTCACTTGTATCAACCACGGCATTTACAAAGTGTTGTAATATCATTTACAACAGATTTAAATTAACTTCAGAAATGATAGCATTTCTGAAGTGTTGTTAATTAAATTTCCAAATTTTCAATACAACATCAGCAACAATTAAACTTCAATTTAAACCATTTTAAATTATAAAAAATCATATTTTTCCACTCAAAAATGTTCATTTAAATACCCCTTAACATATGATTTTTATAAAGTAAATTTCACAAATAAATATCAATTTATTAATAATTCACTTACTAATTCAAATGTACAAATTTCTATTTCTTTGTAATTTAAAAATTAACTTAACACTTAAGTTTTAATTATCATTTCAAAATATAAACTAAATTTCCATTGTTATTTACTTAACTTTTATTTTTAAACCAAATTTCACATCGCAATATTAATTTATATTTCAAATTTCACTTTTAAGTATTCCTTTATTTAACCATTTTAATTCATAGAAAAATCAATAACACTTTATTAAGTCATTTTAAATTCAAAATTAAATCAAATTATCATATTTTATTTACTTAAATTAAACTCCATTTTTAAGAAAATCACAAATTTCAAAATAAATTTATATTTCAAATTCATCTTAACTATGCATTTATTTAACATATTTAGCTTGTAGTAAAATATCACTAACACTTTATAAAAATCATTTTTAATTAAATTTAAATCAAAATATCCTAATATACAATTTTAAAAAAACTTAAAAAATTTCAGAAATATAATATATAAATAATAACCACGGGTCTGTATAGTATTTTCTAACCTAGATCAAGTGATACGGATAATATATCATTTCAATCCGTAATTTACAAAGAAAAATCCGGGTTCTATCATTTCAAACCCGTCCCAAGTAAATTAAAATAAATAAAAATCGCTCAGGCCTATCACTTCAGACCATAACAATTTTTCCCTATTCTAAAGTCTGTTCGGGTATGTATCATTTCGACCCATAGTGATTCTATTCTACAGGGAACTTGCAGTGTGATAAACAGAAATAAATAAACAGTATAGCAACATATGGCAGTAACAGATGATATGACAGATTTATAAACAGGGTTAACATCATATGATTCATATCACAGGCAGGTATACATGATATAATAATTCTACAGATTCACTTGCTATCAATTCACAGTCATATAAGTATGAATGTCAATCGTGAATACTCGCCTTTTTAAGTTGTAGATAGCCAATCAAAACACATAGAACAAATCCAGAAAGCACGATATGGCACGATACAGCACGACTATGATTCAAGTGAGTAAAGAGATCCAAGATATGATCTTGTAAACAACCAATAAAACAAAACAATATAACATAAATATACAGAACAAAGCAATATAAAAACAAATGGAAATTGAAATTAACAAAGGACGAAATGATTTGACCTTTCTTTAACCATTCAAGAGCTCGACCAAGGGGACCATATGCTCGGCCATGACTAAACATAGGCTCGGGTTATGGCATCAAACTCACGGCTAGGCATGAAGATGTGAAGGAGAAGGGTTGCAACATGGAGCATACAAAAGAATAAGGCTAAATAGTGGAGTTTGGTTCAAATTTAGGCTCGGCTATGACCACAATTGGGCTCGGCCATAGGGGGTTCATGTAAGGTCAGAGATGGAGTGATGGTCAGGGTCAGATTATGATGGTGGTGATAGTGCTAAGGTGGTGGCAGAAGTGCATATATGAGGGGGAATGGTGAAACATGAGCTCAGCTGGTAAGTTTTGGTGGAGTGGTTTGCAAATTTTGTGGCGATGCATCAAATGGAGGTCACGGCCTATCATGGTCAGAGGAGGGGGAATGATTGCTGTAGATGGAGGAGGTGATGGTCGGTGGAGTTGAAGTGGAGTAGACGCCGAGCTATGCTAGAGGAAGAGGAAGCAAAAATCAATGAAAGAAGAAGAAAAGGTGAGAAAGAAAGCCATTGGAAAAACTTGCAAATATTTTCAGAAATCATTGCCGTGAGTTTTGAGAAGGGGTAAGAAGGATTTTCACGTGAATATGAAAAGAAAAGTCACAGCTGAAGCAAAGAGATGTATGGCTAAAACAATGAAAAGTCAAAAGCAAGTGAAAAGGCAAAGGTGAAATGAAAAGTCACGAGGAAAATGAAAGGTCTTTGTCTCTTTGTATTTCCTATTTCTTTTAATCAAAATAAAGCAAATAAAAATTCAGTAAATAAAAATAAAATGAAAATAAAACAAAGCAGAAATGAAAAACAGATAAATATTATAAGGAAAAATAGAAAATAAATAGGAAAATAGTTAATTAAATTGAAACTAGAATTTAAAAATTGTAAACAATATACAGTTAACATTTAAAAATTATAACTACACTTCAAAAATGTTTAAAAAATAAAATAAATACATAAAATCTCATGTTACACAAATTAGAAAATGATTTGACAAACAAAAATATTATTTATATAAATTAAAATAAACTATTTTGTTAAATAAAACAGTTTACACACAATATTGTAAAAGGCAAAACTTTCACAATATAAATCAGATTTCAACGAAACGAAAAGCAATATTCTTAAAATTTAATTTATATTGATAATAAAAGATAAAATTCAAAAATTCAAAATTTTAAATTTAAAAATCAATGTTTGACCATATTGACCAAAATCCACATTTTGAAAAATATTTTATTTATTCGTGTTTGAAATTATAATTCATATAAAAATCAAAATTTATATTAAAATAACAAAATTTATTCATTTTTTAATAAATAAAATAAAGTTTTAAATCAGTAATTTCAAATAAAATAAATCAAAATATCCCCTCCTCATTACAACCTACACGATATCTTTGAAGGACAAATTTACCGCCCTTGCTCGATGCTGACAAGGACACTAATCATTTGAAGTGTGGTTAGTAATTACGTGACCCACTATAATTTATTATTCCACTGTGAGTTATATCATTAGTGTTCTGATATGCATTTTTCTATTTATTTGCAGAATACCAAACCAATGACCCACACTTTGGTGGACCTGGGTTTTCGATTTAGCGAAAATCTAGGCCCATTAGGGTATGGGTTGTTACTCTCTCGCTCGTAGTTAACTCAGGATAAACAGTTCAACTATATAGCACTGCTCGAAATGTTAATGCCGACCTTTCCTTGGAGTTACCCTTTGGATAGAAAGTGCAACTCTATAATATTTTACTCCACAATTTCTTCCAAAGAAACACACGTATATGGGATTTGAAGTGGTTGCGGTTTTGAGTCATCTCATATAAGTACACTTCCCCTCTTACCGGACACTTCAAAACCAAATCGTTGAATTTCCAACAAACTTAACTCCGGTTTTTTAGAAATAATCAGATAATGCATAAGGTAGAGATCATCTCTTATCCGAAGGGATTTCCTTATCTCTTGTCCTAGAAGAGAAAGAAGAGTTTATACGTAGGGTATAACATTTTCAAGAGGATAACTGTACCATATAAACCTCATGTTTCTTCTAGATATTTCCTAAATTAATTTTGGTCAAATTCAGTAGGAATGAAAATGATCGCATATGAAAATTAAGTCTCGTATACTTATCACCGTTTTTGACCTTCTCAACTTACGTTATCCCTCGGTCAAGAGTGAATCCAGGCAGGATAAAGCACCAGTTGCATCAAAGCTCTACCTTGACGCTTCATTCCTAACTCTCACAGATAGAACAAGTCTACTTTATTGGCTTATAGTGCTAAGTATAGGGGTAAATACTTTCCACAAACGTGCAGATACATAAACACGATTAAGTCACACACAAGCGACTTCTAATCCCCGTATTATCAAATAATACTTCTTTGTAAATACTTGTATATATATTTAAAATATCTTTATAAAAGATATATACATGTATACTACCACTTCACTATTCATTTCTACTCTTTTCAGTACTTCAAAATATGTCCGTATACTTATCTCAAAGGTATACGAATATTCACAAATCATTTAACATGATTTTCCACTTTAAAATATAATCAAAGAGGTTTAAAACAAATGATATTAGAACATTGTTACTGTAAACCGCTTCTCTCTTTTATAAGTTTAAACATTTACTATTTCTATCCTTTTTCCAAAACATTTCATACTTAACATTATCTTTAAAAAAAATTAAAGAACAAAGTATATTCACAAGTATAATCAGAACTAAAAATAAATTAGACCAAAACATTGTTTACTATAAACCAAAAACCTTTTACACTTATCGTTATCTTTAAAATATTCTTTTTAAAGTTCAAAGTATATCTACATTTATTTAACAAGCTAATGTACTTTTAAATAACTTCTCAAAACCATCCAGTATAACATAATGTGATAATAAAACCACCTTTATCCTTTTATAAAACACTTACCTTGCTTTTCCAAAACTTATACACACACACACTTTACTTACGTTTTCAACCTTATATATATATATATATATTAATATGCTTTAAATATCTATATAAAATATTATATAAAAATAATTAATTTAGAAATTTCTAGAAAATCAATTTTAAATAAACATTACAAAGAAAATCTTTTTCTTTAAAAATACATATATAATTATTAAGATTATATTTAAACTTGAAACCACTTTTAAAACACTCTTATTCATGTTATTAAACATCTCTAAAAGATTCAAGAAAAATAATTAACTTAACTATCATTAAATTCACTTTAAATCACCAAAATCACTAAAAAAAACTAACACAACCAAATGCTATCAAAGGTTAAAACTGTTGCAGTTAAGTTATGTAAAAGATACTACATGAAGAACACTTAAGAAATTAGCACGAAAGTTTGACCAGTCTAATCCATTCAAACAAAAGTTTTAAACTCATATTTTTTGCAGCAAGTAGTATACTTAGACTCTTTAACAACGGTGCAAAGAAATCTCTAGGATGTCTCTTAAAGTAACATTAAAAATTCCTAAAAACAAGGCAAGTAGAAATGTCTGTATAGCGACCTTTCTCGTTTTCTAAATTTTCAAACTTTGTTTAACAAGTTCTATAATTTTCCAAACCATTTCCTTATTGTTCCATATACTACGATAAGTGTAGAGCACAACCAAAATATATTCTTTCATAATATATTTACATATCACCATTTTAAACAAGTTAAACATAAGAGATTTTGAAGTGCACTTATAGCGACTCTTTCGCTTCAAACATTTGCGCACACACTTTCACATCACAAACAACCAAACCAAACATGTAAACACAAAGTTTAGGTCTCATTAAATGTTTAAAAGGGTAAAGAAGTGAATATATATTTACTTTCAAAAGCAAGAGGGGTCTAAAATAATAACTTCATTAGTTAACTTCTTAAGTTTATATTAACACATAATTCTAAACACAACATCTACTTTCAGTTAGCTCACATTAAACCCTTGCTAACATCAAGCACAAGCCACTAGAATACATGATGTAATGATCCATTAATTTTTGAATAATTAAATTATTTAATTTAATAAGGTTTTAATTTAATATTGAAAGAAATAAAAATTTGTGACTTATTTATGTGGAAAATTATAAATTTAAGATTTAATAATGAAAAGAATGACTATAATATAATGTTACCAATGCAATTCAAGGTAATTGATAACTAATTTAATGTGATTCCAATTAACTGAAATAATTGAAAGGTTATAATTGACTAAATTATGAATAAGGAAATAAACTGAATATTATATTAATTGGTGAAATAAATTGTAATTAATTGAAATTGTATAAATTTTGTGGCGCGGTAGTAGTTATAACATTTGTTTGAAGATGATAAACTTATAAATATGATCAAATTAAGAAAAGGTAGTGATTGTTATTTGTTACCAATTTATTTAATATATTGAGTTAAACTGGAAACCAGATACAACTAAATCTAATTAATATTACTTTAATGAGTTAAGATGATAGCTGTAAAATGTGAATGTAATAAAACATATAGGGATGTCTATTATACTCATAAGGAAATAATTTATTTAATAAAAAGAATGAAATCAAGATAAATTAATTTATTGAGATCTAAATTATAAGTAATGTGAAAATCGTCAAATTCAATATAATTGAAATATTGCAAATAATATGGGAAAAGATGACGGTTGTAAAATATTAATGCAATGGTATGTAAACCATTATTATCTATGTCCATTGACTAATGACTGATTGAACATAAAGGTTGAAATCAAACTAAATCAATTTATTGGAATTAAAATATAATTAATTGGATTTAAGTAAGGTTGAAATTGAACAGCGTAATTAGTGTAATATTTAACACTGAATTGATATGTAAATTTATTTTATATTGTTTCAAATGTCTAAGTAATAAAAAATGATAAAAATTGTTAGTTATTAATTTTGAAATTTAAAAAGTGATTTAATGAATTTAATAATAATTTATTTAATTAACGTGAAAATAGCCATTTTGGCAACTGTCTTGGATTTCGACGAAACCAGTTTCATCAGATCCGCGATGATGAATTATTATAGGATTTTATGTTTCGTAGCGGTCCGACTTGTTGTTTGATCGTACGGGCTTAAAACGTGTATAAATCAATTTAATCGAAATCAATTTGACACAAGCTGATTTTAAAAGCTAACTTCTTCATACGATAGAATTAGGACTTGAAACCTATTCCATTGAGTTTAAAAATATCAAAAACATCTATTTTGATATATGGGATGATCTACTTTCGTTTCGGAGGCAGAATGGGCTTTTTGGGTCGCTATTGTCGTTCGTAATTATTCGATACGTGTTTATTTTCTTATCGTACTTCATTAATATAAATAGTCTTGTTTTCCAAACTCTAGCCGTCATTCTTCTTATTTTGAACATACATTTCCTTCTCACCTCCTCTTTTTAATCGCAGACAGACCAAAACCTAAATCCCAAATCCAAATCCAAGTTCAAAATCAAACTCTTCCAAACTCTAACATATTATATACCGATTTGAAGCTCTCGACGAGCATAATTCACTGGTGCAATTCGTTTTTACAATCGAATCACCATTTGTACTGTAATCAATGATTTACTTTCGATCTTCCACTTGCTAGGGCTTCGATCCAACGGTGGATCTTCATCCGATCGACGATCAGGTGGCGGCGTTGAGAAGAGGATGGAGAGCATGCGTCGAAGTTGTTATTCATTCATGCTATAAGTTCTTGGTTTCGCCAGAATTGGCCGTAGAAGTGGCGGCGGTGGCGTGATATTGATCGCCGGAGGTGGCCGCAAGGAGAAGCAAGGGGCGAGCAGACGTGGGCTTTGCAATGGAGCTCTCGGATCTCGACGAAGTCGAACGTGGGAGGCAACGTTTGGCGATTTGACTGGCGCTTGTAGCGTGTTGAACGATGGGTAGGGTTTCATCATGTCGTGTGTGTTGTTGAAGAAGGTAACATGTTTATATTTTATTATTATTTACTTATTTTATTTTATTTTATATAAATCGTATAACTTCTAATCGACATATCTTCTTCATACGAACTCGGATTCATGTATGGTTTGCTCCGTTGGGATCGTATCGAAATTCCGAACATTTTGGCACTGATTTGGATGAATTCTTAGACTATTCAAATTTGGGCCCTATTTGGATTTGAAATCGATTTGAAATCAAATGTTAGTGTTTTGACCCACTCACAACTACTAAATTATTTTATGTTAGTTAATTTAAATTTATGATGTAAGTAGAAATTGATTGGTTGATGTTTGGTATATTTAAATTGTCATTTCAGTTAAACATGACTTTTATTGCATTTAATCGTCATTTAATTTAATACTGAATTTTATTGCAATTGAATACCTATTGATGATAATCAATTAATTGATGTTATTTGTTGATTGATTAAATGGTTATGGTGATGTATGTTTGATTGTTGATATTAGATGACTGAATGTTACATGCTTATATTGTTATAACACTGCAAGTTTCCTATGGTTGAAATGATACACACCCGAAGGATCTGATAGATTAGGGAAATTGTTATGGGTTGAAACGATAGACTCAAGCGATTTTATGGATTTGTAATTAAATTCGAGATTGCGGGTTGAAATGATATATATTCGTAAAAAATAAAATATTTGCAGATTGAAATGATAAATATCAGTATCACTTGACCATAGAGTAGAAAATTATATACGGACATCGGATTGGTTAAATTAAAATGAAATTTGAAAGCCTTAAAATTTGAGTTCGGTTAAATGACATTTTGAAATAAAATTGATTTATATAAACTGAATTATTTTCGAAAATCCAAGCTTTAAAATGTTGAAATTGGAATTAATTTAAATGAATTGTTTAAAGGATTTAAATTGAATTTTAAAAGATGGATGTGGTCCAGATGTGTTGAAATGAAAGAAATAGTCTAGTTTGATATTAATTTCAAACTGATTCATTTAATATAAACTGTGTAAAGATATATTATTTTAAAAATCTCGATTATTAAGGTTTTCAAACTATTATATAATTTTAATCTATTTTAAACTTTTTAATCATATTAACCATGTTAATCTATTTTAAATCTACTTAATTTATTTTAAATCTATTTAATCTATTTTAAATCCATTTAATCTATTTTAAATCCATTTAATCTATTTTAAATATGTTTAGTTTATTTTAAATCTATTTAATTTATTTTAAATCTATTTAAAACTATCTCGAATCCACCTAAACTATTCAAATCTATTTTAACCGATTTTGAAGTATTTTAAACTATTTTAACAATTTTACATTATAAAAACTATTTAAACTATTTTAAACTATTTAACCTATTTTCTAAAAATAAACAGTGTAAGGTTGGACTGCTATATTTAAATTCTTGATTTAAAAGCGAATCTGGTTAAGTGACGTAATAACCTAAGTTGGGATTTAATGATATTTTCTGGTGAAATGACATATTTGATTTAATATGATGATTTTGAAATGGGATTTAACCTATTTTGTCGATATGATTTCAAAAGTGAACATAATTTCAAAAGTAATATGTTTGAATCGAATACGATATTTAGATATAAAGTATGAATTTACTTTTGAAATACAAAAGAACCATCCGGTGTGAAATAGACATTTGGTTCAGGATCAGATAATGTCATACTCTCTGCCGATATCGTAAATCACTTTAACAACAATGTACGTGGTGGAGATTCCAGAATGAAGTAGGATGGTTTGGTGTACGATTCTGTATGAGGTATTTACGTAGCCCTTACTTCCATGAGTCAGCTAAGATGTGACTAAAACAGGAGCCGTGTCGGGCCAAGTGAGGTCATTCTTCCAATCAGACACATTTCTTCGATGCTATATTATGACTTTGTGATGATTTGGTGGCCACCCCTCGATTTTGATTATGGAAGTGTGTACCGAGGTGGGCGGTAGTAGCTTCTATGTGTTACCACCAGTTCAGATCCGTAAATGGTAGAATCATTCCCTGGCATTGCCTCGAGTGTCGTGTTCACATGCCCTATCGCTCCTTTTACGACTTTGTTTTGTACCATACCTATGGAGTGCCCTCTGAGTAAACCTCACGGAGTAGCTTACGGTACTATATAGACTATAGGAATATATAAAATATGTTAAGGGGGATATCTTAAGTTATTGCACTCACATTAGACACTAGATAGGAGATGTCAAACCCGTAAACATCTCTGAAGCCGTCATACTTATATTTATTTTAATGTTGATTTAAGTTATATAAGATCTTTTATTCTGACTCGAGTATTTTGTCTTTTCAATTCGCTCAGGTCAGTCTGAGCTTTTCGGTTTATCGAAGACTGCTTTTTGGAGGACAAAGACAAAGATTTAATACTATTACTATTTATTTTATTTATTCCATTGTATCATGTTGTTCCGCTGCATTTATTTATTCCTGTTATATGTAATTATGGATTTGTGTTGTAAAAGAATAATCAAATGTATTTGTAAAACAACTTCATGAACAGTTATTTGATTATTATATTTTGTCATTCCGTTATGAGATTCTATGTTTGTTTTATTTCTTTCCTTTTTTCTTATTCACCCCATAGCAATCCTCCCTTTTGAATGGTTTGAGTCTGACATGTTTGGTTTATCGTCGATTTAAACGGTCCAAAAAGATAGGTCGTTACATATGACCACTTCCTACCATCACCAAACAAGCCAAAGACTCAACCTTTGCTCCAAAAAGCTCACGGCCTTGCCTCCTCCCCCTCTGTAACACCCCATAAAATAAAACATAACTAAATGGATTGAATTGAATTAAATATGATAAGATATAATATGAAAATTTTATAAATTTCATAATTTGGCCATGAAATTTATTCCGTTGCACTCGTAACGAAATTCTGATCTGTTTCCATATATAATATGTTGAAAACGGAGCTCAAGCAAAGAAATTATGAGCATTTGAATTTTTTACATTTAAATTAATTTAGTTTGAATTCAAATTCAAATGAGAAATTAAACATAGTGCTTAAATTTCAAACATTGGCCTGGGGGCTAAGTAAACGTTTAAATAACATTTAACGTTAACATTTAATTAGGGAATAAAATAAAGTGTGCAAAGGAACAAAATAATTGTTCCCTGAAATAAAGAAGCCATCAACTGGTCACATATAGGAGGTCAATTGCCTGGCAACAAAAGTTGCTAGTGACTATTACGGTTTGAAGCTAGGTTACATTGAGTTGTATGCTCCAATCTATCTTTTTCTTACCTACTTTCATCTTGTGGTTCTAGTGCATTTCAACCCATGCAAATAAAACCCTACCCTCTTCACTTTTTATTCACACCATTTTAGGAAATTCAATGAAACTTTGCCATTGTTATCTCTCCAAATTATATTCAGGAACTCTGTAGAGAATTCAGGTAAGAATTCAATTCATTCTCTAATTATTTCTTCTACCTCCAACCTATTCTTATTTTGTTATTTCTCCAACTGTTAGGAATCTAATAAAAATATGCACGTCTTCCATATTGCGTATATATATAGAGGTTCTAGAGGAGATTGAAAGGTGTGAAAATCCAAGGAAAACGAAGCTAAGGTTGTTCTGTGAGTAGAAACTTTAGTATTTCTTTTTTAGTAATTTTTTAGTGTATCTCTATGGATTTGAATAGGCCCTAGGGATTTTGAAATTGCAAAAATACGATAGATAAAATCCTCTAAAATTCCTTTCTATTTCGAAACGTCAACTCTATTGCTGAGATTCTCAATTATTTACATTAATTTGATGTTTTTTTGTGTATTCAATTTTTAATAATTTCATAGTCTATTCCACTTCTCCTTCTTCTTTGGTTCAATCTGCGATTCTTCAATGAAATAAGGAGTTTAGATTATAAATTTATTCATAACTTATACCACTTATTTCCACACAAATTTCTTTCTTATCTATTTCTTTGTAAAAGAGGAGTCGATTAGAATATGGAATTTAGATTGCAATTCTTATTGTTTAGAATATTCCGTTGAATTGGTGTAATAAATTAAGTTTCTATTTTATTTACAAGTATGTTATTGCAGTTTTGATTATGAATATTTATTCCATGTTTTGGATATTAGAATCCCTTATTTTGGCATGTTGAAATCTTAGGAATTTGAAGTAAAAGGACTTGTAATAGTATTTGGTTAGGGCATTTAACACTAGTTTAGCGTGTAAAATCTATGCATTTAGTATTTTTAGGCACGATTTTTTATATATTTCTATTAGCATAATTAACATATAATTATTACATATGTGGCGTAATTAACTAGGCATTTATTTCCATTTATTTCCCCCATTAGGAATGTAATTGATTGCTGGAGAAAAAAATAAGAGAAAACTCTTATTTATGTTGAATATGCGCTTTGCGCTTATATGATTTTTGTTTGATGATAATAAACATATATACATCCATTTAAATGTATTTGGTAATGTACTATTTTGTTTTTCACAGATTAAATAAATATTTGTTGAATAAAATTAAATAACACAGAATTTGAATTCAAACGAATATTTTATTCAAACTAATATTTATTACAACTTTGAATAGTACAATTTCAAACTCCCACTATAACTATACAACTTTGATTACAATTACATTACATTTCATATTTACAGTTCACCTCACTACATATCACTCACACTCATATTTCTATCTTCAACTGCATTCCAGTTTGAATCCAGCATCTGAGAGATCTGCAAAAATATAAACTAACGCAGTAAAATTGAAAAAGAAATATTTTTTCAATTCAAAAATAAAAGATGTTTTTGAAAACATTGTTTGCCTCAGTTATTTGGGTTGTTCGTCATCATTTTTGATTGTATCTGTGCATATCAGCATTTTTATCAGGGACAGGTTGTACATAAGTGGCTGCGGTACACACGTATACATTTGTACACGTGTGCCATGCCCCGCCAACTCGTGTGCACAAATCAAACAAAAGCACTGCTAACAATTCAGCACAAGGTCAAACCCAAATAACACACGGGTTCAACTCAAGGCAACATGAAGAATACAAGGGCAAATAATCAAACTGCAACAAAACTCAATGAAAGTTCAAGTCAGATCAAACAACATGGACTGCACAAAATTCAAGATAGCACCAAAGACTCAGCAGTGGCACAAGACCATCAAACAAAACCAGAAACATGATCAACTCAGCAATGAATTTAACCAAGTACAGTAATGCAACAATGACCAACCAGAGTACAACTACTAAAGCTCAAGCATACCACAATATCAACAAACCCAAATGTCCAGACCAGAATGCAACATGGCCAAGATGAAATACCAGAGATGACAAATCATGCTCAACAAGAACACTTGCAACAGTGGTGATGCAGTGGCACATGATTATCAAGGGTATACATGATGAAGCAACAGAGTAACCAAAATCATCAATGCAATACACAGCAAATGCTACCATGACTCAAGTGAATGCTACAGCAACGAAGACCAAGGCTACAATGTGCATAGATATGCAAACTAAACAAGCTACAATGAATGCATTAATAAACCAGTTACAACAATGCATCAGTGAGCAACACAGCAACATGAATACAGATTCAAGCCAATCCTAACAGCATGAATCGAGCTCATTAAAGGCCGTAACAGAATACATCAAAAGCAAGAACAAACAACAATCAAACAATGACACAACTACATGATACCACAATATCAAGTTCAGGTGACATCAACCAAACAGTGACAATGCAGACACAACTGAAATGAGACAGGTCAAGAAATGGAGTATCAAAATGATGCAAATAACAACAAGTACAGGCCGCAACAGTATGCATCAGTCCGGGCTACTACATGAAGCAAACAGAATGAATGAACTCGACCAATAACCAAGGCTACAAAGTGCGCAGTGACTATAATAAGTAGCAATATGCAACATGATGAAGCGGTAATGATACAAGCACTTATACAAGTCTCGAAGCCAGCAGAAGCATTAAAAAATACACGAATGTGACAAAGTCAAATGTCACAAATTAAAGTCAGATTCAAACCGTGGTAGCAAAGGTAATTGACCAAGTCACGAATCAACAACGTGACCATCAAGCAATGATAATACGAAATTGACAAAGTCAAATAAATCATCATCGTTCAACAAATATCAGATGGCCGATAGCATAAAATTGAAGAAATCAGACGAACGAGAATTCAGGAAATTGACTCCTATAAAAACCGTAATCATCATCGGCAATTATATCATCGAATTCCAGAAAGCAAAAATCAATAAAGCAAAAAGCAAATAATACCGATTCAAGGAGAGAATTTGATCAACGAAGCAGCCGAAGTGAGCAACAATCGATCAACAGTACACGCGAATAATCATCGAATCAATCAACATATTATCGGCACTTCGAAAGCCCTAATTTGATCAAGGACGTAGCCCTAAATTTTGCAAGAGGAACGGCAGCCATTACGAACGAAGGAAATAAAAGAGACGGGTTGAATTACTAAAGAGGGCCGGCCTTATTCCTCTAAAAGGACCTCTATTTTATTAAGGGTTTTTAATTTATAAATAGGGTTTTATTTTTTAATTTTTTTTAATTGTATTTTCTTTTTTAAACCGTTTAAATTTCTAGTCGTGTGACTAGGGGACAAGCTACGTGGCGTAGCTTGAGAATTCGCAACTCGGTGGTTGAGTTGTGGCAAGGTTTTGAGCGTAGAGTTAGATTAGTCAAATAGCGGGTATAGCAAGTTTACGTGTGTAAGCGAGGGACTATCTAATTTCTAGTAGAAACCTTGGGGGCAGCATGTAGGCAGGGTTTTGCCGAAGCTGGGTAAATTCTGTGTTGTTCTGTTTTTTCTGTTATTTATATTCTACGATATCTGTGCTGCTATTCTGTGATCTGTGTTGAAATTATTCCGCGATTTTTTTTTTATAATTAACACTATCACCCTATTCACCCCCCCTTTAGGGTGAAATCGATCCTACAAGTGGTATCGGAGCTAGGAATAGAAGTCAACATTTGTTTTAAAAATTCGATTTTTTGAAAAAATCAGTTTTGTTTTAAAAAATTAAAATTTTAAAATGGCTTCTTTTAATAAAGCTTTTGCAGAGGGTCAGTCGATAGTTAGACCACCAATGTTCAATGGTGAATATACTTTTTGGAAAAATAGGATGAAAATTTTTCTGAAAACCATTGACGCTTGGGATATTGTTGAGACAGGTTACAGAACTCCAACTATAACTGTAGATAATCAGGAAATAGAAAACCAAAGGAACAATGGACAGAACTAGAAAATAAATTACAGAATACTAATGCCAAAGCTATGAATTCTATTATCTGTTCATTAGATCAATTTGAATTTAATCGTGTCTCACATTGTCTAACTACGCAGGAAATATGGCACATACTAGAAGTGACTCACGAAGGAACATCTCAAGTCAAAGAATCTCGCCTTGCCATGCTAAGCAGCGAATACGAAAACTTTACAATAGCGAAAGAAGAAAATGTCAAAGAGATGTATGGACGACTTTCCAATATCGTATACAAATCAAAAGCTCTCGGAAAAACATACACCGAATTGAAAATAGTTTGGAAAATCCTCAGAGTCCTTCCACGAAGCTTTGAAGCGAAAGTAACTGCCATTCAAGAATCGAAAGATTTAAAACAACTCAAAGTTGAAGAACTCATCGGAAATCTCACCACATATGAGTTAGAGATGAAATTCAAAGAAGAGCGTGAAGGAGAAGATACTCGAAAGAAATCGATAGCTCTCAATGGAATAACCAAAAGTGATGATGATAACGATGATGATGATAATGGAGCAGCAGAGCTGGCGCTACTAATAAAGAAATTCAAAAGGTGGAATCGCAAATACGGAAATCCAGCTCGAAATCATGAATTGAAAAGCAGAATAGGCAAAGCACTAGACAACCCAGAAGAACAGAAAATCATCTGTTACAAATGCAACAAACCCGGTCATATCAAGCCACAATGTCCTCAAAAACGATCAAATCAAGGAAAGAAACTAAAGAAGAAAAGCTTTGCGGCTACTTGGGATGAAACTGACGAAGATGAAAGTGATAGCACCGAGAGTGAGAGTGAAAAAGCAAACATGTGCCTTCATGGTGAAGTTACAAACAGTGATGACGACGAGCCTAGCGAGGTATCAAAACTCACTCATTCTGAATTACTTATTTATTTCCATGAAGTAAATGGCTGTTATGAACGACCTAGGGAAAAATACGCCAAACTTGAATCTCAAAAGGATACTTTGATAGAATGTAATAAACAACTTGATCAATTAGTTAAGAACTATCAAAGTAGGATCCCCAAGTGTGATAAGTGTGCAACATTCGAAGAAGAAATTAAAAAATCGGAAATCAATATAAAATCACTTGAAAATGAAATCCTGATTTTAAAAGAGAATGAAAATACTAGGAGAGAGAATTCTATTAAAAAGTGCACACAGTTGTTAAACGAAAATGAATCTCTCAAAACACAAGTCCAACAATTGTCAACGACTTTAGATAAATTTTCAAAAAGTGAAAAATCGTTGAATATGCTATTAGGAAAGCAAACTGTTAATACGGTTAGACAAGCACTTGGATATAGTAAATCAAAAACTATTGAAAGCAATATTAATCATAATTCTATGTGCACAATTTGTAGAAAATATGGACACAATCACAATAATTGTTGGTATAGACCCAAACATGTGAAAACTATACCGATTTGGGTTCCAAAAGGCACAAATACAAAAACTCTCAAAGTTAAACAAATTTGGGTGCCAAAGGGAACAATTATAAATAGTTTTGGGTCTCCACAAAATTATCGTTCTAAATATTTTGCCACTAACAATCATTGACCTATAAAAACAAATAGGTCACTAAACTCTCTTCTCGTGTAGGTATGCTGGCAGGCTAAGGAACAACAGCAATGGTACTTGAATTCTGGCTATTCCAGGCACATGACAGGCGATAAATCAAAGTTCCTTAGCCTAGAAAAGTACAAAGGTGGCAGAGTCACAATGGGCAACAATGACAAGTGTAAAATTGTCGGTAAAGGTAAAGTAGGTAACAATACATTTACCTTGAATGACGTACTATATGTTGAAAATCTGCACCACAATTTGATATCAATCAGCCAGCTATGTGATAAAGGTATGAATGTTATCTTTGATTCTGACTTGTGCAAAATTGTTGACAAATCATCAAAAGAAATCTTATTTTCAGGAAAAAGGAAAGGTAATATATATTCTCTATCTTTTAATGATCTCACCCTCTTTAAATGTTTGGTAGCTAAGGATATAGAAGTGAATTTATGGCATAGACGTTTAGGGCATGCTAGTATGAACTTATTAAACAAATTAAAAAGGAAAAATTTGGTAAGAGGGTTGCCATCACATGAGTTTGAAACAGAAAACATTTGCATAGCATGTACTTTGGGAAAACTTAAAAAATCATCGTTTCATGCCAAAAACAATGTAAGCACTGCTAGAGTTCTTGAACTAGTTCATATGGATCTATTCGGACCTAATGACATTGCTAGCTTAGGAGGTAAGAAATATTGCTTTGTGTTAGTTGATGATTACTCAAGATATACATGGGTATATTTCTTGGCTAAAAAATCAGAAACTTTTTCATACTTCACAAAATTCGCAAAATTTGTGCAAAATGAAAACGAAGTCTCTATTGTTTCGTTAAGAAGTGATCATGGTGGCGAATTTGAAAACTATGAATTTGAAACTTTCTGTGATGAAAACGGAATCAAACATGAGTTCTCTGCACCACGTACTCCACAACAAAATGGGGTAGTTGAGAGAAAGAATCGAACTTTGCAAGAATTGGCTAGGTCTATGTTAAATGAATATGAACTACCTCTGCATCTCTGGGCAGAAGCAGTAAATACAGCATGTTATGTAATGAATAGAGTTATGATTAGACCGATTCTTAACAAAACCCCCTATGAGCTATGGTTCAACAATAAACCAAACATCGCTTACTTCAAAGTGTTTGGATGTCCTTGCTATATTCTTAATACAGGTGATCAGTTAGGAAAATTTGAAGCAAAGGCCGATGAAGGCATCTTCATGGGTTACTCTTCGAGAAGCAAAGCTTATAGAGTCTATAACAAAAAGACTAAAACAATCGTGGAGTCAATCAATGTGAAATTTGATGAAGGCATTGACGATCAGGAAACATCCAAAAGCAACGTTGAAGAGGAAAAAGAAAAAGATGAGCTTGAAAAACCAAAAGAAACTGCTGATGCTAGAGAAACTACCACAACTCAAGAAGTCCGAAGAAATCTGGATCCAGAAAATCTGAAATACAAAACAGACCATCCACCAGAATTGGTAATTGGAAACCCTATAGAAGGTATTCAAACTCGTTCATCCTTTAAAAATCTATGTGATCTGTGCTTATATAGTGGATTTATTTCAGAAATAGAACCAAATAACATAGATTCAGCCCTTAATGATGAAAACTGGTTCATGGCCATGCAAGAAGAGCTAAATCAGTTTGAACGAAATAATGTTTGGAGTCTAGCACCTAGACCTAAGGATTATCCAGTTATAGGAACAAAATGGATTTTAAAAATAAATATGATGAATCTGGAAATGTAATTAGAAATAAAGCTAGACTAGTTGCTAAAGGATACAATCAAATTGAAGGAGTTAACTTTGATGAAACTTTTGCACCTGTAGCTAGACTAGAATCAATTAGAATATTGTTAGCTTTTGCTTGTTACAAAGGATTTAAACTAAGACAAATGGACATTAAGAGTGCTTTTCTTAACGGAATTTTAAAAGAAGATGTGTTTGTTGAACAACCAGAAGGTTTTGAAAGTCATGAATATCCAAACCATGTATACAAACTGAAAAGGGCATTATATGAATTAAAACAAGCTCCCAGAGCTTGGTATGAATGTCTTAGTTCTTATCTCCTTGAAAATGGGTTCAAAAAGGGATGTGTAGACACCACACTATTTCTGTTGCATGAAAACGATGATCTTTTGATTGTTCAAATATATGTTGATGACATCATTTATGGTGCTACTAACAAGTTATTGTATGAGAAATTTGAAAAATTCATGCAGGAAAAATTTGAAATGAGCTTGGTTAGAGAGTTAAAATTCTTTTTAGGATTTCAAATACAACAAAGCGATAAAGGCACATTCATTTCTCAAACAAAATATATTAGGGAACTTGTCAACAAATTTGGATTGAAAGATGCTAAACCGGCAAGAACTCCCATGAGTACAACACTTAAACTTGACAAGGATGAAAAAGGTAAGACAGTTGATCAAAAGCAGTACAGAGGTATGATTCACTACAACAAAAAGACCCTTTAATAGCGTTTAAAAAACGCTATAAAAGGCTTTTATAGCGTTTTTAAAAACGCTATATATCAACATGTTGTAATAAATCAGAAACCTGTTATTGCAACAGAAAAAACGCTATAAAAAACATGTTTTTTATAGCGTTTTGAACATGCTATAAATATTCTTATTAATGGCATTCCTAATACGCTATAAAAGGCTTTTACAGCGTTTTTATAAACGCTGTAAATCAACATGTTGTAATAAATCAGTGAGCTATTATTGCAAACAGAAGAAACGCTATAAAAAACATTTTTTTATAGCACTTTGAACATGCTATAAAAAGTCTTATTATTGACATTCTTAACAACATTTTAAAAATCATTTTTGCAGTACGTATATATCCATTATCACATTATAATTGACAAATTTACATAAACACAATGTATCATTCCACACAATTATATAGATCACATTAAACGAAAAATAACTAATCATTTAACATTCACATAGAACAACACATAATATATCATAATATTTAATGACCATTACATTAGAAATGCAAAAATTACAAGGGAAAAAAAGATCGTACTACACATGACGATTAAACATGCAAACCAAAAAAGTTGTTACTTCAAAAGAATTTCAAATTGCTAGAATGGTGAACTTTGCACAAAACTTTCATCTCTGCGATAAATTCGCTTGTTTTTGTAGCACTCATTTTTTTAAGGGCACCTCCTGCAGATGCAAAACTACCATAAATGATAAGGTGGTATTTCCCTAGTGCTAAAACAATTTCTTGAATAAATTAAGAGACGGACCTGATCCTGAAGAAATCCATAGTAGACTGAACCATAGGTACCATGACCAAGCAAATTTGCATCAGAAAAGCAATCCGCAGAAGCGAGAATTTCTGCATGAGAAAAGACAATAGGTTTCTCCATATCAAGCGCATCACCAATCACAGCTGCAGAATAAAATGCATCCAATATAGGTTAAACTTTAGACATAAATATAATGTAATGCAGTTAACACAAGGCATAAATAGTGTGTTAAAGTTAAGATTCTTCACAGTAAACTTGAACCTGAACAACAACAATACTCCCATCTCTTTAGTATACATATACTAAATTTCTGGCATAGGACACTCATATGTCATTTTTTTAATCAATCGTATATAGATGCAGATCATATATATTTTAAAGAGAAAGCAGAGAATATAATGACATCAAACTGAAACTATATAGAAATTTTGAGAAAAAATGCCATTGCAACTTTGCAAGCATTCACACAATAAAATAAAAGTAGCGACATTAACTGATAGAAAGCACACCTGATAATTTTCAGGCTGCAGTTTTTCCAAGATTCGTTTTGTTAGTCTTGTCATCATAACTGTACAGAATGTGAAATTAAAATTCATAAAAATTGTTCAGTAGACTATGTAACTTGCTTCAAAACTAATTTGTTATAAATTAATCTCAAACCCATAATATCACACTAACTGAACAGGCAAGGAAGAAAATATACCCATATGTTCGGACCTCTTACAGACCTAGATTAAAGTTAACATTAAACACATTGGCTCTTAATATGTGTACAGATTCTATCACAAAATTAGATTATTAATAGGATAATCACGCCTAAGCTGCTGATTTAATAACTGATCAAATATTATCACAGAATTAAGCATTAACCACTTTTTTTCCTTCACCTCATTCCTTTAGACATATCAAACTGCTATGAAGATAACAACATATATGTTGCTTTCTTTTAAGTCAATGTGAAATAAGAATTTAAAGTTTGTTATCAACTAAAATTGTAGGTCATTTGCCACTACGCTATTAATAAAGGCATAAACACAGTTATTATCGCCTCCTATCCATTAGCTCTGGACATACGATCCCACATCCATCAACAAATTCTTAACAAATTACTGTGATGATATTAACTTGAGCAGTCCATTTTTCATTTCATGGCAAATAATTTTAAGACTTCTAAGTAACATATATTTTGAAATACCAAGTTGTGTTATAGTTCATGCCACCAGTGATATTGAACTTGATTAAAACAGGGGTAAAACCTAATGAAAGAATAGGAAAGTTATTAAGTTTTATCTGTTGAATCGTTTAGATAATCCCTCAAAAAATTTGGATTATTAATGTAAATAAAAAATATTGGTATACATCTTACAACCAAATATATCTTCAGCAAAAGGTGGCCTAACGACATAGTTTGTTTCAGTTAAATGCTCTGTACTCTCATTATTTGAATTCTTGTGGACTGAATTTTTCAACCCAGGATATCGATGGATAAATATATATACTATTCATCAGATCCTACAAAGAACATGTTAACCAGTTTACTCGACTCATCCCGATGCTCATGTCTTCTAATGATGACTAGTGATTAGCATGATAAGTAGGTAAAGACACATTGGCCATGGTACCAATAATAGGCTAAGCATGATATTTGCAATAGGCCATGGTACCAATATACTGTGCAAACTCACATGGCTGCATCCTTATTTTCTTATGAAAATAATAAATGATCTCTGTATAGTAATGAAACCACAGAATGAAGTTTGCTTGACAGAACATCAACTTGTGAAATATAAAATGGATGTTATTAAAAAACATGCAGAAACTAAAATACTTACTAGTATCAACATCCCAAAGTTATACAAAGCACTATTGCTATGGTTGCTTTACTTTTCTTATGAAATTGGCTTGAACTTGCTAAACCTGTAGATTACACCCACTCCAGTATAAAAACATTTGAAACTAAAAAAAGTTTATATGTATATCCAAACCCAGTCAAAACTAACCTTTCAAACATAATGGAAATAAGTGCAGTAACTGCATGAAAGACTGCAATCCATTTCAATTGTTTGCAAATGGTTCCCATGAAAGAGTGCAATCCATTACTATGCATCAGCCTTCATTTAGTGTCGTGACTAAAAGTGATGATGCTGCATCGATTGATGATTGGGCACCTGAGATAACCAATTATGCCTTAAAACATATTAACAAAACAAGTTATATTTCAAACTAATTATCAAAACAGACATCAATGGATATATATAAGCAGACTATAATAGTCTGCTCTTATAAGCAATAATAAGTTGCACATAAAGGCTCCCATAGCTCGTTAATTATTTTCGATAATTAGTTTGAAATCAATCCCCATTATATTCCAATAATTAGTTTAAAAGACAACATATTTTCTCAAATCAGCTCATATAAAAGGATTATCCTAACTTGTATTCTAGTAAACATGCATATTGTCACTTGTTATACTGGAGAAAAAATGACTTGATTATTAAAGACCGCCACCCTAAAGTTTGGATCGGATCAAAATAGTTGACTAAACCAAATAAATGTATCTTTTAGTCAAGACCATTAAATCTTATTGGACCAAATTTTAAATGCAAGTGGTGTATCCTGATAATGTCACAAGCTATCGTGTTTCATTTTCAAATAGTTATGTCAAGAACTTTTCATGTCGAGAACTTCTCAAATAGCTCTCAATTTTTTTTTTCAACCAGAACAATGTGACCCAATTTTGTTCTACTACATAACTGTGGTGCTATATACCTATAGGCATTTGTAATAGCTGTAGCTGAAAACATATACCTGTAGGCAGCATCTGCAATAGCAAATGGATGGCGACTCAGCTCCTCAATAGCTGCTCCTTTATATTTTTGCATCATATGTATATCATGGAGGTGAAGTAATCTTTGAATAAGGTTGACAACAACTACTATATTTACAGAATATGTCTTGCATTTTACACAAAAAGCTAATCAATTATAATGTAACTGAAATATAATAAAATCTGAACCGAGGAAGTTTTTGTAAATTAAAACTCACATATATTTCATTCATATCATATCTTTATTTGAATTTTTGTAGCACTCCTGGCTCATGCGAATATGCTAGTTTTGTCATGTCATCAACTTCATATGATGATGCTTTGGAATCCTTGGCATATACATCTGACACTTTGGTTGTAACCTGTAATCATAAAGGACATCAAATTATTTGTTCCTCGCATTATGAGAGTTAAGACTATATAAAGATTCATTTCTAGTACTAACCACAAGTTTCATGTTTAACACTGCAAAGTTTCATGTTTCAAGTCATCCCAGCTATCAAATATATGCAGACCGAGTGAAGTAAGTGGGTGTATTTAGGAAAATGAGTAATAGGAGCATGAGAAATCAAAATGAGTGTAGTACATAGATAAAAAAAGAGGAAACACATTCACCTAAAAGAGTGAGATACATCTCAAACAAGGCATATGGATTTATCAATTAAAGCAAAACATTAACCAATATGTGTGTGCCTGTGTGGTCTAACCTAATGTAGCGTAATCATATTCCCAAAAGAGAATGAGTATATTACAGTAATCGTAAACTAATCCGCATGACCAAAAAACATGGCCACTGGTTGCGTGAAAATAACTAATCAGTTGCCTAAATTGCAACCACAAATGCATGTTTCTTACAACTAACATAATAATAAATATGCAGATCGATTAACTTGGGCAAGGTATTCATGCTATACAAGTTAATGGATGTACAGAAACTAACACATGAGCTTTTTCAATCAACTTAAGGATAAAATTCAAATAAACTTTTCATTATAAATAGGTACAAATGAGAAGAGGCTAAATATAGAAACCAAATCATCCAAAAAAAAAACATTGTGTAGGGTAGATATGGATGTTATATATGGAGGTGCTTAGTCATTATTCCGACATTATTCACTTATGAGGTTACTGAATCAACTATGAAATGGACGCGATTCCCACTTCTACTACTTTTTATGGTGGAAGTGATGCTACATGCATAATTGGTGGGTACTTTCATATCAATTCTCGGTCAACTTTATACTAATGTAGCATAATAATGCAGTTCACTACAAGCAATGTCGAAGTTTGGATGCTTTTAAGTTCAAAATACTGAACCAATAAACCAAACAAATGTAGATGGTGCTTTTGGGGTATAAAAATACGTATAAAAATATATTCTTAAAATCCACCTTAAATATTTTTCAAAACGTGTAATTTGCAACTTCTAAGTAGTTCAACCGTCGAATAAAAGGTAAAAGCATCAGGTCAGTTAAAGGTTTTGATCAAATTTAGTTGTAAAAGTTGGATATGGATATAAACACATTTTTATATGCTTGTTATGTAATCTACTATAAAATCATTTCAAGGCTTATGATACTACCAACATGTATGCATAATTCACTCACTTGACACAAGTAAGAACATAACTTTGAATTAGTTCAAGAAGTAATTCATTAAAGTCAATAGATGGCTAGAAGCCGTGTGCATGCTTGGATGAAAGATAAGCATTTATCATACCTCCTTTATGTCATCTTTTGAAGAACTTCACGCATGGAGTTGCATGGAGTTCCCATAATTCCAGCTGCTGATGCAACTTGCTAATCACCCTCCATGTCAATTTCTATAAATGTACGTTCTGGATGAATTGATCAATCACCTACATGTGAATAAGGATATCCTGATTAATACATTGCTGAAAAATAATATTTTAATAACTAAGAAGGTATGTAAATGCCCTAGCATATCAAAATTTGAACACTCAAAGTTCCAATTGCAACATTAGGTGCTTATTTTGATAAATATATTACTTTCATGAACTAGATACCCTTTTGACAGTCATTACCAATATAACAAAGGTTTCTAGCTTTTATACTAGAGAATGTAACTTTACATACATCATCCAAGTACTCTATGATGTGAACTACACACAGCATTAAGTGCAAACATTATCTATTTTTGTAGTTGGCTTCTATGCTTAAAACAGTACTACGAGTTTGGTAATCTGAAAATAGAAACATTTGAAATCTTAGGGACTAAAGTACTCACTTTTAATCAAGGACAATGATGAGCATCCAACATAATACTATAAATATCTTCTCAATACATATCCAAAAAATGAAATGAATTTTTTCGTTCAATGAGGGTGATTCCGAACATTGTTAAAGAAAGAAAAAATCCACCATGGGAAACATTGTTTGAAATGATACGATAATCATAAAAGTAAAATATCCATAAAACGATTGATTTATATATAAATAATACATACATACATACTTGTATGTATGGTTTTTGACCATTTAGTCATTTGATTTTACATACATACAAATAAACATGTTTATCAGATTCACGGATTTGGAAATACTAAAACATATATACTCAAAAATATATTTCAGAGAACTCATATATATATACACCAGAGAATAAAATAATAAATGACTAGGGAAGTACCAATATATGTACTCATGAATTCGAGTATATATCGGTAAAAAAATGTTTGAAATATGCATGTACAACATGTACTCGGTGAATTTTTTTAGGAAAAAAAGTTTGAAACGTGTACTCAGGGAAGTTACCTCAATGGATAGGATCACACCTAAGGCCTTCGTTATCAAAAGCCAAATGAGATGGCTAGTTGAGTTGCATAAAAATAAACCAGTTAAGCAATTCTGCTTTGGTACACCCTATGATACTCAGTACATTCAACAACTCTTATACTAAAAAAAATGATCTCAACAAGTACAAGGCATTAAATTGCAACAACCTTTACAATGAGGTTTAATAAAAGTACAGTGCAATGAATAAAATATCATGTAACTATATATTTGAATATTTAGATGAGTATTCAAATATAAAATAGCGAATATATATTCGAATATATAACAACGATTGTATAGCTGAGTATTTGAATGTACAATGCAATGAATTAAATATCATGCCTCTACAACCAGGTTCGATCAGTGAATAAATAACAAGACACTTATGAAAAAGGCAATGACTCAATTAAATAAAAATTAGTTCATATATATGTATAAGGCAATGAATCAATGAATGAATATCTTTTTCTTTTAACCAAGAGACTAAAACTTATGCTTTTAACATACTAACTCTTGTTCGAAGCAATGGATTGACTCAGACTTAACAGACAAATACAATGAGTGCATTGTGCAATGAAGTGCCTCTGACTCTACATAACAAAATCCAAAAATTATACAAGGACTTACAATACTATACATACATATATTCGAATATAAATATGAGTATTCAAATATATATCGGTGAATGGAACAGTGAATGAATCAGTGAATAAAAATACAATCTAGCATTCAACCACTCTTGGACTATCAATGCAATCTAACTTACATGCACATTTCATATTAGTGAAGTGTAAATATATGTCCAGTACTCCAAGAATACCAAACCATCCTCCAACAAAATAGCATTAGGAAACCCAAAAGCTTAATAAATTTCAAGGATCTTAATCAATTCATTTAAATCAGGGAAACAAGGATCGGTTAAAGTATGAAATAAACTAGGTATGTCGGAAAAAAGAAATTCAACAAAGGACATAAAAACTTCTGAACTACTTTTTAATAAAAAATTAAAGATAAAATTGAGGTGTTGTTATAAGAAAATCAGTATGTAGATCAAACTGAGTATTGTATCCTGTCAAATACTAAATCTTATAGAAAGCCTAATTGAAATTTTGTATAATCATGCTTAAGATTCGAAAATATACCTAAACACAAGTCCGCGAAGATTAAATCGCGCTACATCTGCCTTGAACAATCGTAAAGTAAAGAATCGGTCGGAACCACTCGGGCTTGGTAGGCGAAACCGCATCAGCTACCTTGAACAATCGGGAAGTCGAGCTCGGTCGTCGTTGCGGAATCGCTTTGGAGAATTGGTCGGAATCAAGCCTTGAGGAAGAGAGGGCTGCGAAGATTTTAGATTAAAGAGGGATTTTTTATTGAATAGGGTGAAGAGGAGAATCGTGAGTGGAGAAGGAATTGAACGTGAAAAGGAAAATTTGGCGGCATAGAAATATTGGGTAGGAAATGCAATTGGAACCGCCGATTTAATCTTTCAGGTTAATAATTGCGTTAGAACAAGCTATTGTTTTAACCTAAATAAACAACAACTCCTTAACCATAGCAAGCCATGTTTTCATGCAATCCCTAATTGCTATTAATATAACATTTTCTTGCAGTGATTGGATCACTCCTTTATCTTACCGCCTCTAGACCTGACATCATGTTTTCTGTCTGCTTATGTGCACGTTTTCAATCTAACCCAAAAGAATCTCATTTAAAAGCTGTTAAAAGAATTATAAGATATTTGTTGCACACCCCACGGTTTGGTCTTTGGTATCCATCAAACGATAATTTTGAATTGAAAGGTTTTTCAGATGCTGATTATGCTGGAAATTTAGTTGATAGAAAAAGTACTAGTGGAGCATGTTTTATGTTAGGACATTCATTAGTTGCATGGTCGAGTAGAAAACAGAATTGTATTGCATTATCCACAACAGAGGCAGAGTATATTGCTTTGAGTGGTTGCTCTGCTCAAATCTTATGGATGATACAAACTTTGCATGACTATGGCCTAAATTTTAAACGTGTACCACTAATGTGTGGTAGCAAAAGCGCAATCGATCTCACAAATAATCCTGTACATCACTCACGAACAAAACATATAGATGTTAGACATCATTTTATTAGAGATCATATTTCCAAAGAAAATATCTGCATAAATTTTATTTCAACTGATTCTCAATTGGCAGACATTTTTACAAAACCCCTACCAAAAAATAGTTTTTGTAAACTACGACTCAGCTTAGGTGTTTAGAAATTTGCTGAATATTTAACATTTTTTCCTCCCTACAAATCATCGAAGAGATCAATAGTGATTGAAAAAGTGATGAGTATTGATATTTATCATATATTATTACTCGAGACGGTATAATTAGTAAATTTTTCAAATTAAACAAGAGTCATAAAACTTTTGTTGGTAAAAATTCCATGACCATCTCTATTTCTATCATATTTCAAACAACCATCACTCATCAAAATTCAATATAGTTTGTCGATATGTGGTAATTTAATCAGGAATCATTCGTTTTTTTTACTTTTAAATAAATAATAAAAATAAAAATAATATATATATATATAATTACCAATGTATTCACTCTCATTTAAAAGTCCTCACGGTTATGCATGGGTGAATTACTTGGAATTTGTTATGTGCTTCCATGCTCATTTAAAAGTCCTCACGATTATGCATGTATGGAACGCATATCAAAAGTTGATTTTTAAAATAAACAAGTTGATTCTAATCTCATTTAAAAGTCCTCACGGTTATGCGTGGTTAGAAGATACTTAAATTCCTTTTTTTTTAACAAAATTGGACTACTACTAATCTCATTTAAAAGTCCTAACGGTTATGCATGGTTAGTAGATATTCAAATTCCTGATATAAATATACCACAAATAGATATAACTATATGGTTTTATATGATGACAACATTTCCATCATTCTAAAAGTGGAATATGCACCTAAACAAAATATTTATGATTTTTTGTTTGATTTTTTTTAAATTTAATATTTATATTCGATTGAGTCTTAATATTAGATCAATATCGATCACTTTATCTCTATTTTCCCTAACACTATTATTCTTTTGCTGAGAACAAAAGGGGGAGAGAAAAGTTAAGATTTTAGCAAATAAAATTCATATATTTGCATATGCATATAGATTCAATTGCATATTTTTATTCTCAATGCATATATGTAGGGGGAGTATTGTATAGATAGGAAGCATTTAAATAGGGGGAGAAAATTGAACGATCAAATACATTTAATACATTCAAAATCTTAAATATATGTTTGTTATCATCAAAAGGGAGAGATTGTTGAATATGCGCTTTGCGCTTATATGATTTTTGTTTGATGATAATAAACATATATAAATTCATTTAAATGTATTTGGTAATGTACTATTTTGTTTTTCACAGATTAAATAAATATTTATTGAATAAAATTAAATAACACAGAATTTGAATTCAAACGAATATTTTATTCAAAGTAATATTTATTACAACTTTGAATAGTACAATTTCAAACTCCCACTATAACTATACAACTTTGATTACAATTACATTACATTTCATATTTACGGTTCACCTAACTACATATCACTCACACTCATATTTCTATCTTCAACTGCATTCCAGTTTGAATCCAGCATCTGAGAGATCTGCAAAAATATAAACTAACGCAGTAAAATTGAAAAAGAAATATTTTGCAATTCAAAAATAAAAGATGTTTTTGAAAACATTGTTTGCCTCAGTTATTTGGGTTGTTCGTCATCATTTTTGATTGTATCTGTGCATATCAGCATTTTTATCAGGGACAGGTTGTACATAAGTGGCTGCAGTACACACGTATACATTTGTACACGTGTGCACTGCCCTGCCAACTCGTGTGCACAAATCAAACAAAAGCACTACTAACAATTCAGCATAAGGTCAAACCCAAATAACACACGGGTTCAACTCAAGGCAACTTGAAGAATACAAGGGCAAATAATCAAACTGCAACAAAACTCAATGAAAGTTCAAGTCAGATCAAACAACATGGACTGCACAAAATTCAAGATAGCACCAAAGACTCAGCAGTGGCACAAGACCATCAAACAAAACCAGAAACATGATCAACTCAGCAATGAATTTAACCAAGTACAGTAATGCAACAATGACCAACCAGAGTACAACTACTAAAGCTCAAGCATACCACAATATCAACAAACCCAAATGTCCAGACCAGAATGCAACATGGCCAAGATGAAATACCAAAGATGACAAATCATGCTCAACGAGAACACTTGCAACAGTGGTGATGCAGTGGCACATGATTATCAAGGGTATACATGATGAAGCAACAGAGTAACCAAAATCATCAATGCAATACACAGCAAATGCTACCATGACTCGAGTGAATGCTACAGCAACGAAGACCAAGGCTACAATGTGCATAGATATGCAAACAAAACAAGCTACAATGAATGCATCAATAAAACAGTTACAACAATGCATCAGTGAGCAACACAGCAACATGAATACAGATTCAAGCCAATCCTAACAGCATGAATCGAGCTCATTAAAGGCCGCAACAGAATACATCAAAAGCAAGAACAAACAACAATCAAACAATGACACAGCTACACGATACCACAATATCAAATTCAGGTGACATCAACCAAACAGTGACAATGCAGACACAACTGAAATGAGACAGGTCAAGAAATGGAGTATCAAAATGATGCAAATAACAACAAGTACAGGCCGCAACAGTATGCACCAGTCCAGGCTACTACATGAAGCAAACAGAATGAATGAACTCGACCAATAACTAAGGCTACAAAGTGCGCAGTGACTATAGTAAGTAGCAATATGCAACATGATGAAGCGGTAATGATACAAGCACTTATACAAGTCTCGAAGCCAGCAGAAGCATTAAAAAATACACGAATGTGACAAAGTCAAATGTCACAAATTAAAGTCAGATTCAAACCGTGGTAGCAAATGTAATTGACCAAGTCACGAATCAACAACGTGACCATCAAGCAACGATAATACGAAATTGACAAAGTCAAATAAATCATCATCGTTCAACAAATATCAGATGGCCGATAGCATAAAATTGAAGAAATCAGACGAACGAGAATTCAGGAAATTGACTCCTATAAAAACCCTAATCATCATCGGCAATTATATCATCGAATTCCAGAAAGCAAAAATCAATAAAGCAAAAAGCAAATAATACCGATTCAAGGAGAGAATTTGATCAACGAAGCAGCCGAAGTGAGCAACAATCGATCAACAGTACACGCGAATAATCATCGAATTAATCAACATATTATCGGCACTTCGAAAGCCCTAATTTGATCAAGGACGAAGCCCTAAATTTTGCAAGAGGAACGGCAGCCATTACGAACGAAGGAAATAAAAGAGACGGGTTGAATTACTAAAGAGGGTCGGCCTTATTCCTCTAAAAGGGCCTCTATTTTATTAAGGGTTTTTAATTTATAAATAAGGTTTTATTTTTTAATTGTTTTTAATTGTATTTTCTTTTTTAAACTGTTTAAATTTCTAGTCGTGTGACTAGGGGACAAACGTAGCGTAGCTTGAGAATTCGCAACTCGGTGGTTGAGTTGTGGCAAGGTTTTAAGCGTAGAGTTAGATTAGTCAAATAGCGGGTATAGCGAGTTTACGTGTGTAAGCGAGGGACTATCCAATTTCTAGTAGAAACCTTTGGGGCAGCACGTAGGCAGGGTTTTGCCGAAGCTGAGTAAATTCTGTGTTGTTCTGTTTTTTCTGTTATTTATATTCTGCGATATCTGTGCTGCTATTCTATGATCTGTGTTGAAATTATTCCGCGATTAATTTTTTTTATAATTAACACTATCACCCTATTTGCCCCCCCTCTAGGGTGAAATCGATCCTACAATTTAGCCTAATTATTATTCTAAGGCATAATAAGGAAGATTTCTTACAAGGCCTTATTTATGAAACGGTGAGATGAGTATTATTATATATATGGAATGTATGTAATTTATGGCTATGTCATAAGAATGTGAAGTCAATAGAGTTACATGATGGAAGTCTACATTTCATTTTGAGGCTACCAGCGGTTGTGTACACTTCCTATTCGTCTGAGATATCCTTATGATAAATATTTATAATGATGCGAGGTTAGTTCCAAATTCTGTAGGGGAAATTTGTCCAGCTAATTTGGTTACCAGTTTCTACAAATAGCCAGACTAATGTGAGATGACATTATGAGTATGGTCATAGTACGAAGGACCTGCTTCGGAGTCTTGAGGTATTAAGTGGTTGTTTGAGGGCCCATCTCTTTTCCCCCAAATGAAGTATTAAATAGCCTAGGGGACACGTTAGGTGGTATACCTATAGGGATCCGCTTCTGGATAAGGTATTAAGTGGTTGTTTGAGGGCCCATCTCTTTTCCCCAAATGAAGTATTAAATAGCCTAGGAGACATGTGAGGTGGTATATCAACAGAGGTCCGCTTCTGGATAAGGTATTAAATGGTTGATTGAGGGTACGGACCTTTCCAATAAAGAAGTATTAAGTGACTTGAGAGATTCCATTTGATGCCTGGTAAATAGTTACCATTGAGGAGCATGCTTTGGAAATAGGAATTAAATGATAGGGTCCATCTTAATTAAGGTATTAAATGACCTGAGTCTACCTATTTTCCAATAAAATGTATTAAGTGACATGGGTACTATCTTTTGCATTGCTAACTATTTATGACATGGATTTGGGTTATGGGATTCTAGAAACATGCTTTTGGAATGGAAGGTATTAAGTAGTTGGTTGAGGACCCACCTCCTTTCGTTATAAGAAGTATTAAATGTTTTAACGGTTTTATGTTTGTAGGTATATTCTTATTTGAAATATACTACCCAAATACTGAAAAGATAAGAATCGAGGGTTTTATTCACCAGAGACTTATTGTTTTGACTCCCTCCTCATTGAAACATAGGTTACAGATAGATTAATGGAGACGACGACGCTTAGAGATGGAGAAGCTTGGCTTAT
Organism: Allium cepa; assembly: GCA_030765085.1. NCBI lineage: Eukaryota > Viridiplantae > Streptophyta > Magnoliopsida > Asparagales > Amaryllidaceae > Allium > Allium cepa. The sequence continues at coordinate 255,448,074 of CM060939.1, forward strand.
GGAAGTGTTTATCATTATTACTTGTTTTTATGTGTACCAATGTATTTAGACAATTGTTGTAATGGATATATGATAAATTTGATGGTATTCTGTATTATGTCATCTTATGGTTTTGAAATAAATGGGTACACTTTACTATTATATTTTATTACATCTGATATGAGCTCTGAAAGATTAGTTATGGCTCTGTATTGTTATTTCTTTTTCCAACCAACAGCCTTCCTTAAAATGAATCTAAGTTTTGGATGGGCCTTTTATAGGTCGAAATTTTGGCCTGTTCCGGAGTGGGTTGTTACATTTGGTATCAGAGCCTAAGTTACCTGATCAACAGGGAAAATTATATGTATGAGAGACGTACTTGTTATTTTGAAATATATTTTAATTTTGTTTTCAAAATTCGTACTATAGACACACACACATATACACACCTTATTTTCTTGAACATACGCATACACGTTAGATAACTCTTTTCTTTCAGCATAATAATACTATTTTTGGAGATCATCACTAAAGATTTAACCTATACATAGTTGATATGGCTGATAATCAACCTTTTTCCGAACAAAGGAACCCTACACGTGGAAGACCACCCATTCGTGGAATGCCCGAATGGTTTAGACAATATCTTAGGACTATTGAGCATATTCCTATTTCTCCAGTTGCACCGGTGGCACCCACTCCCCTGCCTACCGATGCAGTATGTCATCCCGTTGATTTTTCTAAGTTGTGTAAGGACTTTCTCAATATATAAAAGAAGACATGCTATATAACTAAAGGATATTCGGAAGCTAAAGCAAGGGTTAGTAACTACGAGAAAATATTTAGAGAGCTTGGTTGGGATGATCAGCTAAGAAGAAGAATAACAGCTTAGCACCTCAAGGAAGAAGTTTTGGATTAGTGGAACTTTGTGGCTAATGAGCACCCTGGAAGAATATTCTCTTGGGATAAATTTAAAGATGGATTTGAGATGAGGTTCATGTTTAAGGAAGAAGTGAGCCTACAAATGGAAAAGTTTATCCAGCCGAGACAAAAAGATTCTATTCTTAAGGAGTACATATCTAAATTTACCGAGTTGACTAGGAATGAGCCTGATAGATACACCTATGAAAACGGTCATGAAGTTCATGAAGAGCCTAAATTCCCCATTAAGAGAAATGTTGTTGACCCAAGTGTCTTTTGGGGCCACATATAAGATGTTGGTGGAAATGACAATGCTCCACATGTCCAATGTGGAAGATAAACGGGTAGGAAAAGAGAAAACTGCACCGACCCAAAAGCAAGAAGGGTCCGAGAAGGAAAGCTTTCGGGCCAATAAGAAGTCGAAGGGGAAGTTTAAGAAGGATGGAAAGGTGCGCAAGAGATGCCAAAATAAGGGTCATGAAGGGTTTGTCTGATGAAGGAAGCCTTTAAAGGGAAGTGCTTTAACTGCCACAAGGAAGGGCATCTCAAGAATCAATGTCCCAAGTTGGTGAAGGAAGGATCAAGTGGACAAGCATATGCTATTAAAGTTGTCCCTATTGCTAGTGGGCCACCGAAAGACCAAGGGAAAGCAGCTCTAGAAGGTATAACTCTTATTTATGGGATTACCATTTGTACCCTATTTGATTCAAGGACATCACATTCCTTTATAGCTAGGAATGTAGTATTTTTTTAAAACCTTCAAACCCAAATAGTCAACAATCCAATAGAGGTTTCTAATCATGTTGGGGGTTTGATGCATCTCTCTTTTATTTGTAAAGACCTAGTGTTAGACATATGTGACGTTGATTTCATATGTAATGTGTACGTTCTAAATTTTGAGGGGTATGGACTAATCTTGGGTATGGATTGGTTATCGTATTATGGATCCATTCTTGATTACGATAGGAGGGTCGTGCTATTAAGGAGCAATGGAGGTCGTGACCTAAAAATTCTTTGCACACTTAGAGAGTTAGTTGAGTTAAGTCATCTATACTCACTAAGTCTACCTGTTATTAAAGAGCCAACATCTGTACTCATAGTTTATGAATTTCTTGATGTCTTTGAGGAGGTCTTGGGTCTCCCACCCCATAGGGAGATCGACTCCGAATTGATTTGGAGAAGGACAGAACGCCCATCGCCCTACCTTTAAGGCATATGGCCCGTAAAGAAGGAAGGTAGTTGGGTCAGCAAATATTAGAGCTATTGAAGAAAGGATTCATCCGTAAAAGTATTTATGAATGAGGAGTCCCTGTTATTTTCGCCATTAATGCAGACGATTCTTTGAGGCTTTGCGTTGATTACAGGGAATTTAACAAGTTGAAAAGGAAGAAAAGGTAACCTTTATCTAGGATTGATGACTTGTTCGACCATCTTATAGGAGCTAGGGTCTTTTCTCAATTAAACCTAGCAATGAGATTCCATCTGTTAAGGATAGCAGAGGAGAGCAAGTTGAAGATCGCATTTTACACTCTAGATGGGCTATATGATTGGAAAGTAATGCCTTTTGGATCGACGAATGCCCCAACATACTTTGTAGATTTAATGAGCAGAATATTTAGGGGGCAAATCAATAAATTCATTGTGGTGTTTGTTGATGATATCTTGGTTTCTCAAAGGAAATATGGAGTATGAGGACCACCTTAGGAGGTCTTAGAGACTTTGAGGAGACACCAACTCAAGGCCAAATTTTCTAAATGCCACTTTTGGAAGAGTGAAGCTAGATTTTTTAGGCATAATGTTTCGGTGCAAGGATTGGTTGTAGACCCCAAAAAAATGGAAGTTGTTCAACGATGGAAGACTCCTAAGAATGCAACAGAGGTTAAAAGTTTCTAGGATTGGCAGGCTACTATAGAAAGTTCATCAATAACTTTGTAAGAATAGCGACACCTTTGACCCAACTGACTAAGAAGAACCTAGTTTTTTTTGGAATGATAGATGCATTAAGGCATTTGAGAAGCTTAAAGAGTCATTGACTAGTGCACCTATGCTCACTATTCCCAATGGAAACCAAACCGTTTTACGATTTTGATAAATGCTTGTTGCACCGGCTTGGGTGCAGTTTTAATGCAAGAAGGGAAAGTAGTTGCTTATGCTAGTAGACTACTAAACGATCATGAGAAGAGATATCCAGCGCATGACTTGGAATTGGCAGCTATTGATTTTACCTTAAAGATGTGAAGGCATTAACTCTTGGGAGAAAGATTTAAGTTATTCGCTGATCATAAATCACTCGGATACCTTATTTTTCAAAAAATATTTGAACTTAGACAATAGAGGTGGACGCAATATATAGCATCATTTGATTATAGTATTCAGTATACCCCTGAAAAAGGGAACTTAGTCGTCGACGCCCTTAGTCGAAGGCACGCTACCCTAGGTACAATGTATGAATGGAGACAGTTGGAGTTTCTCTTGAATTTAACTTCCACTTGTCAACAGAACCCTCCAAGGTTTTGTTGAAGTTATGGATTAGACCTGCCTTGATAGACCGCATAAGATGAGAGAAAATGAAGGATGAGGAGTTAGTAGAGAATTTGGAGAAGTTGAGGAAATGAGAGCATTTTACCCTAGTGGATATTCAGTTGATGAGAATGGATGCTTGAGAAGGGATGGATGCCTTTGTGTTTCGATGATTGATGATTTGTTGAGAGAGGAGCTTATGGAGTGTCACCACTCAAGGATGACTATTCATCCTGGAGGATATAAGATATATGAGGACGTGAAGAGGGTTTTCTTTTGGCGTGGAATGAAGAAGAGCATAGCTGAGTTTGTCGCTAGGTGTTTAACATGTCAAAAAGTAAATGCTGAGCAAGGGAAGGCTGGTGGATTATTATTACCTTGGAAATTCCGACTTGGAAGTGGGAACATATTCGATGGATTTTGTGGAAGGATTAGCTATAAGTCAAAAGGGAAATGAGACTATTTGGGTTGTTGTGCATAGACCCACTAAGAGTGCTCATTTTATTCTGGTCAGGAGAAATAGGACTACCGCTTCTCTCGTACAGATTTATATCAAAGAGGTAGTTCGTTTGCATGGAATTTCTATGAGCATAGTCAGTGACAGGGATCCATTATTCACTAGTGAGTTTTGAAGAAGCCTACAAACAACTTTAGGAAACTTCTTTGAATCTTAGCACTACATCACTCGTAGATTGACGGACAAACAAAGAGGGTGAATAAGATTTTGGAGGACTTGTTCAGAGATTATGGGCGGCCATGCAAATCACCTAGTTGTTGATGGGAAACAACCGACAATGTATTACTCGGACCCAATTTGATCCGTGATACCATAAAAAAAGTAGAGTTGTTTAGGAAAAGGATGAAGGCAGCACAAGACCGTCAGAAATCTTATGTGGATAAAAGAAGGAAAGAGCTTGAGTTTGGGGTTGGAGATGGTGTTTGTTAAAATCTCCCATCTTATAAAGTTGTTAGATTTGGCAAGTTTGAAAAATTGACGCCTAGGTTTATCGGGCCATTCATAATTTTGGAAAGGATGGGAAAATTTTCATATAGTATGGAGCTTTCTAACAAGTTGGTAGGAGTCCACAATATTTTCCACCTTAGAAAATATCTTCATGACACCGCTATTAGTGCAGAGCCTGATCAGTTAGGGGATTTTGAGACAAAGCCCACAGTGCCCCATGCCACCGCACGTATTGTGGAGTATGGAAATAGGAGACTCCGCACTAAAATAATTTGACTGGTATGAGTACAATGGTGGGACAATCCATCGGAAAGCACGTGGGAGACCGAGGAGAAGATGAAGGGCACTCACCCAGAGCTTTTCACTGGTAATTTTTCTCTTCAAATTTTATTATTTTGGTTGCAACATGGTTGCTAGATTGGATGGTATGAGATGGTTGTTACACTATTTCACGATCACTTTGCACTCAAGTTGAAATTTTATGCATGTTTAAGGTGTTTGCATACATACTTGCATGACACAATTACACATTCACACTAGGATTGTGCTCATTTTAGATGTCTACAATACATAATAACATTGCATTATTGTTTGAGTAGATGGTTGTGTAGATAACTTGGTTGTATAACATTGATGTTATTGTGCGTTACGTTGTTCACCATTTGAAAGATTTCGGGACGAAATCCTTTTTAAGGAGGGAAAAATGTGACACATCGTAAAATGAATCATAATCAAATGGATTAAATTGAATTAAAAATAATGAGATAGAACATGGAAATTTTATAAAATTCAATATTTCTCCATTAAATTTATTTTGTTGCGTTCGTAGCGATATTCTGATCTGTTTCCATATATAATATGCTGAAAATGGAGCTCAAGTAATGAAGTTATGAGCATTTGAAGTGTTCAAATTTAAATTAATTTAGTTTGAATTCAAATTCAAATAAGAAATTAAGTTAGGGTTTAAATTTCAAAAATTAGCTTAGGGCTTAAGTAAACGTCTAATTAACGTTCAACGTTAAAAACTTAATCAGGTAATAAAATAAATTGTGCAACGGAACAAAATAAACGTTCCCCGAAATAGAGGAGTGGTCGACCAATATAGGTCAACCGATCGACCGTAGCGGTCGACCAATCGCACATAGAAGGTCGACCGCTTGGCAATGAAAGTTGCCAGTGGCGGCTAGGGTTTGAAGCTATGTTATATTGAGTTGTACACTCCAGATTTATCCATTTTTTTATCTACTTCCATCCTACGGTTCTGGTGCATTTCAACCCCTATAAATAAAACCCTACAATCTCCACTTTTTATTCATATTATTATATTATTCTGTGGAATTCAACAAAAATCTATCATTGTTATCTCTTTAAATTAGATCCAGAAACTCAGTAGAATTCAAGTAAGAATTCAATTCATCTCTAATTATTTCTCTACCTCCAATCTATTCTCATTTTGTTCTTTCTCCAACCGTTCTGAATCTAATAAAAGTATATACATCTTCCTTATTGTGTATATATATATCAAAAAAAAAGATTCTGGAGGAGATTGAAAGGCATGCAAATCTAAGAAAAGGAAGCTAAGACTGTTCTCTGAGTGGAAACCTTGGTATTTCTTTTTCAGTCTGTTTAGTGTATCTCTATGGATTTGAATAGGCCTTAGGGATTTTGGGATTGTTGAAATATGATAGATAAAATCTCCTAAATTTCTTTTTCTTTGAAATGCCAATTCTATGTAGAGAATTTCAGTTATTTATATTAATTTGATGGAATTTGTTTTTTTTATGCAATTTTTGATAATTCATAGTCTATTGCACTTCTCCTACTTTTTTGGTTCAATCTGTAATTCGTCAATGAAATAAGGGGTTTAGATTATGGATTTTATTCGTAGTTTAAACCACTTATTTGACACAAATTTCCTTCTTATCTATTTCTATGTAAAATAGGAGTTGAGTAGAATATGAAATCTGGATTGCAATTCCTATTATTTAGGATTTTCCATTGAATTGTTGTATTAAATTGAGTTTCTATTTTATTTACAAGTTTGTTATTGCAGTTTTAGTTATGAATATTTATTCCCTATTTTGGATATTAGAATCCCCTATTTTGGTATGTTGAAATCTTCAGAATTTGAAGAAAAATGACTTGTAATAGTATTTGCTTAGGGAATTGACATTTCACGCTAGTTTAGAGCGTACAATCTGTGCGTTTAGAATTTATTAGGCACGAATACTTATTTACCTCTATTAGCGTAATTAATGTATAATTATTGTGTATGTGGCGTCGTTAATTCGGTATTTATTTTCATTTATTTCCCCCATTATGAATGTAATTGATCATTAGACGAAAACAAAAGGAAACTCTTATTTAGCCAAATTATTATTCTACGACGTAATAAGGAAGATTCCTTATAGGTCTTATGAAATGGTGAGATGGTTATTATTATATATATGAAGCATATTTAATTTATGGCTAAGTCATAAGAATGCGAGGTCAATGGAGTTACATGACCGAAGTTTATGCTTCACTTTGAAGCTACCAGCAATTCTGTACACTTCCTATTGATATGACATATCCTTATTAAATATTTATAATGACGCGAGGTTAGTTCCAAATTTTGTAAGGGAAATCTGCTCAGCTAATCTGGATACCAGTTACTACGAATATTTAGACTAATGTGAGACGTCATTATGAGTATGAATCATAGTACGATGAGCCTGCTTCGGAGTCTTGAGGTATTAAGTGGTTGTTTGAGGTCTCATTCTTTCCCCAAATGAAGTATTAAATGTTACAGGGGACACATTAGGTGGTATTTCTACAAGGGTGCGCTTCTGGATAAGGTATTAAGTGGTTGATTGAGGGTCCGCCTTTCAAATGAAGAAGTATAAAGTGACTTGAGAGGTTCCATATGATGCCAGCTAGATAGTTACCATCGAGAAGCACGCTTTGAAAGTAGGTATTAAATGATGGGGGTCTGCCATAGTTAAGGTATTAAATAATCAGAGTCTGCCTATTTTCAATAAAAGGTATTAAGTGACTTGCGTACAATCCCTTACATTGCTAGCTATTTATGGCGTGGGATTTAGGTTATGAGATTTCAGAAACCTGCTTGTGGAATGGAAGATATTAAGTGGTTGGTTGAGGACCCGCCTCCTTTCCTTATAAGAAGTATTAAATGGTTTTATGTTCGTAAACATATTCTTATTTTGAAATATACTGCCCAAGTACTGAAAAGGTAAGACTCGAGGTTTTTATTTACCAGACACTTGTTGTTTTGACTCCCTCCTCATTACAATACAGGTTAAGGACGGAGTAAGGACAACGACGATGCTTAAAGATTGAGAAGCTTGGCTTGTGGCAGTATTTATCATTATTATTTGCTTTTACGTGTACTCATGTATTTAGACAATTGTTGCGACGAATTTATGATACGACTTGATGGTATTTTGTATTACGACATTTTATGATTTTGAAATAAATGGGTACACTTTGCTATTATATTTTATTCCATCCGCTATGAGCTCTGAAAAATTACTTATGAATTTGTATTGTTATTTCTTTTTCCAACCACTAGTTTTCCTTAGAATGGATTCAAGTTTCGATGGGTCATTTCTGGATCGAAATTTAGGTCTATTCCAGGGTGGGTTGTTACACCCTCCAAAATGCTCACGGCCTCACATGGATGGGGTTGTTGTGCTCCATTCCTTTCACCTTTTGTTGCCATTCCAAGTTCATATGTTGCCTTAGGTCCGTTGTAAAAGTTTGGTGAAGATTGGAGTTCATTTGTATTAATTTTGGACGTTAAAGAGAATAGAGGAAAGGATGAAGAGTAATTTGTTTCTATGTTTTAAAGTTAGTAAATAGATTAAAGTAACATATGAAGTGCTTAAGTAGAAGTTAACAAGACTTAACCATCCACCTTTTACCCTCTAATCCTCCCGTGGAAGGTCACTAACATGCTCTCTCTCTCTCACATGCTACACTTTACACCTCACTCCTTAGGAAAATATTGTCTATAAATATCTAACCGCCCCTTCCCCCAAAAACCGGGACATCACTTTCGATCATGTTACCTCACTTAATCATCATAACATACAAATTATTTTTATTTGCTAATTAGTGGTACATAAAATATTGGACATGCTCAAAAAGCTCAAACAACTTATATCGATTAAAAAGCGATTTATCGGCAAAACAATTTTCGGTCACATTATCGATATTTACTCGAACTATTTATTTTTATAAACGCTTTTGAAAAACTAGTTTACCACTATGTTTTATTAATTAAAAGTTTGCTTTTAACACATTTAAACCAAGGTTCAAATATTAAATACGAAATGTTTAAAATTATGAATCGCTACATTAGGCCTCTTCATTTCCACTAAATCAAATCTCAAGTATTTCTCGATGAAAAACACCAAAAACGGTGGACCAAAAATTGGCAAGACACCCCAGTATCAATTGAATTCAAATTAAAAAGGTAGAAAAACTACGAAATCAAAGAAAAGAACGCAAACACAAGATTTTTAATGGTTCGGAAAAATCTCCAACCTATGTCCATTTAATCTTATTATTTGGTGAATTTTCTCTGAAATACAAGTTATATCTAAATCAAAGCCACAATCCGATATATCTCAGTTTTATCTAAGTTTTATAAGTTAGAGGAAGAATGTCACTTTTCAATCCCTAAAAATCCAATCCCCTTTCTAGTTGAACGTTCCTTCCTATTTATAAATGAATCCAAGTACAAATCTCATCACTTCAGTGTTGAACGCATCTTTTTTCCAGATCCGAAGTTCCAACATGAAAAACAGGTCATCACGCACGTTTTTCCAAAATGCAAATCAACTCGGTACTGAGTATAATATGGTCGATACACCTATTTTTGTGCTCTAATCTTGGGATTTTGCTCTATGGTGGGTCCCCACCTCATCTTGCACGCATCCCAACATAGCCTATAAATGATTGGTGGGCAGTATCGATCATTAATTATTATTGCCAATAATTAATTGTCGATATCGACATGATTCTAATTCCAAAATTCTAAGCCTTCTTTATGGCTGAAGTTCCTAGGTCTCATGCATGCAAAATAGTATGGTCGCGTACCGAAAATTAATTATCGATAGATATAATTAATTATTAGTACCAAGTTAATTTCAATCTAAACCAATTTTCTTGCACTTCCCCATTTTCCATTCTCATTGTCATCAAAGTCTCTGGATCCATTGCTTTATCATTTTACGGCTTATTTCATCTGCTTGACTCTGTTCTAAGATTCTGGAAAATTTGTCCGGAACAGTTCTTAAATGTTGTCTATTGGTGCATTTATGTATGGGGTCAAGGGGGGATTATCATTGATAGGAAATTTCGATATTATTCTAGACTAGATTTCAAATTTGAATCTAAACGAGGACGGAAGAGCTATCTTGTGGGAGTTTTCCACATGTATCCCTTAGTGTTGTATTTTATTTTTCTCCCGTAGTATTTTCCTTTTTTAAATATCGCATGTATCCTTTTCTAAGATGAACATAATTGAATATTTTATTATTAATTAATGATTTGCGTTAGTCTTATTTCAACGAAAATTAATGTTAGTTAACAATAATGTTAATAACATTATTTTATTTTATTTAAAACTAAATAATCAATAATAACAAATAATTACACTATTTCCCAACTCTAAAAATACAAAAATCCACAGACTTTTTCTACCTTCCTTTTCCAATTCTTTCTTTTGTTCCTTTGCTGAACCCTTCCTATAGTGGGACCTTTAGCTTCGCTGTAAACACACTCCAGATATTTGCACATTCTTTAAATTTAAAAAAGGTACTTTTGGCACAGGTCCTTATTAAGTTTCAAAATTCACGAAAAGTCCTTCACTAAATTTCAATGTAAATTAGGTCCCTGTTTTTTATTTACGATTATTGCAGAGCATGATGCAACTTTTCATAAAAGTTGCTGACATTTCCGCAACTTTTCTGTACAATGTGAACATAGTGTATGAAAGTTGCTGAAATATCAGCACTTATTTATAAAAGTTGTTGACATTTCAGCAACATTTATGTACGCTGTAAACACAGTTTATGAAAATTACTGAAATATCAGCATTTATTTATAAAAGTTGCTGACATTTCAGCAATAATTTTTTTTTGTTTCTAAAAATAGGGACCAGATTTACAATGAAACTTTGACAGGAAAAGTTGCTGAAATATCAGCACTTATTTATAAAAGTTGCACACATTTCAACAATAATTTTTCTTCGTTTCCAGAAAACGGGTCCCGCTTTACAATGAAACTTTGACAGGGACCCGCTTTACAATATGAAAGTATGATAGGGATGTCTTCCTAATTTCCACTTTAAAAAATCCAATTGATATTTTGTTTTCAAGAATAGATGACAAAAGTTAATAATATTTCTAACATATCACAAAATTGGTAAATTTATTTGATGCAAAAATATGCTACAGTACTTATTATAAATCAATATAAATCGCAAACATTTTGCAATTACACAAATGTTCAATGGCAATTAGAAGCAGAAATTGCAAATATTTAGAATCAACCTGACTTTACCAAAGCATTTAACCTTTGAATTATGTTTTTATGGATACTGAGTAACCAAGCAATTTTTTCTGGAATTTGAGTCGAAAAATTCCATATGTTTATGCTACTAATTAATCTATAAACAAAACAAGGTCAATGAACACCAGTATGGATATATCCATGTTTTATCCTAATCACATAAAATGCAGTGACGGTCGTTTTGAAATACAGTGGATGAAAAAGACTGTAGACCTGCCTAGAAATGTAGAAATGATGTGTCAAAAATCATGCTTAATGTATGGCTTTAAGAATTTGAACAAGTTTGCTTAATCAAAAAGTTAGGTTGTTTGATGCCGGTTCATATAAAAAACGTATGGGTTTGTTTGGCTCACGTTCCTAACATGTTTCAAAATACATAAAACATCATTCTCAAAAATAACTTACAAATTACATCCTTGTTTTCCAATTTCTTTATTTTACTTTCCAAATTACACCCGGCCTCATCAAATAAATTCACGCATATATTTTCTTTCCAATCTTTATCGATTGTATAGTAAATCATCAACAATTTCATTATCAATAAATCGACAATTTCATTATTAACAAACCAATTTACAGAAGCATCATCAAAGTCAATTTCAACATCTGGATCTCGAAATCGAACATTAAAATCAAACTAAAACTGAAAATCTTCGTATTTTCTCAATTATTGCATAGTATTCTTCAATGTTTTTGTTGTATTGATATTTTAATTTTCAATGATAATGAGAAATGTTATGTAAGAGTATTTCAGCAAATAATTTTTTTTTTAATTTTCTGCTGATATTGATAATACCAGTAGAAAAATATGCAATTATTCACAATACTTGCAGATTTTGCTGCAATTATTGTGAATAATTGCTTAAAATAATGCAAATATTGTTTATGGGTTTTTAGGCTCAAGGAAAAAATTGGAGAAAAATTTAGTCTCAGGAACAAGAAGTTTGTTTTTTAGGCTGAATGACACCTTTTAGTGTAAATCACAGAATGATAGTTGTAACTATCATTGTCAGTTTACGCTAAAAAGTGTCCTTCAGACCAAAAGGAAAACTTGTTGTCTCTGAGACTAAATTTTTTTGCAACTTTTTCCCTGTACCTTTTTATCTGTATTATTTATATATACATTAGAAAATACGATAAACCAAAATAAACATTGCAAGGTAGTTTTTAAAACTTATGAGGATTAAATTCATCTTTCTCTGCAATAATTCAGAATAATTGCAACGATATATGCAATTATTATGATTTATTACATGTATTTTTATAATTATTCTGAATAATTGCATTCTTATCAGCAATTATTCGTATAAAATCATTTTAATCCAAAAAAAGACAATTATAACTGTAGATAACAAAATAAAACATTATGTTGAATAATTGTGTACTTGTCAGCAATTATTCAAATAAATTCATTTCAACGTATGTTAGCAATTATTAAAAAAAATTGTTTACTTATTAGCAATTATTTACTTAAAATCATTTATATTCATCTTTTTATGCAATTATTCATAATAATTGCACGTTTATACACAGATCCACATATTCACACACAGATCTCAGATCTAGATAATGTAGAGAGTAAAAGTGAAGAAACGGTAAAATCAAAAAGAAGAAAGCAGGAAAGAACACCAGGCTTATAGTGGTTCGGAGCCTACGTCAACTTTGAATCAATCTTTTTTACTGTTTTTATACTGTAGTTACAATTACATGCCTTTGGTATCAACTACAAATGAATAATGACATATATGTCTGCATTTTGAATAAATTCTTGTCTATTAGCAATTATTCAACTAAAATCATTTGAATTCAAAAAAAGGCATTTATAGCTGTAAATAATATTAAAAAAAAATCATTTTACATTAATAAAGAATATTATATATATCTTTCTATGCAGTTATTCATAATAATTGCAGAGATGTATGCAACTACTTTGAATAATTGCAGGTATGTCTGCAATTACGCTGAATAATTGCTCACTTATTAACAATTATTCGCTTAAAATCATTTATATTTTTCAATGTATGTCTGCAATTATTTTAATTCAAAAAACTCTTGCAGCTCTAATATATATTACAGGAAATTATTGTCAAGGACAAAATTTCACAGCCTTTTTAGTCTCAATGACAGACCTTCAATATTTTATCCTGAATGACAACTTTATGTAGGTATCAGATTTTAGCTATTGATAGCAGTTTTTAGGTATCAGTTTGTAGTTATCGGTAGCAGTTTTTAGGTATCAGTTTTAGCTCGGTAGCAGTTTTGTTGTCCTTGTGAATAATTTTGAAAAATGTTTGTCTTTATGAAAAAATTTTAGAAGAATGTTTGTCCTTGTGGTAAAAATATTGAGGTCGTGTCCTTAGACAAAAAATATACAAATCTTTGTCCTTTGAATTAATTCCTCCATATATATTATTACATTTTTTTACTGCAAATATTGATCATATTTGCAGTATTTTAAGCAAAAATATTAAGAATAATTGCAGCAATAACTGCAAGTATTCATAATCTTTGCATAAAATGAGTAAATATTTGTTGAAAAAAATCTTACATTTTTATTCGTATAATTAGATGTTTTACTACAAATATTGACGATATTTGCAGTGTTTTATGCAAGTATTCTCAATATCTGCAGATTTTTCAGCAAATATTAAGAATAATTGTAGAAAAAACTACAAATATTGTAATATTTACAGTATTTATGTACATAGTATGAATAATTGCATAAAAATTTCAAATATTAAACTGCAATCTTTTCTTTATCATTATTGAATTCAAACATCAATATAACGATTCCTAAAAAATCATCAGTAATCCATATTTTGTAAAAAAGATTGATTCGTTTTTAAATAGTTGAAGTTTTTCATGAAATCGACAAAGGCAAGCTCACCATTAAAGAAAGAAATCAAGAAAGATGAGCTCGACAATGGAGAAGAAGACTCGATATTAAAATCAATCATGCAAGAAGCAGAGGGGTATTTAAGGAAAAAGAAAACAGTTGAAATGAAAAATAGAAACCTAAGAAGTATGTTTTTTACAGAAGAAGTTTTGGTGAATTATGTTTGTTTTTAGGGATGTGTACCCAATATTCACAAAACATACTTACCCCGGTTCTACTGGTCCACATTTGAGTTCTAAAAGTAGCAAGTGCTATGAATGAATAAATATGATGGCCTGCTGGAATCCAAACATTAACGTACCAACTTTAAGAGATCACCTACTCTTTGTACATTTATAGAAAAGGTTAAAATACCATTTTTGTTACACAGGCATTGCAAAAAACTTTAAAGTATAAGACTTGAATTTGGGTAACTGACTAAATCTTTGCATCCATTTCACATAATATAATAACCTTAAAGAGTGAACAATTACTAAACTGTTGTAAAGTCACAATTATCCCAAGTACATAAAAGTTTTAAGTAGATATATGACTGTTTTTCTCCAAGTTCTAACACTACTCACCTAGATTAATTTCAGCTCACAAATTCAATTAAGTTAACCAATACTAAAATTTGAGGAAAAAGTTTTCAAGGCTGCCCATTTATGTTATTAATGACAGGAGGCGATACATCTTCGATCACACCTTTCCCGTCCTCAACATCGTAATAGAAGAAATTTTTGAGAGGATCGCCCTTACCCGACACTGCTTTTATAACCTCCTGATGAATTTCACAGTACACATCCATTGTTAGCCACTCAAATATATGGATATTATAACTATTATGAATATGAAATCATTTGCATCATTGATATAATAACCCTTATTATAGGAATATATATTGTACTAATATCAGTCCCACCCCAGTTCGATTGGCCTACGAAATATACTAGCTGTAAATCATTCTAGAGTATCCTTGACTCCAAAAAAATTCCACAAATATTATCAAATATAGAACGAAATAATTATTCACTAGAGAGATGATATAACCTTGTATTTATTAATGTTTTTCTTATAATTAACATATTAAACTCTATAGTTATCTTCCCTATTTATTTCGCTTTGCTTTTATCAAATTTGATTATTGTAGAAGGATGTTGCCAACATATATCACTGTTGTGGCAAAATGCTATCAAATTGACAGAATACATTCCATTATTTCTTGCTTCAATATATTACCAATTGTATGGCTACTTATCGCTTACCAAAGTTGACGGTTAGCAAATAAAAACTATTTTTTTAATTGTTGAAATTTAACAATGGTGTTTCAGCTATTTATAGTGGAAAAACTAATATTTGAAAGGAAACATCTGAAACTATTTTATATGCCATATAAAAATTACAAACTCAAGAAAATAAAAGGTTTAATAAAAAATACCTGACCAAGGATTCCTCCCAAAATTGCACAAACAGGAGGAAACTCCTCTGCACCAGCTGCTAACAGACGTTCCAACAGATTCGTAGGAATATGTGCTTCATTCAATGACTGCAATCATTTATGAGAACACTGATGTTATAAATGTGCATGGATGTAACTAAAAATATATGTTCTAAACAAAGCACCTGCGCATCACAAAAAGCTTTTCGCAGCTTCAAAGCAACTGCAAGATCAGATGATGAAGTTTCACCTGGGCTACGCCCTTCAGATTGTTCAAGTTTCTCAATTACTGCACAGAAAGAAGGTATGGACTGAGTAGAATATCGATTTTATTAAATCTTGCAAAATTATCGATATTAAAAGAACACTTACGCTAGTAATACACCTTTCAACATTTAATAGCTAAGATTTCAAGTTTGTTAGTTCTAGAATACAAACATACTGTTTTTACTAATTTGATATCTGGAATGCACATGATGTACTTCTGTAAACATTTTTTACAATACACTTCTTTGGATGAAGCACTGATTTTGAGTTAATGGTAACTTAGAAATGGAAGACGGATAAGAGCGCAGACTTGATATGGCAGGGCGCCAATGCAAACTAGACAGATGAATTTAGTTTAAAAATGGACTTCAAGGAAATCAATCGCTATCACTAACCTCTCATAGCAAAGTATAATTTAGACATTCTCCTGTGAAGATCCTTCCAGGGCAATGAAATTGCTTCCTGCCATAAAAAAATTAACATGATAAACACATCTGATATAGATTACTACCTTAAAGTTTATATCTGAAATCCGGACTAAATACACATCATTAAGCACGACAAATAAGTTAAATATGCAAGTTTTGGGTGTAAATATATGATCATTTCTTTGACATAGGATAAGTTTTTTCCTCATATAGAAGCAACGTTGGTAAAACGTGTTAAATTTTAAATTCCATTTTACTCAAATAAATACGCTATGATACAGCTAATATTAAAGAAAGACCTCGTAATACACTATCTTTGTGTGGTCCATATACTTCGCATCCAGTTCAGATGTCAAAAAATAATAAAAATTAATCATATAATTATAGACTATTTGCTTTTATCACAAAGAGTATGCAATAACCATGAAAATGTACTAGGAAACATCTCCCATGTTGTGTAGGAAATGATACAAGGCATTAGGGAAGGTCTGATCCTCTTTGAAAACTGTCTATTTAGCCATTGATAAGGAATACCTATCCTTAAACCATAAAAAATTTCTTGACTTGATTTTTCGGAAGACAAACCTGAAAACTTGGATATTGTATGTAGCATTCGCATTTTCCATCCGACTTCTTCTGCAGAAGGACAAAGGTTTTGATATAATAATTATAAGGCACATACAAATGGATGTAGTACAACAATTTAAATGCATGTTATTTAACTCTACAAAAAAACAATATAATAAAATCCTCAGGTTTACAAAAAGAGATTTGTGGCAACCATAATCCATCAAGTTTACATTTGAGGAAGGATAATTTAATGGATGGGGTACTCGGAAGGGGTGACATGTGGAGTACTATATTCACAACTTTCAAGTGCATGAAAGTATGAAACCCATTCTTGCTAAAATGTATCATATGATTGCAAGCTGAAACTATTGATCAGAATAAGCAATAAAATTATGCTTGTTCATTTTGCTAAATAAGAAAGCCTAACCAGAGTGTTTCTCCGAAAACAAACATGAGGTATATAACGAAAGGACGACATTAAAAAAGGAGCATGGTGATAACTTCTAAACATGAGGTGGCGAGGAATGAAATGGTTAATATCCTTATATGACAGATGTCTTTCCATGGATTTTGCATGGAATGAAACAAGCATACGCTCGTACCGCAAAATGTCAAGTATCTTTGCCGAAAGGCTGTGATAGAAGCCTTGTGCTCTATGAAAACCATTGGGAATTTGACATCAGAAAATGAAAGTACAATGAAGTAAACAAGCAATGCAAGAACGTCCCAAGCAAGGCAAGAAAAACATAAGGACAGGGTTTTCTGCTGATAACCAAAAATGGCATCGTGTGAGGTGTAGAGAACTATATATATGAAATGGAAATGATTTTTACACTCAAAATCTTACTCGAATTCAATATTAAAGAAGAAGAAAAAAAGAACCTAGCGCACGAGGCCCCCGCACGATAGCGGGCTCTTGGGGAGGTCGATAATGTATGCACCTTGCATTGTAAAGAGGCAGTTTCCGGACTCGAACCTGAACGCTCAAATCACCATGTGGGTGACCTAACCGTTGCGCTAAGGCTCTACCTCGAATTCAATATGAAAATTAAGATCAAATAATGACTTTGACCTCCGAATTCTTCCATGTTTCTCTCCGTGTAATACTTCTGACCGTTAAATTATTTTGACCTACCGGGTGTTAATCTGAGCAAGAATTTGATATGAAATTTTAGTGTAAAGGTTTTCACTGCATTTGTTCATTTAGATGAAATCAAGTTCGCCAAGAAGATCATTTCTAGTACAACAATTGTTGTACGATAAAATTCTATTGATTTGAAGATTTGATTCCTCAATACTTACGTACAAATTAAGTTATGTATGTCTAACCAGCCCGAACCCCCTCGATCAAATGACCATATTTTGAATTTTACTCGTCATATTCTGATGAAATCAAGTGTTCAAACACTAATTTCCTTGACTACATTTTATACTATTTTGAAATATTATAGTGTTTGGAGATCAAAACTTTATGAAAACAAGTTATGTCTTGTGCAACGGCATTCATAAACCTCTTTGATTCAATGACTCTTGATTAGTTTACACCATAGATATTGATGAAATACTCTTTGTTCAATCTAAATCTATTTCGAATATGTTTCTTGAACATCACAAACATGGATGAACTACAACATAGCTTGATCCGGCAGATATGGCTCTTTTGTTTGAATGCTTTTTTATTTGCTTCTATACAATATACATCTTCCATGTTTTGCGAACTGAAGTGTTACAAAATGGCACTAGAATGCTCTCCTAGTCAAAATTGTGTTTGTAACATGAATCTACAAACACTTTAGTGAATAATGATTTTCTTTTGATCTGAGCACATTTCTTGATATTTTTAAATCTTCAAGCAAAATGTTAAATCATCATATGTGGTTTCTAGTTGACAGAGAGGTATCAGAATATTAATTGATCCAAATTAGTATGCAAGTGAAAAATGAGGAACATACCAACACTGCATACATCAAAAGATCATACCACTAAACCTGTTGATCTTACAAACTTATTTGGATCATTTCTTCAACAATTTTAACAAATAACCTCTCAAGATATAGCTCTTCAAGTGGATAATCTTTTGGGCTGGTCCCAACAAATAAGTTCAAAGGGATGCATTGTTGAGAAACGTAAGTTTGCTGTATTTCAACTTTTTGGTCAGCCTTGGCGGGGACTTGTCAAGACCACCACAGAATAATCCACATTTAAAAGGATGACATGGATGGCGTTTAATGTGAAATTTCCTAGAAATTATTTTTGTGGAAGCAAAAGGGAGAGGATGGAGATGAAATTCAAACCATAGACACAAGGATTTACGACGATAGTGAAATATCAAAATAAATTTCAAGCATTGAAAGTGAACTAGAAAATTTGCCAAAGGATTATTTCCACCAGTAGAGAAACATGTGATTAGTGATTGAATAAAAAAAATACAAATCAATAATGTCAAAATTTTCTACTTTGAAAAAGGAATATCTAGAATCCAAATAAGAAACAAAGAGCTAAAAGAAAATTCATTGAATGAGAAAGTGAACACAGAAGGCAATGAATAATAAAAGTTTGATAAAAAAAGAAGAGAAAAAATGAAAGTGGAAGGTCCCTAGATTCCCTACCACCAAAGTGTAAGAGTACAACACTGCAGAACCAACCAAAAGGTCAAGCTCGAGGATATGTTGTTATCTCAAGCGAAAACAAAAGAAAACTTGAGAGGATAGGTTGTCATCTCAAGCCTATAGTAGACTTTTAAGGCATGAATGTTTTGTATATGGAGATGTTTCATGTACATATATTTAAGATCCTTTGTGTTATAATACGTACATTTAAGAACGTGAAAACTCAAGACAATTGATTAGGAAAAAGAAATTCACAGCAATTGGCAAATGACTGTTATAGAAATGAAAACTCAAAACAACCCATTGTAAGATTAATTTTTTTTGCAACAAATACTGGTAACTGTCAAGAGAATGAAAACTCAAGATAATTGGCCAATTTTTTTTTACAACAATTGCCTTATAAGTGTTTAAAGAAAACGAAAGCTTTGGACAACTGACTGTTAGATGAAACATCTATAACAATTGACAGATGTGTATTGAGAAGCCAACAATCAAAATCCAACAGTTAAATAATTGGCCGGTAAGAACTCAAGACCGCTGATCAGGAAAAGAGAATCCCTTAACAATTGACTGGTGAGTGTTAAGACAATGAAAACTCAAAATAATAGGTCCGGAAGTAAAATTAGAAGCAACTGGCCAATGAGGTACGTGAAAATAAAACACAAAAAAATGGCAAAGGATGTAAAACTCAGAATTATTTTAGTCCAAATTTCAAGTAGTAAATCTTTTTGAAGGGCTGGAACACAAAGATCTATACATATTAAAATGTGACAAAACCAGTGTCATTTGAAAGTCTAAGCTACAACTTCGATTTAGGATTCAAAAACAAATTATATGATCTGGTGTCCTAAAATTGGTTAGGGAAGTTAACTGTAATGTTTTCAATACATTAACGCAGCAAACATGAAGGCCGTATACGCTGTGTTATAAAGCATGGGAGTTTAGCGTTTGGTGTTTGTAAATTCAAAACTGAGCACAACATACATGAGAATAATGCATGCGGGGCCGTAAAACATGGAATGTCACTGAGTTAAGTTATTGAGTACTTGATCCGTAATGAAAACCATGGACGTGAAAACCATGTACGTGACACCTCTAGAAAGTGCTCCATGAATCCCTTGGACTAGTCTACATGTTTTAGGCTAAGTACCATGAGTTTGACAAATAGCTCTTGAAAGAACCCCTGTAAAGAGGCATGAAACAAAAATGAGGTGTGTCATAAGTAGGAGTACGGTGGGAAGTTCCAAGCATGAGGTGATTAGACATGAAAAACCATGTCCTTACATGACTTACAAGACTCATGTGTCTGGCCGTGAATGTCTGCATACCATGAAATTGACAAATGTGCATACCATGAAAATGTTCTAATACCATTTCCTTGCCTTGAACTCCATAAAAACCATTGGGAAACAGTTGAGGAGGAAGAAAAACGAGATAAGTCTTTTTTTTATAGTAGTAATAAAATTAAAGTAATAAAAAAACAAAAAAAAAAACAAGGGCAAGACCCTGTGCTAAGGACCAGAGGTCATTCTTTGATAGGTTACAGATAGCGCGAACTATCCAAATCTATTTTTCTTTATTAGTTCATGATGCAGTACATAAATTACATCATGCCAAGTTTTACATGTAAACATATGACAATAGATAAGTCTGAGAATTTCTCTCGTGCAAGCAACCATAAGTTTTGATTTACTCAGTTCATATTAGATGAAATCAAGTTCATTGGAAATTAAATTTCATGTATTACAACTAATTTATCACAAAGTTTTGCTATTCTTAAAATTTAAGGTCCCAAACGATTATGTGCAAGCTGGGTTATGTTCGCTGGTCTGAGCCAGTCTGAACCCCTTCAATCAAATGATTAAAAAAACAGTACTCGTTGGGTTTTCCTGAAATCAAGCATTCACGCCATGGCTACAACTTCTCTTTATATTGTTTTGTCAAGTTATTGCGTCTCAACTCAAACATTAAGAAAAAGCAAGTTACATCTTATGTAACTATATTCATAAACCTCATTGATCCAATGACTACAATCCAGGATTTGCTCCAAGGATTTTGATGAAATCACTTTTGTTCAATTTAATATAGTTCGGTTATTCTTGAACACGAGAAACACATGTGAAATACAATGGCTTGATTCTGAATTGGTATACACATTAACGTATTAAAAACGCACTTGAGGTGTGCCTTGAGATGTACCTTAAAGGGACACGCAGGCTGAGAAGCCTCAAGGCAACGTTTAGCTTCTGAGGAACATGCCTCACGCGGTTGAAGCATGCACCTCAGAGGCTAGAAATTTGTAGCATTGAGATAAAACATGGGGTTATTTGAAAACCCTAATTTCACTTCGACTTTGCCTTCACTCTTCAAAAGCAAAAAAATAAAAAAATAAAAAAAATAAAAAAAAATAAAAGGCAGCAGAGGTGATTTTTCTTCATGCAATAAATCGATCCTAGTGGAATCAAAATCAATTCCATTTCTGGCATCTATGTGAAATTGATTCCTATAGGAATTGATGTTCGATCAATTCTGGAAATGAAATCGTTTTCCTAATCAATTCCACTGGAATTGGTTTTAGATATTGATTCAGAATTAAAAAACAAAACAAAAAAGACGAATAAAGAGGAGAAAAAGGAAAAAGAATACATACCTGGAAAAATATTTAAGTTATTTGATGTTGCTGTAGTGTTAATAAATGTTTGTATTTTTATGCGAAGTTACAAGCTATTCTCATTTATATCGATTATGCTAAGTTGTATGTTAAGTTGTAAGCTATTCTCATTTATACCGATTATGCTAAGTTGTGTGCTTACAGATTATTGTATTTTGTTTGAATCACTTTCCATGTTTACTGGTTTTTTTTTAAATGTTAATGCTCAACATTAATAAAATACAATTATGTCATGCATTTACTATTAACCCAATAAACTCGTGCCTCGAGACTTACGTTTCTCATCACGAGCACAAAAACATTTCGAGTACGCTTTCGTCTTTTAAAGTTTTGATGCAGACAGATGCTGAGGTAATGCAACCCTTACATTTTGAACGTTATTTGTAGGGCTATTATGATGGCGGTAAATTTTAATTACCGTAGCATTATCAGTCAATCAACTATCATTTCTGAGCTAAGCTAGTATACTAGTATATTCGGTATGTAATATTCCGCTTCCGGAGACTCAAAACTAACTGCTACGGATGCTGCAGTCATCCATAAGTATTATTTCTGAGTGACCGAAATCGAAATCTTGAAACTATTGACAACACAGAAACACAAGAATATAAAAGAATTTAAACTTCAACAAAACGGAATTTCTCATTTCTTATGAATTTCAATTTAAGATTTAATTACATAATCCCAGACGTTAACCACATTCAGATCACATATATAAGCACAAACTACGATAAGAGCGACATATGAAGATGTCCCCTTATGACGATTAGAGAACTAATAAATATGAACTTTACAGTTCTTAGTGCATCATAGCGGAAAACACAAAATAGCTCCTATATAGCTAACACTGCCTCCTACACATCTCCGGAAGTTTATTCGTTCAAAAACATGAAAGTCTCCCACCCTCAGACTACTCATATTAATTTTGAGTATCCGAGAGTTTGTGGAGACACACAAACTTCGAGTCAGACGATGCCGCTTAATGAGACCACTCCGCTTAGCGGAACGGGTTTTTCCCTGACTGGTATCCAAAATGAAACATGCAAATCATTTAATATGTCCATGCACCCAAAATGATTAGTCTTAACATAAAATGAATAAAGTCATAAATCATATGTATTGGATATCCAATCTAAAACAATTTATTAGATATTCCATCTAAAAGCAATTTATTAGAGTTCCCCTCTAAAATCTTCAAAATGACCATCCGTCGTGGTTTAAATAGGGCTATCCATCCCAAATTCATTCAAAATAAACGCAGATTATCCATCGTACATTACTTAATAAAAGTTGGTGTGGGCTATCCACGGCCCACTCCATAGTTTTCTTAGGATGACTATGAATCCTTAGATACCAAATCCTAAGCTAACCACCTCTGGCAAAACATTCATTACTTTAGAAATTTGATGTGGGCGATCCACCGCACATTTCATGGTTTTCCTAGGTTGACTAAGAACTTATCACTTGACCAATTAAAATATCACGAACCCCATGATTATTTATAAAAAAAATTATGATCCTCATGATTAATTATTTTCCCCAGGTATACCACATGCTTAACTTATTCTCATTGGTAGCCCCAATTAGGTTAAATTAAATAAAAACACATTGATAGCCTCAATGTTTACTTTCGAAGGCATATTTCTGTATGTAACGAAAACATTAATCTCACCTCGGTGTCCCCCACGTTTTATAACATTCATTTTATATAAGGATTCATCTTACATATTCAAACAAAGATAAGTATTTTATGCTATATTCCTTCGAAGTAACCCCTTCGTCTAAGCAAAGTTTTACTTAAAAAAATGGCTAAAAGCAGCCCTTTAAAACCCTTCGAATGAAGTCTCATTTGAAAGCAAATAAACATCCAAATTAACCCCTTCGGAAACATTTCGAAATCAGAAAATTTCACAATCACTGAAGATAACCCCTTCAAAAACATTCGAAATCAAACCTTTCGAAATTAAAACCTTCAGAAATCAAACCTTTCGAACTCGAAACCTTTCGAAATCAAACCTTTAAAACTCGAAACCTTTCGAGATTAAAACCTTTCGCAACAATTGAAGATAACCCCATCAAAAGCTTTCGAAATCAAACTTTTCGCAATCATTGAAGATAACCCCTTCAAAACCTTTCGAAATCAAACATTTCGAACTCAAAATCTTTCACAATCATTGAAAAAACAAAGTGTTGGTGTTGGAACCAACCTTTCGAATGCATACTTCCGACCATGTCGGAAGGTTTACCCTTCGGTTTGCCAAAAGGTATTAAAACATCTTTTCAGAAAACATTTTAAAACAGTACTCTTGAAGGTTGAAGCACTCAAAGATCCCCTTCGAAATCTCTTCTTGAATATATACAAATTTTAATCTCTTACAGAATGTTAGAATTGAAGGATCCCCCTTCAACCAATTTGAAAGCAATTATATTTCTATTCGAAAGCAAAAGAAGCAACCTCCACACCCCTTTGCCCTTTCCTTTCCTTCAACCCCGTGCCTACCTTTCAACTTTGGGAGGAAGATAACTGTTTACCTTCCGCCTTAGGTGATATATACCTTTCAACTTCAGCGAAAGGGTAAAAGCGGGCTTGTTGGAGTCGAAGGCTGAACTAGACCCATTGAAATAATGTTTTTATTTTGCTTGTCTAATTTTGATTGGCTGAAGAACCTTCTTCTGTACTTCCAAATAGTAAAAAGTATACAAAAGTCCATATTTTTCTTAAAACACTACTTTTTCCCCAAATATTTCCGAAGGCAATTTCCTTTCGAGTTTAAGTAATTTCGAAAGCAAATTTTCATTTTAGCCATTAGGCTTAAATAATTTAATTACCTTAGTAAATCACTTAGAAAAATGCCCAAAAATACCAAAAACCTGGTAAATTATATACTTCAACATATTAAAATTTCAAAGCATGTGAAAATCAAAACAACTCGGAATTTTACCAAAACCGAATAAAAACGTGTTAATTAGTCCGTTAACATTTTAAAACATCTATGTCTTATCCAAACAAAGGTTTAAATGGTTATATCCTAACCAAAATCACAAACATGAATCGGGTATAACCCATAACCGATCCAAACACAGAAAAACGCGATAATAAACATGATTATTCATCTTCATTAGTTGATTGAAGAATGAGATACTTTCCTAGTTTTAATTCCTCGGTTTATTCTTCAATTTAAACTCTTCTTAGAGCTTTTTAATGGCCGGCCGAAATATGTGAGAGTTAAGAATGGGAAAGTGAAAGTTTATTAAGGTAGAGGAAGAGATATATACAAAGAAATGTACATCATTTTCAAGTTTACCTCTTAGGAAATTTCTCCTCCTAAATTTAGTTAAATCTTATTTTAGTTCATTCATTTAGACACGGTCATAGGATTTATTAATCTCATCTCCCTAATTATTCACACTATTCTATGTAATTTATCCAATTAAATATCATGAATAATGTTAATTAAAATTCAAGGGCATTACACAATACGATAATGTAAATTTACCTTTTTTATAGTAAAATATCAATAATTTATCAAAACCAACCGCAACTATAATTTGCTAGTTCATTTATAATGCATGGAGATTCATATATTATGTTGTATTACATGCATTCACAAGCAAGCAAGCAAAAGCCATATTTGATTTTAAAAATTGGATTAAAATGTTGCCAACCGCATTTCTTTTCATTTTTCACTAACGCATTTTCTTAAACGATAGGATAAAATGTATGATAAAGCATCTTTAAAAATAGAAAAAATATCATACTTGTACTTTTAAAAACAAACGTTAATTTAGCGTTATCAATGTAATAATTACCAATTTGTCGATATTCAACCTTTGGTGTACCACAGATACGATAGGTTGGTAAAAGTGTGCAATTTTAACTTATCAGTAAAAGCAATACGATAACGGTATTTACAAAATGATAATGGTAACAATTACCATAAAAGCCCTAGCTATTATTTGCATTCATGAAGTACACACCTTTCATGTTTTATCGAAGTGGGAAACTACATCGTACGTAAGCAAAACTTGAAATTGCTTCAAAGGCTATTATGGCCTTATAATTAGAGATTTATAGGATTTCTAGTCGATTAAAGATCAAATTGTTAGGATGTTTCAAAGATCCCTGCACAATAAATATTTTAGAAGAGACGAGGAATTGAAAATTAAGAACACAACTAATTATTCCTTTAATATCAGTTTATTCGATTCAACGAATAAAACAATTACATAATGAATTCAATTAGAATATCAAACCATAATTCAATTCCTTTTAATGAGACTAACCTTAATTATACATGTTTATTTTTAGTTGTCACCAACCACTAATAGGTTGAAAATATTTTTTTTTCCTAGAATAAATTTTAGAAATCTTAACCATTAATTAAAATACATGATAAGATGTATTTTTTAAATAAAAATGTCTCGCAGAGATATTAATTTTTAATAAAACTTCCAAAAATACATCCAACGCCAATAGAAACCATTAGATATCATTTAGGATAATTTATAGCCAACATTCCTCAATAGAATAAGCGAAAAACAACTTCAACTTCAAACCGTTCAACTATTAAAACCTATAGAGGAGTTTTGGACAAAGTCGACCGGTGAAACTAATTTATCATTCAAACCATAACTCGATTGACAAACCATTTTGGTTATTGGAAATCACTTGATCACCGATTCAATTTGAGAGTAAATCATGTTGCAGAATCTTTATACTTCATCTCGACACAATATTATATCCTAGCTCCACCTTTGCTCAAAATACTCCACCATCCAAATCATCCGAATATGCATGTCGTCAACCATCCACTACTTATTTAGAGTTGCTTTTGCACCATAAAGCCTTCATGTAGACTTTGTGAATCTCCTTTGCTTGCTCCACACGTTGATTCAAGTGATTTGTATCTTCTACTTGCATTCAAGAGCTCCTTGTATCTTTCATCGTGTTTCCTATCACCTCGTACATATTGTTCATATCTCAAATTGCTTATAAAACTTCCTTATTTCCTCCCATGCTCTAGTAACTTCACCTTAAGCCAAGAAATTGCAAACTTCTCTTTAAATTATTAATCAACATATCTAACTTTCATTAATATTACCAATTTTAATCAAACATCTTTAACTTGATCGAGCAAATACCATTCACATACATTTCATAACTATTAGTTGATTTAACCTTATTTTTTTGCTCCTTGCAATTTATGAATGCTTTGTTGTGTGTGTGTGTATATGAAAACAAGCGTTAGAATCAAGTTTTTTTTTGCTTTTGTCATCGTTATTCTTCCATATTATGAAAACAAACTTCAAAATCAAGCACAAATTCTTTGTTTTTGTCACTATTAACACGGAACGGATCCATCATCTTTGGTACCGACATTTGTTTACCTATGTTTGTTCTTGTCTTCTTCTAATGATTTTAACAATCAGTTACCCTTTTTAAGCTTATTGAATAATTATTGCATATGACCTGGGTTTTGACAATAATAACAAATGGCATTCTTTTCCTTGATAGATCATTTTCCTTTTCTCGCAATGCTCAACTCATCGGTAGGATTATCTTTCTTTTCATTCTTGAGATTCTTCCTTTAAGCTAATAACCATCAAATTCATTGAAACAATTGCATCCGATTTTGAATTGTTGGGTGAAATTACAAGTCTCAACTTTTTGGTGATGAACTCGTCAACTTTAGAGTTTTTGTCTCATCGTCAATCTTATAGCTCACGAATACCAATTGATTGACAATAGCTTCAAAATTATTGAAATATTCCACAACAGACGCATCTTCCTAAAGCTTTAGATTCGCCAACTTTCTCATGAGAAGTGTCTTATTTTGTTATTGAGTATTTTGCATATATTCCTCCCAATTTCCTCTGTATCGCATAAGCCGATGTTTCATTAGCAACAATCTAAAATACTGAATTCATCAAGAAGCATCGAATAATCTTTGCAGCATTTTTACCAAGGTTCGAAAACTCGGTTTCGGTCTCGGTTCGATCATTTGAAATTTTATAGGTTTCGGCCAATTTCGGAAATTTCTCTTATTTCGGTTTTTGTTTCAGTTTCGGTCATAATATTGGATTTCGATCTTTTTAATCGAAATTTAACGATAAACGATGTAAATTCATATAGAAATATAATATACAAATGTTGCATACAACACTAGTACATTCAAAAGCTATTTCCATAACCCCTTTCTCATTCAATAATCAAGTCCATTTATGTATGCAATATTAAGTCCTCTTTATTGAGCCTATAAAGCCCACAACCAAGCAATAACCCTCTCCTTTTTATTCAGCCCAAAGCCCACAGGAAGGCAAAAAAACTCTCTCGTATAAAAAAATCACATGCGCGTTGACGAAGCAGAAAGGGAAAAATAAATTATCGCTCAAAAACAAAATATCGGCCTCAAAAAAAATGCTCGAAGAAAAATACGAAGATCAACTTCGACGTCGCTTTGGTATTCTCTTAAATTTGGTCGAACTACTCTTCGAAGTTTGCTGAATTTGCTATGCCTTGGTATGAAAACCGCTCAAATAAGATTTTCTTTTTGTTTTGCTTTTTCTAATAGTTGATTCTTCGTGTTTTTTGTTGTCGCTCTCTTCTTCTACTTCTAATTATGTGATTTCGAATTTTTTTTCTTGGTGATTTTTTTTGTTGTTTTGAGCGGGACGGGATTTTGCCCTAATCTCGTTCCACCACCGGCCGGAACCGGCACGAAATGGTCGGAATCTCGTGGTTCCGGCCAAAACCTCAAACCATGCTTTTTACTCATTGTCATCTACTTTCATTCCATTATACCATTATTTGCTCTCCTTTATTCCAATATACATCCTTGGTTTTCAAATTCATCGATTTCATTCTATTCTTCATACTTGCCTTCCACATACCAATTTTTCTTCAAAATAATTGTGTACGGGTTCTTATATCAACTATAACGGTTTTCAAGGGTCTCAACATAAATAGATTTTATGAAGAGAAATGAAGAATAAGAAACTCAATAAATTATTGTTTTAATATTTCTTTTACTCAATGCAACCAAAAAAAGAACTCAATTGCGTGAAATTATTTTCCTTTGTGCAAGGATCAATAAACTGGATCTAACCACAAAAAGAATGCTTGGTACAAAATAGTTCACTTCTTGATCTTCGATCACCTCGGTCGCTACGATGTACCAAATATGAATTCGATTTTCATCAATGGTGGTTAACCTTAAACATGCTTATTTATAGGATAAATTTATTATAATAAATTTAAGAGGCATTGACCATCAATTAGAAAAAGGAAAGATCCATAACACTCTATTTTAAGCTCCTTCATATCCTCTAATATGCACATTGGATGTGGTAAATCAATGAATTGATTTAATCATGACATAGGAGAGGAAACTGATAAAGTATCAAAGAGAGTGCTAAATAATTACATGAAATATATTTATAAATTTGTTAAATCTAATTGTAGATATTAAGGAGATGTGAAAGGGTTGAATATAGAAGGGTTTCCTCCTTTTAATTAAAATACAATATGACTATGTATCTTCTAAAATAGAAATATCTAATAAAGATGTTACTTCCCAATAAAAAAAATTCAAAAATACCTTCAAAACCAATATGAACTATTAGATATCGCTTAGAATCATTTGGAGAGCATAAATTCCCAATAAAATAAACCAAAAAAAGAGTTCATCCCAAAATCGGTCAACTAGTAAAATTGATCAACCAATAGAGAAGTTTTCGGACTAATCGATCTGTAATATTGGTGTATCAATTCCTGCTTGCATTATTTTGTCCATAATTTTAAAATCGTAACCCCAATTGACGAACCGTTTTCGCCTTTGAAAAGAGCTCGATCTCCTCTTCAATTTAAGTATAATATGGTGTCGCGTAATCTCAACATTAACAATCTAACAAAAAGAGAGAAAATTTAAGGTTTAAGAGAAGATTGTTGCATCCAAAGACAAATTAGTTTTTCTTATCTCCTAAGCATGTTTTAGCATAACATATAGGTTTTGGGACGTTATGCACTTAGACCCCCGAAGGATTTCTAATTATGGCAATTCGGGTATGGGCCCTTGCTTTATACAAAATACTCGTTAAAAGACCTTCCACGTTTACAATTGTAACGGGGGTCGATATAGAGGGCCGATTCATTTGATGGAATCAATTCCATTTTTGCAGTCGAGCAAATCATAATCTCACGGGTAGTCTGCACTCAGATTTCACAACGAAATCAGTTCCTCGCAATCAAACCCTAGAAGTAAATATGATCAATCACTTGATTCAGAACGATACAGGTATATCAAGTTAACTGCATATGCCTTCCCAAAACCTTATAGGTCATGCATCAGAAACTAATTACTTGGGTAGTAAATTAAAGTAGGTGAGACAGTAAAAAAAATGATGGGGTCTAAGTCTCAGTATGGAATAATTGACCACCATAAAACCTTGCTTTAGAACACAGTTAGATTGAAATTAAGAGTTTTGACAGCAAGGTGATGCAGCCACTAAGGAAGCTACTTGATCTTGTTGAGTTCACAACTAGTTTATACACACGCACGCGCGCACAAACACACATGTACGTACATATGTACGTATATGCGTGACATGTCCGGGGTTAGAAAGAACTTGTTAGAATTTACATTTGGTTACATTTCTTTCCAAATAACTGCCCTTCTTTCTTGCTTTCTCGTAGGTACATCAGAATTGTTGTTTAATTTACATATTAAAAATGTTTCAAATTTATGACTTTCAATCCATTTGCTTAATCAATTTTTAGTATGCAAGGAAAAAAAAGGGGAAAAAAACATTGCATTTCAATACTAGAAAAGAAAAATAAAACAAGCTCGGTAATAAAGATACAATTTTGTTTGCGTGTTAGAATAAGTTTTCGGTGCGTTGTTAATATTTATTGTGCTTATGTGATAAGTTGAATGTCGAGATATGAATGCCACATTGTTTATGAGCAAACGCATGAACCTTTCTCAAGAGCATTGTAAACATGAAGAACGTTCAGCTGTAAGACTTGACACAACAACAAAGGCATGAATCTTTCTCATGAGCAATTGTAAACACGAAGAATCTTCAGCTGAAAGACTTGGCACTACACAATCTAAACGACTTATACTTTGTAATGTACATGCGACTTGCACTGTGGATAGTGCAAGTGACTTGTACTTTGTAATGAGTAAATGCCTTGCATAATAGACAATGCAAACGTCTCGAATTATATAAATATTACTGAAATGTGTATTATAATAATGTGCAAACGACTGGCATTATCAACACTGGAAGCGATTTATAATGTATAGGCGATTGGCACTAACAACTATGCAAACGGCTTGCAATATTATTGTGCACTAGACCGTGCAAGCAAATTGCACTAGCGCATGCAACTTGCATTATAGACAATACAAGTGCATCTGTAACAAGGAAGCAAATTGCATTACATTAAAAAGATTATTATTTTTTTTTTTTTTTTTTGCTTTAATAGCAAAAGCAGATGATTAGTTCACTTCTATACAAAAAGCTGTGGTAATTTTGATTTCCAAAACATAGTTATACAATCGAGATAACTGCTAAAGGGTCTTGACCTGTATTAAGGAATGTTCGAGGACCAATATAATATGGAAATTCACAAAATGAGGACATTGGCGGAAAGACCTCTTTTCAATTTTGAGGCAGTGTTATCTTATGGGCATGACGTACAACATAACTACAAGAGATTTGTAAGGCATTATAATGATGATGGTTGATGGTCTTTGATAGTTCGTAGCATGCGGACACGACTCAGACTGGACATACAAGAACCAACCATAAATTCCATTGAATGGCTGAAATAAATAAGGTGCTTCCAACAAGTGGAAATACAGAAAATGATTAATTTGACAAGGGTGAGTTTATTTTGCATAAAATCATAGCAGTTGAAGATTCATGGAAAGAATACAAGTAAAAGTGCTCAAGTGTTGTAGTCGTGTGAGCCCTAATTCTTGGTTTTATAAATATGAGTAATTTGTATTAAGGTAGTGCTTTTCACCAACAGTGAAGATTTTATGTTCTGTGGTACACTTGGTTATGCTCTGATCATATAGAAGTGCTGTCACATATTTATTTTGGTAATAGAGCGTAACAGATAAACATTATAAATTGCATGGGTCAATTAAACTTAAATAAACATGAGTAAAATTAGGGAACATAAATTTGAAATCTTGAAACTGCACCTGTTCGTAAGTGTATTCCTGCAAATCAACAAAAATTTCACCACACCATCCTCTACAGTCAACAGAATAAAAGGCAACTCGCTTTTGGCTTCTGCGGCATCTTTCATTTATCAATTTCTGCAGATTAAATCAGCCAATATACAGAAATAAAAGTCAGTTAACTTACTTACTGGAAAGTCTACTAGAAAAACAAAAAATAAGTTGTAAAGGTAAATTCCATTAAAAAAAACTTGGTACTTTGTCATTGACAGAGCAACAGCTAACAACTACAGCATCAAACTTGTCATAAAATTCTTCACCAAACTGTACCAAGTCACCTGCAAGATTAACGACTTCAAATTAATACATCATTCATCTTTTTATAATAAATAATTGAACCTTTGATAATTTCTTTAACCTTTTTCTACTGAAACTTGAACCATTGGGTTGAATTCCATTAAGGAGTCACAACATATCTCAGCAAGGGAGCGCCCTGAATTAACATCATCTGGAGTGAGTAAAAAGTTTGCATTAAGACATTCCTCCGTGATTGCCCGATCATCTATGACTGTCAAACTCCCAACTCCTGCCAGGACAATATTCTTGCAAAACTGAAAAAGAAGCAGAGTTATTTATCTTTATATAACTATGTTTATGGCAACCTAACATACTGGATCCAACAGCAGAAGTCAAAATGCATTCCAATAACAAGCACCAATTACCAAATACAAAACCATCAACCATCACAGCCAAGAATTGTATTGTTCTCCATGCACTATGACAGTTTACTTAAGAAAAAAATCGAGCATAAATGACAAATACAATATGCTGATAATTTCAGTTTCATATCATAGAAGAAAAAGCATCATGCATCATGTTTTCATTTCAATGGTGGCTAATTTATTGCCGTGGTGAACAGCTAACTATAAGTAATATAACCATCTTCCACTGAAGTATTATACAAATTCAAATATGTCTACAGAACAAGGTCTCATGTAAACTCAATGCGGGTAAAAAGCAAATTCATAAGCTACATATGATGAGTTGTAATAAAATAATTTTGGTCCATCGGTAAATAAAAGGAAATTAGATTGAAGAGCTTCTTAGGACAGCACTTCAAAATAATTTATTTTAAGAACAAAAGATAAATGATTATATTTATTTTTTAAAGGAAATTGATAAATGATAAAAGAGTCATCGTTTTGCTAAAGGAAAATGATAAACAATAAATGATAAATATCCTTAAAATTAATTATTCCGAAGTGATGTCCTGGAAATTTATTGCCCTGAGTTATGAAAACCTTTAAGTCAAAATCCCCAATTCAAATGTCTACGTAACAAAGACTCGTGTAAACTCAGTGCAGTTTAAAAGAAAATTCATAAGTTACATTTGATGAGTTATAATAAAATAATTTTGGTACATCAGTAAATTAAAGGAAATTATCATTATTAGGGTTGGTTTAGGG
This sequence comes from Allium cepa, assembly GCA_030765085.1. Taxonomy (NCBI): domain Eukaryota; kingdom Viridiplantae; phylum Streptophyta; class Magnoliopsida; order Asparagales; family Amaryllidaceae; genus Allium; species Allium cepa. Next base: position 255,481,557 of record CM060939.1, read on the forward strand.
AAAGTGTTATAAACTTTAGATTATAGGACTAGTGAATAGGATCCTAAAACGTAGTGTTTGGCCTTCGGTCTCTATTACTATTAGTACCATTATTATTATTATTATTATTATTATTATTATTATTATCATGGTTTTTTTAATTTATCTATTTTTATTTTCTATTTTATTCTTATTTATATTTTATTCATTATTATTATTACTATTGTTATTTGTTTAATTATTTTACTTTATTTTATTTTTATCTTTATTTCTGTTTTCACTTTTTTTTAATATATTATTGTTATTATTACTTTTAAATTGACTTTGTCGTTTAGTTTTGGCTTTTATCTGTAACCGACCCCAACTTGTTTAGAAATAATGACTTAATTGTTGTAGTAGTAAATTAAAGGAAATTAGACTAAAGGGCTTCTCAGCACATGGTAATAAATTTCTAGGCTAGCACTTTAAAATAATTTATTTTAAGAACAAAAGATTAATGATTATATTTATTTTTTAACGGAAATTGATAAATGATAAAAGAGTCATCATTTTTCTAAAGAAAAATGATAAAAGATTAATGATAAATGTCCTTAAAATTAATTATTTTGAAGTAATATACTAGAAATTTATTGCCCTGAGATATGAAACTCTTTAAGCGAAAATCCGCAATTCAAATGTCTACGTAACAAAGTTTCATGCATAGTAGTTAAGGCGCTAAGGCGCATGGCTTGCACCATGGGCTTTTTTGTGCGACTTTTATACAAGCGACGACGACAGCAGTAGGCGGCGACAGCAGTAAACGGCGACGATAGCAGTAGGCCCATCATCATTTTTTATATCTTTCTTTTCTTATCGATAAACCCCTAACCACTCTCCAAAAATGCATTTTTTTTAAAAACCCGATTAAAATGTTATAATCACCTTCGTAAGCCCATATGCAAAACATGGTATCTTTTTTTCCCTTGAGAAAAGAACTTATTGTAGTTCCCTTTCTTTCACTTCAATAGGACTTCACTAATTTGATTCCTCTTCACCTTTGGTTCACAACAATATCCGTTGGAGCGATGCTGACCCCTCTTTGTGAAGCACATATAAGAAAAAACCTCATTCAATGTATATTTGAATTACCCCACTCTACTTTCAGTCTACCAAAATAATAATCAACATCATAAACTACTAATCTTCTCTACCATTAACTTTGTTAATAAACTAATTTTGAAGGGAATTTTGCATTAATTTGACATCTTACCCAATAATCATATTTCATTGTTTTTAACAAAATAATAATATAGCTTTTTTCAGTTTTCTTTTTCTTTTTTGTCACAATTATTTTTTCCCTCCAGGATTTAAATTTAATTTAAAAGTTCGTTTGTTTAAATTCATCTTTTTAAAATAAAAAAATATTGTCAGTGCAGCCTAGGTTGCACCAACTTTTTTCCAAAGCACCCATGGATACACCTAGGCCTGTAAACGGTCAAATACGGATCCGGATAGTGTCATATCCGTATCCGTATCCAAAGTCATTTTCGGATATCTGTATCCACGGATGCGAATGGATATCAAATATTTATTAAATATTTTTTGACTAGTTCACAACTAATAAATCTTAGCAAATAAAAAATTATTCATTGTAAATCCATTTCAGTACAAAATAATATAGAACATAATAAATACGCTAAGGAAAAAAATTAAGCATCAAATATTGAATTTTACACACATATTAAACTTTTTTTACTGGATAAAATGGTAAATGGCAATCATTTTATGCATTAAAATACATAAAAAAAATCACTGTAACCTTGATAAAAACCGGACAAATAATTATCGGATGCGGATATGACCATATCTGCATCCGTATCCATTTTTTAGATATTGGATATTTTTTTATATTTCGAATACGGATACGGACGGATTTCAGATTTTTCGGATACTCATTGTCAGCCTAGGTACACCGGCATTTTTTTATTAGAACCTAGTTGGTATCTTTTTTGCTTTTTCTTTTTTCAGTACAGCCGAGGTTCTGCAAAAAAAAACACTATAGGTTACATTACTTTTTTTAGTGCAACTTTGGGTTGTACAAACTTTTTTAAGGCTTTGGTTTATTGATTTTTTCTCGGTCAAACCTTGGGTTACGTTGATTTTTTTCCTCTAGGTAACAAAAGTTGCACTAGGTTCTTTTTTACAGCGCAAAAAAAATGAAACTTGATCATCTAGTTAGAAAACCGTGGATGTCATCCACAATTCAAGAAAGAAGAGTCGATCGTCATCGCACTAAAAAAAACATTGATTCTATTCATAGAAAAAAAAGAGTTAAAAGAAAAGAATAATCTTATCCTATAAATTCCCAGAAAACAACATGAATCAAGAAATCAATATAATAATTCTAAAACAACAATCAAAAGAACAACTTGATCTCCCTACGACTTTCACATTTCAAATGTACAAGTAAACAAAGCTGCAATCCAACTGTATGCTACTCATACTAATTACCGATCAACTAAACCTAAGTTCTTCTTTAATACCTTTATCGGATTCTTATCGGATTCTTTCTTCAATCCCTTACCTTAAGGTCCACCGCATCCAAAAACTTGATCTATTGACCTCTGCCTCCCTATGCTCACAAACCCACAATAGAAAATTCAAAATAGCATTGAATCAATGCAGAGTTATCATAGCGCGAGCTATAGCGCATAGCGTAGGGTGTGGTGCGTCTCGCGTAGGGTGTGGTGCGTTGTTTGACTTATAATAGCACACGTGTCATCTATAGCGCAAAATAGCGCGCTATTTTATCAAAGTGCAAAATAACGCACTAATTTGTTTTTTCCCTTTTACATGTATAGTGAATAAAGTCCAAAACTGACTCAAAATATGTTTTTAAACTAGATCCTTAGCAAGAGAAAGAATAGGCTTAAGCACGAAAGACTACAAAAAGTCTTGTCGTTATCAAGTACAACCAAACTTTGAAAAATCATTTCAAGCGAAGGAATCTGATAGATCTTGTTTCTTTAGAAGATGTAGACAATTCAAATGAGTTGATGATCGATTTTGTAGAAGGGATAATTCAGACGTGGAAGATGAGTTGATTTTTGAGAATACGCTAACTTGGGGTAATGATTCACGGATGTCGGAAGCTGAAGAAAGAGTAAACACGACTAGACAACATCAAACTAAGTTGAAATGAAAAAAAAGGTTTTAACTTTTAATTCAAGGCCTATGTATGTTGATGATGAAGAAGGCTAACTTTGAAGGTGATTCGAAGAAAGACAATGCAGATTATGACTCAAAAGAAGAAGAAATGGAGGATGATTTGGATAATGATGATAACTGTGATTTGAATGACATTAGTGATTAGGCTTTAGAAACTTAAAAATATAATATAACCTCTAAATTTTGTTATCGTAGACTTGAATCATGTTTGACTTGATTTATTTCAATCTTGTCATTGTAGAATTTATGCTGTTATTTTCGCTTGATCTTCATATTTTCAACTTGTGACTTTTTTTATTTATATTTTTTTATCTTAAGCATTTTATGCAAAGTCGTACTTCCCATGAAATTTTTTACAAAATTTTACCTCATCACAGATTCACAACTCACAAATATAAGAATAAATTGCAAATCCTTTAAGACATAAATATGTTATACCTATCAATTATATTGAATGTACAATATGAAATTACAGCATTTTTTAATAATTGCATTTTACATCAATTTTTTTTTAACATACAAGCATGAAGTATGGTAGTGTTTGTATGTGGAATCATGAGCTGTTTGGATATGACATAAAATCTAAAAAATAACATGAATTTCGAATAGGTATAATATATTTGATTAATTGTAAATATACGCAAAATATAAAAAAGGAACCAAAATAGCGCGTGCTATAGTGCACAGCGCAAGCCTAGCGCTGTTTTGCGCTATTCACTATTGGCTACCTTGACTAACGCATCAAATATTGCATAGATTTTGGATTTGAGATTGGGAGTCTTATTTATTTATTTGAGATCCGGGTTGGTTTTGGATTAAGTCTTGAAATGATGGATTGAAGCGTAATGATGAAAAGAGTTTTAGAAGAAGAAAAAAAGATGAAGAGAAATATATAATAACATCGGGCGCCTTATAAAACATAAACTATTGCTAATTTATACACTATCTCCAGTATAATTTTACTTCATTCATAAATATACTTGGTAAACTAGTTTGTCAGCTTATACAGACCATTCAGTAATGTTCTACTGAGCATTTTGCTTATTCATTTTCCCGACTCCTTTCTATGGGATAAATTGGATCAACTTAAGGTGGCTCTCGATCTTACAAAACCTACCACGTTGTGCTCTAAAATAATCAAATTATTTGCTCTGCAAAGCACTGCCATACAATCGAATTCTTCATTCACTTTTCTAAAATCAAGCAAAATGGAGTTTTTCGAGAGCGTATTTTGACTTAAATTTCCCTTTAAAAGTGGGCTTTTGAAGATGGTTTAGGAGTGTTTCTAGCATTACTCTGGAATTATGTTACATTTAATTTTTAAGAGGAAACATTAAGTTGAAAATATGACGTCTTATCTCTTAAAAATACAAATATGACGTCTAATTAGTGGCATACTAACTAACATTCAGCTAAAATAATAAGAATGCAGCAATGATAATATGTTCACATACAATCTGAGAAATTACCTCACAAGTCGTGCCATTTACTCCACTAACCAGAATCCTTGCCTTGCTTAGCCTAAAAATAATCATAAAAATAAGAAATATCACAAAAATCAACGGTAAAGTGCAAAAAAATAACAAATTAACACACTTCTTTTGCGCATCAACACCCCAGACTCGGATCTGACGATCATAAAGAGCTGTCTCCTGCGCACTAAGCTCCTCTCCGTCCATTTCTATTTGAAGTCTGCTAATCAGATACAGAAGTTAAATTGAAGATGAATCGAAACCCTTGAATCAAACTAATTTTAGTCCAATTGAGTTGATCGGTGTTTGGGCGATGAAAAAATATTCGCTCCGGAACCAGAAAAAAATAATACGACGCTAACGGCGAGCCGGGGCTGCCAAATTTTTTTTCTTTTTATTTATTTAGTGTGCGCGCCGACCGAACATTGTTCGGGCCGTGATAGCCCCCGGCATACGTAGCACTACGCTAGAAATAAACTTCCTCTAACCATGAAAAAAACGTTTTTGTGGGAATGTTAGGTCCTGTTTGTTCTCACTATTTTCTTTACCGTTTTGATTTTCATTCTTTTTTATTTTATTTTTTATTTTTATTTTTATTTTTATTTTCTAAATATGAGTTCGGTTGAAACTGATATGGTACAGCAACGCTAGGTGCAATAGGGCATCGTATTTAGAATAGTGTTAAATGCAGCTTTCTTTTATCCATTCTTCAATAGAACCAAGCGGTTAATATTAACAACTTCGATTTATCACGTATTTTTTTTTAAATTAACAAACTAGCATCATTTGTCATTGAATATTCACCCGCCTTCATTTTCACCCTGAAATTCATTGATGTAACTTTCAAGTCAACGTTCGCAAACCATGCCTTTGAGAAGGAAACTTGCAATGTCAAAGAAGAAGACCACTTCACTATAGTCTATTTTATGTATTATTATTTTTTTTAATTATTTTCAATTTTGTTTGAATTTGATGGATTTCTTCATTGTGTCAATATTGAACATCCTAAATCGAAAAACTGATAAAACTCTAAATTTTATCACTCTTAGAACAAGACTCGACGGGATAAGATTTTTTATTTTAATTTTCATACGATTTTGTATTGTTGAACTATATAGTGGATTTTAACTGCATTCGACAATATGAAATTATTCTGATTCATCTTGGTTCAAGTTATTTATCGTCAAACGAAATATTTTTGAAATTAAGTTTTTTTACGGTTCAAATTCTTTTATTTATGTTGAATGGCCGGCATTGTATGGCAATATTGTCCTACGAAATGCGGTTTTTTTCCTTTGGAAGTTTAGCTTGATGTTTCTGTCATATTTTGCATTAAAAATTTGATAGTGTTAGCTTACAATTTTTTTACATAGAAGACTATAGAACAAAGCATATATATATAGCCGTCCAGTAATATCGCCAGTCGATATAGATAAAATGAAGTATGGTTTTTTTTATGGGTCATTTTCTTTCTTTTAGGCAAAAAGAAAACTCTACTGTGATGCGTTTAGCACTACTCTTGATTTAAATAAATTGTCTTATGTAGGACGTCAATTAAAACTATCTATGCAAGAGGACAAAAAAATTTAAAATCAATTCCGTCCTACGGTGTGGTTGTTTCAACGTAAAGACCCTGCATGGATAGGTAGTAACCACGCAATCGGAACATGGTTCTCCAAATAATCACGTTTAACAAAATCACACCAATTTTTCTAAAATTGCTACGGGTATAAAAAAAGTCCCCTCAACTAAAATAAATTTTGTTACATCCTTTATTATTTAGGTGACCACTCATATTTTTTGGCTTTTATTCCGATCGGTCCCGACCGAAGATGTTTTTTGGGATCACAATCGTTATTTCTTTTTATTTTTTGATGAATTTTCTTTATGTGGCAAATCTCCTTCGTATTCACAAAAATTTGCGCATAAAAGTCGATGGAATTTTTTCCCACATTTCTACTTTATTACTGATATTAGCGAAAGTTTTTATTGCAAACATTATTATTTTTGTATTTGCAAATGCTCGCTGTAGAAAAAAAACGACCAGGTCATCAATTTTTGGCACAAAGTACAATTTACATTTCAAATAAGTTTGAATACAGTTTGCATTTACGTTCAAAATAAGTTTGATTACAATTTACATTTGTTGGATCCATATATTTCTCATCGACGCCTTACGAAGCTAGTGCCATCAAAACGAATCATTTAATTTCATACGACTTACTAAAAAAACCAGCATGTTGAACCCCTACCAACGAGATACTAGCTTTTAACCCCATTGAATGCGTTTTAAACTCATATTCAAAGATCAAAGTCATCAATGCGATAGAAATTATAACCTCACTTTTAATCGCCTGATAACAAGCAATACATTTCGATAAGACTGATTTGAAGCATAGATGGGTACATTTAAAATTGAGGACTGGAACATTAATGACAAAGCATTAATTCATCAAAATACTGACTGATAAAACCTTGTGGCTGTAGAAATTCTACAGTAAAAATAAAAATAAATTAATATAAAAATAATAAAAGCTTTTTTTTTGGATGAAGGTGAAGGATTTCTAGTTGCGATTGAAATATGATTGAACTATACCTACATTTAAAATCAACAATAAATAAATGAGGATGCAAGAAGAAAAAAAACGATAATGAACTATGATGTCATCATATCCTGACGTAAATGAAATATGCTTAGAATATAGAAAAAGCTAAATTACCTTGTAAAACGAGTTCGCAAATCCAGTGAATTATCACTGCTTTCCATTTATTTCATCCAAGATAGAAATTGAGAATAGATATTGGGACTAATTTTTTGTTCTATTTTCAAAAGTTTATATCGGAGAAGAGTAAAGACTGGCGACTGTTGCCGACTCGATCCTTTGAAAATTTATTTATGACAATGCAACCCTGGTTTTAAATTAGAAAGTCTGTTGGTATCATCTTTAGACCAAATGTTCCAACTAACAATCCATCTGTTAAATAAGGATTGATCTCTTCTCCACTTTCTCTTTTTTCTTTTTCTTTTTTTGCTTTTTTTCCTTTTTTTTCAGTGGCCAATTTTGTGAATTAGTCAAAAAATAAGAACAGGTTGTAAACTTATTACAAAAATATGCTACTTTTGACCACGTATGATCTAAGCTGAAAAAAACAACATGTGACTTTTGAAAAGTCATATGTTATGTTTTTTATACGATAGTTAGCGACTTTTGAAAAATCCTCAACTATGTTTCACTTAGAAAACACATCGGCAACTTTTGAAAAAACATCCAATAATGACTTTTGAAAAGTCGTCCACTTTTCTAGCTCTGTATAACAAAAGCCCATCATTCCTCTTTTTCTCTCCACTCTTGTTTTACCAAACTCAAAACCAAAAAACTCAATACTTTCTCTCTTCTATTCTAGTAAAATCTCTTAACAATTTGATCAAAAACAATCAAAACTTGTGTTTGAGTATATCTTGTTCAAGAATAGCAACATCTCCTTACTTCGGATCAATCATGAAATGAATTTGTAAACCCAAATTTTTTGGTTGATTTGTAAATAGAAATTATGTAATGTTATATCCATTGTTATTAAAGAATAGCTCCTAATTTTGTTCCAACTATTTACTATTTGATAGTGAATTAGTTATTGACGACCAAATGTGTGGAAGTGTGTCGGTGGTTCTTAGAAACCAGCAAAAGTTCGTAAAGGATCTAACTTAGAACAATCAAAAGAATCGGTGTACAAAACAATGAAAATAAAACCGAAGGATTTTGATATTGATTAAGTTTGCAATTTGATAACCGACGCCGGATCTAATGCAGTAAAAATTGTTGACGACGTTGAACTAATGTTTTTAGCCGTTTTAAATCCATAGAGTTGTTCTTCTCCAAAATTGTTTGTAAAATGCGCTTCACACTAAAGTATTTACCCTTTGAACACCTTGGTGCTTCTTTAGATAACTCATCAACCAACTCTAGTGCATGATAAATGTCATCCACCTGTCAAAAGAAGTAATTACAATGTATATAAATTAATTATGCTTTCGTAATCAACCTCTGTACATACCACCTTTATTTCAAGAGGAGCTCTATGCATGTGTAGGTCTATCATAACGTGAATTTCCTTGCAACGTAAAACGTAGCAAGGCATGATGTTCTAGCACCAAGAATTATATTCTCCATCCGTGAAAGTGAGGTCCCTTTCTTGTGGCGTATGCAAATGGCGATGATTCCAGGTCTCAATCACCATATCATGCTCCCTAAATGCTATGTCAATCCTGTAAAAAGGAGCGTTTTCTAGCAAATTTTGTCGCATACCAAATTGTCGCATCACTCTATCGAGTAGATGGTACACCACATCACTTATGCAAATGAGTGGAACCCGTGTAGTCCATAGATGACTAGAAACGATGCATAAGTTAGGAAGCTCTCCCAGCACATGTGCATATACATTCCATGTCACAGAATCATAGTCAAGTATATCAAACTCGTCGCGGTAGAAAATAACATTCCGTGTGGGAGACTTCGTGGCAATCTTTGGACCGGCCCACCTACAAGATGAAGTTATTATGAATTATGGGATCAAATCATGTATATGTAAACAAATTAAGCAATAAATATACCTAGAACCATAAGGTAAAGATATATCCACGCCCATCCTCTTCATCGTTATTCTCCCAACCAGAAGTTACATCCAACACCATAACTGCGAACGTATATGCTATATGAAAGGTAATAATGATAATACATGTCCTAGATTCAAACAACCACCAATAGACTGGTTCTCTAGCAAAGCAAGCCTCGACAGCTCCGTGTGTGTGTGTGCTAGAACTGCACTACCCCACGAATATTGACAATAAACATCAAAGGTCTTAAGAAGTCAAAATCATATTAGCCATATATGAGTCTTCGAATGATCGTAAATCAAACGTGTAGTGATGAAACGCAAGATATTGGCTCGAGCGCACTGAGCAGTCTAAATTTCGAATGCGTCTGCGTGAATGTCGTCTGCAAGCTACTCCCTAAACTATGTAGTAACAATCATCTCATTACTCCACCCATGTTCATTAGAAGGCAATAGCCCTAAGAGCGACTCAGACAACTTTATGTAATCTTGCGGGTCAAGATTGCTCAACGGAGCACCATCTATGGGTAAACCAAGCAAAACAACAATATCAACCAACATAATGGTCATCTCCCCAATCCAAAGGTGGAATGTAGATGTCTTCGGCCTCCATTTATCTACCGAAGCGGTGGTAAGATGATGATCCAATTGGGTGTACTCCGAATGCATGATAAATGAAACTCGATCTATCAGCTCTAGCACGGTGGGATGAGATGATGGACTTTTTCTACTTTAGATGAGTGATCAATGATCCAATCTAGAGTAGTGCACTGTTAGAAATAACAACAAAATACAAGCACTACGTATAACTAATATCGATGTATATTTCTATCAACGTGAAAGTGTATTACCTCCATCCACGCGCGGCTTCTCATTCGATGCCATTCTTGCAAATACGGTATGCTACTATCAGTCTTGTAGCATCTCGAAGTAATAAACACAAAACTCAACTATTTTCTAAATACAAAATCTATTTCAACTATAATTACCAATGCCCAACATCTACTTAAACAAGGTAAAAACGACAAATTTGTGAATTCAATTCTCGTGCAACTGGTTGTACAAGTTCAAATTTGCAATACCACCTACTATGGCGTGTAAATGAATAGCTGCTTCGGAATCAATGCTGACTTTTTTACCCAACCTACATTTAATTGGCTCGATATTCATTTGAGTTTCGGTACAACATCACAACGTTGAGAATATTATGATATTTAGGTTTCGGATATGAATTTAACATCATCCACATTAACATTACAACCAAACTCCAAGTTACCACAATGATTTATCAAAGTCTCATCATCAATTTTTCAATTATCTATAGAAACTAAACAAAAATAACAACTTTTAGTAGCAAGAAAAATGAAAATCAACTTTAATATTGTAAATTACCTTAGATTGTGATAAAATTAGTCAATTTAAAAGAGAAATGAAATAGAATTGTGGAAGAGAAGAGTGGTAGAGTTTTTTGGTTTTTTAGTTCTGAGTTTGGTAAAGGTAGAATGAAGGGAGAGAGGAATGATAGGCTACTATTATACGGGGTTGGGAAAGTGGACAACTTTTCAAAAGTCGATAATTGATGCTTTTTCAAAAGCAGTCTACTTGTTTTTAAGTAAAAACATAGTTGACGATTTTTCAAAATCACAATCTATGTTTTTAAGTATAAATATAGTTGGCGACTTTTCAAAAGTCATTAACTATCATATTAGAAAACACATGCGACTTTTGAAAAGTCCTCGGTCGTGTTTTACTAGCTCAAATCCTACGTAATCAAAAGTGGTCTATTTTTGTAATAAGTTTACAAACTGACCTAATTTTGTGATTAGTTCACAAAAGTTGCCTAAATCATAAGAAAAAAAACCATAAAATAATAACTAGTTTTTTAAGGGCATTCAGTTTCTCTTTTCTTGATACCATAGACAAAAATAATAATTACAATAAAATTTGTGTGCTTCATAATATCGTAGTCATTTCGCACGACGATTAACCATCACTGTACACTTATTTTACTTAGGTTTCAGGGCAATAACTCTTTAAACCATAAGTTTGCTAATAATAGGCGACCATCACCGCAACCCTCTACAAGCCAACCCTGACCTTGCCGACCCCCTCGACCACACTGATCGATGCAATCACCATTGAAACGAAAACGAGCCTCTCAGCACTCATCTGGGTTTAAACCTGAACGATCATATTCGCATATCAACGACGAACTACGCCACTAGAAAACTGGCCCTTCCTCCCAGAGCTGCTCCAAGACACGACATAACAATCCCCCCACAAGCGATCCATTTCGGTGCGCCACCGTCGTCGTACCATCCTCGTCAACCCCGACCACCAAAACTTACCACCAAACCCTACTTCCTCCTCCCCTGACCACCACGGCCCAAGATAAAATCAACCACTAATTTTCTAGAGACTCCCGACACCCCAGCCACCTCTATGCCAAAATCCGAGCTCCTACTTGTCGCCGATCAACGGTAAATGACAAAAGTCCCAAAATTGATTATCTCGAGTTTCCCTGACAACCTCGTGCCTAAAAATCTAGATATTTATACCAAAAATCAAGATTTCCTACCCTGAATCCATTCATGCAATCCAATCATGAAATTGTATTCATAAAATTTTGACCAATTTCTGATTATCACAATATTTTCTTATTTTTGAAATAATTATTAAGCTAAAATCCTTGAAACCATTTTTAGAGTTGATATAATGTTGTTATAATCATATTTCATTCAAAGATCCAAGTTTAAGATTGCTTATATTTGGAGATATGGATTTTTAAAAGTAATTCAAGAAACTGTGAAACAATAGAGACCAAAATTATATATATACAAACATATCCACAATATTAATTTCAATTCAAGTTTATATGTATCCAAAATTATATATATACAAACATCCATGCAATCCAACATTTTCTCACACATTTCACATGTATCAAAGTTAAATTTCAGATTTAAACTGTTTTTAAAAGAAAATAGGTTTACTCATAGTTATTAAAGCAGAGAGACAGTTTTTTCTCGATTCCTGGAATGGTGCATTTGATCTGAAATCTTATTTAATGAATTGTTCTTTTAAATCTTGCTTGTTGAAGCTTACTTCTTGCATAGCTTAAATCTGGTTTGAATATTGTTTCTGTTTAAATTTGATTCCGGCTTTCAGTTTCTTCTTTGAATTTAGAAAAGATGAATAGGAAAAAAAAGATGGAGGAAGAAAGGATTTGAACTGAAAGTCTAAACAGATCTCTTCCTTTAGGTTTGAGAATATATTTGCATTTCAACTTCCTTTTAAAAAAAAATTGCTGCCACTTGTTGATTCAAATTGACAAATGTATTACTCATTAATTCCTAAGCTGACAAGTGAGACGTCTTATTTATATATACATATATATTTATTAATTTCTATGTTTTAACATTAATATATTATGTTTAAAGTTTAAAATATACATATATATAACTTTTATACATATATATCTCAAAAACCTTATATACTCACAAACTATGTTTTAAGTGTATATATATAAAATGGTACTTAATTCATGAGATGTCTAAAAGATAGATTATTTTAAATCTATATATATATATATATATTATAAACTATTTTAGTTTAAGAACTTTTAAAAGAAATCACAATAAAAAATTTATTAAATTTGTATAAGCTATCACATTTTAAAAATAAATATTTATCTTATGTATTTGAAAATACAGAATTTTATTTTTAAATAACTTTTGAAAGGTATTGTATTAAATTCAAACATTATCTTCCAAATCACAATATATACATATACATATATGTATTATAAATTTGAAAACATTTTTATTAAATTTAAATTGAAACCAAACTTCACTTTTTACAATGTATATACATATATACATTATAAATAGAATATTTTTATTAGCTTAGAAAGATAATTTTTTATCAATTATATATTACTAATTTTGAGAAGAATAAAATTTTCTAAATTAAATTATTAGTGTTATAAATTTTGAAAAGATAACATTTGTCAAATTAAATAATTATTAGTTTTGAAAAGATAAATTCTGTTAAACTAGATTATTAAATCAATATTGCACATTTTAAAATAATTATTAATGGAAATTATTAAATAAATATTGCCTAAAATTCCGGGACATCACATTCCTCACCCCCTTAAAAGAATTTCGTCCTCGAAATTTAAAAGTAAAGATAATTTAATAATCACACACAGATTTTAATTTTAAAACAGCAAGCATACGTTATTAACCATATACTAGCAACCATAGCAACCAATTTATTCAAACAAATCTAACTATCCAGACAAAATTCTAGACATAACTTCCTAGAGTTTTCCAAGTACAAACAATGGGATACTCGCTCTACAGAATCTAAACTAGCTACATCATCAGATCCTGAGCTCCTATATATCTAGATCTACAGTCTGAACAGGATATCGGACCACGGACAAGACCTATTCAGCTTCCAAATCTCCCTGAAATGCTGGTTCTAAAGCCAGCGATGGATCATACACGTACTCCCTTAGAGATACGTGAAATATATTACGATTCCCAGCCATCCGAACTGGCAATTCAATCCTGTAGATCAAACACTTATCCTTACAAGAACACATAAAGATCCAATACACTTCTCAGCTAGCTTCCCGTCTTACCCAAATCTTATTGCTCTTACGATCGGAGAAAACTTATCCAAAATCAAATCTCTGATTTCGAATTCTGAATTCCTTCGTCTCTTATCCACAAAAGTCTTCTGTCGATCCTGGGCTGCCTCCAACCTTCTTGATCAACCTAATCTTCGCGGATGCCTCACGAAACAAATATAGACCAATAAATAGATGATCCTCGGATCCTACTCAACAAGATGGTTCTCCTAAGATCCATCGAAATCCAGAATACAAACTCTACTTCACAAGCATCAGTAGACTTCGAACTTACTTCTCTAATTCGAAAAAACAGAACAGGTGCACTAGACAACCAAGCCTTTAGATCCTGAAAGAACTTCTTGTAGAAATCCTCTAATCCAAGACAAACACAAACTTTCGAGGAATTCGAAGTTGCTTCTATTATGAAATAGCTGCCATCTTGCTTCCGCTGCACAACTCTGATCTGGAGAAGATGAGAATGCTGTTGATGAACACAAACATAGACTTGATCAACTCATCCTGGAAACATTGTCCATCAAATTCCATAAAATCTTAGTGACCTATCCGATTCGGTCACAAACACTACAGCAAAAATCCAGCCAGAAAACTGGAGCCGATCAATCCTAAGTTGCTTCATGAAAACCTCTCTTAAGGAGCCCTCCCTCCACCAAGATGAACCACTAGTATTGCTCCAGGAACTAAGTCGATACAGAACTTAATCTTTTGATGCGGATGCAAACCTTGGCTTCTTCGAAGATATCCGAAAAATCTCAAACTACTTCGATAGCTCCAACATCCTCTAAAGATGCCTCAATCCCAAACAAAAGATTACTACGAGAACTTTTGAACCATCGCAAGTAACTTTTGCGATTCTACCCAGTTCAGATTCCAAAGAAATTGTTCTCTCTTCACATATCAGAACAGCTTAAGCCTTACTAACCAAAAGAAGAAACTGAGGTTCCACCCTCAACCACAAACATCATACCCTGCTGAGCTTCCAGAAGAAGTGGGCAAGCCTTCACCATCTGCATGGCTTACTGACAGAAGAATCATAAAGACTCCTGAACCATCGAAGAAACGAGCTACTCTACTGCTTCCGGACTCCACCTCTAGGATACTGCTAAGCTAAGAGACCTTCTTGCACACTCAACACCTCCGAGCTACCACTGATGCCAAAGACTCCTAATCCAACAACTCCTTGAATCACAAAGCTATATCAACCAACTCCACAAAAGAGCCTTCAAGATGGGCAGATATCTCCCAAGAAACTCGGGCTTCAAAACAAGCACAAACACCTTGCTGGACTGAGTCTCCAACTCCGATACAGACAAAACTCCTTCCTACGGTTGCCAAGATACCATCACTCGCTTCAGCATTCCGACTAATCCAAACTCTAGAAAATCCGCTCGCATGAGCGCAACCAAGCTTACACTCCAAAGATGGACTCCAAACCTTAAAAAGGTTTCCTTCAGAGATCGATGAAATCCTTACACTATACTGCAAAGCTTACTCAAGATGCCTAAGACTGCCCTGGTAGACACACTTCCAACCTCAATTACTCAAACTTCTCCTATTGGTAGTCGTGTTATACACACCACTACCTCTCCTACCTCTCCTACCTCTAGAACTTATATTGGAAAACCCGAACGGGTAACCCAACCAAATAGGGGTGTGTGTATACACACACACGCACACAAGTACGCTCTCTCAGGAAAGAAAGCACTCCAAAGCCTAGGTATTCACTCAACCTAGCGCTCTGATACCACATTGTAACGACCCGATTTTTTTCGACTTTCGAAAGTCGACATTAATAAGTCCACTGTATCAAATACCACACAATCGTATGCCGGAAAACCGAACCGTTGGGATTAAAGAAGAAGAAGATAGAAGAAGAAACAAAAACAATAACAGAATCTCACATTTGGCAGCAAAAAAAATATAGTAGATAAATGAATAATCTTTAAAACAAAAGCACTATATCAGCTATACATACATCATCAGAGTTTATAACGACATAATACAACACTGGCATTTATTAAAACTAGCTTACATGAAAATTTTGATTTTACATGTAACAACCCGCATATTTAACGATTATATATTTAAATGTTTTATTTAAATACAGCGTCGTTAGTCGGATTTAGGTCCGAAATGTTACTTTTTGCAAACTGTCGATTTGGGACTCGAAACTACTTCCATTGAGTTCGAAATGGCGTTTGTAATCTTTTTGAGTATAAACTTCGATATGTTTGGAGTAAGTAGGATTTTGCTACTTTTTCTATTTGGGTTTTGGGTTTGGGTTCAGCCCATTAACTTAACTTAATACCATAACTCAGCCCCTCTCTTCTCCATTCACTCATTTTCATTTCTTAAACTCTAGCTCAACTGAAAATGGAGGGAAGGAAGAAGAATTATAAATTCAAGCCCTAATTTCCTCTTGCAAACTCAAATTCTTGCTCTATAATCCAAGAGAAGCTATTAGTAAGCCTCCTTTTCATCTTCTCCAACTCTTTCTTCCTTCAATTTCAGAAAGTTTCCTAAAACCTAACTTAGGAAATACTTTTTTTGATCCTAGATTGAAGCTTGAAGAGTAGAAGTGGAGAGTGGTTGGTCTTTTCTTTGCAATTGAGCTTCTCATCCGTGTTTTTGAGTTAAAAGGTGAGATTTTTATCTCACATCTATATATACAACTATGTGGATCGTTAGGAATGAATTCCTAATATATTTACATGTTCATTTGCTTTCGATTTGGATTGATTCAGTGAATTTGCCAATTTATGATTTTTGAAGCCAAATCTATGTAATCCTTACATGGTTGATGGTTATGTTGTTCCAAGTGTATCAGTGAGTCGTTAAGGTTGGGTAATCGTTTGACATAAGCCCCGTAATCATCGCTCATCTGATCATTTTCGATTTGTTTTGGCCATCAATGGCCTAGATTCAGGAAATGCCTGAACAACAGGATTCAGACGTCTGAATCCTTATTTTCAGACGTCTGAATATTATACTAGGAAATTTTATTCCCCAGTATTCAGACATCTGAATCAAAGTTCCAGATGTCTGAATTGGTTCGTTTTCAACCAGAGAGAAAATAGGCTTAAATTTCCATTTTCAGACGTCTGAATTAGATTCTGAAAAACTTTTAATTTTCCAGATTCAGACGTCTGAACCACTTATTTCAGACGTGTGAATCTGCTGTCTTTTGCCCAATTTGCTTTTGGGATTGAAATTCCTATTTTTATCGGCTTTGGTTGTTTCGATTGTTGTTATCATTTATCTTTAACATTGATGACTTCTTTTTAGATTTCGTGCACAGATTTCATAAATCATTTAAAGTGATTTCCATCAAATTAGCTTTTGCAACTATTATTTAGTATTAATTTAAACATTAAATTAATTACTCCGTAATAGGAGAATTTCAAAGGCTATTTCTAAAGGGTTTTCAAACGATTAAAAATCCGCCTTCTCCAACTATTTTCAAAGTAAAATATACACCCTTCAGCACTTCGAGCGAAGCGGAAAGGAGATTAAATGGTTAGGTAAAACACAGACCATGAATCCATGCATTTATCTTTTCGATTAATCCCCGACCTATTCGATTGATCGTTTTGACCTTTGGGTCTGGTTTACAGATGAGATGAGGTAAACTTTGTACTGCTTTGAGTGTGAAATTGACTAACGGATAGTAAACCGTTTAGTGCGAACGGGTGGTTATGGGACTCGCGTTAACGCTTTTCGGGTTCCTTTTCGAGAGTTGTGACACATTCTGCCAGTTAGTGGTGTCTAGTACTGGGCCTCCGGACCTTCACCACTATAGTTTGTTGCCTTTGGGATAGTGTCATCGGACTGTCTCCTTCAGGTTTGTTGCCTTCAGGTATGTTGCCTTCGGGTTTGTGCCTTCGGGTTTGTGCCTTCGGGTTTGTGCCTTCGGGTTTGTTGTCCTATAGTATCGCTTTTGGAGTTGGTCATTTGTCACCGCTCGAGTGATATAGTGTTTGGGGCCTTCGGGCTCATGGATCCTTGTTTATACAGTATTGACCACATGCAATTTTCTGTTGTTTCATTGCTATGTATATTCCCTAGGTATCGCCCTTCGGTGTTGGTCTTTTTGAGCCACACGTTGTATAGCGGTTACCTTGCGGAACTTATGTTACCTTCATTGGTATTTGTTATTTGCCTTTTTGGCTTGTTTTGGGATATTCATATCCTTTGTTTATTTGAATTGCCGATGATATGAGGCTTGTCTTGTTATGATTCATCTTTTGTTAGATGATTGTGTTATCTCTTTTAGAGATATTTGTTATACTTTATGACCTTGCAGGTTTATTGTTGTTCAGTTGATCTAACTGATTTGTTTAGCTAGACTGACCCGTGTATTCTATACTCGGGTCAGACCGAGATGTTTCAGGTTAGGTACTTTCGGACTTAGCCTCTTTTGCTTCCGCATGGACTATACAGCTAGCTCCTTTTTGTTATAGCTTTTGTGTGGTCCTTTTTGTTGTATCTCTGATATGTATTCTTTTGGATTCGCCTGTATATCGTGGTTTGCTATACCACTTGACATGTATCAATTTGTATACTCTGTTATGTATCCATATATGTGTATATGATGATCCACTGTTCTGTGATGTATATTACATTTGAGTTGTTATATTCTGTTCTGGTAGATCCTCCCGCCACCTATGGTTTTGTTTTAAGTATTCATTGGATACCTCGACCTGCTTGGTGTGACAATTGTCGATGTATTCAACAGATAGTTAAAGCAAGGCTATAGATGGTCTCTCCTAATCAGCTCTATTCTCCGCATTAGCAGACGGTATTACCCAGTAATGGTCTTTGTTAATGTGGGTCTCGGAGTGAGGCGTCACATTACACCTATCCAAACGCAATAGATAATACATAGTATCAATGATACGCCTCGCCATTCAGCTTCTACTCCTGATCTCCACAGCATACTTCTAGACTTCGCTCTAGAATAATGATAACCTGACTCTAGGCTGCCTATGAAAAATTATAGGCACCCAGTATTTAGAAAGGGAACAGTAAACTCCAGGTCAGTCATGGCACTGGTGTGAGATCTTAAAAACAGTTATTTTCACAAAGAAAGGAAAAGAAATCCGCTATGCTTTTGAAAAATGAAACTACCATAGCGCCTCCCCGCACACACACAATGCAAACATAGAATTGGAGGAAATTTCTTCTTATGATAGTCAAACATGCTTGATACGCAAAATTCTTTTTAATATTATCATTAGTGCACAGTGTGGAAAATATTTCGAAAGTATAATATTAATCTTAGCCAGCATACAACCATTATTGTATGCCTACTATAGCTACCATGTTTAATAGCAGGTTACCGCCACATTCCATGGCAGGTTATACAACTAAAACCGTACAGGGCGCGTATTGTTTCTTTGGATTTCCAACAAATGGTCAGGCTAAGGAACTTCCTATTGCCACATGAGTACGCTTCTGGAGGGACGCTCCAAGAACCTAACCGGATCTCTTCCAACACAAGGCTTGGTTACTGCTGTAACTAGGTAACTACTACACGAGTATGCCATCCCCCGGTCATTTGTGACCTTTATCCGTGGATCCTCAACCACAAAGCAACGACCATGAAGTATAATAAATTTGCAGCAACCATATAAGTTAAGTATCTGGGCTTCATACCATGATACCACCCTTTTCCAGAAGGAAATGGCATACCCTCAGGGGGCACTACCCCCAAATAACCTTACCGCATCCTTCCTGTTTCGACCATTTTTGGGTTGTGAGGTTCGACGAAGTCTCGTCCATAAAGCTACACTTTTCATAAATCCATGCTTCGATCAACAAATGATCAGTAACACTTCGTATGCCACATTATCAATTTGGGAATATATCACTAGTAACCATCAACTACATAACCTCTGAGCTCGTACGTCTCAGAGAAGGGTGTTAAGCTAAAAGAATCAATTCTCCGCCACCAACAGAAATGTATTTGATAGAAAACAGCTTTGCATCTCAAGTGTAACGTCAGATACACATCCATACAAGTCCGTTCTGGGATCGTACGGAACCGAAGGCACTTCAAAGAAGCCCTTGCAAATTTGGATATTCACTAATCACGTCCGAAATCCCCATCACAAAGGGTGATAAAATCTCTATACCGGAGCAACCCGGTGCAGAGACATTCGACAAGTAATCCTTTCGCTTTTGAAAATACCTAGTCTTCAACACCATCTTCAAATACAATCCCATTTCGTCGTATCATTATTCAGAATAGGTTTTATGACACAAAGTCCTCTCCTGGCTAATTCGAATAACGAGCGCTTATTTTAAAAATAAGTGTTACATTCAGATTTCAAACAAATCACAACAAATTTCCACTTTTGATCTTTTAAACAAAAGATCCATCACAAAGATTCGATGTGGTTTTCGAATATCCATTTGTAATCCGACCCCCGGTCGCATCGGAATTCAAATGTCATTTAAAGGCCAATATTGATAGTCGGTTATTTAACTATCAATCAATATTCACAATAATCACCAGATTTTAAATAATTTCCCCCCAATTATTTATTTTCAAAATATCTTTGCAAGATATAATTTTAACACTTCAACCATTTGAAAACAAATTTCAAATCTTTTCATCTTTCAATCTTTTGAAAAACAAATTTCGAATCACTTTTCACACTTCAATCCTTTGAAAACGAATTTCAAATCACTTTCCTCACGTGGAATAAATTTCCAAATATTTATTTAATTCCACTGAAATTTTTTTGAGTTTAAATACTTTAAAATAATTTAAATTACTTATCCAAATATATATACTTGGAAATATTTAAAGTAAAACTATTTTTAAATCATCTTATTTTAAAAAAATTAGTTTGAAATTTAATTATTAGATAAAATAAAAATGGGAATTTAATTATTGTTTTCTTATAGCAAGCTAAAGCAAAATATCAAATTTTGCTATCAATATATTGCTTGAAATGTTCAATTTATTGAAGAGGTTTTCTCTTTTGTTGGCCGAAATTGTGCTATGTTCAAAAAAACCATATCTTCTTCAATTCACAGCCAATTGCTCTCAATTTTCGATATGTTGTCGTAGTTGGACTGTAAAACATTTTTGAAATTTTTTACTGAATTTTGATTTGTTTTGTTATAGAAAATTGTTGGTTGAATTTGGCCAAAAATTGATCTCTGTTTGTTGGCCGAAAATGCACCATATTCAAAAAATCATATCTTCTTCAATTTAAAGCCAATTGCTACGAATTTTAGATATGTTGCAGTAGTTGGACTGCAAAATATTTTCGATAATTTTCATGGAATTTTGAGTTTTTTTTGATATAGAAAATCGTTGATCCAAAACAGCTTTATCTCCCAACAAAGCGTGAATGAATTAAAACTTGAACCTAAATTTGTCGATGAACCTATTTGCATGAAGAATTCGGTTGGTGGTCCTACAAATCTTTGTCTATATTGTAGGAAAGTGCATATCTCGTATTATGGCCATAAATTTCATATCATCCTTTATGTTCTTGACTTTAACAAATTTGAAATATTACTCGAAATGAATTGGTTAACGAGATACGAAGCCAAATTAGATTGCAACGATCAAATGATTCTGGTCAAAACAAAACTTGAAAATTTCATTGAAATCTCTTGTGAAGACCCCAGCTCAAAAAGGGATAAGTTGGTGTATACGTTGGGATATCCCGAACCTAATCTGGAGTCCATACCTATATTCTTGGACTTTCCAAACGTGTTCGAAGAAGTAAAATCCTTACCTCCACGCAGAGAAATTAAATTCAGAATTGACTTAGTTCCAAATGCTCATCCCGTCGTTCATGCAAGTCACAGGATGGCACCCAGGGAAAGGATAGAATTAGTCAAGCAAACCCGTGAATTACTTGAGAATGGATTAATTCATCCTAATGTTTCCGAATGGGGTTCAGCTGTGGTGTTTGTGGATAAATCGGACGGATCCTTGAGATTGTGTGTGGACTACCGCGATCTCAATAAGCTAACTATTAAGAGCAAGTTTCCTTCACCCAGGATCGACGATCTGTTTGATCAGGTGTATGGTGCTCGTTTCTTTTCAAAGATGGATCTAGCTCAGGGATTCCATCAGCTATGAATTGCCGAAGATTGTGTTCACTTGACTGCTTTCAGAGGTCCGGACATATTCTACGAATGGTTAGTCATGCCTTTCGGACTAACCAATGCTCTCGCATACTTCGTAGATTTAACGACCTGTGTGTTTCGAGAGGTATTGAATAAATTTGTTCCTGTGTTTATTGATGATATTCTAATCTATTCCAAGACCGAGGAGGAGCACGCTGAGCGTTTGAGAATTGCTTTGGAAATATTAATGAGGAACATTCTGTTCGCTAAATTTTTCAAATGCCATTTTTGGGTCAAGGAAGTTAGATTTCTCGGGCATGTTGCTAATGAATAAGGGATTTCTATTGATCCGGGCAAGATTTCTGCTATTCTAGACTTAAAGCGACCCACTACTCCAAAATAAGTTCAAAGTTTTCTAGGTTTAGCGGGATACTACCGGATGTTTGTTCAAGACTTTTCTGAGATAGCTAGTCCGTTGACTAGGGTAACAATGAAGAATGCCAAGTTTGATTGGACTTCGAAATGCGATGAAGCATTCCAGGAGTTAAAGAAGAGATTTACTACTGCTCCTGTTCTCTCTATTATCAACGGGAACCAAGGCTTATCTATTTATACAGATGCTTGTGGTGATGGTGTGGATGCAGTGTTAATGCAGAATGGGAGGGTAATTGCTTACGCGAGTAGACAATTACGTCTGCATGAGAGAAACTACCCAACACACGATTTGGAGCTCTTGGCTGTTATTTTCACCTTAAAAATTTGGCGACACGATCTTCTAGGTAAGAATCTCCTTCAGTTTTTATAAAGGAAAATTTTAAAGTTCAACTTTACTTAATAAATCCTTCTTGTTTTAGGTGAAAATTTGAATTATTCACCGACCATAAATCTTTGAAATACCTCTTCACCCAGAAAGATCTAAATCTAAGACAACAACGTTGGTTGGAATTTCTGGCATCCTATGACCTGGATATTCTGTATATGGATAGAAATGCCAATGTAGTTGCCGATTCTTTGAGTAGAAAACATGCTATTCTCGCTCATCTTATTGTTGCTCCTACTCTTCTTAAAAAGATTGCAAGACAGCAGATAGAAGACAAGTTTCTTCAAGAAATGTATAGAAGAATTCATCGTGGTGAGGATTCAGGTTTTGGAATCGATAGTAATGGAGTTGTAAGATTGAAAGTCAAGATGTGTGTTCCTAATATTCCTGATATTAAACGTGAAGTATTGGACGAGTGTCACAAATCCAAACTCAGTATCCATTCAGGAGTTAATAAGATGTATCGAGATATCAAAAGAACCTTTTGGTGGAAAACAATGAAGAGGGACATATCTATCTATGTCAGTCGTTGTGCAACCTGTCAACAAATTAAAAGTGATCAAAAGAAAATGGCGGGTTTACTCCAACCATTGGAGGGGTCAAAATGGAAGCGGGATCAAGTATCTATGGATTTCATCGATGGGTTGCCACGTACCCGAAAGGGGAATGAAGCAATTTGGGTTATAGTGGTTCATCTAACTAAACCCGCCCACTACATCCCAGTGAAATCCACCCAAACAGCAGAAAGTTTAGTAGAGCTGTGTATAAAAGAGATTGTTTGTCTCCACGGTATACCGAGCAGTATAGTGAGCGATCGTGATCTGATCTTCACTAGTAGATTTTGGGAGGCGTTTCAAGCCGCATTAGGAACCAAACTGGATTTCAGTACTGCTTATCACCCACAATCTGATGGGCAGACTGAAAGGATAAATCGAATTTTAGAAGACCTTTTGCGAGTTTGTATACTTGACTTTGGTGGTTCAGGGGAGGACCATTTACATCTGGTTGAATTCTCATATAACAATAGCTATTAGGTCAGTATCAAAATGGCTCCTTTCGAAGCTTAATATGGTCGTTCATGTCGATCACCTATATGTTGGATTGAGTCAGGTGATAGACTGGTCCTTGGACCAGATATGATTAAAGAAGCCACAGAGAAAGTAGATTTTATTCGAAAGAAATTGATAACTGCTTAAAGTCGTCAGAAGAGTTATTATGACCGCAGAAGAAGAGATTTGGAATTCTAGGTTGGAGATTCTGTATTCCTAAAAGTGTCTCCAATGTGTGGAGTATTGAAGTTTGCGAAGACTGGTAAGTTAGCACTATGGTATATTGTTCCTTTTCCTATACTGGAAAGGATCGGTCCTTTAGCTTACCGGGTGCAGCTACCCAGTTAGTTATCTAGCGTGTATGATGTGTTTCACATTTCTAACCTCCAGAAATATGTGCACGATCCAGACTATATTATTGAAAAAGCTGCTCAACAGGATTTGGAAATCACACCAAATCTGGCAGTAAATTGAGAACCAATAAAGATCATTGATCGTGATGAAAAGCAGCTGGGGAATAAAATTGTGAAAATAGTTAAAGTGCAATGGAGTGGCGATCCAAAGGACCGTGCTTGGGAAATAGAGGATAGCATGCAGAAGTCCTATCCCAATTGTAGAATGGATATTCCAGCGTGATTGGCAAGCCACTTCTCTATCTTTTATATATTCATATAATTCCTTGTCCATCGTTCTCTCTCTTTCAAATCTCAAGGATGAAATTTTCTTAAATTTTTAACGGTTGACATTCCAGTTAGCCACGATGACCCATCGCGGGTACCTAAGATTGGATCACAACTCAACCCCTCGATGATCGATCTTACTGATTTCCTTCGAGCAAATCTGGATGTTTTCACTTGGACACATTCCGATATGTGCGGGATTTCTCCCGCCATTGCGAGTCATACGTTGAATATAGACCTGAAATACATGCCGGTGAAGCAAAAAAGGAGAGGCTTGAACCTGGGGAGATCCGATGCTCTCAGAGAGGAGGTGGACAAACTCAAAACCAATGGGTTCGTCTGCGACACACTCTACCCAGAATGGGTCTCTAACTCCGTACTAGTGAGAAAAGCGAATGGGAAATGGAGAACCTGTATTGACAACTCAGATTTGAACAAGGCTTGCCCCAAGGACAGCTTCCCTTTACCCAAAATTTATCAACTGGTCGACCCAACGGCAGGACACGAGTTATTGTCATTCATGTTTGCATATTCGAGATACAATCAGATCCCGATGCATATTTTAGATCAGGAACACAATAGTTTTGTTACGGACATTGGACTGTACTATTATTAAGTGATACCTTTTGGATTGAAAAATACGAGAGCAACTTATCAACATCTGGTGAATCGAATGTTTAAGGACCAAATTGGTAGGACAATGGAAGTCTATGTAGATAACATGCTCGTGAAGTTATGGCAGTCAAACGACCACATTCGAGACTTGGTGGAAATGTTTAATGTACTCAGGTATTACGGAATGAAAATCCATCCTCTGAAGTGTTCCTTTGACGTTGTGTCAGGAAAGTTTTTGGGTTTCATTGTTATTGCACGGGGAACTAAAGCTAACCCAGAAAAGATTCTGGCTATTCGAGACATACAAGTGCCCAGAACTATAAAACAAGTACAAAGCCTAAACGAAAAAGTAGCCACGCTAAGTCGATTCATATCAAGAGTGACAGACAAGTGTATTCCTTTCTTCAATGTGATAAAGTAAGGGAAGAGAAATTTTGAATGGACTCCCAACTACGATGATGCATTTCGAGCTTTGGTAAGACATTTGGAAAGTGTCCCGGTGCTGTCAAATCCTATAGACCATGAAGTGTTGAATGTATACTTGGCCATATCTCAACATGTCATCAGTACGGCCTTGGTTCGTGAGGAGGACCGAGTTCAAAAGCCAGTGTACTATGTTAGTAAACATTTAACGGGGGCAGAAAGAAATTATTCTAAAATTGAGAAACTCGCCTACTACTTGGTGATTGCATCATGCAAGCTTCATTCGTATTTTCAGGCACACCCGATCAGTGTTTATATGGATCAACCCTTGCGACAGGTACTCTAACGACCAAAAGCCTCTGGAAGGTTGTTAAAATGGAATATTGAGTTAAGTCAGTTTGATATCACCTGCCTGACACGAAGGGCCATACATGGCAAGCGCTAGCGGACTTCATTGCTGAATTTACCATATCAGACGAACCAAACAGTGATGATGTTATTCCCTCTATTCGATGGAAACTATACACTGATGGGGCAACTAACGACCGTTGTTCTAGGGCTGGTGTAATTCTTGTGACTCCCGAAAATCGATCAATTTGTTGTGCTTTGAAGCTCGATTTCCCAGCTACGAAGCTGAGTATGAAGCATTGGTTGCTGGCTTGAAACTTATCAGGGAACTTGAAGTGAAATCGGTTGAAATCTTTTGCGACTCGCAATTGGCGGTGTTCCAAGTGGGGGAGATTATCAAGCAAAGGGGCAGATGCTTGCTCCGTACCTCGTTCAGGTTCAAGAACTATTGGCAGATCTTGAATATTATGGTATTTCGCATGTCCCGCATGAACAAAACAGGGAAGCCGATTCACTGACGAAATTCGCAAGTACTGGTGATGCACAGCAAATGGGATTGGTTCCCGTCGAAATCTTACATGCTCCGAGTATAAATGAGATGGAAGTAGATTTTGTGTTAGAAACAGAAGTCGAGAGGGAGTCATGGATAACCCCTTTCAAGCAATACCTGCAACATGGGGTTTTGCTCGAAAGAAAAAACGAAAGAGGACAAGTCATTCGTAACGCTTCACGATACGTAATGCGGGACAAAATAATGTATCGGAAGGGATTCTCGGTCCCCTTACTTTGGTGCATTGCCTATGGTGAGATAAAACGGGTCTTGAAGGAAGTTCATGAAGGAGAATGTGGTGACCATACCTGAGGGCAGACACTAGCAAAAAAGATCCTCAGTTATGGATACTATTGGCCAACTACAAATTGGGATGCTGCAGACTATGTAAGAAGATGTGACAAATGTCAAAAGTATGCGAAAATATCGAGAGCTCCGCCAACGGAACTCACACAAATGGTTAGTCTCTGGCCATTTGCAATATGGGGAATCAATAAAATGGCTCCTTGCCAATCTCGAAAGGTGGTGCCAAATACGCAATAATTATAATCGATTACTTTACCAAGTGGGCGGAAGCAGAGCCTTTGGCTACAATCACCACCAAAAAGGTCATTAATTTCGTTGTGCGAAACATCATAGCCGTTTTGGCCTTCTGCGAACTATCATTACAGACAATGAAACTCAGTTCGAAAGTAGGGAGCTCAAAGAAATCTGTTAAAAGTATGGCATTGAAAAATGATTTGCAGTAGTTGCTCATGCAAAACTAATGGACAAGTAGAAGCCGTAAAAAAATAATCAAATCCATATTGAAAAAACATTTGAAGAAAGCTAGATGCAAGTGGGTGGATGAGCTTCCGACAACACTTTGGGCTTACAGAACCACTCACACGTCCGCGACTGGTCACACTCCATTCACATTGGCATATGGCATGAAAGGTATTATACCCGTGGAATTTGAAGATCCTTCACATCGGGTAACTCATTATGACCCTAAGACGAATCGGGATCTCTTGTTCGAATCACTGAACTTTGTTGATGAAAAACG
This sequence comes from Allium cepa, assembly GCA_030765085.1. NCBI lineage: Eukaryota > Viridiplantae > Streptophyta > Magnoliopsida > Asparagales > Amaryllidaceae > Allium > Allium cepa. The sequence continues at coordinate 255,509,110 of CM060939.1, forward strand.
TGAAGAAGCTTATTTAAGGGCGGCTGCATATAGACACCAAGTCTCTCGATGTTATAATGAAAAAATCCGACCAAGAATTCTTGATGTGGGCGATCTCATTTTGAAGCGAGTGTTTCTGATCCCATCGCATATGAATCTCATGTGGGAAGGTCCATACGTCATTAAACGGAAGCTTGGAGAGTGAACTTTCAAGCTAGCGATCGTCGATGGCGCGACACTCCCTCGAGCATGGAATAGCGAGCATCTGCGATGTTATTACACTTATTTGTTTCCTTTGCATTTAAGTAGCAATCGTTTCTAGTATGTTTATTTGTTATTCTTAGTTTTCAACAGTTAATAAGACAATTCAGTTTGTTTCCATTTGTTATGATCAATAAAGGCTTGAAGCCATCTTTTCCATTAACTATTGATGTTCCGTATGTTACGATCCAGTGATAGAAACTAAATTACATTATTCTGTCTGGTGTATGAACGCGAACATAAACTTCAAAATCTTTAAGTCCCCAGAGCGCAGACTGGAGTACTCTGAGTCCCCAAAGTGCAGACTAGAGTATAAACGACTTAAAAATCTTTAAGTCCCTTGAGCGCGGACTGGAGTACTCTGAGTCCCTAGAGTGCGGACTAGAGTTTAAACGACATAAAAATCTCTAAATCCCCAGAGCGTGGACTAGAGTACTCTGAGTCCTAAGGGTGCAGACTTGAGTATAAACGAATTAAAAATTTCTAAGTCCCCAATGCGTGGACTGGAGTACTCTGAGTCCCAAGAGTGCGGACTAGAGTATAAACGACTTAAAAATCTCTAAGTCCCCAGAGCGCGAACTGGAGTACTCTGAGTCCCCAAAGTGCGGACTAGAGTATAAACGACTTAAAAATCTCTAAGTCCCCAGATTGAGGACTGGAATACTCTGAGTCCTAGAGCGCGGACTGGAGTACTGTGAGTCCCCATAGTACGGACTAGAGTATAAACGACTTAAAAATCTCTAAGTCCTCAGAGTGCGGACTGGAGTACTCCAAGTCCCCAGAGTGCGGACTAGAGTATAAACGACTTCAAAATCTCTAAGTCCCTAGAGTGCGGACTAGAGTACTCTGAGTCCCCAGAGTGCGGACTAGAGTATAAACGACTTCAAAATCTCTAAGTCCCCAGAGTGCAGACTGGAGTACTCCGAGTTTCCAGAGTATAGACTAGAGTATAAACGACTTCAAAATCTCTAAGTCCTCAGAGCGTGGACTAGAGAACTCTGAGTCGCCAGAGTACGGACTAGAGTATAAACGACTCAAAAATCTTTAAGTCCCCAAAGTGCAGACTAGAGTATTCTAAGTCCCCGGAGTGCGAATTAAAAGTATTCTAAGTACCCAGAGCGTGGAATAGAGGATTTATGATTCCAAATTTTTTTGAGTCATATGGAAGTGAACTAAAGCTTATGTAGCTCACAAGATCTTGAATTTCAATTACAAGTTATACAGTAAGCTGGAAAACGAAAATCATTGGAAGTAAAGAAACAAAGTTTTATTCATTAATCCAAAATAAAGTTCCACTACAACTTCTCCTAAACTTGGAGCAAAAAGTCTATCTACAACGGCTATGAAAATAAATAGAAATGATTACATAATCCATGCCTATTTGCGTTGACCAAGGCATGATAACTACCTTTTCGACTTCTTTTCCTTCCTTGGTTTCTTTGAAGACTCCTCTAGGCGTTTTCTCTTGGACGTCTTGCTTGCTAGGGAAGCGGTGCCTTAGGAAGGGAGTGGTACTTCCAGTGGTGAAGTCCCACCGGGGAGAATAACCTTCAGGGGCATGTTCAATGGATCGTCAAGTTCCACCACCTAAGGCTCGACCTTAATATCAGCCTTCTTCTTCCCCTCTTCGTTGACTTATTCCTCTATGCTCAGTTTTGAAGTGTGTTCGGAGGCGCCCGTAATTTCAACTTCATCATGTTCTTCGATGGGCGATGGATTTTCAGATTTGTCTTCGTTAAGCGCCTTGATCACTTGAGCATCAGGCTTGGAGTCTCCCTTATTTGAATTGCCTCTCCTATTTTCTCCTCCTTCTCTATGGCGGCATCGCTCCTTGGAGTTGGCTCGGGATCAGAATGGCATGCATGAAATCATAAGAGACAAATGTTAGAACACATTTACTACTCGCTAAAAACGATGGCCCTTTGAACTCTAGGAAGAAAAGTTATGCACTAGTTTCTGGCCGACTCTCAACTGTTCGGGGATTTTCACCCTCTGGAATAGGAGATAGAGTGTGAATATCAAGTTCGGGCTCCTCTGGGTCATAGACGATATGCTACTCGAAGGGATCAAATGATGGGCAACCAGTCGACTGAATAGGAGGAGGAACTGAGAACTCAGTTCCGAACAGACCGACAGTGTCATTTTTTCCTTTTGATGAAAAAGAGTCCCTTCTATAAAGAGCCTTTGCCGTAGATAGGCCAGAGCGCTCATTCTCACGAAGCACTTCCTTCGCATGAGACTCCTCATCAACTTCTTCAGTTCCCAACTCAACCTTTTTGATTTTTATTTAAGTGTCCCATGCTTCGGCCAAAGATTCGAGGTAACCCTCGCCAAGAAATGTTAGGTTGCGATGCATAAGAACTCGAGCGTTGTATTCATCTATGAGTGGATCAAACATGCACTTAGTTTCCTCCTTACCAGCCTCAGTAGCTGCTTCAAGGCAAGAATCGATTTTCGAAAGCGCCACTCTTTTGCCCTCCTCATGGGCTTCATCCTTCCGTGCTTCAGCCTTGGAGAGCTCCTCATCGAGCTTTGTTTTTAGGAGTCATGTAGCAACAATCTCGTAGCAATATCATTGTGACTCCTCTTGAGCAGCAGTCTTTTCTCCTTTTCTTTGAAGAGTAGCTCCTCCAATTCTTTGACTTATTGAGAGAGGATATCTTTCTCCTTTTGAACGAAGTCTTTCTCTAAGTCTAAGGCGCCACAGCGTTGAACCACTTCATCGATTTCTTTTGTTTGTGTGGCCTTCACGCGATTGATTGCCTCAGCAGTATCTTTAGCGTTCTTTTAGGCGGCCTCAAGTTGAGATTTATATAAGGAAAGCTCTTCATCATAGGCTTTGATAATACCCTTATCATGAATGGCCTCAAGCTTCAGGCGATCGATTTCATGCTTGCGCTCAGTAGAAACTTCAGAAACTTTTTCGGCCAGGTGAACAAACGCATCATGTTGGATGTAGACATCGTTGTTGCAAGCAAAGGCACTTTGTTTAACGTGCCCTGGAATAGGGTAGATCGCAAGAAGAAATTTTAATCCATCAAAGCATATTTTTGGGAATGTGGCTTTAAGCTCGCTAGCTTTTTTTTCTATCGATGGATTGTGTGCAAAGGCTGAGAAAGTTTGTTTAGCCGAAACCACGGACTTCATGATAAGCTCGCGAGATTGCCAAGTGCTTGATGAGCCAGAGTATTGGTGCGAGGAGCTTTAGATTGAGGTCCCCTTTGGGCCGATTTCTCCCTACTATGTTCTGGTTGAGGAGGAGGATCACTGGGGCACGAAGAATGGCTGTAAGTTTTCCTTCTAGGCGACGACGAATCTCGAGGACGATAGTCTCTATCGCTGTCGTCGTCTCTATCTCAGCATTTACTGGACCCCGAGTCTTGGCTAGAATGATGGAAGATAGAGGACCCACGAAGGCGGTTGAATCCGTGAGAGCGTCCCGTATCACCTGCGTAGAAATTAAGTAAGGATGAATTAGCACGAATAATACGATGGCTGAAGTTTAAGTGTAGGGTGAAGTGTAAGTGTTCGTGTGTGCCCTAGTGATTCCTCCGATGGGCTGGTTTCTTTTGCTTTACTAATTGGGGGTGACTCTCTATGTCAACCGACCGAATCACCTACGTCGCCTTTCGTGGGCGAGTTAAGCCCCATATCTTCCAGGTCGTTAAAACCATAATTCAGCAAATCATTGTGGACGATCAGGTCTGAAAGAACTTTAAGTGAACCCTCTAGATGTTGGGGAGAGGACTCTTTCTCAACCGGGGTAATTGTCACTTTCGAGGTTCCGTCCACTGTCTTCTTTCTTAGTTTGTAAGCTAGTTTCTTTTTTCTCTTTGAAGGAGGAGGTGGTTCATCAATGCTAGGTGACTCAACCACCGGTTTCAATATAGGTTTTATATTCTCACCCGGCACTTCTAGCACCCCAGTTTCTCTAATCTCACCCTCCTCGGATGTGTCGGGGCACCACTTGTAGGAGGCACTGAAGGTCCGACAAGTTTTTACCCTTCTTCGGCGTGGATCTAGTTATAGTAGGACCGGATGGAAGATTCATTCGATGACCCTCCGCCAACAGTCCGAACTTTGAAAGCGGTTCAATGGAGATAACAGACTTGATCTCCCAATCTCCCATTGGAACAGCCCGAATGGCCTGACGGCCTCGGAATACCTGGTACCTTCGGGGCATGGGCTGATACATGTTAAAATTGAAAGAAGTTTAGAAACAATCCACTTCGTGCTTTGGACAAGTATTGGTCCGGACATGGAACTTACTCCCTTCTAGCCATCTTCTTGCAAAGCCTGGGTGGCAGCGTACGTACAACCATTCCTGCTTATATTGGGTGAATTTACTCCATGCCGTATCTGACACTTGGAGCGTGGACCGAGGAATATGAAAGATGTGCTATCTGATCGTCTTTTGAAGCAATAGATGTAGCGGATGTCACTAGGAGTAGGGAGCCTAAATAAAATGCTCATAAAGAGAATACAAGTGCCATAAATGAACGCATGACTATTGGGATGAAGCCGTGTCGGGGTGATCCCAATATTTTGTAGCACTTCGTGGATAAAGGAGTTGAATGATGGCACGCTACCGACCCAGCACATGAACTGTTGCAAGCTGTATATCCGGTTGGGGGCAGATGAGGACGATCTCGTCCCGATGGAACTAATACGTCATCAAAAGGGATTTGGTGAATCGAACATAGCCGGCGAAGCTCGGTTTCATTGATTTTTGAAGCGTGGGAATCAATAGGATTATCTAGAATAACAGCTCCGTTTATCACATCAGGAGCCGAGTCAGTAGTTGCAGCGGGTGGGTTTGGGATATCCTGAGTAGGAGTTGTCGACGGATTTGAAGTTCCCACTAATTCCTGCTGGGAACTTGGCTCATGTTTATCTAAAACCGTGGCGGTGCTCGACTTTTAGGCATCCTCAACGAGCGTCGAATTTGGGTAAATACCTGTTTGAACTATACTTGAAAGTGCAATCAATATTAGATATAATGACAGAAATATTCCCCCTATGTGGTGTGTACTAGTGCAATCATTCAAGCATAAGTGTGAAAGAGTTAAAGGTTTAAAGAGTTGTACAGTGTGATTGAGCCTTACACTATCGTCTTCGAAGACCATCATTGCTGACCGTCCCGAAGAGCTTGTCTTATGATCGGTTATAGGGATCCTGGAATTGGGCATTGACATCATACATTGAAGGCTGTTATTTACTTTGGCTAAGTTGAATACATGTTTACATTTTGTTAAAGCCGTGAAGTTGTTAGCCCAAATCGGCTATATATGCTCATGTGCTTAAGTTCTTTTCATTGTTCGTTGTTCTACGGTTAGGCATGGGAGTATGCGGTCTTGACATATGCTATGTTCAATTGGAGATGGTCTTGAATTATCAATCCGAACCCAAGGCCTAAGGCCGATCGTATCTCTAAGCCTACACAAACAAGCTACCAAACGACCTCCTCGATCGACACACCAACCACTCACTCTTCTCTCTATCACTCTCTCGTCACCGAACGACTTAGTGGGACTGTATCAAACCACACTCGCTCGGTATGCCGAACCACCCTTGTGGATTTTCACCGACCTGTACAGTCACACTCGAATGACTGACCCACGCCCATTCCTCTATCACCGGACGCTATCACGATGACTTGTACCTAGCTACTACTTATCAAAAAACCGATTCACACTACTACCCTAGACTTTTGACGAGCTATAACAACTCCCTCAATGCCGAGTGACACTCTCTCTAAGGATGCCAAGTCTCTCTATAGCATAACCCCTAACAAGGCCGCACCGCTCTTATAAAAAATATGAATTCGCATTTTCTCTGATAACCGACCTGCTCCCAACAAAAATTTTCTGACCTGTTTCCCCTCTAAAAGTTTGCCAACTCCACGTCCTTGGTATCCACGTCGTTGACCTTAAAATTGACACCACCACTTCGTCTAGTAATCCTAAAACCACGTTCCTATATCCCCTTCTCACTCCTCGCCGCCATCTCCTAACAAACCTACAAACTCGGATTTCGAACAAGACTCTGAACTAAGGAGGGTGGACTGAATGAGGAATCTGTACCTATAAGAGAAGCTAGAAGCTTTTGAGGTTTGTAGGACTGCAGGCTGGGGATTGCTTAGATTGGAAGATGTCTGGAGTTGCAAGATAGGATGTTAGAATTTAAATAAGGGGAAGGACAAGTGTGATGGTGAACAAGGGTTGAAGGAAAACGAGTTGGTAGGCTTGTAAGAAGAGAAGTGAGGAGAAAGAACTGGAGTGCAAATTTTTATATGTGAGAAGGGGGAGGTGAACGGGCCTTAATCGTTAGAACCGGTCAGAATATCTCAGTTGTCGGTAAGAAAGCATACTGAGCGACGATGAGTAAACCAAACAAGTGGTTCGACGCTCGTACACGACCGATCCGTGGTAAAATAGGATACGATAAATAATAATAATAAATAGAATGATGAGTATATGTAAATGATGTTAAAATGAAGTAGAGAACATATATATACATATTTGCATATATAAATATGTGCACGTATAATGTTCGGAAAATCCACCGTGATTCAGCCCTTAGGAGGTTGTATTCAACCAACTTTTGAAAAGTTGAAAATGGGACTTAAATGACAGACGATTATCAGTCCGAATGAGCTAGCTACTTGGCGGATTCAAAGCACGTCATGTTGATTCACACGACATACTTTGGAGGGCAAATGTTACCCGGTTGCTTGGTCCGGCTACGAGATGCTAATCATTGAGTTTCTTGGTTGAATCTAAGTGAAACTGGAGCCAGTGAAAGAGTGACTTGAATTGAGAAGCTTGGCATATATGCATCGTTCAGCATATAAGTTTCGTTCGGCCTGAAAACACCGTTCGACCTATAAGTTTCGTTCGGCCAGATACATCACTCGGCCTCAATATGTGGTTCGGTCGAGGAAGGATGGCATGTTTTGCCCAGTTAAAAGAAAGGTGTTGTTGGAAACTCAGTGAAGATCGTTCGGCAATCTTCATTCGACCAACGTTTCTCGGCAAGGGTGGCTCGGCATTGGGGAGTTCAGCATGGATGCCTTAGTCACATGCCGCTCGGTCATAATGGGAAGGCTACGTGGCTCGGTGGGGAAGGCTACGTGGCTCGGTGACCCCTCGATCGGCATTGAAGAGAGGATTAAGCGGCTCGGCCGTGGGGTGTTCGGCATGGACGCCTTGGCCATTTCGACTCGGCAAGCATCCATCGGCAAGAGTCACATGGCTAGCACCATTCGACAAGGCCTCGCTCGGCAAAAGTCGCTCAGCAACCACCGTTCGATATGCCTGGTTCGGCATACAGAAGTTGTCTATTGTAGGCCGAGGTATCTTGTCGTTAGGCCTGCGTAGGAAGTCCGATCTATCTTCGTCTATAAATAGAGAGCAGGGGCGCAGTGTAAAGGGACATTTTTTCGAGAACACTGGGAGACTCTTCCATTTTCAAGACTCATTTCTTTTCTATTAAATTTTGAATTCAAGTTGTTGGTGTGCGGATTGTATCTGTATTCAATTGATTGAAGAAGTAATAAAGATTACATTAACAGTGGACAAAGGCAGTTATGTCGAACCACTATAACTCTGGCGTTCTCGTTTTTTAATGTTCTAACTACATTCTATTGTGCTATTTCTCTGTTTTAATTTACCTTATTCATTAATCTCTCTACACAATCTTATTCAAGGGTGTTAGTGACCAATTTTGATGCTAACACTACGTTATCCTTCTTTCAAGTTGGCCGCATATGCAATCAATTTACAATTCATATTTTTATGTTATTTTAATGATTTTATTTGTAAAATAAAAGTAAAAAAGCCACATGTTCGGCTGCATCTTAGATACATGAACATCTTGGTGCCGATCCATAGGAGATGTTTCTAATACTAAATTTTGCCAATTTGTGAATATGGCGGCAAATCATAATGGTAAGACATTTAACAAATGGTTAGAAATTCCTACTTTAGCATATTTAATAGCTATGTGTTCAAAAATGTTAGAAATTCCTACTTAGCATTTAAGCTAAATCTTTTCTAGTACGCTGTTGCAATATCAAGTAGAAAAGAATCTCTTTCACAAATGTTAAATGGCTGTAGAATGATTTATATTGTTTTTAAATTTTCCATGGTCTCTAAAATAGCAGAATTTTTTTTGGCATACGTTTAAGGGAATCATAATACTGAATATATTTGGTTCAGAAAATACTATTGCATTAGTCATCATTGATCAAATTGTTACTTACAAGGATAGATTTTATACAGTGATGAAGAGCTCTAGATGTATTCAGTTCTTTATCGGCCCAAATCCTGTGATGGCACTATACATATATGGACTCATTTACTTGTTAACAAGTCTTTTAGCTTGGTCTATTCGAGACCATGCTCACCCTGTTGTCTTTGATATGCACAGTAAGTACACTTCTTCTTCTTCTTCTTCTTCTTCTCTTTTCTTTTTTCTTTAAACACAATTTTTTTATCCGTTAAATTGATTTATTTTTTATGTGTTTTCATGTTGAATATGTTCAGAACTGAAAGAATGTGAGCGAGCTCGTTTGTGTTTGGGTGCAGAAGGGGTTCTTCGCATCAGTTTTAGCTTACTTTATTGTTTATACATTTGTAGTTTTTATAAAAATACTAAGGCTGAAGCAAAAAATATGCTCTTGTTATAATATAATTGTGAATATGCTATATACTGGTTTTTATTTAGTCCCACATCGTGGGATTAGTTCTATCCCAAGCTCCTAGGCCTTTATATAAAGGTGCTAATGTAATGAAAATGAATTTACTAATCTCTGAATGAATTAATTGTTCTCTCTAATGGCTTCTGCTTTCTTTATTTTATAACACATTATCAGCACGATCTCTAAGTAAAAGGAAAATTTCAGATCTGATTATAAATCTTCAAAGCGGTAAGCTATTTCTGATCTGATTAATCAAATCTATCGGATATCATTATATTAATTTTATTTCTTTTAGATCTCATTGCATCATTGATCTAATTATTTGGATCGACTCTATTTGTACAACTTATTTTTGTCCCTGTATTTTAGATCTCGTTTTGTTGCAGATCTTATATTTTTTTTCTAATTTTTCAGATCACTTGTAGATTTTAGTATCATGTTCAAATGATATATATTTTAGATCTGTAGATTTTAATCGTCAGATCTCTTATTAATTTTTATTAACGTATATCCATTTTTTGTGATAATTTTGAATTTGATCTGAAACTAAAATTGTTTCATAGACTAAAATGTAATTTTAGACCTTATTCTATTAGTATTCTTTTTAGATCTTATCTATCATATCTAATTTTCTAGATTTCATTATATATATATATAATCTTATAGAGCTTGCTCTATAAATATTATCATTTTAGATCTCAATTTATCGTAGATCTAAACTTTTAGATCCCATTCAATTGTTTGGTAAAAAAAAGGTTTTTATTTTGAAATTTTTTTGTTTGGATTTCGGTTTGAATGAGGACTATAGGAATGATTTTGCTACATGATTTATATTTCCAAAAAAAATATTTTATTGTTTCTTAGAGAAACAAATAGAAGGATAATACGTATCTAGAAGATCGTATTAAGTTTATATGAAAGAATAGGAACCTGCGGTTCATTTATGCGAAGGTGAAAGATTAAAGCTTTCATAAGCTGAAATAAAGCCTTGAAAAAAATAAGCGAGCAATTCCAGAAGAAGATGTTGATATGTCCAGAAGGCATAACATAAAAACAATATGCTGGAATAACATTACAAATGTGGTAAATACTATTACCTTGAAGAGAAATAGTATTATGATTCTCATGTTTGAATACAATTATGAAGAGTCCTCTTGTTTCATTATGTTTATTTAATATTGGAGACCTGAAGTTCTCAAATAAAATTTATGCATATGAGTTTGTGTTCCTAAAAAAAGGGGATTATATATCAAAACTCTATAAATTTGAGATGTGAAGCGTTGAATTATTGGAAATGCTAATTAGGATTATGTTAAATTCTAACCATGTTTGCAATCAAACCTAAAGTTTGATAATGAAAATCAAGTTGTACCATTTAGGATCTAAAGTACTAACCAAAGACTTTACTTTAAAGTAAAATCGGAACCTGAAGTTCTAAAAATATTTGCCAATAGTATTAACTACTAAACCAAATAAATGTATAGAAATTTGTTCACTCCAGAAGTGGTGATAATAATAATATTAAAAAAAATCTCTAGAAGAGATTTGTATATTTAGTAATGATAAAATATCTCTAGAAGAAATTTGTTGATATATTTGGAGCTTTTATTAAACCAAATAAATACATAGAAATATATCTACTCTCCCGCTCTCTTTCTTTTTAATAGAAAATAAGGTGTTCTAACAGGAAGTTTATTTTCTAATTTTTTTCCTCCTTCCATTCATCCAATCATGCATTTCAAAAGGTAAAACATGTAATAGATCAAGTTTATTTCCTTTGGCTCATCAGGTAAGTATTTTGGATTCTTCATAAAATGAATGTTAACATGTGATGTACAAATTTTCTCTCTCCGTACTTACAATATGTAAATAGCGCATATATTAATTCATATATTAATCGTTAGCAATTAATAAATCAATAAATAAAATTTATTGATTAATGAGAATGATCCAACAAAGATGTGTTTGAATGCTTCATACATTTATTCTTCTTTTATATCTCTTATCGTAGACAAGGATCATAACGTATATACATCGTATATATTTCTGTCTCTCACTATTGCAGTTGTTATGAATTAATAAATGGTATTTAATACTACATATTCATATTCTTAAATCTGCCTTTATTATAAAAATAAACATGATAAAGTCAGCATAATTTTTGATTATAATTCATCATTTCTCCACCAATCAATCCATATATCCATATTTCCAAGGGTAATTTTGGATTTTTAAGGAAATTAATGAATGAATAAATGAGATTGGATCTAGATTTGTCAAAAGGATGTAAATAAGAAATTATAGTCGCTTTTATAGATAATATTTGGTTGTCTTTTACTATTTTGCAGTAATGTTTTTCTTTCTTTCACTATAACTACTATTAGATATGGATTCTTATTTTATGAAATGCATTGATTATATACCTATGAACAATATTTTGATGCTTATGCATTTTTATTTCCACTTATAGTTGGTAACAGCCAAGCTTGAATTTAAAGCTTTGGATATATTAGGAGATAACGTTTTGTCATAGATATTGGATGCTGACATTCAATTACAATCTCAATGCTTAGAAAATGCTATTAAAAATAATAATAATATGTCCTAGTAGGATAAAACAAAGGCTCTTATATTTTTAAGGTGTCATATCCACGACAACCTTAAAATAAAACATATAATTGAAAAAGATCACCTTTACTTGTGGTACTCCCTGAAGAAGTGTTATGACCACTAGAAGATGGTCACACTTCCAAGCACTAGACAGGAGTGGTTGAACCTAAAGTTTCAAGACTTTAAATCTGTTAGGAAATACAATTCCTTTATATTTAGAATTACTTCTAAACTGAAATTGTATGAAAGGATTGTCTGGTAATACTAACATGAAGTTAGATCATGTCTTCAAAGGTATTGATGAAATCTTCATTAATGATGAAAATCTAAGTGCAATAATAAATGATATGGTCGAATTGATCAACTAGTAGCAGCTTGAAGTCCGCTATGTGGATTTTGTTTTATTTTACTTTAGTTTAGTAAATCATGTTGAAGTTGGTTAAACCCAAGTTTTGATAATTTTTGGGTGTGTTTGCCAAACTATATATTTGAAGAAGTACATTTTAATATTCTCCAGAAGAGATAACCTATATGACATACTCTTGAAGAGATGTTTTATGATTTTTATATTGCAAAATCCAAACATCCTTGAAGAGATGTTGTAGAATTATTTCAATTATATAGAAAAAGATATTGAGTATTGATGACATCCCAAAAACAGTGCATATAAAGTATCTTTAGAAGTGATATGTACCACTCTAGAAGCGGTGTTTATAAAATATCCCCAAAAGTGATATTATATCATCGTATAGCACCATAAAAGAATTGCCTATAGAATATTGTCAAATATGATATAACACTTCAAAAAGTAATGTAAATAAATTACCTAAAATTCAATCGTCTATTGTCATGGACCCGTAGCTCCATTAGACAAATTTAGAAGCATATAGTGATATGTAACCTTTTACTTTTCAGAACTTATGATGAATCAAATGTTATATGCACACGTATTCTTGAATAAATATCTTTAGATATGCTCCTGAAGAGATTATCTATATGTCGTATCATAATTTTCGCTAAAGCTATATAAATATGATCTTGAACAAACCGTTATGTGCAACCAAGATAATTCCTTATTTTTATAACATTTGAAGGGTCCGAAAGAGCCCATATAGGATTAACAAATGGTACATATATCTTATTTCAAAATACATTATACTCAAGAAAACTTAAAAGAAATTTGTTGAGTTTTGAGGATATATAAATGAATAGCTACCATATTGAAACTATAATAAAAACATCAAAGAATATTTTTGCGTTGTTTCTAAAATTGAAAGCCAGAAGCTTATTTTAGAAAATTTAGTATAATTTCAACTGGATTATATTTCATGAAAATTGGGCATAATTGAATCTCATATTTAAACATGAGCCAGAAGCTCACAAATATCACTTAAATGCATCTTATCAATTGATAAAAGAATTATCCTCTTATCATTAATATGTATGGTGTATTTGTTAGTAGTATTGTGATAATGGATCAAAATGAGAATCGAAAGATGATTATCATTTAATGTGACAATGTTTGTCAACATTGAGGGGGAGGATAAAGCGATACAAGTTTATTTTTATATTCAGTGTTAATTATTTGTTAAAATATACAATGATGCAAAATATTAAGTAACTTGAATAATTATCAATAATATCCCTGGTAGACTTTCTCCAATATAGATTTAAATCTGTGAAGAATCAAAATGCGTAAACCACATCTGAAATATGGTACAAAAGTCAGTTTGAAATAATTTTGGAGTAAGTAATAAAGATGTCAAATAAAAGAGATGAGTGTTCTTGAAGAAACACTTAAGGGTGCTCTTGAAGAGACTAATGACATGATTATCAAATTACTCTAGAAGTGGTTTAGGTACCTAAAACATGATAATTAAAGAGATCTCAATAAATCATGTCTAGAACTGACAAAGAAATAATCATCGATGATAAATTTATAAGTAATAAAGCGCTTGTGTTTATAAAAAGATTAAATATCTTGAATTAGGGGAAACATGACTGGCCATCATGAATCCTTTACCAATAGATAAATATGGACATGTAGTCCACAAAGTAGCGAAAGTACTTGAAATGCTTAATATACCCCGAAGGTATAAATATGGTTTGAATCATATTAAATGATGGAAGTATACAAATTCCTGAAGAATATAAATAACTTTTGTGGTTATAAAGAATGCAAAGAACAAGAAGCATAAATTACAACCTATTTTGAGTATTGTTGTAATGAAATCTTGATATAATTCATGATGAGTAGATTACTTCCTGCTTTTAAGTATTGTTGTAATGAAACTTTTAATATACATCGAAATGTTAGTTGCGATATGCAAACATTATTCCCAAAGAATACAAATAACTATGATGATTATAAAGAATGCAAAGAACATGGAATGTAGACTACAACCTTCTTCTAAGTATTGTTGTAATGAAAATCTTGATGCACTTTAAGATGAGTAGATTACTTCATGCTTTTAAGTATTGTTGTAATAGAACTTTTAATATTCATCAAAGATGTAGTTGCAATATGCAAAACTGATTTGAAGCATAAAAATGAAAAAACATGATGTGTTTTTCATAAAGGTAGCAAACAAAATGCATAAAATGCAAATCATATTTGGATTGGAAATTTTGATTGTATCAAAGGAAACTATTAATAAATTGTATTGTTAATGAGATACATATTTATGGATCCATAAGTATCTACAACTAATATAAGTTATCGAAAGACGAATACGAATTCAGAGGAAACTTTAAATCAGGAGGAGCATCCATAAGTATTTTATAATGCACTCTTTTCCCTTAACTAAGATTTTTCCCACTGGGTTTTTATTAGTAAGGTTTTAATGAGGCATTATCTTGATCCAGAAGTATCAACTCCCTAGTAACATTTGAAAATAAGTTACAATATACTCTTTTCCCTTATTTAAGATTTTTCCCACTGGGTTTTTCCTACCAAGGTTTTAACGAGGCATTGTCTTAATTTAGAAGAATCAAACGTATTTTCAAGAAATAACATCCAAATATATGTTATTTAAGTTAAATTGTATTTTTATCCTCGACTAAAGTTTTTCCCATCGGGTTTTCCTTTGTAAGGTTTTTAATGAAGTATTATATTGATCCAGAAGTATCAAACTCTATTTGATTCTGTAAATTATTGAAATATCTCATACTACATTGTGCTCTTTTTCCTTCACTTAGATTTTTCCCACGAGGTTTTTCTTAGTAAGGTTTTAATGAGGCAATAGTTTGATCCAGAAGTATCAAACTTCATTTGAAGAAATGAGAAAATAAGATATGTCATTATTGTGACGGCCCACCTCTATACCCACGCTAGCCAAGGACACTACAGGGTAATGCCGTCAACTAGCGCGGAGAATAAGGCTGTTGAGGAGCGATCATCCGTGTAATTGCTTTGTGCGAATATCGATATGCCAGATAAAAAGATAGAATCCGACATACCGATGCAAACTCAATGCTACTACACAGTGGCTATAATATATTCGGAAACGAATATAGAAATACCATAACATAAATCAGTCACAAAAGTTCATATCTCAATGGCGGAAACAGATATGAATATTACATATGAAAGTGTATATCAGAGTGGTGGTCAAACATGATCCACAATAACACAAAAGAATAGTTACAAGTGCAACACAAAAGAATAAGTATACACCAATGAGTCTATATCTCAAATGTATACAACCAAAAACTACTAATCTAAGTAGTTAGCCAAAAGTCAGGATAATAATCCCAAATGAGAAGTCAAGCAGAAGCACCTGTAACATCTATGTTGACCCGAGTATTATTTAATAAGAAAATAATAAACGGATCGGTCTAACTATAAATATCAGATAAAATGATATAGAATAAGAGATATGACAAAAATGTAAGATGACCATAAAGCCATACTATGATAAGTATGCAATTGAAAATCAACCAGAGATTTATTAATATCACAAGAATCTTCTCAAAGATCAAAAAATGTCATACTCTTTAGTTTTATTCACCAAGTCACAAATATCGACATCATATCGATGTCAACCATAAAAGATGGTGGATCACAAACTCTAGAAATCATCAATAGAAATCCAGAAATCACAAAAAGGGGGAGGCCTATCACAAAACGGGAGCATGAAAACTCACCAACACGTGTATCACAAACGGGACGCTATCCCATGATCGCTAACCATAGAGTCGGTTCATCGACGTAGTACAATATCGGTACGCCCAAGGAACCTGAAACTCGAATAATTCGGAACAACGATGTAGTACAACGGTACGCCCGATGATCCTGATAAGCTAGTGCAACAGCGTAGTACAAAGGTACGTCCGATGGACCGAACTCCATAAAAGAACATGGGTCGCTAGCCCACAAAAATTGAGTCGAAACTCCAAATAATACATAGGTCGTTAGCCTATAAAAGAAATGAGACGAAACTCAATAATACATAGGTCGTTAGCCTATAAAAGAAATGAGACGAAACTCAATAATACATAAGTCGTTAGCCTATAAAAGAAATGAGACGAAACTCAAAAAAATGAGGTACCGTCCCCTACGTGGACAAAGAAACATAGCATATCGCTAGTCTAAATCACAAAATGATCATCATCGATCACCAAGAAGTGTCAATTACACTAAGCTGGTAAATATATGAGCTTAGCTTCATGTCGCATAACCACTAGCTTAACTTAAATATTTACTAACAAACTGTAAGTCTCCACTCGAAAATTGTCACAAGAAATTCAATCGAACAAGTCCAAGAATTAGCCGACGAAGTAAATGCAAGCGTTTCATACCACTTGTTTTACTAAGCCGTTTAATTAGATTTCCCATACGAGTGAGGTAAAGGTTTATATATACTAATAAATTGGAAAATGGTTTAAGAAACGAGCTTTGTAATAAAATAGTGTTGAAATCGCTTTAATGAAAGAGTTTTGATATTTACAACTAGTATAGAAAACCTTTATATTTTTAAAGTGACAAATCACAAAAAATGATTGTAGAAACAATCAATCACTAAAATTCACATACGAAGACGTGAATAAATTCCAAAGAAATCGATATCAAATCCATCAAAATGGATATTTCGAAAAATCCCAAAGAAAATATCATCAAAGTCAATAATAGATGATAACAACAAAAGGGAATCAACATGAATCGATAAAAATTGGAATTCTTAAATAAAATAGGCAAGCAGGCAAAACACAATATATTCAGAGATCTGAAACATTTGGTTCAGACATCTGAAACTGGAAAATAAGAAGTTTTCCAGAACATAATTTAGATGTCTGAACCCTATATTTCAGACGTCTGAAATAGGTGTTTTTTTGCCTTTTTCCTTTCTGTTTGAAATCAAGCCAATTCAGACGTCTGGAATTTTGATTCAGATGTCTGAATACTGGGGAATAAAAATTTCCAGTATAATATTCAGACGTCTGAAATAAGGATCCAGACATCTGAAACTGTGGTTCTGGGCATTCCCTGAACCTCGACCAAAAAATGGCCAAATGAATATCGAAAGCGATCGAACGAGCAAATGACGACTAAGGATTTACGCCAGGCGACAACCCAGCCTTAACGGCTCTTCGATACGTCTCAAATATCAATGTCCAAATATCCATAATAGGATTTTCATAGATTTTGATTTCAAAACACCAAAAATTGGAATATACACCAAATCAATCCAAACCAAAATCAATTGCACAAAAATAAGTGTTAGGAATTCATACCTAACAATCGAAGATAATCATAGACTAAGATGTGAGATAAAAATCTCACCTTTAAACCTAAAACTATGAAGAACAAGCTATAGAGCAATGGCAAGAACAATCAATCTTCAATTCCAACCTAAAGATCTTGAATCTAAGCTTAAAAGAAAAACATTTCCTAAATTAGGTTTAGGAATTTCTGAAATTGGTAAGAGAATGAGTTGGAGAAGAAGAAGAGGAGGCTTACCAAAGCTTCTTCTATAAATTTGGAACTAGAACTTGATTTGCAAATGGAAACTAGGGCTTGGAGTTTTAATTTCCCATTCCTCTCTCCGTTGTTGCTAAAGCTTGAGTATTAGGAAATAGAAATGAAGTAATGAAGAGAAGAGGGGTGAAGCTTGGGTCTAATGGGCTGAAACAAAACCAAAGCCCTAAGTGAAAAAGTAGCAAAATTCCACTAACTCCAAACATATTAAAGTTTATACTCAAAAAGTTCGCAAACGTCATTTTGAACTCAATGGGGGTGGTCTCGAGTCCTAATTCGACTGTTTGAAAAAAGTAGCCTTTCGGACACTAATCCGACTAACGATGAATTATTTTAAATAAAATATTTAAATATTCAATCGTAAAATATGCGGGTTGTTACAGACTCCCCACCTTAAAGAAATTGCGTCCCCGCAATATTTAAGAAGAAAATATAAAGTAACAACCATAAAAGCATATTCAACACAAAAGAAATTTGAAAATAAAAAGTCCACCTCAAAGTGTGCGAGAAACTAAGTCCGGATGTGTTCGCTCGATGAATTCTCTAGATTCCCAAGAGCAATGCTTAGGATTTGAGGACCATTGAACTTTCATTAGTGGGACATCTTTATTTCGAAGACGTTTGACTTCCGAAGCAATAATTCGAATAGGATGTTGCTCATAAGTTAAATTAGACGAAACTTCAATTTCTTCCACAACACCGGGCTCAAGAATAGAATCGGAATCTCGAGGGCATTTCCATAATTAAGAAACGTGAAACACGTCATGAATAGCAGAAAATTGAGCCGGTAATAAGAGGCGATAAGCCACGGGACCAATACGTTCGGTGATGGGAAATGGACCAATATATCGAGGTGCTAACTTTCCCGATCGACTGAAACGTACAACACCCTTCATAGGTGAAACACGAATAAACACAAGATCTCCCACGGAAAATTCTAATTTTCTTCTTCGGTTATCGACATAGGATTTTTGTCTACTCTGGGATTCTTTCATCCTATGACGAATGAGATCAATCTTTTCTGTGGAATCACGAATAAAGTCTGGACCTAAAACCAGCCTCTCACCGGTCTCAAGTCAACAAGAAGGAGAACGGCATGGCCTTCCATAGAGTGCCTCAAAAGGTGCCATACCAATACTAGATTGGAAGCTATTATTATTGGAAAACTCAACGAGAGCAATATGATCTTCCCAACTTCCACCAAAATCAAGAACACATGCACGAAAAGATCTTCAAGAGTTTGATTCACATGCTCGGTTTGTCCATCGGACTGAGGATGATAAGCGGTGCTAAAATTAAGCTTCGTTCCCAAAGCTTTTTGAAGACTCTTCCAAAATCCACTAGTAAACAATGGATCACGATCACTAACAATAGAAGTAGGAACTCCATGTAATTTAATAATTTCTTTAATAAAGAGATTGGCCAAAAGAGGAACGGTTCGGTTAGACCGAACGGGAATAAAATGGGCGGATTTAGTAAGTCTATCAATAATCACCCATAAGCTATCATGACCCGAACGAGAACGGGGAAGGCCATCTATAAAATCCATGGAAATTTGGTCCCACTTCCAAATTGGAATTTCTAAAGGTTGCAATAACCCACCGGGCCTTTGATGCTTGGCCTTGACTAGTTGGCAAGTAATGTAACGCTTAACAAAGTTAGCAATATCAGATTTCATTCCATCCCAATAATAAATTCGCTTCATATCCGCGTACATTTTACAACTACCGGGATGAATGGTAAATTTAGAACGATGAGAATCTTCTAAAATGTCTTTACGAAGATCACTAATATTTGGCACGATAAGTCTACCAAATTTTCGAATACCGCCACGAGAATCAATATCAAAGTATCTCAAACTTTTAATACCAATTTTATCCCTACAACATTGGTTAAGAAGAGCCAATTCGGGATCTAGCTTTTGAGCTTCAAGAATGCGGTTTAAAAGAGAAGGATGAGCCTCAAGGCTACATAAAGCAAGAGATGAACATAAATCGGATACACGATCTCTAATCTCACAAGTGGATAAAATCTCGAGATCATTCCATTTGGATATCATCATGGAAACAACCGCTTGCTGCTTGCGACTACGTGCATCGGCAACCCGATTTCCCTTTCCGGGAGTATAAAGAATATCAAGATCATAAGATGCAAGAAATTCGAGCCAACACTGTTGACGCAAATTAAGTTCCTTTTGAGAAAATAAATATTTCAAAGATTTATGATCGGTGTAAAGAATAAATTTTTCTCCGAAAAGATAATGACGCCAAATTCGAAGGGCGAAAACAATAGCCGTGAGCTTTAAATCATGAGTAGCATATCTAGTCTCGGTTGGCTTCAATTGCCTAGATGCATAAGCAATAACACGTTCCCTTTGCATTAGAACGACACCCAAACCAACGCGACTAGCATCGGTATAAACAATAAAATCTTGGTTTCCCTCGGGAATCACAAGAATAGGAGCATCGGAAAGGAGTTCTTTTAATTTCTGAAAAGAAGCTTCACATTTGTCCGACCAAATGTATTTAACACCTTTCTTTGTTAAGCTAGTAAGAGCCACGATAATTTTGGAAAATTCTTTTATGAAACGGAGGTAATAACCTGCCAATCCAAGAAAACTACGAATCTCTGTCACACTCTCCGGTCTCTTCCAATTTTGAATCGCTTCAATCTTTGAAGGATCCACGGAAATTCCGGATTCGGAAATAATATGACCAAGAAATTTCACACGAGATTGCCAAAAGTGGCATTTAGAAAACTTTGCTTTCAATTGATTGCTCCTAGGAGTTTCCAACACAATCTGAAGATGCTTTTCATGCTCCTCCTGGGTTTTAGAATACACAAGAATATCATCAATAAAGATGAGAACAAATCGATCGAGAAAGTCTTTGAAAACTCTATTCATAAGGTTAACGAAATAAGCCAGAGCGTTCGTTAAGCCAAATGGCATTACAAGCCATTCATAAGATCCATAACGAGTACGGAACGATGTCAAAGAAATGCTATCCTTTGCAATACGAAGTTGACGAAAACCGGTTGCTAAGTCTAACTGTGAAAAGACTCTTGCACCACTAAGTTGATCGAATAGATCATCAATCCGAGGTGAAGGATATTTATTTTTGATAGTAAGATCATTAAGCTTGCGGTAGTCAACGCAAAGTCTAAGTGTACCATCGGATTTCTTCACAAAAATAGCAGAAGCTCCCCAAGGAGAGGAACTAGAGCGAATAAATTGCTTCGTCTCCAATTCAGATAATTGTTTGCGCCTCTCCTCACTTTCTTTATTGGACATACGATAAGGAGGACGAGTAATAGGTAAAGCTCCAGGAATTAGATTAATTCTGAATTCAATTGCTCGCTTAGGTGCTAATCCTAAAACGGGCTCAAATATGTCGGAAAATTCACGAACAACGTGAATAAGAGAAATGACATCCTCCTCATCATCATTATCGTTATCATGAGGATTTAAAGAATATAATGATGCAACCAAGTTGGAATTCGAATCTTTAAGATCAACAGAAATCTGCTTAACAGATTGAGGATGTCGAAGATGAATAGTCCGCTCGAGAAATAGGATTTGAGCTTCATAGCGGTTAAGCCAATCCATTCCCAAAATCATTCCAAAGCCTAAATAATGCATGACATGCAAATCGGCTCGGAAAGAAAAATCACACAACATAACCTCGACAGCTTTACAAAGTAAACTAATTGTTGCGGATCCACCAACCGGATTCGCAATTCTCAAAGAAGTCATTAAAGCAACAACACTTAAAGAAAAAGTATCAACAAGTTCTTTTGATATAAAAGAATGGGACACACCCGTATCAAAAAGAACTCAAATAGTTTGATCACGAAATAAAATAATGCCATCATGGATAGAATGAGAAATACCTTGACCACGAGAAGTGTTGCTAGGAGCTTGTACAACATTTAACTTTCCCTCCTTCTTGCCTTGAAGTTTGGGACATGAATATAAAATATGACCTGAACTTTTGCAATAAATACAAAAGAGAGGTTTCAGACATCTATTGGCATAATGGTCTTTAGAACCACAATTGTAGAATTGCCCACTGCTAGGGGTAGAAGTCTTTGCCACAAGAGTTGCTTGCTTCCCTTTCTTATTGGGATAAGGACCTTTGAATTTAATAGGTCTTTTCTTGTTGTTGTTGAATTTTGGTTTGGCACCCACAACTTCAACATCACTTTATTTATCTGCCTCTTCAAGTCGAAGAGCGATATCAATGAGTTGATCAAAAGAAACTTCTAACTTTAGAAGTAATGGCTTCCTGAGATTTTTGTTCAAGCCATAGACAAATCTTTGGTTCTTCTTCAATGGGGTGTTTATGTACTCAACCCCGTATTTAGAAAGCGACTCGAAGGATGCGACATAATCTGCCATGGAGGATTCACCTTGAAGGTTTATAAAACGGCGAACCAAAGTCACCTTCTCAGCTTCTGGCATAAATTTTAATTCGAAGCGTTCCTGAAATTTCTCCCAAGTAAGATCCGCTTCAATAATTTCAGAAATAAGAAGCTCATACCAATCTAATGCTCTTTCTTAGAGCATACTTGAAGCCACTTGGACACGGTGAAGATCAATTAGATTCATGCGAGAAAAGATGCGATCGCATGTTTTGAGCCAAGCTTGGACTTGAATGACGCTTTCGGAACCCTTAAATGACTTCCCACCCAAGTTGGTATAGTCACTGCACAACCGTGCAAATCTAGACTTAGGGTGAGAAGGCCCTGGATTGGGTCCGGTAGCCTGAGCATTCTTCACGAGATCTAAAAGCTGCTGGGCAGACATAAATACTCCATCTTGGGGAGTAGCACTAGATTGACCGGCGCTGGGACGGCCAGGTCTAACCATTTCTCTTCTTTAAGAAAGAAAGAAAGAAGAATAAAAAGGTTATTCACAAAATGAATATCAAACAATAATGATTGATAAAACAAGGTATCACAAAAGAAAATAGGATAGAACGGTTCGAAGACCCGAATAAAATCCTAAGGCACGACTCCTAAGATGGACTTAGGACGATGATGCTTGTTAAATTATTCTACATTGTTCCGAAGTTTGGCTCTGATACCAAGCTGTGACGCCCCACCTCTATACCCACGCTAGCCAAGGACACTATAGGGTAATGCCGTCAACTAGCGTGGAGAATAAGGCTGTTGAGGAGCGACCATCCGTGTAATTGCTTTGTGCGAGTACCGATATGCCAGATAAAAAGATAGAATCCGACGTACCGATGCAAGCTCAAAGCTACTACACAGTGGCTATAATATCTTCGGAGACGAATATAGAAATATCATAACATAAATCGGTCACAACAGTTCATATCTCAAAGGCGGAAACACATATGAATATTACACATGAAAGTGTATATCAGAGTGGTGGTCAAACAAGATCCACAATAACAAAAAAGAATAGTTACAAGTGCAACACAAAAGAATAAGTATACATCAACGAGTCTATATCTCAAATGTATACAACCAAAAACTACTAATCTGAGTAGTTAGCCAAAAGTCAAGATAATAATCCCAGATGAGAAAGTCAAACAGAAGCATCTGTAACATCTCGGTCTGACCCAAGTATTATTTAATAAGAAAATAATAAATGGATCAGTCTAACTATAAATATCATATAAAATGATATAAAATAAGAGATATGACAAAAACGTAAGATGACCATAAAGCTATACTATGATAAGCATGCAATTGAAAATCAACCAGAGATTTATCAATGTCACAAGAATCTTCTCAAAGATCAAAAGAATGTCATACTCTTTAGTTTTATTCACCAAGTCACAAATATCGACATCATATCGATGCCAATCATAAAAGATGGTGGATCACAAACTCTAGAAATCATCAATAGAAATCCAGAAATCACAAAAAGGGGGAGGCCTATCACAAAACGGGAGCATGAAAACTCACCAACACGTGTATCACAAACGGGATGCTATCCCATGGTCGCTAACCACAGAGCCGGTTTAGTACAATATCGGTACGCCCGAGGAACCTGAAACCCGAATAATTCAGAACAACGACGTAGTACAGCGGTACGTCCGATGATCCTGATAAGCTGGTGCAACAACGTAGTACAAAGATACGTCCGATGGACCGAACTCCATAAAAGAACATGGGTTGCTAGCCCACAAAAATTGATTCAAAACTCCAAATAATACATAGGTCGTTAGCTTATAAAAGAAATGAGACGAAACTCAATAATACATAGGTCGTTAGCCTACAAAAGAAATGAGACGAAACTCAATAATATATAGGTCGTTAGCCTATAAAAGAAATGAGACGAAACTCAATAAAACGAGGTACCGTCCCCTACGTGGACAAAGAAACATAGCATATCACTAGTCTAAATTACAAAATGATCATCATCGATCATCAAGAAGTGTCAATTACACTAAGCTGGTAAATATATGAGCTTAGCTTCATGTCCCATAACCACTAGCTTAACTTAAATATTTACGGATAAACTGTAAGTCTCCACTCAAAAATTGTCACAAGAAATTCAATCGAACAAGTCCATGAATTAACCGACGAAGTAAATGCAAGCGTTTCATACCACTTGTTTTACTAAGCCGTTTAATTAGATTTCTCATATGAGTGAGGTAAAGGTTTATATATACTAATAGATTGGAAAACGGTTTAAGAAACGAGCTTTGTAATAAAATAGTGTCGAAATTGCTTTAATGAAAGAGTTTTGATATTTACTACTAGTATAGAAAACCTTTATATTTTTAAAGTGATAAATCACAAAAAACGATTGTAGAAATAATCAATCACTAAAATTCACATACGAGGATGTGAATTAATTCCAAAGAAATCGATATCAAATCCATCGGAATGGATATTTCCAAAAACCCCAAAGAAAATGTCATCAAAGTCGATAATAGATGATAACAACAAAAGGGAATCAACACAAATCGATAAAAATTGGAATTCTTAAACAAAATAGGCAAGCAGGCAAAACACAGCATATTCAGACATCTGAAACATTTGGTTCAGACGTCTGAATCTGGAAAATAAGAAGTTTTCCAGAACGTAATTCAGACGTCTGAACCTTATATTTCAGATGTCTGAAATAGGTGTTTTTTTTCCTATTTCCTTTCCTTTTGAAATCAAGCCAATTCAGAGGTCTGGAACTTTGATTTAGACGTCTGAATACCGGGGAATAAAAATTCCCAGTATAATATTCAAACATCTGAAATAAGGATTCAAACTTCTGAAACTGTGGTTCTGGGAATTCCCTGAACCTCGACCAAAAAATGGCCAAATGAATATCGAATGTGATCGGATGAGCAAATGACAACTAAGGATTTACGCCATGGGACAACCCAGCCTTAACGGCTCTTCGATACGCCTCAAATATCAATGTCCAAATATCCATAATAGGATTTTCATAGATTTTGATTTCAAAACACCAAAAATTGGAATATACACCAAATCAATCCAAACCAAAATCAATTGCACAAAAATAAGTGTTAGGAATTCATACCTAACAATCGATGATAATTATAGACTAAGATGTGAGATAAACACCTTTAAACCCAAAACTATGAAGAAGAAGCTATAGAGCAATGGCAAGAACAATCACTCTTCAATTCCAACCTAAAGAGCTTGAATCTAAGCTTAAAAGAGAATTTCCTAAATTAGGTTTAGGAATTTCTGAAATTGGTAAGAGAATGAGTTGGAGAAGAAGAAGAGGAGGCTTACCAAAGCTTCTTCTATAAATTTGGAGCTAGAACTTGATTTGCAAATGGAAACTAGGGCTTGGAGTTTTAATTTTCCATTCCTCTCTCCATTGTTGCTAAAGCTTGAGTATTAGGAAATAGAAATGAAGTAATGAAGAGAAAGGGGTGAAGCTTGGGTCTAATGGGCTGAAACAAAACCAAAGCCCTAAGTGAAAAAGTAGTAAAATTCCACTAACTCCAAACATATCAAAGTTTATACTCAAAAAGGTTGCAAACGTCATTTTGAACTTAATGGGGGTGGTCTCGAGTCCTAATTCGACTGTTTGCAAAAAGTAGCCTTTCTAACACTAATCCGACTAACGATGAATTATTTTAAATAAAATATTTAAATATTCAATCGTAAAATATGCGGGTTGTTACAATTGTGCTCTTCTTTTTTTTCCTTCACTAAGATTTTTCCCATTGGGTTTTTGTTAGTAAGGGTTTTAATGAGGCATTATATTGATCCTGAAGTACCAAACTCTTAGAAGGAATATCATTATATGATATCTATGATCTCAAGTTGCATTCTTTTTCTCGTTCAAGGTTTTTCCATTAGGTTTTCCTAATAGAGGTTTTTTTAATGAGGCAACGGACAATGTCTAGATCGATTGAACGAATAAGTGCAAGCAAGATAACAATGGGGAGCAATCATCATACACATTACAAAAGAGACAATTTCAAGTTATCAGAGGATTCAAGATTTTGAAGACGCGTATTCAAGGGCGAGTGTTATAATATAAATTGTGAATATGCTATATACCGTTTTTTATTTAGTCCCACATCGTGGGACTAGTTCTGTCCTAAGCTCCTAGGCCTTTATATAAAGGTGCTAATGTAATGAAAATGAATTTACTAATCACTGAAAGAATAAAATAGTTCTCTCTAATGGCTTCTGCTTTATTTTATAACAGCTCTACATATGTGAATTTCTTACTTCAAAACTACAGACATTTGGAACAAAGAAACTGAAACGAATAAGCGAATTCATGGAACTTTAAATGATTAATGGCCATGAAAAATAACGTTGGTTCGCAGTTGTACATCGTGCAAAAAAAAATGTATCCTTGACAGCCCCTTAAAAAAATTTGATATTAGTAATAGTACAGTGTAAAATTTTATGATAATTTTTTAGCAATGGTGCTAGAAAGAGGAAAATGAGATCCCTTATTAACACATTTATCTAACTATTTCATTGATTGTAGAAATTATCTCGCTTCCCCTTCATTCTCTTTCTATATATTTTAATTTCAAATTATCAATTTACACTTATTTCACAAACTCTCTTCCGTCATTTTACTTTTTGGTACGAACATTCTAAAATTTGTACAATTAGTTACATGCGATTTATCAGTTATCCTCTAATATTTTATATTTAAGTCTGTATATTTATACAATTAGTTACAGATAATTTATCAGTTATATCCTTTCTTTTACTTTAAGTACCTACGCTTTAAACTTTCTATAATAAACTTGGAAACCCCTTCAATTCCATTTTAATGTTTTACATTTATGTCTATATAAAAGAACTAGTTACATTACCTTAAAACTATATGTATAAATTTAGTAAACTATTATTCATTGATTCATGAAATAAAATTATAAAATCATGAAATATTCATATTTATATAGTATTTATATTAATAAAATTCCTTTTAAATATATAGATAAATCAATCGAATAATATAATTAGTAATCACAGATATAATTTATAATTCATTTATATCAATATTTGTACCATGCAGCATGGTTTAAAAGTCCTATTTTAACATCAAGTACTTACATTTTGAATTTTTACAGTTATTTACAAACCCTTCTCAATACGACCTAATATTGTACATTTAAGTCAATATATTTAAATTAATTATGCAATCTTGTGTTTAAACTATTTGAATAAATTCAATTAACAAATTTTCATTAATTCATCTAATAAATTCTAAAATATAATAGTTTCAACATGTATATACTATTGTCATGTCAGTAAATAATATATATAAACAATATCAACAAATTTAATTCATTATTCAATTTTCTAAATAATTTTTTTAATACATTTCATTACAAAATTTTCTTTTTAGCTTCAAATTAGGTTGGCAATTAGAATCAAGAACCGACTTAACCGACCCGAAAAGACCTAAACTCGAATCGAATCCAATGGGTCCCCGGTCGGGTCTGGGTAATGAAAATACAATAAAGACTCGATCAAACTCGGCCCGAACCGACCCGATCAGAAAGACACGAACAAAAACATTAAAATATACGCATTTTTAGTTTTATTACCCGACCCGACCTGACGCAGACCAAAGTTCGTATCGTGTTAGATCTTGGTTTTAACATGTATAGTTTGAACCCAACAAAACCTGATCCGCTTAGAACTGAGATCTACCGGGTTGGGTCTAATTGCCACCCCTACTTCGTATACCTACATTTTAACATTTCTATAATTATTCACACCTTCTCAATTCTTTTCTAAGTTTTTATATTTAAATCCATGTATTTAAACTACTTACGAAATCACAAATTTGAACTATTTAAATAATCTTTTATTGCATTTAGTTTATTCCTTTAATAAATACCTAAAAATGCATGCCAATTTTATATATAAACAAATATAGTAAAATCATTTAGTCAATCACACATACACACACACACACAGAGATATATATATATATATATATATATATATATATATCATAAAACATAACTTTTGTAAATAAACAATAATGGCAAAACTAATTTGAAAATCAATTCTAATTCATTTATTTCAAAATTTTATCTTAAATTACATTACAAAATTCCGATTTTAACTTCAAATAACTTAACATTAGTATTTCTATAGTTTTTTAGAAACCCTTCTTAATTCTTATTGCTATTTACCTTTATTTCCATATATTTAGACTAACTACATAATTTTGTATTTAACATGTTTTAAAAAAAATAGTTAGATATTATTTTTTAATTTATTTAATAAATCATTAAAATATATTGGCTTAAACAAGTACAGCATATTCAAATTAGCAAAAATGATAAAATGATTTTTTACTCAAATATAAAGGTATATAGGCTACATAAAATATATTACATAACAATATAATAATTTCATGCCATAATTCATTTATTTCATAAAATTTATCATATGTTCTATAACAAAGTCCTAGCTCTGATTGATTCTAATATTTTCCTCTCTTCTTCTTATTATCTCTCTTGATATTTATTTTCAAATCCCTTTAACATATTGGTTTACACATATTTTACTAATTCTATTTTACATTCTCGTATGGATATTTTAGAGTTTATACAGTTATTTACAAATAATCTGTAAAAAAGTTTTAATTCATTTATATTTAAATTTTATCATACATTATATTAAGAAATTTTGTTTTCAACTTCAATAACTCCATGTCATATTCATATAATTTTTACAAAATTATTCTAGATTCTTCCTATTAATTATCTTTAAGTCAGGTAATTGGCTTTTTGACCAAGCAGATTTTCAACTAAAATTAGAACGTCAAAATGAAGACAAAATGGTTCATGGACTTGAGAACATGTTTGGAAAAGTAAGAAGATCATACTCAACTGGTTTTAAGAGAAAAGGAGCAAATTAGATCACTCGGTACCGAGAGATTTTTAGTCCACTTTGGACCTCCTAAACCACTTGTATTTGAAACACTGCCTCAAGTGATTGCCATGGAGTGCTCTTCTTAGAGAATAGACGAGCAACTCTAAGGATTCTCTAGAAGGAAGCAAATAAAGCATGAAAAGACAAGCAATATCAAAGAAGTTATCAGAAACAACTCAATCTTCAAAAAGTGTTTGGAACTCAGTAGATCAAAGATAGGAAGCAAAATGGAAGAAGAAGATGAAAAATTCCACCAACACAAACCTCTCGGTACCTATAACATCCCGTAATTTTACAAAAGTAAATAATTAAATCAAAAGGGCAAAATCTTAATTTCCACACAAAGGGAAAATAGTAAATTTCTACAATAGTTGGAATTAAACTTCAGGACCTATTCCTTTGCATGTAGAATGTCATTTTAGTCGGCAAACTTATATAACTCGTTGAATTTGGTTAAACGGGTTACAAATTATAACAGGTCAAACCTAGTGGCATCTTCGTAATATATTAATTTCGAAAATATAGCATAGATATTATATTTTTCAGCTTATAAATATACCATTAACCTCATTTCATTGGCTGGAAAAATCTTACCTCTGCTTCTAAAATTCTAATTCCCAAAATAATTACAAATTCTCTAAATCAATCCCTAATCCATCAAATCCAAATTATACGAATTAATATATGAAATCAATCATCACGACAAAATCTACGAAAATAAATGAATGCAACGAGGAATTTGGCATTTTAAAAGCATGGAATTTCTGGACAGTAAAGAAGAAGAATCTACATCAAATCGGAGAAGTGCACGACTAATCGGTGAGTGGAATTTATCATATTTGTGTATATATATGATAGGACTTAGTAATTCCCCTATTACGATCATATTATAACGATGTAATTAATAATTAAAAAACACTATTTTTAATATTAGCCTGAATATGATATAGTGTGTTATGGCTAGATCGTTAAAAATCAAAATTTTATCATTTGAATTAGCGAAAGTTAATCCCTTTTTAATTAAAAAGTGCGATATATACTAGTGTCTCAAACTAAGCATATTATATATCAAAATAATATTCTTGATGACACAAACCCATTGGTAGTTTTTGTTTGTTGATAGGGCATGCAGATTGATCAGAAAACACATTGGAAGTTCGATGAAACGTGGATCGTCCATTTTGATCCAACGGTGGAACAGTGACTATATGACGATCAAAAAGCATGGCTACGTAGAGGAGATCAAATAGGTATCTACGGTGGGGTCTGATCGACCATGTGGCATCAAAGATCACTAGAAAAACGAACCGTAATCTAACTAGATAGTGGCAACGTGGTGAATTTTGGGTAGCCAAAGGAGACTGCGACTATGGTTTTAGGTGTGGCTCGACAAGTTGTGGCTGGTGGCGTGATTAGATCTGAGTATAGGCGATTGAGTTGGCATCGGTGAGCGTATGCCGGTGGCAGCTGGGACGATTAGAAATGAGGACGGGGTTTTTTGTATTACTATACACGTTACACAGAGCATGAAAGGAAAGTAAATAATAAATATG
This sequence comes from Allium cepa, assembly GCA_030765085.1. Classification (NCBI taxonomy): domain Eukaryota; kingdom Viridiplantae; phylum Streptophyta; class Magnoliopsida; order Asparagales; family Amaryllidaceae; genus Allium; species Allium cepa. The sequence goes on from CM060939.1 coordinate 255,539,564, forward strand.
ATAATAAATTGAATAGTTAAATTGTTATACCTACCTTTTGAAATGCAACAAAATACAAAAATTTGTTAAATAATAAAATGCAAAATCGGTTATGGAGGACCAAACACGTAGCATAGTAAACTCATAATATAAATTTAAACGAAGAGCACGACAAGTATCCATAAGATGCAACTATGCTAATATACCACATTAAATTGACATAATAAGACCAACAAAATCACTATGAACACAATTCGAGGTCAGACGAGGTCAAATATGCGTAGTAGTAAGCTAATTTCATCAAACAAAGTTAAACGACACTATATTATCATATTAACAATCCACTTGATTATCTGAAGTGTAGAAGTAAACCGTTATGCGAAGACCTAAGTAACTAAACCAAATAAAGCCAAACTGCGTGGTATTGCCGTAATCATGTTTCATGATTATGTTGATTATAAGATTCATAGCATAGGAGCAAACAATCTTGGTATGACAACCAATGCAGCACCAATGTCGGCTAAAGAGGACCGAGCAAGCCAAACAAAGAATGAATGTGCCACCCTTGTAAACTACTACAATTCTAATAGGAAAGGCTACTCCAACATGCAAAGCCAGCCAATTACATGCCCATCAAAATCGAATTCGTGGCAACCAAACTACCCTGGCACACTCTAGAAGCATAAACCTCATACTACATCGATGACAAGTGTAATCCTCATACTATACCAGTAGGAAATTGGGTCACAACATCCAAATCCATCTTAAACTACGCAACCCTTACAACCCTGGACTAAGCCGCGATCGTACATTGGAATAAAATTCAGATAATAAGAATCGACCTGCAACCTTAATACTCATCTTAAATCAGTACAAAGGTGCATCTACTTAAATGACCATCCCCAATCAGGGACACAACACAAACCGAAATTAACATCTAAGATGACAGGTCTACGCCGCAATCTTGTATCACATAACAATGCTACAAAGATGCCCCACCATCCTGATGTGACATTGAAGAAACAAAACTGGACCGCAATTCAATACCAATGCTTGTTCAAGACAGGATCATAGTAGAATACATAAGCATTATGCTCAATCCTTCACTAACACACATTCTCGAGTTACTCCAAACAAGTCATGGACCTGCGCTGTGCTTATAAGGACTTTTTAAGCAGTACCACGAGGAAGCAAAAGCACTCCAAGGGCTACACACAAGGTTACCCAAGCATTGTTTCATCGCCGTTCTTTATTTGTTATGAAAGAGCAAGGGCGCAAGCAGCCCTTATCAAGCAAATTGCGCATGTCAATGTCAAGAGTAACTCAGATGGAATTCATATAGATATTAGGCCAACACCACAGGTCGAGGCAAAGCAATTCACTCCATTTATCCTTAGCACGATGCCAAACAAACATTGCAGACTTGGCAAGACAACTCAACTCTAACCACCCCCAATGTAGTTTTACCTATATATGTGCGTAATTTACAAACCAGTTACTCTGCAAAATCAAAGAAGGCATGATTTATTCAAATTTGGATGGTTCTCGCCTCACTTCCAAATCGTCCCACCTAAAATCAAATATTCCCACCAATGGAAAACTTCTCGCCCAAAGCCACGTCACTAATCTGCACATGCTAAAGCAAGCAACAGATGGACGACACATGTAAAGACCCAAGGGAGGGAATAAAGCATGGCAAGATAACATTGCCAAATCATACAAGGAAGGTGGGACTATAAAGAGAGAGGCACTATACTAGTGCCGGGGGCTTTTTTTGGATTTCCAAGAAAGAAGTGTACTATGTAAAAAAGATTCTCTTTAATAATACAGTAATGTAAGATGTCAAAGGAGGAATGCAAGAATAGAGGATGGAATTACCCGTGGATGTAGGATTTCTTGAAATCTAAACCATATAAATTTTGGTGTCTTTATTTTACTGCATTTCCTATTTTATTCTCTTGGTACAATTTGATTAAGGAATTTAATAGGAAGAATGGTTAAACTAAAAGAGACATTTAACAAATAGTTGGAATGCTACTTCCTAATTATGTAAGCACATTGTAATGTAATTACAACCTTAAGGCAAATCCGATATCACTCGAAAATGATAATTTGTATTGCAAAAGTAATTGGCACGATAATTATTCTATGATTTTCTTTGGTTTTGTGGGACGAAAAATCTCATTAGTATTTTGGCTCTAAAAGGAGGGCCCGCCCTCACCCAGATTTTATCCAGCCACTACTTTCACAGTCACATACAACATGGATATGGAAAAAGCCTTCGTCCACAAATCAATTCAGCAAAGGTGCTCAGATCCATGGCATTCAACACGGCCTAATACCATACAAAGAGAGGCAAGGTAGAATAACTCACTATTTTTAATCACTATCATTTATAATCCTACCTTGTGATTCTTACTGTGCAAAAAATATCATGTCATGAACTAAAGTTTTATAGTATTTACCACTATCTTACTTGTTTATTATATTTACCATGGAATTTGGCTTAAAAGAAATGCTTCATATAAAGATGGAATGGAACCCTTCTAATGGATTGCGTGGTAAAATATTTATCAAACAAAGTCAACCGCCTAACTCTTGCATACGATGATATGCTTTGATTTAGTTAGTGTTAACTATAAGATGAACCCGCTATGGGAAAAAAGGCATCAGATGACGGATATGCTCCGTTTTCTGATTGCCTGTCTATTTGTCGTTACATCTCATGTTGTCTCATTGCACATCCGACCATAGAGATGCCCCGTCATTTGATATACACTAGCATGATAAAGAAAAAACAATATGTTGTCCGATGTTATAGTATCATTTCTAGAAATTCTTATTAGAATATATAAATATTGACTGATATGAATAATTATTCACCAAATAAAATTCAAATATTTTATTTAAACAAATATTTTATTTCAAGTCAAATTCAAATACAATACAACTTTCACTATCACTCTATCCACATTCTCAAACACAACTTTCACTATCATTCTCATATATACAACATTTCTATACACTCTCATATACAAAATCTCTTTTACTTACACTCACTTACATGAGTTTATTTTTTATGTTGATTTTGATTTGCTTCCTCCAACTTGTGTCCAACCATCTCCAATACTTGTCAAATATAGAACGCAGTAAAATGGAAAAGGAAACAAACCTAAATTGCAAAATAAAATAAAATTTGAATATTATATCGCCTCAATATATGGGTTTGTTTTTCTTCATTTTTTAGACAGGGGCAAATATATATGTGCACAAACAACTTATGATATGCACAATGTATCACTGTGAATATCACAAGGTTGGGCCTCAATCCATTCTCATGGATAATTGTGCACAAGGTCAGACCAAGCAGTGTACATAAAGCATTCATCATTAAACAATCACACATGCATACATAAATATGCATGCATGTATATATGGTGCAGCGAACATACGTGAAGACATCATAACAAGAAATCACAGTGCGAAAGCAACATTCACACACATATATACATACATATGTATGTACGTAAATGCATGGAAGTCTCAAATTACTTGATATGAACCATATCTGACTTATGTATAAAGGGCAGTTCACACACACACACACACACATATGCAGATATAAGAACATTCATACATACATACATACACACACACACATACATACATATATATGTATATACATGGAAGTTCACACACATACACACATATGTAGTGATATATAGATATGAACATACAAACACATTCGTTGCAAGAACGAAGATAACATAACAATAAATCACAGTGCAAAAACAACATGGACCATCATCATATGCTAATAAGTCCAGGAAGTTCAAGTTTAAGATCAAAGCGCAACAATGAGATTTTAGTCATTAACGTGCCATAAATTATGCATATACATAAAAGTATGTATATACATGTATGCACTGGCTTAGCAAGCATTCAAACATATATACACACGTATAAGTTTACACACTGAACAAGGCAGAGCATATATTTTAAAAATTATCAGAAAACTCAAACAAAACCAGTCACAAACAAAACCAATCGAACTTAACTTCCCAAAACAAGGAAACATTTACAGATTCTCATCACTAAACAAACAAACAAATGTCAACCAATACCCAGAGTCAAGAAAATCAACCAATACGGCAAACCGAAGTTAAGACCGAAGTCAGGGAAATCAACCAGAGTCAAATATTAAGAATCGAAGGATGAACAAGTCGAATTCCTATAAATATCCATTATTAAAATAAGTCCAGTGTGCACTGCCTTGAATAATTTCATAGGCCATAAATAAATGCACAATTGTGCACAAATAAACATGGTTCAGCAACATAATTCAATACAAGGAAATGGTTCGAGTTCATAGGCCACGAATAAGTGCATAATTATGTCTAGTGTGCACTGCCTTGAACAAAGAATGAACAAGGTTGAACCCAATTTTAAACCAAAATAGCAAAATGGAACAAACCATAGAGTAAAGTGGAGTAAACAAGCTCAGGCAAAATAACTCAACAATTGGTTCAAGCTCATATATGAACAAGGCTCAAATTGAAAAACGTCACACATTGAACAAGGCAGTGTCATAAATTAGCATCAAAACGGATAAGGCAAACAATAAGAACTTATGTTTTAAATTAAACAGCAAACTATACATGCATTAGTTCAAAGTATATATGTATATGTAGTAAACAAGTGCTAGTGCTCATGTGCAACATGAATATACATGTATACGCGGTAAACAATTCAGGTGCAAGGGCTCAGGTGTCAAGTGCAAGTTTAAATCATACATGTACATGCTATAAGCAAACATGTATATGTAGTGAATAATTCAACAATCAACTCAGGTGCAACATGGACAATGCAATGGAACAAACCATAGAGCAATTGTGTACAAGTGCACATAAACAAGCTTAGGCAAAACAAAAAGTGTAAAGCAAGTATATACAAGCTCAAGTGTACGTTTGAACATACAAGTATATACAAGGGTATACAAGTATATACAAGTACATACAAGTACATACAAGCAAATACAAGTACATACAATTATAGACTAATGTGCACTACCTTGACATGGCAGTGTTGTGTACTGTCTTATCAAGGTAGTGCAGTGGCTTGTCACAAATTAAATAGCAAGTGCAAAGCAAGACCAGAAAACCAAAAATAAAGACATACACAGAAGTACACGTGTAGATAAACAAACATGGGAAAGCAAACATGTATCAGAGCTCCACACATAGCTATACAGAAAAATAAGAAATGGTGTAACACAATACATACATATGTATGCATGTATACACAATGCATCCATCATGAAGTACACAGTTCAAGTGCAGTATGCATAAGCTTATGCAAGTGGGAAAGAATTTTAGAAATTATCAGAAAACTCAAAAAAAAATCAGTCGAAAACAAAATCGGTCAGAAGTAAAACAAATAGAACTTAACTTCCCAAAACAAGTCAGTGCCACAAATTTAAATAAGGCAGTGCCACAAACATTCACACACATATACATACATATGTATGAATGTATGTATACACACGGAAGTTCAAAACAAGGCATCATATTAATGGCAATACATTGCAATCAGTCTTGACCAAAAACAAATTGAACTAGTCATTGAAAGAAATGCAAGGCATCACAGTGCAAGGTTTAGATAGTCAAGCACAAGGCATTAAATAAAATTCAACAGAAACTAATTTAAACCAAATTGCATGTTTTGGCATGTTTCAAAATATACAAGGTATGACCAAAACCAAATTGAACTAAAAGGAAAAACAAGGCAACACATTGCAGATAGTCGAGCACAAAGCAAATCGAGCACAAAGTGAAATTGGTCAGTAGAAATATTCAAACCAAAATATCAAAACAAAAATATAAGGTTTAAATCCCTATAATTTCACCAAAATCATCATTGGAAAATAGTCAAGCACAAAGCATAAAATAGAAAACTAAAATCAAAGAGTCCGTACAAAATATCAGATTAACCTCGCTCGACAAAGAAGCTACCAAAGAGGTTCCTTATCTAGAGAATCAAGCCTGCAATCAATCAACGAAAAAGAGATAAGGCAAGATTAGGGTTTAATCAATCGACGCAATCAAAATACAGTAAATAAGGGTGAATAGGGTTTCATTATTTGATTCTCTAATTTGAGAGACATGGGAAAAAGAAATGAAAAGAAGAGGAGAACAATTAACGAAAACATGAGGGAAACAAAATAAAAAGAGCAGCCATGAAATAATTGAAGGGGAAAAGATTAGAGCCAAAATTAAAAATTTTGATAACTTAAATCAGACGATAAATAAATGTTATCAGAGTAACAAGTATGTTCATAGAAATTCCAGGGATATTCAGATAATAGGTGAAAGGTTTTAGGGGCTCTTCAGATAATAGATGGTTATTTCTTGTGTTGTGTGAAAAAGTGGGATAGCAGGAAATCTACCTTATATTGTATGATCACTGTTATCTGATTCACTTTATGGAATAGTGACCATTCCTTTAATTGTCTAAATAATATGAAAAACCATTTCCATCAGTGCGAACCTGCCCCCATCACTCCATAGGTTATCGCCAATGCTCCTCAACCTAACTAATTACATTGTTGGAGGGCAAAAATGGCGCTCTCGATATTGGGAATGGTGGTACTGAACTAAGAAGCGTGAGGGCAAGAATTCTTAAAACAAAGTTCGCATATGCCAACAAATATTCATGGCATAAAGTAAATGTGAATTCAAAAATTCATCAAGAAAAGCTTTCTCTCGACCCTTCACGGTTCATGGCCAATGGTCGCTAACCAAGCCAAGGACGGATTAGTAGAGAAGAAAGATAATCTTAGCACCGAGAACGGTAAAACTAAATGCAAACACTTGGAATTGTATAAACGCAATCCAACTCTTTAGCCAAATTGTTGTGATGGACATAGGGATATTAGACAGTTTGAACCAGCTATCAATATAAAACTGCACAAATGCAGCCCGCCAGTTCAACAAATAACTAAACTGGATGTAGGAATATTAGACGGTCCAAATCAATGTAAAAATCTCTATATATTAACTAATCTGACAGAGGCATAGTGGACATAAGGATATTGGAGAGCCTGAACCAGTACGAAAAATGTGATATCTTGGAATTTTTGGCAGTATCAATTTAATAATCTGTGATAAAATTAAATTGATTTGACAAATATTGTTAATAATAAAATTGAATTGATTTAATAATGTTCGGTAATGAATATTTAAATGTGTGATTTCGCCTTCTAAAAGCTAATTAAATTGTTTTCTATTTATAATATATATATATCTGTATATATTGTAAATAGATAATCTTTGTTTTAAGTTTAATAAAATAAAGGCATGATTTCTAATTCTAATTTTTTTGGTAAATTGGAAATTTGATTTAATTTAATATTGAATAAATAATCATATGACTTTAAAATACTTAAGAAAAAAAGAGATTTAATTTAATTGTTTAAAATTGATTATAACTTAAGTTTAAATTTGAACAAAAATTGTTTTGTTTTATAGCCTGATAAAATAAGTGATTTATATTATAAAAGAATAGTTATTTTATAAATTATTTTAATTTAATAATAAGTTATATTTAAACTATATCAATATTGTAATATCTTTGAAAATGGGTTTTTAATATAAATAGAAGTTGTTATTTTAATATATGTATATTTTTGAAAGAAGTTATGATTTGTAAATTTAAAATAAAGTCTTTCAAAAATGTTAAAATAAAATAATACTTTATAAATCTTAACATAAGTATTTAATTGTTTAAGTTTAAAATAAAAGTAACCCATAAGTAAAATAAATATATAAGTTAAAATTTATAACAATGACTGAAACAACTTCATATAAAAGAATGCAAATCAGGCTTTGTTTGTAATATGCCTGTAAAATAAATGTAAAGGTAAGAACAAAGTGTAAAAGAAAAAAAAATATGTACATAGGTATAAAAGCAAGCTAGGCAAGTAAATTTTATATGATGTAAATTTTAATATGCAGGCAAGTAAAGGCAAGGAAAAATTTATAAACAAAGTAAATAATAAAACAAAAATCTTTGTACAAACCAGACAAATAAAGCTGCCAGGTAAGTAAATATGTATGCAGCCTGTAAAGAAAAATATACAAGGCAAGAAATAAACAAAGTAAGAAAAGCAAAATATCTAAATATAAAATAGGTCTGTAGCTTGTAGATTAAGAATCAGACAAGTATAAACATCAAGTATAAAATAAAATATAGCATGCAGGTTAGAGAAGAGAAGTGGAAAGCTAAGTAAAATATCTACATAAGAAATGATAAAATTAGCTAAGTAGGGAACATTAAGTACATTAACATTAAATGTTTCAAATTCTCAGCAAACAATTCAGTCAATTCGAAATATTGGAAAAATCTTTCAGCCTCCAAAATAAAGAATTTTGCCTGATAAAACAAAACAAAAATAGTATCTGTAAATTGCTAACCTAAATGCCACCTTCCCCTGTAAACTCCTTTATATACATGTCTTACTTATTCTAGTTCGTTCCAAAAACATTGCAAACCAGAAATGAATTAAGGTCTGCACCTTTTCTTTCAAAAGGTCAACAAAATAACCTGAAAATCAAACAGCCTATGATCATCTAGGAAAAACATCTTTGCTCTTCTCAATAATCCAGGGTGTTATGTTCATTCTCACAAGCTAAAAGGTGAGTAACTTAAATTTTTAAATACTTAAGCATATATGTTGCTTAATTATGATCTGATATGTGCATATATCTTAATGAATTCCTGTGTATATGTGTTACTGCATGTATGTGTGTTGGCATCCTGTAATCACCTCTGTTTTAAAGGGTAGTAACAAAATTTTCTCTGAAATTCAGCTGTATTGCTCTGTGTTAAGTATGAGTACTGCAATGAGTATCTATGGGTTCTATCTGCCTTTAGTTCCAGGTTTAAAATCCTCAACAAAATTTCATTTTTTGTTCTTAATTCAAGCTTAAACAAGACATAAGTTTGACATAAAATGCTGGTATTAATAGAGACTTGAATTTAAATATTGTTTAAGGGTAAAACAATGGTATTAGTTCTGGAAAATATAATACTACAGTAGAAACTAAAATAAGTTAAACCTCAATGAATTTAATTCGTGAATTCAGGGTTATGAATCAAATGCACATACCATAATAGGATTTTTAAAATTAATATTATGTTTTCCAGTCAAGTGATTTAGGTGCAGTTTGTCTTTGTTCAAATGTTGGTTTTTGGGTGATTTATGGTGTTCTATGCGACTGGAGGTGGTCGGTTTGTGTGAGGAGGTGGAGGAGCTTACCAGGGTGTGGGGAAAAATTCCAGGTGATTGGTCAGAGCACGTTGGCGATGGTGGCGGTGGTTTGTAGTTTGCAACCCTAGTTTGTAAGGTGATCGAACTTTTGAACACCGTGACTTCTACCGTGCATCGAGTTGCACGAGGTCTCGAGAGGTGGTAGATTGGTCGAAGGCGAGTCCATGGCCGGAATTGTTGACCATCAGGTGGTCGGGGTTATCAGAATTAGGTGATGACAGGTTTAGGTAGGGGGATGTTATGTTTTTTCCAGGTTCTGTTTTGTTGCTCGTTTTTGATTTGAGTCGTGGCGCTGGATTTTGGGGGTCGTGGTGGTGTCTAGTGGTAGTCAGCGTCGTGGTGAAGCTCGTGTGGGTGGCCGGAGGTGACTGGGGCCAGGGTGCACGTGCACCGTTCCCAGTGATGTGCTGGAACATTGTGGGTGGTGCAGGGTTTTTGGGCTGGGGAAGTACTCGAGTCACTCGAGTACGTGACTCGAAGCAGGGGAATAATTGACCCGAAGCATTCTTTCTTTGGTCTCGGGTTGAATTGATTTACTACAGGTAGTGTATAACCGCCTGTAGTTTTAAATTTAACCAAATTTAAAAGCAAATCAAATTGTAAGCTAATTATAACTAAAAGTTAAAATTAGTGTGATGTTAGACTTAAATGAAAGTCAAATCCAGATTAAAGTTTGAATTCAAATTTTGTATTTCTGAATTCATTTTGAAATGAACTAAATGTTAAAAGGTTTGAAGTTGGGTTTCAGGTTTAAAACCCGACAGAATTTAAAACCTGAAATATATGATTTAAACAATGATTTAAATCCTACGGTTAAATTCAGTTTTGAATAACTATTGAATCTTAAGGTTTTAAAATAGATTTGGATTTGAAAAATCAAGTTTTTAATTCAAGTTTTTGAAGGGAAGTTTAAATCAAAGTTTTTAAATCAAAGGTAAAATGGATGGATTCAAGTTCACTTCGAATTCAAATCTGTAGGTTTAAATCAGTTTTTAAAATATGAATGTCTTTTGGAAATTTAAATTTAAATAAAGATTCAAACAATTGAATTTAAAGGCCTTTCTTATATAAGTTTCATATGTACGTAATTAATGTTATTTACAATATTATAAATTGAATTTAAATTTGATTGATGTTTAAATAAATAATACTTTTGAATCTTAAATTCCAAATGGAATTCGAATTTAAAATTTTGGAAGGTAAAGTTCTAACACACTTAAATATTAATGAAGTCATTAGTAAAGAAATAAATTATCCTAGGAATAACTAAGGTATTAAAATGATTTAATGAATAAGTTAATTAATGAATGACTTATGTATTTAATTTATAATTAACAATTTAGATTAATTTATAATTAGGAATAAATTGAGAAATAAATTTAGAAATGTAATTATGATAATTAACTAAAATACTATTAATTAATTAATATATGTGATTAATTTTGATAATTAATCAGATTAATTAGATAATATATTATAAATTGTTAAATGTAATTACTTGATAAAAGTAATTAAGAGAATAATTACTTATTGTAATTAATTTGATAAAATGATTTATTTAAGTTAATTAATTTAGTTTAATTAATTTAAGAAATCATTTGATGATTTGATACGTGTAATCACTTAGTGTATTCAATGGAGCATAATTACTTAAGGAAGTAATTAATGTTAATTACTGAATGTAATTAGTGAAAAATGATGCGTTAATAAAGTAATTTGGATAATTACTTATGTGATTAATCAAGGGATTAATTAATGGAGATAATTAATTATGGGATAATTAATTTATTAATATGAGTAATTAAGGGTGGTTAATTTACTGGTTGATATTAATCAAAGGTGATTAATAATTGTGTTTAATTGAAGATTAATCACTTAATGCAATTAAATTAAATAAAGTAACTTAATTTAAATCTAAATTAGAGATCATTAATTAATATAATTAATGATGTAATTAAGAATTAGTTAATTAAGAAATAATTAATAATGTGGTGATTAATTAAGAATAAATGTAATTAAATGTTAATTGCTATGAATAATATTGGATAAATAATTTGTAAAATTAATTAAAGACTAATTACTTACTGTAATTGGAAGATGATTAATCGAAGATGTTAATCAAGATGAATATCTAGAGATTAATTAATTAATTTGATTTAAGATTAATTAATTAATTTGATTTAAGATTAATTAATGGTTGTATAAGCAGGATTTATAGATGAAGTAATTAATTTAATTTACTTTAAATTAATTAGAGATAGAAGAAGTTAATTTAATTCATTTTAGATTAACTACAAATGATATAATTATAAATCATTGCTTATGGATGAATGATATTAATATTTCATTGATTGATTCTGATCTCAGATATGATATGAGTAATATCTATGTGATATGGATGCTTGGTTTAAGTATGATAATATTTAATTATCTGTTTTGATGATAATATGAATTATCTATTTATGATGATGTGATTATCTTTTGTGATATTGTGAATTATCTATCTGTGTGTATATTGATGATATTGAATTAAACTGTTAAGACTAAATAGACAACTTGGCCTTAAAAGACACGTTTTGGATTTCGATGAGACCGGGATCGGTTTTCCACATTTGGAACATCCGAAAACCACATCGATTCCAATTTAACGATAGGTCGTGAATATGAAGTGAAGATGAAGATTCAGAGTGCAAGGGTTATTGTCGTTGACTCTGAGGGTGATTCCAAAATGAGTGTAACGAGATAATGCCTTTGGTTTCGTTCGAACCTGGAACGAACTTGTATGGATTGAATGCTTTCAACACATCGTCAGGTGGGCGATGAGCATTCTAAGAAATGTATTCTCTAAAGGTAATCGTAGCCTCAAGCCTCTTCAACCGGGAATGGCTAAAACATGGGAGGTGCAGCAAGGTTAGGTGGGTCATGCCCAAGCAGGACAAGGATATTCCCCTGTCTAGATGTCCCTTTATTTCGGCTTAGTGGGCAGTAGCGACGGCTATCTGCGGGGTTATCTTGTTCGGGACTGTTCAGTAAGGAATGGTTCCGGCCTTGTGTTGCAGGGGGTCGGGAGTGATCCTCGGTACGTTGATCTAGGCCACGTACTGTGACGGGCGGTACCCCAGTAGCCCTGCCATTGTATGGAATCCATAATCCAATAAGTGCCAACGGTTTTGATTGTATTACCCACTTTTGTGGCTAGTAGCTGGAATTTAATTATGTAACAATTTCGGCTATTTTCTATTTACTTGAAAACTCTTGACCTATTATAATATCACTGAATTTCCTATCAAATGCTTTGGTTAGCGTAAGGTAAAAACTTACCCATGTTTATGTGTGAGGAGTCTTACGTGATACCTTTTATTTCAAAAGATTTTTAAAATTAAGTAACTTTACCCTGTTACTCACACCAGACCCATGTCTGACCCGGAGTTTATTTTTGTTTTTCATAAACTCTCGGGTACCCAAATTTTTACGGGTAGCCAAGGGATTCAGGTTAGCTTTGACGAATTCTGGAGGAGCAATGAAGCAGGAGGCTTCAGCGTAGTAGATATATATTTAGTTCCGCTATGTTGGTATCTCTATGTTGTTTTGTGTATTGAGTTGTATAACTAGACAGGTGTTTATAACTGTCTAGTATGCGATGTATTATTTGTATAACTCTGGTTGATGTGTATATTATGTAAATACTTATGTGAATATTATAATTTATTCGTCCCGCTGTGAGATTCTGATGTTGTTGTTCTTTCTTCTCTATCTTTTCTATTTTCTCATCCTTTCTTTCTTCATGACGAAACGTCTTCCTGGGCGTAGGAAGCCGGGTCGTCACAGTTGGTATCAGAGCACTATGTTGAGTGAATACCTAGGCTCTTGAGTGATTTCTTTCCTGAGAGAGCGTATTTGTAATTTTGATGTATAATATATATTTATTTATTTCTACCTATTGTTGGGTTACCTGTTCAGGTTTTCCAATATAAGTTATAAAGGTAGATTGGGTAGTGGCGTGCGTAATAGGACTACCAATGTTTGGAATTTGAATGATTGAGGTTGGAAGTGTAATTGTCGAGACTGTAGACCTAATACCATCTCGATTGAGCTTTGGGTGGTGTAAGGATTTCATCGATCTCTAAAGGAAATCTGTTAAGGTTCGGAGTTCATCTATGAAATGTAATTTGGTTGAGCTAGAGTTTGGATCTGTCGGTTGGGCAGAGGCAAGTCATGATATCTTGATACATCAAGGTGTAGTAGCTGTGTGATGAGACACAGTGACTATGGATGTCTCCGAAGATGTTTCTTTGGGACAAGTTAAGGAAGAGTGTTTGTTTCGGTTGTGGCTGTGTTCAGCTGGGTGTTTCTGTTTGCTCTGAGGTGCGAGTTTCTCGAAGAGTTTTGGATTAGGAAGTCTTCTGGCTTAGCAGATTTTCTTGGGGTAATTTCAGAAGCAGCAGAGTGGTTCCATTTCTTCGATGGATTGGCCACATAAGTGTAAGCTGTTCTGTTTTGTATAGAGAGAGCAGTATTTTGGAATTTGGCTGGATTGATCGCAAAAGTGACTGCGATAGTTTGAGTGTCCTCTTATGTTTCAGAGATTTTTCTGGATGTCTTTAGAAAGTCAGAATTTGGTCAGCATCTGAAGATTGAGTTTGGTGTCGACTGGATTCCACGCGTGGCACAGATGGATCAGCTTAGTAATAGGATGATTTTTAAGTTTGCTGAAGCAGCTCAGATTTTGGAGGAACTTCTGAGCTTTATTTTTGAATGTGTTGACCAGTCTGTGTTTGAGTTCATAATCAGCATTTTCATCTGTTCAGTCAGAGTTGCGCAGTGGAAGCATGGTGGCAGCTGTTTTAGTTTGGAAGCAATTGGATATTGCAGCATTTGGATTAGGGAGTTCTACATGAGATTTTTCAGAATCTGAGGCCAGTTTGGAGTGCACCTGTTTTATCTCTTCCGGATGAGAGAAGTGAGTTCAGCCTTCTGATTTTGGAATAGAGTTTGTGTTCTGAGTTTGGTTGAATATTGGGAAGATCATTTTGTTGAATTGTCTTTGGTTCAGTTTGTTTCTAAGGACATCAGCAAGGGTTGAGCTGATCAGGAAAGATGTAGGCAACACAAGATCGTCCGTAGAGCTTTGTGGATAAGAGACGGAGGAATTTGGATTTCGAAGTCGAAGATTCGATTTTGGATAAGTGTTTGGTTTTCAGGATTGAATTGTTAGTTTGGATAACTGGGATTCATTGTGTTTCGCGTATCTCTGAGGGAGTACGTGTAAGATATGTCTCTGGTTATAGAATTAGCAGTTCAGGAAGTTTTAGTTGTTGAGTCAGACTTCTTTGTAGTCTGATATCCTGTCTTGTTTTGTGGATCTTGATGAGTGGAAGATCTGTAGCTTAGTAGTATTGGTTGTTTGGATTCTGTAGAGCGAGTATTCCGATATTTATACCTGGGAAACTCGAGAAAATTCTATCCAGAATTCTGTCTAGATAGTTAAATTTGTTTGATTGGATGAATTGGTTGCTATGGTGTTAGCATATGAATGATATATGCTTGTGTTTAAAATTTAAATCTTTAACTAGATTATTAAATTACCTTTGTTTTAAATTTCGGGGACGAAATTCTTTTAAGGGGGGAGGAATGTGATATCTCGGAATTTTTGGCAATATCAATTTAATAATCTGTGATAAAATTAAATTGATTTGACAAATATTGTTAATAATAAATTTGAATTGATTTAATAATGTTCTGTAATGAATATTTAAATGTGTGATTTTACCTTCTAAAAGCTAATTAAATTATTTTCTATTTATAATATATATATATATATATATATATATATATATTGTAAATAGATAATCTTTGTTTTAAGTTTAGTAAAATAAAGGCATGATTTCTAATTCTAATATTTTTGGTAAATTGGAAATTTGATTTAATTTAATATTGAATAAATAATCATATGACTTTAAAATACTTAAGAAAAAAAGAGATTTAATTTAATTGTTTAAAATTTATTATAGCTTAAGTTTAAATTTGAACAAAAATTGTTTTGTGTTATAGCTTGATAAAATAAGTGATTTATATTATAAAAGAATAGTTCTTTTATAAATTATTTTAATTTAATAATAAGTTATATTTAAACTATATCAATATTGTAATATCTTTGAAAATGGGTTTTTAATATAAATTGAAGTTGTTATTTTAATATATGTATATTTTTGAAAGAAGTTATGATTTGTAAATTTAAAATAAAGTCTTTCAAAAATGTTAAAATAACATAATACTTTATAAATCTTAACATAAGTATTTAATTGTTTAAGTTTAAAATAAAAGTAACCCATAAGTAAAATAAATATATAAGTTAAAATTTATAATAATGACCGAAACAACTTCATATGAAAAAAAAAAATGCAAATCAGGCTTTGTTTGTAATATGCCTGTAAAATAAATGTAAAGGTAAGAACAAAGTGTAAAAGAAAAAAAAATGTATATGTACATAGGTATAAAAGCAAGCTAGGCAAGTAAATTTTATATGATGTAAAGTTTAATATGCAAGCAAGTAAAGGCAAGGAAAAATTTATAAACAAAGTAAATAATAAAACAAAAATCTTTGTACAAACCAGACAAATAAAGCTACCAGGTAAGTAAATATGTATGCAGCCTGTAAAGAAAAATATACAAGGCAAGAAATAAACAAAGTAAGAAAAGCAAAATATCTAAATATAAAATAGGTCCGTAGCTTGTAGATTAAGATTCAGACAAGTATAAACATCAAGTATAAAACAAAATATAGTATGCAGGTTAGAGAAGAGAAGTGGAAAGCCAAGTAAAATATCTACATAAGAAATGATAAAATTAGCTAAGTAGGGAACATTAAGTACATTAACATTAAATGTTTCAAATTCTCAGCAAACAATTCAGTCAATTCGAAATATTGGAAAAATCTTTCAGCCTCCAAAATAAAGAATTTTTCCTGATAAAACAAAACACAAATAGTATCTGTAAATTGCTAACCTAGATGCCACCTTCCCCTGTAAACTCCTTTATATACATGTCTTACTTATTCTAGTTCGTTCCAAAAACATTGCAAACCAGAAATGAATTAAGGTCTGCACCTTTTCTTTCAAAAGGTCAACTAAAATAACCTGAAAATCAAACAGCCTGTGATCATCTAGGAAAAACATCTTTGCTCTTCTCAATAATCCAGGGTGTTCTGTTCATTCTCACAAGCTAAAAGTTGAGTAGCTTAAATTTTTAAATACTTAAGTATATATGTTTCTTAATTATGATCTGATATGTGCATATATCTTAATGAATTCCTGTGTATATGTGTTACTGCATGTATGTGTGTTGGCATCCTGTAATCACCTCTGTTTTAAAGGGTAGTAACAAATTTTTCTCTGAAATTCAGTTGTATTGCTCTGTGTTAAGTATGAGTACTGTAATGAGTATCTATGGGTTCTATCTTCCTTTAGTTCCAGGTTTAAAATCCTCAACAAAATTTCATTTTTTGTTCTTAATTCAAGCTTAAACAAGACATAAGTTTGACATAAAATGCTGGTATTAATAGAGACTTGAATTTAAATATTGTTTAAGGGTAAAACAATGGTATTAGTTCTGGAAAATATAATACTACAGTAGAAACTAAAATAAGTTAAACCTCAATGAATTTAATTCGTGAATTCAGGGTTATGAATCAAATGCACATACCATAATAGGATTTTTAAAATTAATATTATGTTTTCCAGTCAAGTGATTTAGGTGCAGTTTGTCTTTGTTCAAATGTTGGTTTTTGGGTGATTTATGGTGTTCTATGCGACTGGAGGTGGTCGGGTTGTGTGAGGAGGTGGAGGAGCTTAACAGGGTGTGGGAAAAAATGCCTGGTGATTGGTCAGAGCACGGTGGCGATGGTGGCGGTGGTTTTTAGTTTGCAACCCTAGTTTGTATGGTGATCGAACTTTTGAACACCGTGACTTCGCCGTGCATCGAGTTGCACGAGGTCTCGAGAGGTGGTAGATTGGTCGAAGGCGAGTCCATGGCCGGAATTATTGACCATCAGGTGGTCGAGGTTGGCAGAATTAGGTAATGACAGGTTTGGGTAGGGGGATGTTATGTTTTTTCCAGGTTCTGTTTTGTTGCTCGTTTTTGATTTGAGTCGTGGCGATGGATTTTGGGGGTCGTGGTGGTGTCTGGTGGTAGTCAGCGTCGTGGTGAAGCTCGTGTGGGTGGCCGGAGGTGACTGGGGCCACGGTGCACGTGCACCGTGCCCAATGATGTGCTGGAACATTGTGGGTGGTGCAGGGTTTTTGGGTTGGGGAAGTACTCGAGTACGTGACCCGAAGCAGGGGAATAATTGACCCGAAGCATTCTTGCTTTGGTCTCGGGTTGAATAGATTTACTACAGGTAGTGTATAACTGCCTGTAGTTTTAAATTTAACCAAATTTAAAAGCAAATTAAATTGTAAGCTAATTATAACCAAAAGTTAAAATTAGTGTGATGTTAGACTTAAATGAAAGTCAAATCCAGATTAAAGTTTGAATTCAAATTTTGTATTTCTGAATTCATTTTGAAATGAACTAAATGTTAAAAGGTTTGAAGTTGGGTTTCAGGTTTAAAACCCGACAGAATTTAAAACCTGAAATATATGATTTAAACAATGATTTAAATCCTACGGTTAAATTCAGTTTTGAATAACTATTGAATCTTAAGGTTTTAAAATAGATTTGGTTTGAAAAATCAAGTTTTTAATTCAAGTTGTTGAAGGGAAGTTTAAATCAAAGTTTTTAAATCAAGGGTAAAATGGATGGATTCAAGTTTACTTCGAATTCAAATCTGTAGGTTTAAATCAGTTTTTAAATATGAATGTCTTTTGGAAATTGAAATTTAAATAAAGATTCAAACAGTTGAATTTAAAGGCCTTTCTTATATAAGTTTCATATGTACGTAATTAATGTTATTTACAAGATTATAAATTGAATTTAAATTTGATTAATGTTTAAATAAATAATACTTTTGAATCTTAAATTCCAAATGGAATTCGAATTTAAAATTTTGGAAGGTAAAGTTCTAACACACTTAAATATTAATGAAGTCATTAGTAAAGAAATAAATTATCTTAGGAATAACTAAGGTATTAAAATGATTTAATGAATAAGTTAATTAATGAATGACTTATGTATTTAATTTATAATTAACAATTTAGATTAATTTATAATTAGGAATAAATTAAGAAATAAATTTAAAAATTTAATTATGATAATTAACTAAAAGATTATTAATTAATTAATATATGTGATTAATTTTGATAATTAATCTGATTAATTAGATAATATATTATAAATTGTTAAATGTAATTACTTGATAAAAGTAATTAAGAGAATAATTACTTATTGTAATTAATTTGATAAAATGATTTATTTAAGTTAATTAATTTAGTTTAATTAATTTAAGAAATCATTTGATGATTTGATATGTGTAATCACTTAGTGTATTCAATGGAGCATAATTACTTAAGGAAGTAATTAATGTTAATTACTGAATGTAATTAGTGAAAAATGATGTGTTAATAAAGTAATTTGGATAATTACTTATGTAATTAATCAAGGGATTAATTAATGGAGATAATTAATTATGGGATAATTAATTTATTAATATGAGTAATTAAGGGTGGTTAATTTACTGGTTGATATTAATCAAAGGTGATTAATAATTGTGTTTAATTGAAGATTAATCACTTAATGCAATTAAATTAAATAAAGTAACTTAATTTAAATCTAAATTAGAGATCATTAATTAATATAATTAATGATGTAATTAAGAATTAGTTAATTAAGAAATAATTAATAATGTGGTGATTAATTAAGAATAAATGTAATCAATTATAAATAATGTAATTAAATGTTAATTACTATGAATAATTTAGGATAATTAATTTGTAAAATTAATTAAAGACTAATTACTTACTGTAACTAGAAGATGATTAATCGAAGATGTTAATCAAGATGAATATCTAGAGATTAATTAATTAATTTGATTTAAGATTAATTAATGGTTGCATAAGCAGGATTTATAGATGAAGTAATTAATTTAATTCACTTTAAATTAATTAGAGATAGAAGAAGTTAATTTAATTCATTTTAGATTAATTACAAATGATATAATTATAAATCATTGCTTATGGATGAATGATATTAATATTTGATGATTGATTCTGATCTCAGATATGATATGAGTAATATCTATGTGATATGGATGCTTGGTTTAAGTATGATAATATTTAATTATCTGTTTTGATGATATTATGAATTATCTGTTTATGATGATGTGATTATCTTTTGTGATATTGTGAATTATATATCTGTGTGTATATTGATGATATTGAATTAAGCTGTTAAGACCAAATAGACAACTTGTCCTTAAAAGACACGTTTTGGATTTCAATGAGACCGGGATCGGTTTTCCACATTTGGAACATCCGAAAACCACATCGATTCCAATTTAACGATAGGTCGTGAATCTGAAGTGAAGATGAAGATTCAGAGTGCAAGGGTTATTGTCGTTGACTCTGAGGGTGATTCCAAAATGAGTGTAACGAGATAATGCCTTCGGTTTCGTTCGAACCCGGAACGAACTTGTATGGATTGAATGCTTTCAACACATCGTCAGGTGGGCGATGAGCATTCTAAGAAATGTATTCTCTAAAGGTAATCGTAGCCTCAAGCCTCATCAACCAGGAATGGCTAAAACAGGGGAGGTGCAGCAAGGTTAGGTGGGTCATGCCCAAGCAGGATAAGGATATTCCCCTGTCTAGATGTCCCTTTATTTCGGCTTAGTGGGCAGTAGCGACGGCTATCTGCGGGGTTATCTTGTTCGGGACTGTTCAGTAAGGAATGGTTCCGACCTTGTGTTGCAAGGGGTCGGGAGTGATCCTCGGTACGTTGATCTAGGCCACGTACTGTGACGGGCGGTACCCCAGTAGCCCTGCCATTGTATGGAATCCATAATCCAATAAGTGCCAACGGTTTTGATTGTATTACCCACTTTTGTGGCTAATAGCTGGAATTTAATCATGTAACAATTTCGGCTATTTTCTATTTACTTGAAAACCCTAGACCTATTATAATATCATTGAATTTCCTATCAAATGTTTTGGTTAGCGTAAGGTAAAAAATTACCCATGTTTATGTGTGGGGAGTCTTACGCGATACCTTTTATTTCAAAAGATTTTTAAAATTAAGCAACTTTACCCTGTTACTCACACCAGACCCTTGTCTTACCCGGAGTTTATTTTTGTTTTTTATAAACTCTCGGGTACCCAAATTTTTACGGGTAGCCAAGGGATTCAGGTTAGCTTTGACGAATTCTGGAGGAGCAATGAAGCAGGAGGCTTCAAGGTGGTAGATATATATTTAGTTCCGCTGTGTTGGTATCTCCGTGTTGTTTTGTGTATTGAGTTGTATAACTAGACAGGTGTTTATAACTGTCTAGTATGTGATGTATTATTTGTATAACTCTGGTTGATGTGTATATTATGTAAATACTTATGTGAATATTATAATTTATTCGTCCCGCTGTGAGATTCTGATGTTGTTGTTCTTTCTTCTCTATCTTTTCTATTTTCTCATCCCTTTCTTTCTTCTTGACGAAACGTCTTCCTGGGCGTAGGAAGCCGGGTCGTCACAAAAAACCATGCTTATGAATTAAAAAGGTCGTAAATATATGATCTGAGTTCACAGTCAAAATGAAGTCCACCTCGAAATAGAGAAGCGGACCGTGCAAGTGCACGAATATGAAGCTGCACCCAAACAGTAGGGCAGGTTAAACCACGCATGCAACAAAAAATTCATGCTAAAAATCAAGTTCAGGAAGCATAACTTGCGCAACGCATGGAATGTACTGAAACCAACAGATCATGTATGATCCCAGAAACCACTTAAAGCTTGCCAGGTTAACAACAGAAACTAAGATTTGCTCATATTTACTTAGCTCTATTTATGCTCACTAAAAACCCACACATGTTTACATGTGCCACACATCTGCACACACTTCGTAGGAAAAGATAGATAAAAACAATCGGAACGTCGGTTACGTTAAATGTTAAGTTCATGAGACTTCATAACAAAAAAATAACACTAGGAATCAAACTCAGAATCAAAAGAAGCATCGGCTATGATTCTTCTACGGTGATATAATCTTTGGCCCTCCAACGTTGCACGTTGAGTGGACCTGCCTCCAATATGGAAAGCAAGAGTTGGATCATCTAACTTTGTAATAACAACTAATGAATGACCAGGACCAACACCAAAATAAATGGCTTAAGGATCGTAGTCAGCATTGGACCAGGCATCACCATAATCCTTTGGATCAAAGATGTAGTCCGCACGATTATATAAAAAAGGTAAGTCTAGTTCAGGGCAGAGATGCAGGAAAACATCGATCGAACGCTTTACGGCAATGTCTGCCATGACTCTCCTAACTGTTTCTTTATAAAATAGCTCTACCAAGAAAACCCTATCCAAACTAACTAAAAAGTAACGGAAGTACCATACGGCACAGGAACGGGAACTTGATCATGGGTTTGTATACTGGGTTGAGACTCTAAGGAAGAAATTTTATTTTGGAAAGTATTCATGCGCTCCATAGCTACCCTCCTAATCCGATCGATCTCATCCAATAGCTACTCTTTCATCTTTTTAGTAATATGAGAATCGCAGCTGAATAATTCTCGTGTAGTAGATGTAACATGCGAGCTGCTACTCTTAGCAGACTTTGATTCCTTTTTATAAAAAACTCTTTAACTTGATAAATTTGGCCACATAATAGTTTTTAAAACCATTCTTCCACTTCGTCTGTGCATTCTAGAGCCCTAATCTTATATATGTATGTATGTATATAATCATATATGCATTCACATAATCTCTCAACAAACCTTCCAATTCAGCAATATGATTTTGGGAAGACTTAAGCTTTTTCTCCAACTTTTCTATCTAGGAACGTTGCTTATTAATGCAAGTATATTGCCTTATGTTAGCCTGCTTAGACTCTTTCAACTCTCGCTCATGTTTATCAAATTGCATGTAGCTCTTCACAAATTTCATCAGCAACCGATTCCCTCTGCTCAATAAGACATGTGTTTGCAACCTCAAGATCTTTGATCCGACTTTCATAATCCCCAATGCCTATGGAAGGAGCATGATCTTGCAAATGAAGAGTATGGTGAGTAGCATGAGTGGGAGAAATAGTTGTAATCTTCGAATAAGAAATGACTAGAAAAGAATCTATAAGCAAACAAGTAAAGATAATAATAACAATAGAAGGATTATATGGGAGTGCACATACAATATGCGAAAGTTTTTCATTTGAGCAGTAACTAAAAAATATAAATATATAAAAAGAAGGAGCCCTATTGTTGTCTGCACCAAGTCTTACTTTAAACCACAATAAGTGGGGATGCCCTAACGGAAAAGATTCACTTTCTAAGATGGAGACCCACTTACGCAATACTAAATCGAATATTGCATCCCTTTCATGAATAACTTGTGTGATTTTGGATAAATGGACTTGAGAGTATCTTTTCTTAATTGGGTAATAATATGGTCTAATTCATTCTCCCTCCTGGGCAAATAGGTCGTCCCCATCAATAATTTCTTCATAACCTACCATTACAAAACCTTACATTGTTTCTCCATAGCCTATCGTTCTAAAACCTTAAATTGTTGAACTAAACTACTTCCTTCACATGATTTGTATAAAAGGGGTTACGGATACTTAGTTTTTTTACCTAAAAGAATGAAGCAAAAATTAAAACACAAAGTAGCAAATATATATAATTTCATTAATGAACTTCATCGTTTAGAGAGTGACAAATTAAATATTGTGTAGTACCATCACAACAAATTTTTTTCCTTCAAAAAACGAAAAGGAGGGGAAGAGAGAAGCTTAATGACCAAAAGTTGGAAGGTTCAGATATTTACTTCCTCAACATCTATAGATCCCGATGGAGTGACCTTGGACTGCATTTATGAAGTAGTTGGGCCCTTGCCTCCATCAAAATCATCAGATATATATTTAGCCTGCGTTCCTTCGAGGAGGAACCGGGAAAGTCATCACGCTTCTGAACCCACTTTCGTCTGAAGTTGTCTTGGGCTTCTTTGATCAGATGTAGCTTGTCTAAGAAACTCAAATCAACTTCCACACCTTCTAAAGTCAGGATTATCCTTAAAGAACTGTCTCTTCACTTGAGCATAAACGTCATAAAGAACATTGTGAGCTATTTTGTCTAGATTTTTCTCTACTTTAAAAAGCTTACATTCCAATCTACTTATTTTCTTCTTCTGCTGCATGACATCTTGTTCCTTATTCATAACCTTTTTAGAGAGCACTTCCAGCCGAGCTTTGTAATTTGTGCCCATTTTATATCCTGCCTCAATGTTTAAGGAGGCGGCGTCCAAATCTCATCTCAACTTCGAAATTTCTCCCTAGGCAATAATAAGAGTTGGCTCCAAATTATTGAGCTTATTGTTTAGTTCCATCCCAGGAGCGATGACATAAAAGCACTAGGATTATAATAAATAACAATGCACCTAAAAACATAACTAGATGAAAGCGAAGACTTCCTCGAAAAGCGAACTGGAAGAAGGTAACAGAGGAGGGTGATAGAGTTAGGAGTATGCTCTATGGAAAATTATGTAATTTGTTACATATGTGTAACTCGATAACCAACCTTGTTCGAAATAAAAGGTGTTATCTTTCTATTATATGCTTGATATAATGTGTTATATTAATTAATTTAAATAAAAGTATATTTAACTAGAAAATTAAAAAAATGATAGGTCTTGTAATAGTAGTTACAAAGTTTTATAACCGTAAGTAATTTATCACAGTGAAAATAATTATAACATTTTAAATGTTCCTAGTCAAGATGCATCGAAACTGGATATCGATGTATCCGTTGAGACTTGAGTATATAAGCTCTCCAAACATTGGATAGTGTATTACTCATGACTACTGAGGGTACCAAGAGGGTATGTGCTGATAGTTATTGGATAACCATGGAACGAATCACTCGATCGTTTACTGTTGGTTAATATAAATAAGGTCAAATAGAAAATATCGATGCGACTAATTTACATAGTTCTCTCGACCTAAGAATACTATTGATCTTCAATATGGAAGCTCCACTTTGATTATATTTAAACTTTGACACGATATCCATCAAACAACTATAGTTGGGTCAAATGGAAGCATTAGAAGTGAAACGCTATTCAAGAGAGGATTCTTCTCTTTAATTATATGAGATTAGTATCACGGTCAACTAATGTCATCTCAAAGTCAAAATCTTTGGCCATAGCATTTCGGTTAACGATAATTGTTATTATTGAACCAAAGACTTTATGTTTGGACTATAAAGTTGAATATGGATGATACTAGAATTTTGACCATTACCAAACTCCATAAGTCCAAAATGATATAGTTTTGACGAAGAGAATTAGTGTAACTATATATCACTAAAAGGTACCGCTCAAGTGTTTGTGAAATTTGATTTTACCCAAAAGACCTATAAGCAACGAATTCATCCAAATTGTCACGACACTAGTTAAGGTGATGTGTGAACATTGATATTTAAATTGTTCAATACTAATCGCTAACTGAATTCGCATCTCTGAATTACATAACCACATTTGTGATTTCTCCAAAAACCACACGATTTAATTAAATTGTAAAATGTTATAAATTGATTAAATTAATTAACATTTTTGAGATATTAATTATTGTTGATTTATTTAATGTTTTGAATGTTATTGATAATTATTTAAATGCATGTCTAAAAAATTTATTTGCATATATCGATAGGCGATATCGATTTAATTTTAAACACAGTTTAAATAATAAAATAATTACATAAAATTCATTTCCTTTTATTTGGAAAATTTGCACATTAGAAATGTGCTTGGACAGGCCACATAATCTGAGAGAAGGAAATAAATTAATTGGATCGATTAAAATTTAAATAAAGGAATAAAAGGAAGTTTTGATACGAGAATGGGAAAGGTTCCTTTAATTCTATAAAATAAAACCTCCTCATTTTTATTTCTAAAACAGAATGTAACTTTTAGTTCCACTCTTTTTCTTCCTCTTCTCTATCATTCATTCATGGCTAGAACTTCTTTCAAAGAAAAAAAAATCAAAAGAGATTCAATTCAACATCAAATTAAATCAAAGAAAGGTGGTTCATCCTTCTCTTACAAGGCATGATGCTGATTTATTTGAAACATAACCGAAAGTCATAGATTTAGGTGTGTTGAAGGGCAAGATGTATCGGTATGAGAGCTAGCAACTCCAAAACCGATGATTCGATTCAATGAGCAAATTCATAATTTCAAGGTGTGAATTCAGGGCAATGGTGAAAGGTTTATCTCTTTTCCATTGATAAATAATTTTGTTCTTATTTTTATATTTCTACCAGATAGCTTGATTATGATGAATCTTGTATATCGATTTATTATCACATAATGAGCGGTTCTATGTTCAAGTGCATAAATTTATTGTTATCATTTTGTTTTTTTGTAATAGCTATGATGCCTTCTGCATTAAAACGAATTTTTTTCCTTTCCTTTTTCAATTTTTAATCCAGTATTGTTTAATTGAATTTAATTGTACAAATTTTCAATTAAATGATTTACATTTTGTAAACTTATGTTTTAACAATAAGATATTTATTTAAGCCTAAATAACATATAAACTCCTTTGTCAATTAATTTAAAATTGATCAAGTAGATTAAATTTGTACATTTGTATTTCTGGAAATAACGAATAAGCACATTGTAGAAGATTTTTAAAACAGAATATATTTCTGTCACAATTATACTTTTCAATTAATTGAGTAATAAAAATTAAATTAACCTTTTAACTGATGACTGCGAGCGTTTTTTGCTATTATAAAATATGTTTATCATTATAAAATATATTCTTTTATGAAATAGTCACCATATTTTGAATACGTATATTCTTTGTTGAATTTTAAAATGAAATGGTTCCATTGAAGGAAATTAATGACCCTATTAATCACTGAATTAATTCTCTCTCTCTCTTTGAATATAACTTAACCTTTCATTTCAAAACCTACTTCAACCCAAAATTAATTTCCAGACGTGGGCCCTTATGTAATAACTGAATATGCTTTACAAAATTGATCCTTAATTTCATTAGTGTATAAGTATACAAATATCTTTGTTTATAAATAAAGAGGTTATTTAAGTTATAAAGAGCATTAATCACTACATCAATTTCTCTTTCTTTAATATGACCGACCTTTTCATTTCTCAAACTTTCACATTTTAAAACTTAAATTGCCTCATTTGTATTATATAAACCTAATTCGTATTTACATTTATACATGCATTTTATATATACATAAATTATACAGACTTTTTAATATAATGACTTTTAGTATACGTACATATATATTCATTATATTCATACCACTTTGATGTATTTATATGTACATTTAGACGGTATAATCAAATGCAAGAAGAGATAATATGTCTGTAGCGGTGTAAATCCCAAACACCTAAATGTGGCATGTTAAGCCATGTACACATTATAATGTTGCACGTGCACATTTACATATATATGTATATGATCACATGTTCGAAACATAATATAAAATAAATATGAAACTTTATTTCTAATATAAATAAAATAATTATTTTATTTAAAAGAAAATTTAGAAAAATTCTAAAGATATTTAGGCTTCAAAGGCCCAATGTAGATCTACAATGGTAAAATTTTTGAAATTCGCCTATTTCTTCCACCGTGAACTGGCCCGGTTCCGATAATGATATTAAAGCCCAATAGCCTATGAGTATAAATTAGTCATGTTAGGATAACTAATTAAGCTTGCCTACCTTTTATGATGTTTAGAAAGGTAGTGTCTAGGGTTGGAATTGGGTATTCAAGTACCCTGTCCTACCTGGTTACCGGTCTGGCCTGAAAAGTGAAGTGAGCCCAAACCTTTAACAGAAAAAGCCCAATTTGAATTGGGTCTTGGATTAATTTTCGAATTTAGTTTGAATATTAAAGTAAAGATTTTAAATGTAAAAGTTAAATTTAAAAAGAAGCAAGTTTATTATAAAAGGTTATGATAGAACATAAGTTTTCAAAATGTTTGAAAAGATAATGATATTTTCAAAATGTTTAAAAGTATTTAAATATAAATTTTGAAATTAAAATTTATTTATAAGGTTAATAATGTAAATTAAATAAATAGGTTAATTAATTAATACCGATATGTATGTATTGTATACATTGATATATGTTATGTTATTTTAAAATGTTTAAAATAACATAAGTATACATGTATGTAAAATAAATTTTCAAAACTAACATAATTTAAATAAAATTATTTAATTAAATAGATTAATTAAAGGTTAATTAATTAAATAGATATACATATACATACATATATATGATATATGTGTAATACTATAAAGATTATAGTATGTAATAAATATTTAATATAAATGTTGTATCAAATAATATAAAATTAATTAAAATGTTAATTAATTAAAAATTAATTACATAAGATTTAATTAATATAATACTATACATAAGCAATATGAAATATATAAGTTATATAATGATAAAACTCAATAATATGAATGTATAAACTCAAAATGGAACATCAAAGAAACCCAAACATACTTAGGAATAAATAAATAAATGTATATACATCATGATTGTAACGACCCAGAATTTTAATTAATTAAAATTTGAATATTTAATTAATTTTAAATATTAATAAGTGAATTTATAAGTCGAATAAATTTTATTTCGAATAATTGGATTTAATTGGATAATTAAATCGATAATTTAATATGTTAAATTATGGAAATAATTGAAAATTGAGTTAAATATGATTGAAAATGATTTGTAAAATTTTATTTTATCATATTGAAGTTAGAACGATATTTTAGAACTTTTAAAATCGAATAAAAAGTTAATTTGTGAAAATTGAATATTTTAATATTAAATCGACTAGTGAAAATAATCAATTTTTGAACAGTCTCAGAATTGGACGAAACTAGTTCCATTGGATCCGTAATAGTTAGTTATTACCGGATTTCAATTTTCGTGTCAATCGGAGTTATCGTTTGATCGTAGCAGCTCGAAACGCATCGAAATTGTTTTAATATTAATTTGGCGAGTTGAAATAGCCATTTTTCAAAAAGTCTTGGATTTCGACGAAACCAGTTTCATCGGATCCGTAATGTGATATTATTGTAAGTTTTCAAATTTCGTGTCAATCGGATTTACCGTTTGTCCGGTTCAAATTAAAACGCCTAGAAAATTGTTTAAATCGGTTTAATTCAAATTGAACGTTTATTGCCATAACTCGCACAGATGTCCGAATTAGCTTCCGAAACCTATTCCATTGTGTCCGGAACGCGGGGTAAACCCTAGAAACGTTGGTCGCTGTGCGTAAATTGGAGTTTGGAATTTCCGGAATGAATAGTGTCGTTCGTTTTCCTATAAATAGCCCACCTTCACAAATAAAAAAATAATAATAACAAAACCCTAGTTTCTATATGCAGCCGCCACCCCTAAACCTAAGGCCGAAAATTGTTCATCTTCTTCCCCTCCGATCTCTCAATCCATCAACAATCGTCAGAAACCCCAAACTACAATCTTGTAGAGCACAACACGTTCTACGTATCCAACGGTTAAGATGTGAAATGGAGCTAAAAATTGTGAGATATATGGTCGCGTTTCCCTGATGTTGCGCACGCATTTCAGAGCACAAGGGGAAGCCGAGTGCCACCATGTCTTGGCCGAGTGTTGCTCGTGTCGTGCTCTTCGAGGTGGAAGCTCCTGATCGATGTGAAGTGGCTTGTGGTGATGGAAATATGGAACCCTAGTTTCGACTAATGGGTTATGTGTATGCGGCTATTATCTGTAGGGAGAACGAAGAAGAAAGGGGTAGGGGGTGGACGACCTGATGATGGTGAGGGGTGAGATCTACGGCTCTGAATTGGTTGTAGGTTTATAATTATAAAATTAAGTTGTAAATTGTTTATATAAAAATCGTGTAAACTTCATAAATGCATAACTTTTTCATACGAGGTCGAAAACGCGCGAAACCAGTTGCATTGGAATCGTATGGACGAGCACTACACTATGGAATTGGATTGGAGTCGTTTGGAGTTAGTGAGAATTTCGGGTAAAATTAAACGCGCGTTTAATTTTATTCGAAATAAATCGCTAAAGCGAAATTGAAATCAAGGTGAGAACTTCTCACTCAATCGAATCAGTTTCGATTTTAATTTTAAATAGTTAGATTTAAAATATTTGAATGCATGTTTGAATGATGATTGTTATCTATTGATTGTTAAAATAGACATTATGCACCGTTAGTAAGCGGATGTTATTTATTAAAAACGTATACCACGAATATTTCATAAACAGTGAAATTGGTATTATATATAATAACAATATATATATATATTGGCATATGTATATATTGCAGTTATTGATTTCCCGCATTGTATAGCGGATGAGACCCTATTGCGCCGTCTATTAAGCAGATAATATTTTAAATCCCATATACCGCGATAATTCCGTACTGAAGCGGAATTGGTATTGTGCTAATGTTTGTGGATGCAGGAAAACAGGTTGGAGGGATCCAACTGGATTCCTCAACAGTTTTTATTTGATTTCAGATATTTTGATATTTGATAGATTATCATATCGATATATGATATCGTTGTTGTCGTGATTGGCTATTTGGTATGTGGCAACATTAGACCAAATTTTGGAATTTTAAAATGATTTCAAAGTGATTTTTGAAAATATACTATATTTTTGGAATTGATCCATTATAAATAAATAACGTTATAACTTTTATGTTATAAAAATTATGATTTTTGAGAAATATAGTTAAAGGTTGATTTTTGAAAATATGAGGCTAATGATTTTATAAAATAGTTTAATCGGGATTTTTGAATTTATTATAAAAGTTTAAATATAGGATTTGTAAAATTTGATTATTTTATAAATCAAAAATGGTGAAATTATAAAGGAGATTAAAGATGTTTTAAAAGAATAATATAAATTGATTTATATAAAAGAATTTATAAATTGATATTTATAAATTAAAAATATTTGAGTTATAAAACGAGTTTTTATAAGTGTTAGAATGAATTGTGAATGAATTTCATAAATGAATGAAATTTATAGAATTATAAACGGTGAAGTTATAAATGGAATTTATATAAAAAGTTGTTAAAAGAATGGTTGGATAAATAATTGAATCTTATAAGTTATAAGATTTATAATTATGAAGTTCAAAGGAACGATTTTGCAAACAAATAAATTATAAGCATTTAACTTATAATATGAACCTTTGGTTTATAATTGAGTTATGAATTGAATAGGTTAAGAAATGGAATTTATAAACATTGTTTTATAAATTCGCAAACGACTTATTTTGATAAGTAAATTGTTATAACTTATTTATGGAGTTATATTCACGTTTTAAACGGTGAATAATCCTTTAAAATAAAATGAATAGAAATGATGAAATTTGTTAACAAAGTATATTCACGTTTTTGAATAGTGAATAATATGTTAAAGAAAATGTTTTGAATGAGATGTTTTAAATAGAATTTAAACGATCTAACGATGTTTTCAAAACGTGTTGAGATTCGAAACCATAGATTTCAACATTCATTGTTGAAATAGACGTTTTCGAGAAATAGAAGGAAATGGTGGACTATAACACTGTTGTTATAGTAAATGATTTCCGAAAGGAAATGTTTTGTATAGTATTGGGATTTATATATCTATTTTAATTTCAAATCCCTATACTAGTGATTTTGGGTTGTCGTAACGATGTTTTACGCAACATTCGTTTTGGCCCAAATAAATATGTTTAAGAGGATGATTTCCTTAAAGAATGAAATATATACTTAATTTCGATTTAAGTATATTGAATATTTTCCAGAGGTTGAAAATAAAAGATTTGTGAATTACTTATTAAATAAGTATGGAAATGTTTTCCAATATAAAGTGAATATTTAGAGAATTTATCTTTTTGAAGATAAATTGAAATGAATAATTGAAATCGTATATGCATGGATATTTTGGAATGAAAATTCACTATGGAATTTATAAAAGAAAGTGGAATTTGTTTAAAAATAAATATTGATTTATTTTTGAAGTGTGAAAATTATATATCTTGTAAAGATATTTTTGGGAAATAAATAATTTGGAAAATTATTTGAAATCTGGTGATGTTGTGCATATCCATTGATAGTTCAATAACCGACTATCAATATATACCTTTGAAAGGTATTTGTTGTGATTTTGTTGAATTTGAATGCTACACTTATTTTTAAATTATTGCGCTCGTTATTCGGATTACCCATTCCGAATAGTGATACGACGTAATGGATAGCATTGAAGATCGGTGTTGAAGACCCGGTATTTGCGAGAGCGGTAGGATGGCCTGTCGATTGACTCTGCACCGAGTTGCTCCGGTATAGAGTTCTCCATATGTGATGGGAAATCCGATCAGGATTGTGGATATCCGGATTGCAAGGACTTCTTTGTAAGTGCCTTCGGTTCTGTTCGAGCCCGGAACAGACTTGTATGGATTGTATGTCTGACATCACAAATTGAGATATAAAGCAGATTTCTTTCAAATATATTTCCGTTGGTGGCGGAGAATTTATTCTTTTAGCTTAACACCCTTCTCTGAGACGTGCGAGCTCAGAGGTTATGTAGTTGAAGGTTATCAGCGATATATTCCCAATTTGGTAATGTGACATGCTGAGTGTTGCTGTGAAATGATCATTGTGTTGATCATTTGTGATAAGATCATTTGTTTGATCGTTTATCTTTGTGATCATTTCTATGATCATTTGTTGACCCAAAGCACGGCTTTTGTATAAAGTGTGTTTTTGTGGACGTGACTTCGTCGAGCCTCACACCTCGGAATGGTCAAAACAGGAAAGATGCGGCAAGGTTATGAGGGGTAGCGCCCTTTAGGGTATGTGCATTTCCTTCTGGAAAAGGGTGGTATCATGGTATGGAGCCCAGATACTTACTCATGTTGAAAACACTTTATGATTGTGTGAATTGATTACGAGCGCTCGGTTAAAGGTCCCAAAGGACCGGGGGATGACATACTCGTGTAGTAGTTACCTAGTGATAAAGGTAACCCGGCCTTGTGTTGGCAGAGAGCTGGTTAAGTTCTCGGGACGTCCATCCAGAGGCGTTTCCATGTGGCAATGGAAAGTTCCTTGGCCTGACCATTTGTTGGAAATCCAAAGAAACAATACGAGACTTGTACGGTTTTAGTTGTATAACCTGTTATGGAATGTGGCGGTAACCTGCTATTGAACATAGTTAGCTATAGTAGGCATACGATAATGGTCGTATGTTGGCTAAGATTTATATTCTACCTTCGAAATATTTCCTACACTATGCACTAGTAATAATATCAAATGTTATTTTAAATGCGTATCAAGCATCTTTGACTATCATAAGGAGAAATCTCCTCCGATTCTGCGTTTGCATTGTGTGTGTGTGCGGGAGGCCTTATGGTAGTCTCATTTTTAAAAGCATTGCGAATTGACTTTAAAAATATTCCTCTATTTTGTTTTTAAAGATAAATAAACTGTTTTGAGTTCTCACACCAGTCACATGACTGACTCGGAGTTTATTGTTTTCCTTCCTAAACTCTGGGTGCCCACCAATTTCCACACGGGCAGTTAAGAGTTAAGGTTTATCAGGATATTCTGGATATTCTGGAGTTGCTGGAGGCAAGCTGGATGGCATGGCGTATTACTAGTATATAGTATTTCTTTTTCTGCTGTTTGTTGTTGTTTGTTGTACACTCTGATGTAATGAAATGTAATGTAATTTAATAACTGATATAGTTCTTTGTTTAAAGATTATTCATTTATTTATTATATGTTGTTCCGCTGCGAATTGTGAGATTCTGTTGTTGTTCTGTTGTTTTCTATTCCGTTCTATTTTCTATTTTCTTTTCTCTCTATTTTCTATCTTTTCCTTCTCTCTTCTCTCTCTTTCGTTTTCTTTTCTTCTCCTTAAACCCTAATATTTCGGTTTTTCGGCAATGAAAAATCGTTATCGTTACATCTGGTATCAGAGCATATGGTTAAGCGACAACCATGGTTCTGTTGGGTATTACTCATTAGAGATAGAGTCAGTAGTACTCTAGAATGAGTTTGAGTGTAATAATAGCTATGAGAGCGTATTTGTTAGTGAATATATAAAATTGTTTTATATTGTGATGATTGGTTTGTTGAGTGGTATATGGATTGTGGTTAATATGAGTAATTAACGTTGTTGATAGGGATCTCTAAACACTTGTACAGAACAATTCGACACGATATTGTTTTAAATTGGGTACATGAAATAATTTTACCTTGATTATATTTTATATATAAAGAAATAATTTTTCAGAATTATTAAAGTGTATATAAGTTGATTGTTTAGTTGTTTGAATAATCTAAACAAAAGAATTTAAGAATTGAATTATAATTAAAGTGATTTACAATTGTGAAATAAACTTATATATATAAGAAGTGAAACTATATGAATATATTTATAAATATGAGTTGAAATAAAAATGAATTTAAAGTTAAATAGAAATTTACTTTAGAATTTGGAATCTGAATTGATTTATAAGTGGAAATTTAAGTTAAGTAAAACCAAGTGATGTTTATTTAAATGGAATATAACTTAAGAAATGTTGAATGAAGTTGATATTAGTATCAAAGTAAAATAATAAAGTGAAGTGATAAATGTGAACTTAAGTTATTTAACTGAAATTCAACTTTAGTAATTGAATTAAATGTTAATCAATTAAATGTAAATTAAGTTGATATGGAATAATGAATGTAAGTGTTAATTCATTAAAATCTAATTTATTAGAAGTTGAATAGTTGAATGAAAATCAATTTAGTTAAACCAAATTGAATGAATATAAGCAAAGGAATTTGGTTGTAATTAATATACATTGATTGTTATATGATTGTTAGTTGATTGTATATAATTCATTAAGTATTAATGAAATTGGAAGCTAAAGTAATTGGAATTCAATTGGAAGTTAAGTGAATCTTGAATAGAATTGAATTTGATTTGGAAGTGAACCAACTTGAATATGAATTAGTGAATATAAACTAATTGAAAATGAATGTTAGTAAAAACATCCACTGTTAATAAATCAAATGTGATTAAATTGAAAACCATTTCATTAAATATTAATGAGAATATGAATGAATATTTATTGGTTATGAATTAGTTGGATGATAGTTGATTGATAGTAGCATTTGTTGCTTTTGTTTCATTTGCTATGTTGGCATGTATAGTTATTATGTTGCTATATGATGTATATCGATACTATTGTCTATATACATGTTTCTCATGTTGTTTGTTGAGTGTTTAGTAGGTGCGGATCGCGTTTGCTTCGCATTTGGAGCTCGCTTTCGCGCTATATTAGCCGTATATGCTCGCTAATAAAATATAAGGTACATATCTCGGATTACATACCGTACTTTTATACTTTTTTCCCTTCGTGATGCCTCATTACTTGATGAGATGTATATTTGTGATATATACACTGTCATTTTTTTCGGATCGAGCCGCGCAAAGGAGACTATGGCGAATTTTTCCGGAAATTTAAGGCGTTAGAATTTTTTTTGAGAAAATTGAAAAATTTTTGAAAATTTTAACTTTGATTTGGAATTGAAAGTTAAACAATAGTAGTTGTTTTTGAAAAGATAACTAAGTATGATTTGAAAACTTAGTAAAGTATTGTAAGAAGTTTAAATTTGTTTTGGGAAAGTTAATAGATTCTGTAATTTTTCTTACTTGATAATTTCGAGGACGAAATTCTTTTAAGGGGGGAAGTATGTAACGACCCAGAATTTTAATTAATTAAAATTTGAATATTTAATTAATTTTAAATATTAATAAGTGAATAAATAAGTCGAATAAATTTTATTTCGAATAATTGGATTTAATTGGATAATTAAATCGATAATTTAATATGTTAAATTATGGAAATAATTGAAAATTGAGTTAAATATGATTGAAAATGATTTGTAAAATTTTATTTTATCATACTGAAGTTAGAACGATATTTTAGAACTTTTAAAATCGAATAAAAAGTTAATTTGTGAAAATTGAATATTTTAATATTAAATCGGCTAGTGAAAATAATCAATTTTTGAACAGTCTCAGAATTGGACGAAACTAGTTCCATTGGATCCGTAACAGTTAGTTATTACCGTATTTCAATTTTCGTGTCAATCGGAGTTATCGTTTGATCGTAGCAGCTCGAAACGTATCGAAATTGTTTTAATATTAATTTGGCGAGTTAAAATAGCCATTTTTCAAAAAGTCTCGGATTTCGACGAAACCAGTATCATCGGATCCATAATGTGATATTATTGTAAGGTTTCAAATTTCGTGTCAATCGGATTTACCGTTTGTCCGGTACAAATTAAAACGCCTAGAAAATCGTTTAAATCGGTTTAATTCAAATTGAACGTTTATTGCCATAACTCGCACAGATGTCCGAATTAGCTTCCGAAACCTATTCCATTGTGTCCGAAATGCGGGGTAAACCCTAGAAACGTTGGTCACTGCGCGTAAATCGGAGTTTGCAATTTCCGGAATGAATAGTGTCGTTCGTTTTCCTATAAATAGCCCACCTTCACAAATAAAAAATAATAATAACAAAACCCTAGTTTCTATATGCAGCCGCCACCCCTAAACTATGGCCGAAAATTGTTCATCTTCTTCCCCTCCGATCTCTCAATCCATCAACAATCGTCAGAAACCCCCAACTACAATCTTGTAGAGCACAACACGTTCTACGTATCCAACGGTTAAGATGTGAAATGGAGCTAAAACTTGTGAGATATATGGCCGCATTTCCCTGATGTTGCACACGCATTTCAGAGCACAAGGGGGAGCCAAGTGCTACCATGTCTTGGCCGAGTGTTGCTCGTGTCGTGCTCTTCGAGGTGGAAGCTCCTGATCGATGTGAAGTGGCTTGTGGTGATGGAAATATGGAACCCTAGTTTCGACTAATGGGTTATGTGTATGCGGCTATTGTCTGTAGGGAGAACGAAGAAGAAAGGGGTAGGGGATGGACGGCCTGATGATGGTGAGGGGTGAGATCTACGGCTCTGAATTGGTTGTAGGTTTATAATTATAAAATTAAGTTGTAAATTGTTTATATAAAAATCGTGTAAACTTCATAAATGCATAACTTTTTCATACGAGGTCGAAAACGTGTGAAACCAGTTGCGTTGGAATCGTAAGGACGAGCACTACGCTATGGAATTAGATTGGAGTCATTTGGAGTTAGTGAGAATTTCGGGTAAAATTAAACGCGCGTTTAATTTTATTCGAAATAAATCGCTAAAGCGAAATTGAAATCAAGGTGAGAACTTCTCACTCAATCTAATCAGTTTCGATTTTAATTTTAAATAGTTAGATTTAAAATATTTGAATGCATGTTTGAATGATGATTGTTATCTATTGATTGTTAAAATAGACATTATGCGCCGTTAGTAAGCGGATGTTATTTATTAAAAACATATACCGCGAATATTTCATAAACAGTGAAATTGGTATTCTATATAATAACAATATATATATATATTGGCATATGTATATATTGCAGTTATTGATTTCCTGCATTGTATAGCGGATGAGACCCTATTGCTCCGTCTATTAAGCGGATAATATTTTAAATCCCATATACCGCGATAATTCCGTACTGGAGCGGAATTGGTATTGTGCTAATGTTTGTGGATGCAGAAAAACAGGTTGGAGGGATCCAACTGGATTCCTTAACAGTTTTTATTTGATTTCAGATATTTTGATATTTGATAGATTATCATATCGATATATGATATCGTTGTTGTCGTGATTGGCTATTTGGTATGTGGCATCATTAGACCAAATTTTGGAATTTTAAAATGATTTCAAAGTGATTTTTGAAAATATACTATATTTTTGGAATTGATCCATTATAAATAAATAATGTTATAATTTTTATGTTATAAAAATTATGATTTTTGAGAAATATAGTTAAAGATTGATTTTTGAAAATATGAGGCTAATGATTTTATAAAATAGTTTAATCTGGATTTTTGAATTTATTATAAAAGTTTAAATATAGGATTTATAAAATTTGATTATTTTATAAATCAAAAATGGTGAAATTATAAAGGAGATTAAAGATGTTTTAAAAGAATAATATAAATTGATTTATATAAAAGAATTTATAAATTGATATTTATAAATTAAAAATATTTGAGTTATAAAACGAGTTTTTATAAGTGTTAGAATGAATTGTGAATGAATTTCATAAATGAATGAAATTTATAGAATTATAAACGGTGAAGTTATAAATGGAATTTTATAAGCCGTAGGTTTATAAAATTTATAAAGTTGTTAAAAGAATGGTTGGATAAATAATTGAATCTTATAAGTTATAAGATTTATAATTATGAAGTTCAAAGGAACGATTTTGCAAACAAATAAATTATAAGCATTTAACTTATAATATGAACCTTTGGTTTATAATTGAGTTATGAATTGAATAGGTTAAGAAATGGAATTTATAAACATTGTTTTATAAATTCGCAAACGACTTATTTTGATAAGTAAATTGTTATAACTTATTTATGGAGTTATATTCACGTTTTAGATGGTGAATAATCCTTTAAAATAAAATGAATAGAAATGATGAAATTTGTTAACAAAGTATATTCACGTTTTTGAATAGTGAATAATATGTTAAAGAAAACGTTTTGAATGAGATGTTTTAAATAGAATTTAAACGATCTAACGATGTTTTCAAAACGTGTTGAGATTCGAAACCATAGATTTCAACATTCATTGTTGAAATAGACGTTTTCGAGAAATAGAAGGAAATGGTGGACTATAACACTGTTGTTATAGTAAATGATTTCCGAAAGGAAATGTTTTGTATAGTATTGGAATTTATATATCTATTTTAATTTCAAATCCCTATACTAGTGATTTTGGGTTGTCGTAACGATGTTTTACGCAACATTCGTTTTGGCCCAAATAAATATGTTTAAGAGGATGATTTCCTTAAAGAATGAAATATATACTTAATTTCGATTTAAGTATATTGAATATTTTCCAAAGGTTGAAAATAAAAGATTTGTGAATTACTTATTAAATAAGTATGAAAATGTTTTCCAATATAAAGTGAATATTTAGAGAATTTATCTTTTTGAAGATAAATTGAAATGAATAATTGAAATCGTATATGCATGGATATTTTGGAATGAAAATTCACTATGGAATTTATAAAAGAAAGTGGAATTTTTTTAAAAATAAATATTGATTTATTTTTGAAGTGTGAAAATTATATATCTTGTAAAGATATTTTTGAGAAATAAATAATTTGGAAAATTATTTGGAATCTGGTAATGTTGTGCATATCCATTGATAGTTCAATAACCGACTATCAATATATACCTTTGAAAGGTATTTGTTGTGATTTTGTTGAATTTGAATGCTACATTTATTTTTAAATTATTGCGCTCGTTATTCGGATTACCCATTCCGAATAGTGATACGACATAATGGATAGCATTGAAGATCGGTGTTGAAGACCCGGTATTTGCGAGAGCGGTAGGATGACCTGTCGATTGACTCTGCACCGAGTTGCTCCGGTATAGAGTTCTCCATATGTGATGGGAAATCCAATCAGGATTGTGGATATCCGGATTACAAGGACTTCTTTGTAAGTGCCTTCGGTTCTGTTCGAGCCCGGAACAGACTTGTATGGATTGTATGTCTGACATCACAAATTGAGATATAAAGCAGATTTCTTTCAAATATATTTCTGTTGGTGGCGGAGAATTTATTCTTTTAGCTTAACACCCTTCTCTGAGACGTACCAGTTCAGAGGTTATGTAGTTGAAGGTTATCAGCGATATATTCCCAATTTGGTAATGTGACATGCTGAGTGTTGCTGTGAAATGATCATTGTGTTGATCATTTGTGATAAGATCATTTGTTTGATCGTTTATCTTTGTGATCATTTCTATGATCATTTGTTGACCCAAAGCATGGCTTTTGTATAAAGTGTGTTTTTGTGGACGTGACTTCGTCGAGCCTCACACCTCGGAATGGTCAAAACAGGAAAGATGCGGCAAGGTTATGAGGGGTAGCGCCCTTTAGGGTATGTGCATTTCCTTCTGAAAAAGGGTAGTATCATGGTATGGAGCCCAGATACTTACTCATGTTGAAAACACTTTATGATTGTGTGAATTGATTACGAGCGCTCGGTTAAAGGTCCCAAAGGACCGGGGAATGACATACTCGTGTAGTAGTTACCTAGTGATAAAGGTAACCCGGCCTTGTGTTGGCAGAGAGCTGGTTAAGTTCTCGGGACGTCCATCCAGAGGCGTTTCCATGTGGCAATGGGAAGTTTCTTGGCCTGACCATTTGTTGGAAATCCAAAGAAACAATACGAGACTTGTACGGTTTTAGTTGTATAACCTGCTATGGAATGTGGCGGTAACCTGCTATTGAACATAGTTAGCTATAGTAGGCATACGATAATGGTCGTATGTTGGCTAAGATTTATATTCTACCTTCACAATATTTCCTACACTATGCACTAGTAATAATATCAAATGTTATTTTAAATGCGTATCAAGCATCTTTGACTATCATAAGGAGAAATCTCCTCCGATTCTGCGTTTGCATTGTGTGTGTGTGCGGGAGGCCTTATGGTAGTCTCATTTTTAAAAGCATTGCGAATTGACTTTAAAAATATTCCTCTATTTTGTTTTTAAAGATAAATAAACTGTTTTGAGTTCTCACACCAGTCACATGACTGACTCGGAGTTTATTGTTTTCCTTCCTAAACTCTGGGTGCCCACCAATTTCCACACGGGCAGTTAAGAGTTAAGGTTTATCAGGATATTCTGGATATTCTGGAGTTGTTGGAGGCAAGCTGGATGGCATGGCGTATTACTAGTATATAGTATTTCTTTTTCCGCCGTTTGTTGTTGTTTGTTGTACACTCTGATGTAATGAAATGTAATGTAATGTAATAACTGATATAGTTCTTTGTTTAAAGATTATTCATTTATTTATTATATGTTGTTCCGCTGTGAATTGTGAGATTCTGTTGTTGTTCTGTTGTTTTCTATTCCGTTCTATTTTCTATTTGCTTTTCTCTCTATTTTCTATCTTTTCCTTCTCTCTTCTCTCTCTTTCTTTTTCTTTTCTTCTCCTTAAACCCTAACATTTCGGTTTTTCGGCAACGAAAAATCGTTATCGTTACAATGATTATGTCTCGTACTCGAATCGCTGGGGCATTTTATTAGTAATACATTATTCCATAGGTCGATATCACTCGATGTAATATATTGAAGATTATGAATCTTTACTATAAAATTGTCTTCTATCATTTATATACTAATAAATTACTTGCACACTCTTTAGTTTTTGAGCTTTCCTTATGCTAGGGATGTTATGTGTAGTACCATTAATGTATTAAATAGTCGAGTTAAGGCAACTGCACATATTTGTTGAGCTTTCATTAAGGTATGTGCACTATACTTAGGCCGTCATGAAGTGATAGGTCCGAGTGAATAATCATACTTTATTATTGACCTTTCCTTAAGGTAAAAGCAAGATTAAGTCAGAGAACCATGGGTTAGGATTTGTACGTGGTACAACCGATAAGGTGTTATCGATCATGTGCATGCCTATGATTTGTTAAGCTTTCCTCAAGGACGAAATCCCAAGGCATAGGAGTCCTAACACCCACTAGTGAAGTAGAAAGACTTCTATGTTTCGTTTAGGGTTTGGTGAAACATAAAAGATTAGTGGCTTATTAGAAAAATGAAATGATAACATTTAACCTTTCTATATTTTAAGAACATATGCTAAATAATATTATAATACTCTAAATTGATAATTTATGCATTTAAATGATTGATAAAACGTTTATCAATTAGGATGCACAAATGAACTATATTAAAGGTTTACAAAAAGAAATATGACATATACCTGCGAAAATGATTATTGTATGTTAACGTTTCTATTCCCATGCAAGTGCCTAATTTTACAACTCCTTAATACGGTCGTGATTTGGTCGCTTAAATGTTTATTTGATCGAGACCATGTATTGCATTTTATGAATTCCAAACTCAAAAGAAATACAATACTATGGGTATTTGATCCATGTATTATCACATACAAATGTTATATAGTGAAAATGTTACCGTTCATAATGTATGATACTTCGATGAAGTTAGTTTATTCAAAATAAGCCAATAAACAGTACTATGAGATCGAGTATTCAATTTGATTGATTACAAAAGGATAGTATTGTGTTAAATATAACATTAGACCAAAAATACAAGATAGATCTAAGAACTAAATCGTCAAAATGTCAGTTTGATCAGTTTGCGCAAGATGTAAAATATTTGATGTCATAAATACTAAGAATAATCGAATGCACTGTTGTAAAGAGTCTATTATGATATTGTAGTAATGGTTTTCTTTTGAATGGTTTGGCCATTTAGAAATGAAAACGAATGTATAGGAGTAAATGTAATTTAAGATATAATTGAGATGAAGTGAGAGAACGGTCGTTTTTGCTTCATAAAGAAACATCGAAAATGAGAATTGTAATAATATGATATGATACTTAACATTAGAATAAGAAATATGATTTCCATTCGGAAATGTTATGTCATATAGAAAATTGTTTTCTATGAGATTTTCTTTTGAGTTCAACCTAATTGATCAAAGAACTCTCCACTGTAAACTAGTTACAGTATATAAAATAAATAATTTATATTAAGTAAATGATGGACATTCGAATTAGTACACTA
This sequence comes from Allium cepa, assembly GCA_030765085.1. Classification (NCBI taxonomy): domain Eukaryota; kingdom Viridiplantae; phylum Streptophyta; class Magnoliopsida; order Asparagales; family Amaryllidaceae; genus Allium; species Allium cepa. Next base: position 255,581,805 of record CM060939.1, read on the forward strand.
CTATAGGAGTGGCAAAAATAGCGGGATAATGCCATATAACACATATTAATTGCATGAAGTTAAGAAATCAATTTGCGTAAAATACCACATATTATTTATGAAATAAAAATCCATTCTTTGATGATGATTAAAGAATAGACATAGTTATATTTCAATGTGAATATTAAGAATATTCATTATGAAATAAAACTATAATATGGTATTTGTTTTTATAACAAAAGTGATGCATTGGAATATACAGAAGTATCTAAAATTATTTACAATTATTTTAGAATTATAGACTAAACCATAATTTTGAGAATTAATTTTATTATATATTATGAATCATATGATATTGTTTAATTATATCTCAAACAATTAAGGGCTATGGACCCATTTAGTAGGAGCATCATAAGAGTTAATGAACTCTTCGAATTGATACATATAGATGTATGCAATCATAAGTCTATTAGCTCCAAAACAGTTCCACATACTTCATCATTTTCACTGATTCATTATCATAGATTTGGACATGTGTGTCTGCTAAACATTTATAAGTTTATGACAAGCTCATAGAATACAAAACGGAAGTAAATAATATGACATGTAGAAGAATTAATTCGATTTGATCAAATGAGTGACTATATTAGAAAGGGTTTTATATGTACCAAATATGAATAAAATTCAATCTCAAAGGTAACTCCTCCCTAAAATACATAATGATTTATTGATAAGGATTAATTGTACTTTGTTGGACAAGGCTGGATTAGTGATGAATGAAGTTGAGATAAATTCTTTCTATAAGGTGTGTACTTAAGTGTAGTACACAAGGTTAAAATTAATATCATGCAAAGAATAGTTTACAAAACCATATGAGATAAAGGTTTATAAGAAACCTCTATATAGCATAGACTAAGGAGTTGGCAGGTTGTGCAAGTTGAAAGACTACATATAATAATTGTAGGTAAGTGATCTTGTATGAATCGTCCTAAGAGAATTTTGGAAATGATAGCCGTTAAATGACTAATTTTGTTGAGAACATAAATATACAATGAAATAAAAATTAGTTTTATATAAGACAATTCATAACATGTTTATGAATGTCCATTTGGTTGCACTAAGAAACAACTGTTGTTTTAAGAAATACCAACTTTGTAGTGAAGGAATTTCTTTGAAAAATTATTAGTATTAAAATGGATATCGATATGATCTAAAGATAAAATTGATTAAGTGGGATGACACGAAATTAACCTAATCTAAATGAACACATCGCATTAGTGTGTCTGATAATTATTCTCATACATGGTAGAGAAACTATGTTTTTCTTATCAGTCTCGAGAATAGATAATTCTCAATCGTCAATTAAGCCATTAAGAGCATCTATTCTACAATGTGGCATGATGCGTAAATATGAAAGGATTCCAAGTTCATTATCAAAATATAATTTTAATAGTCATATCCGAAGGGATATAATCCATCGACTGCGATTGTGTCTTCAAGAGAATAATGCAATTGGAGTTTAATGAGGAATGATGATAAAAAAACCTTGTAAATTTCAGTTTTTGAAATTAGCACAGCGGATTAACTATTCAACGTGCTCAAGTTAATTAAGACTTACTCGCAAAATTATTGCTCGATAAGTCTTAGTGATTTGGTACATATGTGCTGAAATGGAAGATTCTAGATAATGATCTAGAATAGACTGTTTGCACATAACAAGAAAAGTGACTCATAGTCAGTGGAAGCAGTATTGGGTTTGTGGGTTTTCTGGATATGATCCAAGAATAGATACGAAAGTATCATTCGGTAAGCATTAAAAATGAATAAGTGTTTTGGTAGGTGTATCAAATAGTTTGATTGTCAATAAAAATGTAGAAGAAGCCTCATAAGAAAGGAAGTTTTTTGTTGAATATACTTAGAAGAACCCGACATAATGGCAAAATCCCGAGGAGAAGTAAATTGTGCCTATTCGCTGCAACTCATGACACATCTAATCCCCAAATACTATTTTCTGCGAGAACGTGTACAAGGCAGGGCTCAAACCTGGGTCTGTTACCAGACCTAGGCAACCCTTTTATCATTGCGCCATACCTACGGACAAACAACACATTGGTTTTACACTTGTGTTTGGATGTACATAGATTTCCTAAACTGTAAGTAAACAACACATTGTTGACTAATAACGATGTATTTATGTTAAAATTAGTTTTGGTTGTTCTAATACTCGACAATGGATTTGTAAATGATGTCTTTTATAGTCAGTATAAAAGACATTTGGAATGTTCCAAATCGATATGCAAAGACACCTTATTAAAATGTTTAATACTGAATATATAAGCTGGATTTATGCATTGGCAATATGAATTATTAAACATGTTGTCTGTGATATCGTGATTTGTTTATGTATTTGAAACATGAATCAAATATCAAATCTAAATAGAATTCACAAAATGGTTGTTTGAGATGTTCTCGTATGTTTATGAAATACTAGACAATTGCTTAAAAAATAACAAACACAAACTTCTTATGAAGGAGTGTTTGGACTTGAACTTTCATAAGAGATATTAAGTATAATATGCCAATAATGAATTCAAATAAGAATCTTTGAATTGAAAATGTTCCAAATAAAAGATTATGGTTGATTCAGTGAAGAAGGCTAAGTACAACTTCTAGAATAGCGCTGCAATAAAACCAATGTACATAAATATAAATGCATAAATTTATAACTAAACTAAGGGTAATTCCAAATGTTGAGAATCTCGTAACATTGTTATACGATAACAATGTAACAATATATATCATTACAGAACTTAGAGCTCATAGGAACTCGAGAAACATACTCCAAATTGTTTCACATGATAAAAGTAGTTTATCAACGTCAGAGAGAGTTGATTGACATAATAGATAATTGAAACATAATAGCATACATATTCACATATGGATTGATACAATTGGTTTCGAGAAAATCGATTGGAGAAGTTGGAATAAGATTCCAAAATTGACCCCAAGTGCAAGTGGGAGATTGATAGAGTTAGAGGTATGACATAGGTGCAATTATTTAATTTGTTACCTATGTCTAATTCGATAACCGATCTTGTTCGAAATAAAATGTGTTTTTTTCTATTATATGCTTGATATAATGTACTATGTTAATTCGTTAATTTAGTTAAAGGTATATTTAATAGAACATCCATAAATGTTATGTCTTTTGATAATTGTTTCAAAGTGTTGTAACCATCAGTAATTTATCAGAGTGAAAATAAATATACCATTTTAATTGTTTCTAATCAAGATGCATCAAAACTTGATATCCAATCGATTAAGACTAAATTATGTAACGTTTTCAAACATTGGGTAGTGTATTGCTTATGACTTTTGGAGGAACCAAGAGGTGACATACTGATAGTTTCTGGATAACTACGGAATGACTCACTCGATCATTTTCTGTTGGTTAATATAACTAAGGTCAAGCAGAAAATATCGATGTGATTAATTTATACAGTTCTCTCAACCTTTGAATACTGTTGATCTTCAAAGTGGAAGCTCTACTTTGATTATAGTTAAATGGTGGCACGACATCCATCAAAGGACTATAGTTGGGTTGAGTGGAAGTACTGGAAGTGAAACACTATTCAAGAGATGATATGTCTTCTAAGTTATATGAGGTTAGTATCACGATCAAATAAAGCCAACTCAAAGTCAAAGTCTCTGGCCAGAACATTTCGATCAATAATAATTGTTATTATTGAATAAGAACTTTGTATTTGGACTATAAAGTTGAATATGGACGATATTGGAATTTTGACCATTACCAGATTCCATAAGTCCAAAATGATATATTTTGACGAAGAGAATTAGTGTAAGTATATATCACTAGAAGGTACCGCTTAAGTGTTTGTAAAATTTGATTTTACCAAAAAGACTTATAAGCGATGAATTTAGCCAAACTGTCACAATACTAACTAAGGTGAGGGTGAACATTGATATTTGAATTGTTCAATATCAATTGATGACTAAATTCACACCTCTAAGTTGCACAACCACATTTGTGATTTCTCCGAAAACCACATGATTTAATTAATTTGTAAAATGTTATAAATTGATTAAATCAATTGATATTTATTAGATATTAATTTGTATTGATTTATTTGATGTTTTGGATGTTGTTGGCAATTATTTAAATGCATATATAAAAGTTTTATTTGCATATATCGATATAACTTTTAACATGGTTTAAATAATAAAATAGTTACATAAATGTTTTTTTCTTTCATTTTGAAAATTTGCACATTAGAAATATGCTTGGACTGGCCATATAGTGCTGAGAGAAGGAAATTAATTAGTTGGATTGATTAAAATTTAAAAATGAAATAAAAGAAGGAAGTTTTGTTAAGAAAATGGGAAAGGTTCCTTTAATTCTATTAAAAACAAAATCTCCTCATTTTTTATTTTTGAAATATAATGTAACTTTACTTCCTCTCTTTTTCTTCCCCTTCTCTATCATTCATTCATGGTTGAAACTTCCTCCAAAGGAAAAAACCACCAAAATGAATTTAAATCAACATCAAATTAAATCAAAGAAAGGCGGTTCATCCTTCTCTTGCAAGGTGGGATGTTGATTTATTTGAAACCTAAGGAGAAGTCACAAATCACGGTGCAATGAAGGTGAAGGTTTATCAGTTTGAAAGCTACCAACTCCAAAGCTAATGATTCGATCCAAGGACAAAATTCATAATTTCGAGGTGCAAATTCAAGGTAATGATGAAAGGTTTATCTCTTATCCATTAATAAATAATATTGTTGTTATTTTACATTTCTATTAGATAGGTTTGTTATGATGAATCTTGTATATCGATTTATCATCACATAATGGATGGTTGTATATTCAAGTGCATAAAATTATTATTATCATTTTTTTTATTTGTAGTAGTCAACCTCAAGATAACAGGGAATGTGGCTTCTTATAGCATTGTAAATGAACTAATCAAAGAATTCTGGCTAAGGATTTCGATAAAAAGAAAATGATTGTGAAAATAACCACTCGAACTTTAAACAAAAAAGCGAATTAACTCAAAAATCAAGTAGGAGACGTCTAACAAAAAATGGAACAAGTAAGAAAATTTGACTTATTGATGAATTTGGGATTAATTCGAAGAGAAATATGAAATTGAAGTCCTTCATATGCTTTATTCTATCTCAAACTGCTAAAAGAGTAAGTGGGTAAGAAAAAGTAAAATTTATAAGTAAACAAATGAAATCCAAACCTCAGAGCCCCAAAGCATGATGAAACCACAAATGTTGGATATCTGTCTTTCATGAAAAACTAATATTTTCCCTTGGGATATGAAATAATTTGTATAACAGGGGCAGAAAAAGCAATGAACCATAATGGAACACGTGTATAGAGCATTGAATGTGAAATGACTGATTAGACATCTCGAAATCTGGATATGGATTAACGAATCTGCCCTAACAGGCATTAGTCCAGACTTGGTGTAACAACCCGCCCAAAAACAGACCTAATTTTGACCTAATAAAAGCCCATCGAACCTTAGGCCCACCTTAAGACGAGCTATTAGGTTGATAAAATAAAACAATAAACAGTACACAGAGCTATCTATCTATACTTTAAAAATCTCACAACTAAATGGATAAGATATAATAGCAGAAACAAGTACCCATTTCATATAAGAAAGCAATTTTAGAAATATAACATGTTAAACATTACAACAAGTTTAGAATAAGTCTTCATAGTATAATATCTTAAAAAAACATAACTGTCTGAACTTGGTACAATAAAATACTTAAAAAGCATAAATAGATTGATAACTTCCATAAGCCTTCATTTCTATCTTCAACTCCTAAATCACCATTACTCTACATAATCTATGTTGCAATGAGGAGTGTGTCAGAAAAACAATTGTCTAGTGAAATGAAAATCTCAAGTATTGCCACAATTGTACCTGGGCAGTATTATTTAAATAAGAAATGTCTTACGTATAAATCACAACATGCATATAAAGTCAATTGTACGCCCAAAGGCCCTTTCCAAACCAACTACCCAAAGTCAACTGTAGGCCAGAAGACTTTCCAGTCTGACTATTCCAAAGTCAACTGTAAGCTCGAAGGCTCTTCCAGTCTGACTATTCACGCTTTTCGTAACTAATGCATACGATGTACGAGGAAATACCCAAACCACTTACTACCTTTTAATATGGCTTAGGTAAACTCTGATCATTTAAGACCTACAAAATAGGTAGATCTCGTCATTTAAGACCTAACTCCAAGGCAGGCCCCAACATGGTTCTTCCTCGCTAACACCATAAGGAATCCTATTGGGTCACTTAATACTTCACTTAACAAAGAGGCAGAACCTACCACAACCACTTAGTACCTCAAATCAGAAGCAAACCCCTCCTAAGGATTTCAGCTACCTTATCCAACATGTAATTTTTGATCCATAACCCACTTGTGACGTCCCACATTTGTCCGATTATTTGTAGATACCAGTAGTCAGATTAACTGGACATGTGTACCTTATAGAATTCAAACTCACCTCGCGTCCATTGGAATTATTTATTATAGGAAATGTTTCACATTAGTCTGCAAAGTCATACCACTAATAGCCAAATTTAACTGGGCCGACTTTCATGTAGCTTTAGACTAACCTCGCATCCATATAACTTAGTCATAACTTTTATATATATATATATATATATCCACTATATACATATATGTCACCCTACACGAATAATAATTGAGGTGATATAACGTATCCCATTATTACGCCGTTAATCAGGTATTAATTTGCTAATTTATTTTAACTCCCTTCCTAAATATTAATATTAATTAAACTATTCTAATAATACTAATTATCACGTTCAATATGCTATGATCAATACATTATCATATATACACACACGCACTCTTTTATTTACATGCATATTTTAGGGTCTAATCATTACATTACAATGATTCGATAATAATTCGCTTACATGATATTTTGAAATATCAATCGCATACAAATCTACAATTCCAACAAGAATTGCTACTACCCATAGTCAAATAAAATTGATTTGTACAAATAAAGAATACCTACAATGTATTCCATATTAATGCATTAGAATCCCTTTTTTGTTTTAAAGAACAGATCCTCACAAACTAGATTGCATATGTTCAATTCTCGTATACATCATTTTGAAGTGAGAAAGGAATTCCAAATTTATGTAAGTGCTAGAAATAGGAGATGCAAACTACAACAATCCAATTCATAATATACACACTGTTTCTAATTTATTTTCTTTTTGAATCCTTAGCACTCCAATTCAAAAGAGGGGAAATAGGTTAAATTGACCATAGATTATCTTATTCAAATAATTAATTAGATTATAATATACCAATGTCGAAAACAATTATAATCCCAATATGCAGAAAGATTGATATTTACTTAGGGATATTTTCATGGTTTTAGCTGTTATGTTTTCGTTACCAAAATTTTCCAAGGCATACATCAAATCCAAATAAATGTTATTCAATTACAAAAATGTGAAAAACTTGATATTCCACTCTTTGAGAACTGTTTGCTTCCTAATTAGATTTGATTCCACCATGCCTAACCCTCTTTTAGATCTCCTTACTAAAATCTTAACTGATTCAGAAACCCAAAAAAGAAGATGGGATCTAATTTCTACCGCTCTTAATTCTCTGTTAGATCTTCCCTTTTTTAAATATAGGACAAATAGATTGTATATATAGATCAAGTTTCAAAAATTAGAAGATATAGGGAAGAAGGATTGAAAATTTAAATTGAAAAGGAGATTAGAAATCAAAATTACTTACTTTTGTTAACTATTTTTGAAACCTTAAGAAGAAAGATTTTGACAGAGCTTCGCCAACGTTCCCAAAATTTTATGAAGGAAAAGTGGGGGTCTAGAGATCTATTTATAGTGGGAGTAACGAATCAGAGCCGTTAGATCGAAATCGAGTGAATCCGGGTTCGGCCAGCTCATTTCTGAGCTTAACTGGCCCAACCGGTCGACTGCACTTCATAGGGGCAGCCGATCGCTAGTAGTCGATTGACCCTTTAATTATGCTGTCATTGTCTAAATTGCACGTTTTTGACAATTTGCCGCCCTATTTTGTCGCTGCTAACGTTAGCGTTAACCCATAACATTGCTACCAACCAAAGTATCTTCACAAAATTCAAATTTCAAGCTTTTAAAATTATTTAAAATTCAAATTTTAGATTTTAAATTTATTTTATATTATTTTAAACTCAAATTTCAAACACCCATACTTTTCGTTTTAACTCCGATTTCAACATATTATAAATGAAAATTGATCTGAAAATCGCCATGGATACAATGATGCAATTCCCATAGTCAAATTTCAACTTTTACAAAATTTTAATTTTAGTCTACTTTAATTACTTAATTTTTTGTTAAATTTACGGGTGTTACATTCTCTCCCTTAAAATGGATTTGGCCCTCAAAATTATTAAGGAAAGATAGTATAACGCACACTCAATAACCATGTTATACAACCAATTTATTTAAAATAATATACACAACCATCTACTCAATCAAAAATGCAATGTGATTATGTATGAAAACATACTATAGGTGAGCTTAATCCTAGCATGAATGCAAGATCGTGACATACAGCCATGTATGCAAACATCCTAAATATACATAAAATTCTATATGAGTGCAAAAGTAATAGTAAAAAGTGTGGCAAGCATCTCTTGCCATCCAATCTAGTCATCACTATGCAACCAAAAACCTATATTTTTGTAGAGAAAAGTTTACCAGAGAAAAGCTCGAGATGAGAAACTTTCACCTTTACTTTGATTTCTCATGCGCTTTCTATTGGATTATCTCCCCTTCTACTCAAACCAACTTAATTTCTTCATTGCGAAGCCTCTCAATACCATGCTTCACCATGCGGACGAGAGCACGAGAGAGCGATGAGCTTCGTTTCAACATCAATTAACTGATCAGGCTCTACCACAGAGGCAATGTCCTGCAGACCTTTCCTCAGTTATGGGAGATGAAAGACATCATAGGCTCCTATTAACAAATCTAGAAGCTCCACCCAATAAGCAAGTTGTCCTTACTCACTCTAAAATGGGGAAAGGCCCAACGAACCCAGTGCAAACTTCCCAGAGGTACCAAACCTCATAACCTTCTATTAGGGAAAATCTTAAACGAATACTATGTCCCTAAATAAAAACTCAAAATTTCTATCTTCGCCTCTCAGCCTAGGACTCTTGAAAGTCATACGCGGCTCTCAACCGCACCTCAACACTTCTACATTCTCCAAAACCTTCCAAAATCCATGATGCAAAATTTCCACAAATCCTAAAAATTCTTTTTCATCCTTTGCATTTAACCGTCGGTCTACAGGTGATAAGTGGTGCTAAGATCCAAAGTCATTCCCAAAGCAAATTACAAGAATCCTCCATAATTCCCTAATGAATAAAAGGTATCTATCACAGATAATAACAATTGAAACTCCTTATAGTTGCACCACTCGCTTAACACAAATTTGTGATAGAGATGCTACAATTTTATAACTTCCAATGGAAGTAAAATGAGCCAACCTACTATAACTTATATAACTTCATTGCTTCAAGGAAACCCATATATAAAGCCCATCTATATATGCTTCCATTTCCATGTCGGAAACTCCAACTGCAATGACAACTTATCACATGCGTGGTGAATGGTGACACTCCACAAGTCTTTGGTTTGAAGCATTCTAATCTAATTTTCCTACTAACTTCCAATCTTATCTTCAGTTTATCGCTAGTTAAGTGTTCTTACCAAATTTCCTTATTTACGATGTTCCTATATAATGGTCTACTTTCATCCTCTAAAATCAATACAATGATAAAATATGAACATGCCTTTTACCATATCAGATATGTTTCCCTAAAGGAGACAACTAGCGATTTCAACCTAAAAACTCTAAAAGAAATTGGGTCCTAATGCTTCTTTACCAATTTAGGATGAAATTCCTAAAATGTCATTCCACCATTATCCACCTTCGTTGCTTTACTTTCTTAGTTTTAATAAATATCCGTTACCCACATAACTGGTCATTAATATCAAAATTGCATAATCTAATAAATCCATTTCAATTCATTACCAGTTTCAAAATCTTCTTATTATGAGTATTCTATCCTTCCATAACTATCATATTAGATTTCCTTAACCGGTCACTCATTTAATTTCTTTTTATCCTTTATTAATTACAAGTTTATTGCTCTTTAAATATGTAATTGATGTCTATAGATCTTAGTCCTATAATTACTATACCGTTAGAAATTACGATATTTACATGTTTCTTATTCCTAATTATTAATTTCTGGACTATAACATTCCGTTCTATATTTTATGTATTTATTAGAGCCATCCTTCCAAAAAGCATTACCATTAAAAATTTCCATAAATCAACCACAAGCGATATTTTTGCTTTGTTTGAAATTACAAGGGATTATTTCCTGTTCTTTTATTGAAACAGATGTGTAAACTACAGAAAAGAATATCCATATCTTACACACATCTTTCCCTTTGGCATACCCTTTGTAAATTATAACAAGCGCTTTTATATATTTAAGGAATTTGATAATTTATGGAAATTTCATGGATCCAGCTCCAAATAAAAATAAAATATGGAAATTCACATTCTAAGGGCAACTTAACTTATAACCCAATTATAGATCTGGAATAACTTTACAGCTTTACCGACATTTTACAAATAATTGTTTGGGATTGATTTTAGATTTTCAAATTAGGTTATGCACACTATTCTTATTTTATTAATATGCTGAAATGGTTCTTACTTAGATAGTGATCCATATCTACTCTATAAAGCATAAATTTAGAAATCCACATAACATTAGTGTGCATCACTTGGAATTCACTTACAAAAGAATTTCCACCTTTCCAAATGAAATTTTAATCATATTATTCAAAAGGAATTTCCAACTTTCCAAAAATAGTTTATGGGGAATTGAGTTCTTAAAAACATAACACCATGCTTTGTTTTATTCCATATATCTATTCCATTTTCTTATTAATCATTTGGGCAAGCCTTGCAAAATTATTCGAATCCATCTTTTCATAACAAAATATTTATATCTTTATTCTTAACCCTAAATTCAAAGGTTAAAATTGCTTAGTAAAGTAACTTTCCCTTTCAAATTCTTTTACCTCAAAGACTTACTTCTTTAAAAGCAGGGTTTTCAACCCAAAACATCCAAAACTCAATTATTAAACCAAACTATTCAAAATTCGAAAAGGGTTGCTTAATTCTGAAAGGAAGCACAGTAATTTCCCCTTTTCAAAAACTTTCTATATCAAAGATTTATTCCTTTGAAAGTTAGTCTTTTATTTCAAAACATCTTTTATAATAAACAATGAAAAGTGAAGTAGACAATGATAACTTCCATTTTATTGTTTTCGTACTCTATTTTCATTACTTTTCTCATTATCTCTAACTAGATTGCTAACCATGTCTTATAAGTTCATAGCGTTATGCTTATTCCAATCCCCCATTATTGCCTCTGTTTATATTAATCTATTCAATTCCTTGTAACTCCTCACTTACTACACATTCATTATCTATTTAGTTTTCAAGAGTTACAATCATTTCCAATTATATAATCCCATAATTACCTTAATGAACTCTTCAATTAGTCCATTTAATTAAGTTATCATAGCTCCCTACTAATCACACATTTATTGCCCTATAAATTCTAGAGTTGCAATCTTTTCAATTTTCTTTCCTATTTTCTTTATTCATTAATTTTCTACAACTACCCAATTCATTTCGCCTTTTTTACCTATTAATTGAAGTTATAGTCTTTTCTATTCACATTCCTTACAGTACGACCTTCATCGCACATTCCTTACTTTATTTAGTTTTCCAACCCATACTCGCCTTGTCTATCCTTTCGAAATATGATCGCAACTACTTCTATGGTCGGAAACTATAGAGTTAATTCAGATTAAGTACATGTATATATATAGTAGATTTTTCGAAAAAATACTTTCAAAAATAACAAGTACGCCACTCATACATACACCTATCCATATTGATCAGGTAACCTAAACTCTGATACCAAGTGTAACAATTCACCCCAAAACGGACCTAATTTCGACCCAATGAAAGAGCATCGAATCTTAGGCCCATCTTAAGACGAGCTGTTAGGTTGATAAAATTAAACAATAAATGATACACAAAGCTATCTACCTATACTTCCAAAATCTCATAATAGAATGGTAAAATATAATATCAGAAATAAGTACCCATCTCACATAATAAAACCATTTTAGAAATATAACATGTTAAACATTACAACATGTTTACAATAAGTCTTCATATTACAATATCTCAAAATAACATAACTGTCTAAACTAGGTACAATAAAATACTTAAAAAGCATAAATAGATAGATAACTACCACAAGTCTTGATCTCCACCTTCAACTCCTAAATCAGCATTACTCTCTCTAATTTATGTTGTAATAAGGAGTGGGTCGAACAACAAATGTCAGGTGAAATGAAAATATCAAGCTTTACCATAATTGTACTTGAGCCATATTATTTAAATAAGAAGTATATCATGTGTATAAAATAATAACATGCATATAAAGTCAACTGTAGGCGCAAAGGCCCTTCCAGCCCGACTACCCAAAAGTCAACTATAAGCCCGAAGGCTCTCTAGCCTAACTATTCCAAAGCCAATTGTAAGCTTGAAGGCTCTTCTAGTATGACTATTCGCACTCTTTGCAACGCATACGATGTACGAGGAAATACCCAAACCACTTACTACCTTTTTAATGGGGCTTAGGAAGACTCTGATCATTTAAGACCTACAAAATAGGTAGATCTTTTCATTTAAGACCTAACCATAAGCTAGGCCCCTGCATAGCTCATCCTTGCTAATAGCGCTTGAAATCCTATTGTGTTACCCAATACTTCATTTAAGAAAGAGGGGGACCCTATCATAACCACTTAATACCTCAAACCCAAAGCGGACCCCTCCTAAGGATTTCAGCTACCTTATCCAACACGTAATTTACGACCCATCACCCACTTATGACGTCTCATAGTAGTTCTACTATTTGTAGGTACAGGTACCTAGATTAACTGGACAGGTTTACCCTACCAAATTGGGACTAACCTCGTGTCCACTGGAATTATTTATTATAGACGATGCCCACATTAGGCTGCAAAGCCACATCACTGGTAGCTAGATTAACTGGGCAGACTTCCATGTAGCTTTGGACTTACCTTGCATTCATATAACTTAGTCATAACTTATTTGTATTTCCATTTTATGCATATATCACCCTACACAAATAATAATTGATGCTATATAAGATATTGACTTATTACGCCCTTACTTAGGGATTAATTCCCTAATTTACTCAAACTCCCTTCCTACATATTAATATTACTTAACTATTCTAATAATAATACTTATCACGTTCACAATCAACATGTTATCATATATAAATATATATAAACATTTTTATTTACATGGAGATTAGGGTCTAATTATTAGGTTACAGTAATTCGATAATACTTCGTTTATAAGGTATTTTTAAATATCAATCTCATACAAATCTACAATTCCAACAAGAACTGCTACCACCCATAATCAAATGAAATATACTTGTACAAACAAGGAATACCTACAACTTATTCCATATTAATGCATTAGAATCCCTTTTGTGTTTTAAAGAATGGATTCTCACAAATTAGATGGCCCATGTTTAATTCAACCCTCGTATACATACTTTTGAAGTGAGAAAGGAATTCCTTATTTATTTAAGTGCTAGAAATAGTCGATGCAAACCATAACAATCAATTCGTAATTTACACACCATTTCTAATTTATTTTCGTTTTGAGCTCTTTAACACTCTAATTCAAAAGAGGGAAAATTGGTTGAATTGACCATATATTATCTAATTCTAACAATTAATTAGATTCTAGTATACCAATACCGAAAATAATTATAATCCCGACATATTTACTTAGGGAAATTATAGTGGTTTCAAGTGTTATATTTTCATTGCCAAAATTTCCCAAGACATATACCAAATCCAAATAAACACTATTCAATTAAAAAAATGTGAAAAACTTGATATTTCTACTCATCGAGAACTATTTGCTTCCTAATTGGATTTGATTTCACCACTCCCAACGCTCTTTCAGATCTCCTTCTGATAACCCTAACTGATTTAGAAATCCAAGGAAGAAGAAGAGATCTGGTTTCTACTGCTCTTAATTCTATGTTAGATCTTCCCCTTTTTGAATATACGACAAATAGATTTTATTTCAGAAATTAGAAGATAATGGGAAGAAGGATTATGAATTTAAATTGACATAGAGATTAGAAATCAAAATTAAAAACTGTTTCTGAAACCCTAAGGAAAGATTTTGGTAGGACTTCGCTAGCATTACCAAAATTTTATGAAGGAAAAGTGGGGACCTAGAGATTTATTTGTAGAGATAGAAATGAATGAGAGCTATTAGATCGAAATTGGGTGAATCTAGGCCGTATAGCTAGCTCATTTTTAAGCTTAGCCGACCCAACTGGTCGACTGCTCTTCATTGGGGCAGTCAACTGCTAGTGATCCACCGGTCCTATATAGGCAGTCGATCGGCCTTTTAGTTGTGTGGCCATTGTTTTCTTGCCCATTTCTGATGATTTGTTGCCCTATTTTGTCTCTATTAACGTTATTGTTAACCTTAGTGTAACCTTCAACCAAAGCAATTTTCAAAATTTAAATTTCAAGCTTTTGAAATTATTTCGAATTCAAATTTTAAATTTTAAATTCATCTTTGTTTATTTTAAACTCAACGTTTCAAATGTCCATAACTTTTCATTTTAACTCTGATTTCAATATATTATATGTGGAAATTGATCAGAAAATCATCATAGATGCAATGGTGCATTTCCCGTTGGAAAACTTCGATTTTAATAAAATTTCCATTTTTAACCTTACTTTATTTACTTGATTTCTGATTAAATTCTATGAGGTGTTTTTTAGGTAGGTATGTGTTGGACATTTCCACAAACATTTCGCATGCAATCCTCATTCTCACACGACAATAATTAGCAGTATTACCATGTTGAAACTCAAGCATGTCAGCCATAATGTGACCTATACCACCATCCTTATTAACATCAGCACCTACACCGAGATCCGGTCTATCAACTTGAGACCATTGACTAGAGTCAGTAGAAGCAACAACTTTAAACAATGGCGATACAAGTGACAAATCCTAAGGGCGAGAGCTGGTATACCTGAGATAACCTTTGCAGATATGCTGGATTTCAAAGTTTCTACAGCCGAAGCCGGAGTTTGCAGAGAACCGGAAGGGCTATAACATGAAGACACGCAATGGAGGGAACCAGAGTGCATACCGGCATACATATAGGGACCAAAAGTACATAGACCAGATGGCGAGAAGGCTGAAGCATGTTGACAACTAATAATGTGGCATCATAGTCCAAGTGGCCATTACTGTTAAAATCCCCACCCTATAACACTGGTACTGTCTCTCCAAGCACCTTTGGTATCGTTGTGATCGACGATGTCAATGTATCGTCGACAGAGGTCGTTCAAGAGGGAGTGAACTATTGGTCTGAGATTTTGGTCGAATTTTTCTTGGATTCTTTCGCACCATATAAGGATGTTCCTGACCAATGCAAACGACTCGGGAATTTAAAAGGCAGTCTTCGTGTCCAATATTTCAGTACCATGTTTTATTTCGTATTTACTAATAAGGATGATAACCTGAGAGTGATTGAGACCATTCCTCTTATCATTGCGGAGAAACCTTTTATTGTCACATCATGGAGTCTTGGTGTGGACAAAGCTAGATAGAAGGTTCTATCTATTCCTGTTTTGGCCACCTTTACCCATATTCCATCTGTCCTGCAGCCTTCGATTGGCAGAAACTGGCGTGCCAGCCTAATCGGTGACCTCAAGAATTTTGATACTAGTATTGAAGCCCTAAAAACTTTACACTTTGTAAGAGCTCTGATAGAGAATTCCCTCACTAAGCCATTGCCATTGAAGCTCAAAGATAAATTAGTAGAAGGTTATGATGTGGAAGTAAACATGCAGTACAAATGGAATTTTGATATTTCCATATCCTAACAGTCTTTTGGTTATGCACCTGAATCATGTTCGTGTGGGCCCGCCTCCAAGCCAACTCTGCCCAAGGTACTGTTCCCTAGGCTAGTTTTGATGTGGATTCCTAAGGTTAGGAATCCATCTTCCTCTATCACTTCAGCTCCAAATGAGAAATATTCTTCTGATGCTATGGATATTTTAGCTATGGAGATCCTACCTTCAGTCGAGGATGTTATTTCATAGAGCCCGGATAAGCATGCTTGGATTCATAACGATACGGAAATGAGGTACGATCTGATGTCGAGTAGTTATTTTATGTATGTTGATGAGGATAGGGAATCTAGGATTCTAATTTATCGTATGGAGGGTAAGGGTTTGACATTGTATACTGGAGAAATTGTTGGTCAATGCAATTGGAAATTATTTTTAGATGGATTATGGAATCCGAAATATCTTTGCACTACCATGTCGAGGTCGTATGATCAATTTTTGTGACCCACTTCACCTGTTTTCTGCATCTTCAAGGTCTTGGAACTGACATCGATATCAGTATTGATAGAGAGGACTTGTTGTCCTCCCTTTGTTTTTAGTTTAGACCCGTCTGTCTAACTTCTATTTTTTTTTTTTTTTTGCATTAGCTGATTTGGAGCTTGTTCCAGTCATCTTTTCTTTTAAAAGTTTGGAGTAACAGAGGAACGACACACTTAAAACATCGGCTAGCCTTACTAGAAAATGAAAAAATAAATAAATTTTATGGGCTGTTACACTTGGAGGGCAAGTGTTATACCCATTTTTCTAAATGCACTAAGATATGAAAATTGGTTAAATAATGATCTGCGAAATAAGTTATGCAGGATCAAACACATAACATGGTAAACTCACGCCATAACTTTAAAATGAAGAGCAGGACAAGTATCCTTAAGATGCAACTGTGCCAAATTACCCCAATAAATTGATGAGATAATAAGGCCAACAAAATCACTACGAACGCAAGTTGACATTATATATGGTCAAATATGCACGGTAGTAAGCTTGCTTCGTCAAATAGAGATGAACTGCACTACATTATCATATTAATAATTCACTTGATTACATGAGTGCTAAGTGTTGAAGCAGACCGTTGTGCGAAGAACTAAGCAACTAAACCAAATAAAGCCAAGCTGCACCATATTGTCATAATCATGTTTCATTATTATGTTGATAATAAGATTCCAAGCATAGTAGTAAACAATCTTGGTATGACAGCCGATGTAGCACCACTGTCAGCTAAAGAAGACCGAGGCAAGCCAAACAAAGAATAACTGCACCATGCTTGTAAACTGCTCCAATTCTAATAGGAAAATCTACTCCAACATGCAAAGTCGGCCAATTACATTCCTTTTAAAATCGAGTTTGTAGTAATCAAACTACGCCGGCATACTCTGTAAGCATAAACCTCATACTGCACCGACGAGAAGCGTAATCCTCATAATGCATCAATGGGAAGTCAGGTCACATCGTCCAAACCCATCTTAAACTAAGCAACCCTGGACTGAGATGCAAACCCACATTGGAACAAAATCTAAATGATAGGAATCTCAAATCGAAACTATAACACATCAACTTAAATGACCATCCCCAAGCAGTGAGGCGTTACAAATTGAAATTAACTTCTATGCTGTAACGACCCGTAAATTTCGACGATTTAATTTATTTAATAGAATTTTGTAATAAAAATTTAGTAGAAATAATAAAAGGTGATAAATATATATTGAACGCTAATTTAACAATGGTAATTTAAGCCTTTGTTTGTAATATGAATAAATTTTTCAATAAAAATTGGTGTAAGTATTGTACCTGAATATAATGGGAAGATAGAGAATATAGGTAAGGCATTTAATTAGTTAAGTGTAAATTTATGGGTATAATAACAATTCGTATACATTACCTAATTAATCTGTCAATTAATTTGTTAAAAAATCAAAACCTTTTAATTTGGTAAATAATTTGATGCGTATTGATAAACGTTACTTTAACGATTAATTTTAAAGTGATGGGAAGAAAATAAGTAAAGTTATGCAGTAATAAATAAATAAAAATATCGCAATAAATAGGAAACTGACATAACATTTATTTATATGAACGTTACTTATTGATTTGAGAGTAACGGAAGTGTAAACGTAGAATAAAATAAGCGTAGATTTATGTTAGGTAATTATTGAGAATATGGGGAATAAGTTGAAATAATATTAATTAAAAATTTATGCGTAA
Organism: Allium cepa; assembly: GCA_030765085.1. Classification (NCBI taxonomy): domain Eukaryota; kingdom Viridiplantae; phylum Streptophyta; class Magnoliopsida; order Asparagales; family Amaryllidaceae; genus Allium; species Allium cepa. The sequence continues at coordinate 255,600,194 of CM060939.1, forward strand.
AACATGTTATGTAAGATATATTGATTCCATTTAATAAATTGAGGATTAATATTATCGAAGAGGATTAAATATGGTCTCAATGTAAATTTAGATAAGTTTTGAAATAAAGACTAATTCCATTCAGAAGATGACAATGAGTGCAATATTTTGATTTGTAAGCAATAGTAATAGGTTACATGTTTAATTGGTTGATAGAATTTGAATTGAAATAAATGTTAATACACTAAATAAAGGTTACATTAATATGATAAGTAATACAATATCTAGAAGTTTAATATAGAGTGTGTTAAGACGTAGAAATGGAAATTAGGAAGCAGTTGGAATAAAATGAAATTTTAGGTGTATTTATGAGAAATTTACGTACAATTAAAGAGGCGAATGAAATAAATACCAACCAATTTTAGTGAATAACGGGATCTAAACCTAAATAAATAAATTCCTTGAAATTTAAGTTTTAATTTTTGATAAATTGGATTTGTACTTTAATATTGAAAATTTTGGGATTATTCAAAAATAAATTAATATAGAAAGTTGTTAAAGGATTCTGAATTTACCAAGTGGTCCAAACTGACAAAATTTGCAAATAATTAAAGTTGGATTGTAAATCTGATTCAATTAACATATTATTAATTTATTTGTTTGGAATATAAAAAGTAATGATAGGGTTAATTGAAATTAAGGGTAGTTTAATTTGTATGTTATTTGGGATTAAGTCAAGATGGGTGGATATTAGGAATTATATACTTAGATCATTCAATTTATTTGGATAACATTGTAATAAATGTAATTAAATGTACATTTACGTGAAATATAATACCATGCTTAATAGATTGCTAAGTTGTATATATTAAAGGGAACTTTATTAATTATTTTAAAAAAACCTTAATTAATATGGTTGATAAATTTAATATAAGAAAAACCAATGAAATTCTTGGGAATAATGTAGGTTAATATGAGTTAGTAGTTAGGGTAGTGACTAAAATTGGTAATACATTGCAATTAATGTTAATAGTGTTGACATAAGCTAATAAATTTAAATGTTAATGCAATACCAATTTATGTATTTAAGGTGATTGCGAAATTGGAACTTGATAAATGCAGTAACTAACTCAGGGCAAATAGATTTTATGGAATCAATAAAAGATAGGTAAATTTAATGATTGTTTGGTGGTAATTTAAGCATGAATGGGAATAAATCGGGCAATAGTGAGAATTATTAATTATTACCCATTAATTTATTTAGAATCTAAATCAAATGCAACATTCGTTGTTATTTGTAGCTTATAGGTGGAAATAACGTAAACTTTATTCAGAATATGATAATTAGTTAGATTAAAAGAATGGAAGGCAGGATATATGGATTCATTTGGATTTAGAACATGATAATTTGAATTTATTGAATTTATTGGAAACTGAATAGAACATTTTATGTGATTGAAATTAAAGTTGGAATTCGAAGATGTTTTAGGAATTCTCATCTATGGGATACCAATAGATAGGATAATTAAATGAAAGGTCAACTAAAGGATTTCTGCAAAGTTAATTTATAATTTGTAGATAAAATAAAATTGAAGTTTTACGCTGAAGTTAATAATGTACTCAACATTTAAGAAACATCTTAAATTGTCTAAATTTGAATAAACAATGAAGTAATAAATAATCATTATTAATAAAATCCAAAATTTGGTAACCCGTTTTCAAATTAATGATAATTAGTGTTGGTATAGCTATTTATTTAAGTAACAGTGCGATGCAAAAAAAATGGATTGGAAGTAATTGCGAAATATAAATAATATTTTAGTAGGGAATTCAAATGTATATATACATAGAAATGTGGATTTTTATAGTATGAAAACTTAGTCAATTTACAATAGTTAAATCTATTGAGAATGAATAAAAATCTAAGATAATTATTACGGTAATTTAGAAATTTAGTTGAAAATGAAAACTTATCTTTGAATTTGGAATTTAATGAAATTGTGAATTTATATCGAACTTATAAATGAAGCATCTAAATTTACATTTGTAAATACGTTTAAAATTCAATGTAAATGTCTGAGGAAGAAATTAATTTATTTACTAATCCGTAACGTATCCAATTAATATAAAATATTCTGGTGGGCCAACAACCGTTTTGCGCGTTTATAATTCGTGCCCACCTATCCTATTTCACTTTGTCTATTTGTAGGCTGTGTAAACCCTAGCCTCCATCTATCTTCATTTCTCTCTATGTATTCTTTTCTTCAACTTCTTCTCTTTCAATGGCTGCAAAATTTCTAGATCCAATTACAGTCCAAAATAATAATAATAAAAATATATATTTCAAACTCCTCTAAAAATTCCAGAAAAATTATATGTCATAATTCTCGAAGAGCATAATCTGTTGGTACTGTCCATTTTTTTGATTGGTGCTGTAGCATGCTCGAATTTGAGAAGAAGGACGTGGCCTGTGACGTGGCATGGTGATGGGGTATATTTGTTTATTTTGTTTTATTTAATTTTTGTTTCAATCGAAATTTTCGAATAATTTTCTCATACGTAGTCCGATTCACGCGAGATTTTTTTTGTTAGGATCGTAATTAAATTCCAGATCTGTTGACTTTGGTTTGGACTAATTCGAAGACCGTCAAATTTTTGAGTTTAAATTGAATTTAAATTCGATTTAAATTCAAAAGGTGAGTGTTTTAACCCACTCACAATTTCTAAAATTTCTTGTGTTTGTTAAATTAATTTTATGTATGAGTAGAAATTTATTTATGACTGTTTGGCATGTTTTATTCATTATCTCTGATAAATCGCATTCATTTAATATAACTGTTAATTAATTTTATTTATTGCATAAATTTGACAGTTAGAATTTATTTAATTGCATATTAACTGCCAGTCATAGTTATGTTAAATTTTTATTTCTTTTTTTTTTTTTGGCAAAGCCAGCGGGGTTGACTGGGCCCCTACCAGTTTTATTGCAACATAATAAAAGAGTACAAACAAATGAAGCAGAGAGAAAAAAGAAAAAAAGAAAAAAAAACAACAAAGCAGAGGACAAGAGAAAACAATTGAAGAAACAAAAGAGGTCAAGCCCATCCAATAATCATACTGTCTGGGAAATCTCTGTTGCAAGTCGTCAATTGTTTGTGAGTGGTAGTCTTAACTTCATTCCAAAGAACATCCATCTGCTTCCTTTTCTTATCAAAGACAATCGCGTTCCTTTCCTTCCATATGATTGTCATGTAGATTTTCATGCAAATTACTAACAGCCTGTTTCTATCACATCTCCATCTCGTAGCCTTAAAAATGATACTCCACACCATTCTCGAACTATAACTGCCAGTTAAATTTACGTTTATTTTTGCATATAAACTGCCAATTAACAGTTATTAAATTTATTTTGAGTATAAACTGATAATTGATACCATTATTTATCACCTGTTATGTATTGATGATTGTTTGAAATTAGATGATGACTGTGATAAATGGATGTATGATTTGATGGATGAATGGATGATTAATTTTATTAAATGCAAGTTATCATGCATCTCATTCATTCGGGATTGCGGTTTGAAATGATATACAACCGCATTTTATTTTAAATTGCGGATTGAAATGATAAACATCTGTATCACTTGACCATAGGGTAGAAAATTTTATACAGGCACCGCGGTATATATATATATATATATATATATATATATATATATATATAAATATTTTGAAATGTTTTTCTATGATTTTGTAAAGTTATATATATGGTTTATGGGATATTGATTGCGTTATTGATAAAGGTTATTATATATATAGTAATTTCCGGTTTTTAAGCTTTGTATAAATTTGATTTGAAGTTTAAAATTAAGTTTGATTTTAAGATCAAATACGATTAAGTATTTATTTAAAAATTTAATTTCTGGAGTTTCATTGACTTAAATGAGAATAAGGTTGAAAGATGAATATTAAGTTAAATTGGAATTAAATAAAAAGTTAGATTTTTTAAAGGATATGATTTTATAACTTGATTTTTGTGTAGAGTGATCTAAATGAATATCAGGTTTATTTAAATGAATATATAATAAATGGAATGATTTTCCAGTTATGTGAAGTTAAAGGTTTTACTTAAATTATATTGAATTCATTAAGTAAACATTTCAAGTCTAAATAAGAAGTAATTGAATTTGATACATATGGATTTGTCAAATGAGTTGTTTTTTTGGAATGGTGAAATATTTAAAGCCTCGAAACATAAGAATTGAAATGGTATTTGGAGGTGTAAATCGATATTTGAAATTGATTTGTGAAATCTAAAGAAGCTATTTTGTTTTATAAAAGTAGTTTAATATTTAACCATTTAAGAGATGGAAATTTGTTTCAAAGCTATGTTTTTCAAGGTAGTATAATTTGGAAATATTATATTCAAGAGTTTGATTTCTAAATATTTTACTTTGGAAACCCTATGATTTTGGAAGGAATATATATTGGAAAATAAATGATATCGTATTGATTTGGGGTTTTAAAAATATAAATGATATCGTATTTATATAGGTTTAAAATGGATATTTTATTCTGGTTTTAAAGCATAAACTATTCTGAAAAGACCGCGGTGTTATAATAACGATTGGTTTTTGAAGAGACCGGGATCGGAAGTTGTCATACTCTCTGCCAACTCCGAAAACCACTTTAACAACCGTGTACGCGGTGGAGATTCCAGAATGAAGTAGGTTGGTGGCGGCGTTTCCTTTAAAGGTAAATACGAGGACCCAACTCCCGTGAGTTGGCATAAGGTGGCTAAAATAGGAGCGATCGACGGGTTAATGAGGTAGCACCTCTGATCGGACACTTCCCTTCGATACTATACTCAGACTTTGGATTTTCGGTGGCCCCTTCACTTTTGATTTCTTTGATGTGGAGAGTTTGTCCGAGGTGGGCGGCAGCTGCGTGCTGCGCGTTTCCATCGGCCCGGAAGCATAATTGGTATATCTACCCTGGCATTGCCTAGTTGTGCCGTGTCACCTACCCTAGCGCGCCTTATACGATTTTGTTTTGTACCATACCTATGGAGTGCCCTCTGACGACGCCCAGTACGGGGGAGATTACGGTACTGTATAGACTATGGGAATATATAACTGTGTTAAGGTGGAAAATGTAAATCCTTAACGCTATTTAAAAGTAAGTTTATTTTACAATTAGACACTATTATAATAGCGCAATATACTACATAGTAAATAGTTTAACGGATCCTTAGGAGATGTAAACCCCGAGCATCTCTCGAGTTACTGCACTTATATTTATTTCTGTTAATGTAACTCACATAAGATCTTTTAGTTCTGACTCGAGTGTTTTTGTCTTTCCAAATTCGCTCGGGTCAGTCCGAGCGTTTCAGGATTGAAAATTTTATTTTCGGAGGAAGAAGACGAAGATTTTATTATTATTACTATAGATAATATGGTTCCACTACACTCATATTGTTCCGCTGCATTGTTATATGGTATGTGTACTCTGATATGTATTGTATAAATAAATCAAAGGTTTTTGTAAACAGATTTATGAACTGTATATTTGATTATTATATTTTATCCTTCCGCTGTGAGATTCTGTTTCTTTCTCTGTTTTCTTATTTATCCCATAACAATCCGCCCTTACGTATGGTTTGAATTGGCACGTGTGTCTGTTTAAATCATGCAAAAAGGGGGGACGTTACATCTGGTATCAGAGCTTTGGTTTAGCGATAAACCTTAGCTTTGTGGGGTTTGACTCTTTACTAATCGGGTAGTAATACCCTATGGGAGTCGCTGAGTGTATATATATGAGAGAGCATATTTGTTAGTGTTATAAAAAGGTTTTTATATTGTGTTAATCTGTCCCGTTTCGTATTTGTAAATTCTGGTTGGTGCATGGGACGCTATGACATCAATAGAGATTTCTAAACACTTAATAGGACAGACGGACATAATATTTGTTTTTAATATAGGTGAATGAAATTTTTTTGCCTATTATATTTTTATATATAAAATAATTTTTTTTCCAATTGATATTTATATTTGGCTGCAATAGATTGATTGTGAGGCAATAAAGTGTAAATAATAATAGAAATAAGATTGAAAAATAAGATAAATGAAATTTAGAACTTAAGTCCGGGGTTTTTTTTTTGAATGATTTTGAAATATATTAATAATTTTGTTTATAAGTATTTTCTGATATAAATATTTAACATAATTCGGAAGAATCGTTTTAAAGAAGATTTTTGAGAAAATAAGTTTTGTACTTTCCTCTCTGTCGCAGGAAAATAATTTCGGTGATGGCGGCCGCATCATCGACTTTAATTTTCGAGTTTCGAAGGGAAATGCCACTGTAGTAGTTCTACTGCAGATTCATTTTCGAAAAAGATATAAATTTTTAATTGTTTTAAATAAAATTAGAGGTATATAAGTTAGAAGAATATATTTATCTAATATTTCAAAATAATTTGAAATTTAACCCGGTATTTAATTCTTAAATTTCCATTAATTAATTGTTTAAATTATTGTAGTGAAACAAAAGGTAAGTGATTAATAAATTGAAACCTCTAATTTGGGTAAGAGATTTAATGCAAAGTTATAAAGGGAAATTTGAAATTTGTAACATATGAGATAAAGAGTAATATTGTTGAACATTAAATTTAATTAAAAGATGAGATAAAACTTGTATAAGTTCATTTGCATTTTCTTTAACATATATAACTTACCAAATATAAAAAGTTGAAATGTTTAATAAGAAATGTAGTAGAAATTTGTACAAGTAATAGTAGGTAATGAAGCATTCAATGAATTTGCTGTATTCAATAACTTAAGATATAATTGAAATTTTACCAAGTAAATATAAATAAAGGTAAGCATGATAGATAGATGATTATAAAACTTAAGGAATTAAAGTAAATAAATAAGGACATGCTATTATAAATGAATGAATAATTATAACAAAATATAAGGAACCAGCATGACCCGAGTTAATGGAATTGAATAATTGTAAGTAATAAGTAAAAATGAATGAGCAAACCTTTGTTAAGTAAATATGAATGAGAAAAAAATCACTATATAAACAAAAAGAGAAATCAAACAACTAAAGCATGAAATTTATAATAAGTTATTTTGGTTGCTGGTATGAGTTGTTATTGTTTGATTTATGGTTGGTTCAGTAAGAATATTTGAAGTTGTTGGATGAATAAATAATCTATTTCGTTCCATCTAAAACTGTTGAGTAAATGATGCACTTGATAGTTATTTTTCATTCCGTACAATTTCAAGTTTGAACCCAAACAACTATTTGATTGTGTGATTGTATGGTTGTTTTGTAATTGTATGTATTCTGTTCGAGGAAATTGATGGTTGTTGTATTAATTTGGATGATTAGTGATTGGAACTACTTAGATATTTAAATTTTGGACTTAGAAATATTTTGAAATGTTCTCCAAACTCTAATAAATTTAAGTATAAAAAGATAATGTTGTAAATTTGTATATTTTAAGAAAAGTAACAGATATTGTAAATTTAATTGTTTATAAGGTAATGTTTTGAATAAGATATGTAGATTCTAAATCCTTCTTTTCCCTTCTTTTTCCTTTTCGGGGACGAAAAGTTTTGAGTGGGGGAGAGTGTAACGACCCGTAAATTTCGACGATTTAATTTAATTAATAGAATTTTGTAATAAAAATTTAGTAGAAATAATAAAAGGTGATAAATATGTATTGAACACTAATTTAACAATGGTAATTTAAGCCTTTGTTTGTAATATGAATAAATTTTTCAATAAAAATTGGTGTAAGTATTGTACCTGAATATAATGGGAGGATAGAAAATATAGGTAAGGCATTTAATTAGTTAAGTGTAAATTTATGGGTATAAAAACAATTCGTATACATTACCTAATTAATCTGTCAATTAATTTGTTAAAAAATCAAAACCTTTTAATTTGGTAAATAATTTGATGCGTATTGATAAGCGTTACTTTAACGATTAATTTTAAAGTGATGGGAAAAAAATAAGTAAAGTTATGCAGTAATAAATAAATAAAAATATCGCAATAAATAGAAAACTGACATAACATTTATTTATATGAACATTACATATTGATTTGAGAGTAACGGAAGTGTGAACGTAGAACAAAATAAGCGTAGATTTATGTTAGGTAATTATTGAGAATATGGGGAATAAGTTGAAATAATATTAATTAAAAATTTATGCGTAAAACATGTTATGTAAGATATATTGATTCCATTTAATAAATTGAGGATTAATATTATCGAAGAGGATTAAATATGGTCTCAATGTAAATTTAGATAAGTTTTGAAATAAAGACTAATTCCATTCAGAAGATGACAATGGGTGCAATATTTTGATTGTAAGCAATAGTAATAGGTTACGTGTTTAATTGGTTGATAGAATTTGAATTGAAATAAATGTTAATACACTAAATAAAGGTTACATTAATATGATAAGTAATACAATGTCTAGAAGTTTAATATATAGTGTGTTAAGACGTAGAAATGGAAATTAGGAAGCAGTTGGAATTAAATGAAATTTTAGGTGTATTTATGAGAAATTTACGTGCAATTAAAGAGGCGAATGAAATAAATACCAACCAATTTTAATGAATAACGGGATCTAAACCTAAATAAATAAATTCCTTGAAATTTAAGTTTTAAATTTTGATAAATTGGATTTGTACTTTAATATTGAAAATTTTGGGATTATTCAAAAATAAATTAATGTAGGAAGTTGTTAAAGGATTCTGAATTTACCAAGTGGTCCAAACTGACAAAATTTGCAAATAATTAAAGTTGGATTGTAAATCTGATTCAATTAACATATTATTAATTTATTTGTTTGGAATATAAAAAGTAATGATAGGGTTAATTGAAATTAAGGGTAGTTTAATTTGTATGTTATTTGGGATTAAGGCAAGATGGGTGGATATTAGGAGTTATATACTTAGATCATTCAATTTATTTGGATAACATTGTAATAAATGTAATTAAATGTACATTTACGTGAAATATAATACCATGCTTAATAAATTGCTAAGTTGTATATATTAAAGTGAATTTTATTAATTGTTTTTAAGAAAACCTTAATTAATATGGTTGATAAATTTAATATAAGAAAAACCAATGAAATTCTTGGGAATAATGTAGGTTAATATGAGTTAGTAGTTAGGGTAGTGACTAAAATTGGTAATACATTGCAATTAATGTTAATAGTGTTGACATAAGCTAATAAATTTAAATGTTAATGCAATACCAATTTATGTATTTAAGGTAATAGCGAAATTGGAATTTGATAAATGCAGTAACTAACTCAGGGCAAATAGATTTTATGGAATCAATAAAAGATAGGTAAATTTAATGATTGTTTGGTGGTAATTTAAGCATGAATGGGAATAAATCGGGCAATAGTGAGAATTATTAATTATTACCCATCAATTTATTTAGAATCTAAATCAAATGCAACATTCGTTGTTATTTGTAGCTTATAGGTGGAAATAACGTAAACTTTATTCAGAATATGATAATTAGTTAGATTAAAAGAATGGAAGGCAGGATATATGGATTCATTTGGATTTAGAACATGATAATTTGAATTTATTGAATTTATTGGAAACTGAATAGAACATTTTATGTGATTGAAATTAAAGTTGGAATTCAGAGATGTTTTAGGAATTCCCATATATGGGATACCAATAGATAGGATAATTAAATGAAAGGTCAACTAAAGGATTTCTGCAAAATTAATTTATAATTTGTAGATAAAATAAAATTGAAGTTTTACGCTGAAGTTAATAATGTACTCAACATTTAAGAAACATCTTAAATTGTCTAAATTTGAATAAACAATGAAGTAATAAATAATAATTATTAATAAAATCCAAAATTTGGTAACCCGTTTTCAAATTAATGATAATTAGTGTTGGTATAGGCTATTTATTTAAGTAACAGTGCGATGCAAAAAAAATGGATTGGAAGTAATTGCGAAATATAAATAAAATATTTTAGTACGGAATTCAAATGTATATATACATAGAAATGTGGATTTTTATAGTATGAAAACTTAGTCAATTTACAATAGTTAAATCTATTGAGAATGAATAAAAATCTAAGATAATTATTACGGTAATTTAGAAATTTAGTTGAAAATGGAAACTTATCTATGAATTTGGAATTTAATGAAATTGTGAATTTATATTGAAACTTATAAATGAAGCATCTAAATTTACATTTGTAAATACGTTTAAAATTCAATGTAAATATCCGAGGAAGAAATTAATTTATTTACTAATCCGTAACGTATCCAATTAATATAAAATATTCTGGTGGGCCAACAACCGTTTTGTGCGTTTATGATTCGTGCCCACCTATCCTATTTCACTTTGTCTATTTATAGGCTGTGTAAACCCTAGCCTCCATCTATCTTCATTTCTCTCTGTGTGTTCTTTTCCTCAACTTCTTCTCTTCCAATTGCTGCAAAATTTCTAGATCCAATTACAGTCCAAAATAAAAATAAAAAAATAAAAAAATATATTTCAAACTCCTCTAAAAATTCCAGAAAAATTATATCTCATAATTCTCGAAGAGCGTAATCTATTGGTACTGTTCGTTTTTTTTATTGGTGCTGTAGCGTGCTCGAATTTGAGAAGAAGGACGTGGCCTGTGACGTGGCATGGTGATGGGGTATATTTGTTTATTTTGTTTTATTTAATTTTTGTTTCAATCGAAATTTTCGAATAACTTTCTCATACGTAGTCCGATTCACGCGAGATTTTTTTTGTTAGGATCGTAATTAAATTCCAGATCTGTCGATGCTGGTTTGGACCAATTCGGAGACCGTCAAATTTTTGAGTTTAAATTGAATTTAAATTCGATTTAAATTCAAAAGGTGAGTCGTTTAACCCACTCACAATTTCTAAATTTTTTTGTGTTTGTTAAATTAATTTTAGATATGAGTAGAAATTTATTTATGACTGTTTGGCATGTTTTATTCATTATCTCTGATAAATCGCATTCATTTAATATAACTGTTAATTAATTTTATTTATTGCATAAATTTGACAGTTAGAATTTATTTAATTGCATATTAACTGCCAGTCATAGTTATGTTAAATTTTTATTTCATATTAACTGCCAGTTAAATTTACGTTTATTTTTGCATATAAACTGCCAATTAACAGTTATTAAATTTATTTTGAGTATAAACTGATAATTGATACCATTATTTATCACCTGTTATGTATTGATGATTGTTTGAAATTAGATGATGACTGTGATAAATGGATGTATGATTTGATGGATGAGTGGATAATTAATTTAATTAAATGCAAGTTATCATGCATCTCATTCATTCGGGATTGCGGTTTGAAATGATATACAACCGCATTTTATTTTAAATTGCGGATTGAAATGATAAACATCCGTATCACTTGACCATAGGGTAGAAAATTTTATACAGGCACCGCGGTATATATATATATATATATATAAATATTTTGAAATGTTTTTCTATGATTTTGCAAAGTTATATATATGGTTTATGGGATATTGATTGGGTTATCGATAAAGGTTATTATATATATATAGTAATTTCCGGTTTTTAAGCTTTGTATAAATTTGATTTGAAGTTTAAAATTAAGTTTGATTTTAAGATCAAATACGATTAAGCATTTATTTAAAAATTTAATTTCTGGAGTTTCATTGACTTAAATGAGAATAAGGTTGAAAGATGAATATTAAGTTAAATTGGAATTAAATAAAAAGTTAGAATTTTTAAAGGATATGATTTTATAACTTGATTTTTGTGTAGAGTGATCTAAATGAATATCAGGTTGATTTAAACGAATATATAATAAATGGAAAGATTTTCCAGTTATGTGAAGTTAAAGGTTTTACTTAAATTATATTGAATTCATTAAGTAAACATTTCAAGTCTAAATAAGAAGTAATTGAATTTGATATATATGGATTTGTCAAATGAGTTGTTTTTTTGGAATGGTGAAATATTTAAAGCCTTGAAACATAAGAATTGAAATGGTATTTGGAGGTGTAAATCGATATTTGAAATTGATTTGTGAAATCTAAAGAAGCTATTTTGTTTTATAAAAGTAGTTTAATATTTAACCATTTAAGAGATGGAAATTTGTTTCAAAGCTATGTTTTTCAAGGTAGTATAATTTGGAAATATTATGTTCAAGAGTTTGATTTCTAAATATTTTACTTTGGAAACCCTATGATTTTGGAAGGGATATATATTGGAAAATAAATGATATCGTATTGATTTGGGGTTTTAAAAATATAAATGATATCGTATTTATATGGGTTTAAAATGGATATTTTATTATGGTTTTAAAGTATAAACTATTATGAAAAGACCGCGGTGTTATAATAACGATTGGTTGTTGAAGAGACCGGGATCGGAAGTTGTCATACTCTCTGCCAACTCCGAAAACCACTTTAACAACCGTGTACGCGGTGGAGATTCCAGAATGAAGTAGGTTGGTGGCGGCGTTTCCTTTAAAGGTAAATACGAGGACCCAACTCCCTTGAGTTGGCATAAGGTGGCTAAAACAGGAGCGATCGACGGGTTAATGAGGTAGCACCTCTGATCGGACACTTCCCTTCGATACTATACTCAGACTTTAGATTTTCGGTGGCCACCTTCACTTTTGATTTCTTTAATGTGGGGAGTTTGTCCGAGGTGGGCGGCAGCTGCGCGCTGCGCGTTTCCATCGGCCCGGAAGCGTAATTGGTATATCTACCCTGACATTGCCTAGTTGTGCCGTGTCACCTACCCTAGCGCGCCTTATACGATTTTGTTTTGTACCATACCTATGGAGTGCCCTCTGACGACGCCCAGTACGGAGGAGATTACGGTACTGTATAGACTATGGGAATATATAACTGTGTTAAGGTGGAAAATGTAAAGCCTTAACGCTATTTAAAAGTAAGTTTATTTTACAATTAGACACTATTATAATAGCGCAATATACTACATAGTAAATAGTTTAACGGATCCTTAGGAGATGTAAATCTCGAGCATCTCTCGAGTTACTGCACTCATATTTATTTCTGTTAATGTAACTCACATAAGATCTTTTAGTTCTGACTCGAGTGCTTTTGTCTTTCCAAATTCGCTCGGGTCAGTCCGAGCGTTTTAGGATTGAAGATTTTATTTCCGGAGGAAGAAGACGAAGATTTTATTATTATTACTATAGATAATATGGTTGCACTACACTCATATTGTTCCGCTGCATTGTTACATGGTATGTGTACTCTGATATGCATTGTATAAATAAATCAAATGTTTTTGTAAACAGATTTATGAACTGTATATTTGATTATTATACTTTATCCTTCCGCTGTGAGATTCTATTTCTTTCTCTGTTTTCTTATTTATCCCATAACAATCCGCCCTTACGTATGGTTTGAATTGGCACGTGTGTCTGTTTAAATCGTGCAAAAAGGCGGGACGTTACATATGCTGGAAGGTCGGCGCCACAATCTTGCATCACAAAACAAATCTACAAAGATGCCCTACCATTCTAAAGTTATTTTGATGAAACAAGACTGCATTACAATCCAATAACAATGCTTGTTCAAGATAGGATCATAGTAAACAAAATAAGCACTATGCTCAACCCTTCACCAATGCACATACCTAAGTCGCTCTGAGCAAGCCATGGACTTACACTGCGCTTACCGAGGACTCTATAAGCAGTGCCACAAGGAGCAAAACGCTCCAAGGGCGGCACATAGGGATACCCAAGCATCACTCCATTGTAGTTCTTCGCTTATTAAGAAACTGCAAGTACGTAAGCGGCCCTTATCAAGCAACTTGCATATGTCAACTTCAAGAGCAACTTAGAACAAATTTGTACAGATATTGGGCTAACACCACAAGTCAAGGTAAAGAAATTCAGCTCCATTTATCCTCAACACAATGCTAAACAAACATCAGAGGCTAGGCAAGAGAACTCAATTCTAACCACCCCCAATGCAGTTCACCTACACATGTGTGCAATTCACAAACAGTTACTCTGTAAAATCAAAGAAGGCATGACTTATTCAAATTTGGATGGTTTCAACTTCAATTCCAAATCGTCTTGCCTAAATTCAAATCTTCCCACCAATGGAAACCTTCCTGCCTAAGGCCATGATCACTAATCCTCTGATGCTAAGGCAAGCAATAGATGGACGACATGAGTAAAGATCCAAGGAAAGGAAGAAAGTACGGCAAGATAGCATTGCCAAATCAGATAAGGAAGGTGGGCTACAAATAGAGAGGCACTGTAGAACTACAGGGGGTTCTTTTCGATTTTTCAAAAAAGAAATGTATTGTCTAAAAAAGATTCACAATAATACTACAGTAATGTACAAAGGAGGAATGAAAAAATAGAGGAAGGAATGTCCATGGACATAGGATTCCTTGAAATCCAAACCACATAAATTTTGGTGCCTTTGTTTTACTGTATTTTTTGTTTTATTAACTGGTACAATTTGATTAGCAAATTTAGTGGAAAGAATGGTTAAACTCAAAAAGACGTTTTAACAAACAATCGGAATGCTACTTCCTAATTATGAAGCACATTGCGACGTAATAGTACCCAAAAGAAAATTTGATATCACTCGAAAATGTTGATTTGTTGTGACGACCCACATTTCAAATTGTTTAAATTGATAATAATCCATACATGTCCAACCCAATCAATCCATAATATAGATAATCAATGGAGTTAATTAAGAAAAATAAGAAAAGAAGAAGAAAACAAACACAAAATCATGCGGCAGAACAATAAAATATAATAATCAAATAAACAGTTCATGAAGCTGTATATATTATACATTCGATTGTAATTTATACAACATTTATCAGAGTTATATATACAACAGGGATAAATAAAATAATGCAGTAGACAACATGATGCAGGAATAATAATAGTAATAGTATACGAAATCTTCATCTTCGTCCTCCAAAGAATATTCTTCAGGGCACCGAAAAACTCAGGACTGACCCGAGCATAATGGAAAGATAAAACACTCGAGTAAGGACTAAAATATCGTTATGTGAATCAAATCGATAACACAAATAACATGAGTGTAATAGCGTCAGAGATGTTTATGAGATTTCACATCCTATCCAGTGTATAACGTGCGTGCAATAACTCAAGAGATGTCATAGGATTTTCCATCTCTTAAGGATCCATCAAAACATGTATATATAGTAGAATACGCTATATATGTAATGTCTAATTAGTAAAATAAATATTTTTCTTAGCATTAAGGCTTTACGTTAATCCCTTTTAACGTGTTTTTAGGCACTGTCATACGATTTGCATATAACGCCCCAGTAGCACTTTGGGGATAGGTATGCACCATGATACGACAATACTAAACCAAAATCGTAGTGGTCTCATATAGGGATAATAGTATGACAGGGCACGGAGGCAATGCCTAAGGTAGGATACTACAAGTTCGGGTCGCAGAGCTGGTGGTAACGCATCGTAGCCTCGACCGTCCATCGCGTCTATCCATCTCATAACGAGTCAAAGGGAGGCTATCCCAAATCAAGGTGAACTAATCAAAACCAATAGCAAGAGGAATAATATGGACCGAGTCTAAGAAAATCGAAGAACGGATGTCCGCTAGGGATAACTAGCCCACTTGGCCCGAGTTCAATTTAGGTTATAAATACATTTTAACCCAGTTCGAATTTAAATGAAAGATTTAAATATAAACATTCCGGTCTTTGACCAGTTTGAATTTTTGAAAATAGTTTGGAATTTTTTTAAAATTGTTTAAAAATAGGTTAAATAGTTAAAACAGTTTGATATAAAATGATTTAAGTATTTAAAATGTTCGATAAAGTAAAATAGTTTGGAGAAACAAAATAATTTCAATATTCAAAAAGATAGATATTAAATAGTTTATATTAAAATAATTTATTTGAAAATAGTTTCAAAGTCAAGCTGATTCAATTTCAAAAAATTTCAATTCAAATCACTTTCGATTTCCACTCCAATTTAATCGATTCAATTTCGATTTCAAGTTGAGTTCTACTTCGATTTCAATCCCAATTCAAATAAATTCGATTTCGATTCTGAATTTATTCAATTTTGCTTTCAATTCCAATTGATTTCAATTTTTATTCCAATTTGAGTAAATTTCAAATCAATTCTTAATTTCAAACCATTTTAATCTATATCGAGTTCGAGTTCGATTTCAAAGTATCAATTTAAACCGTTTAAATAAAATTTAACTTTGATGTTCAATTCAATGTTCAATTTTTTTTAAAATAATTCGATTTTGATCCACATCAATTTAAATCTTTTTTCTAATACATATTTCAAAGTTCAAATAAAATTCAGCCTTCAACCAATTTTTTATTTCCATAGTCAATTATAACTTCAAATTCCAAATTGAATTCTTTAAATGATTTATTTTTCAAATTTTATATTCAATATTTCAAAACTCGAGTTTGAAATAATTCAGTTCCCATATTTCGATTAAATTTTATTTTATCGTAAAATAAAATCATTTGAATAAATTCAACCACAGAATTTATAACCATTTAATTTAACCAATTCAGTGTCCGTATATAATTTTCTATCCTATGGCCAAGTGATTAGTTATTTCAATTTAATTTCAGGGATGGATATATGTCATTTCAATTCAAAATAAATGTCATGGGTATATATCATTTAAACCTATTTCTTAATTTATTTGAAATAATTCGATTTACTATTTTATATACTGTATTTAATATACATGATGATAATATAATATATTAAAAATAAATAAACATCCAAATCATCTAAAATATCAATCAATAGCATCTATCACAATCAACATCCAAACAATCAGTATAACACAATAGTTAATTAGTTATCAATATCAAGTGTCTAGTTGGCAATTAAATTTCAAATTTGACTGTCCATTTAAATCCATCTTAATTCAATTCATATATCAATCTAATGTCAGTTAAATCTACCAAATATGTCAATGAATTTAAATCACTTCACAATATAAATTTAACTAACATAAAAATTATTTTAGTATGTCGTGAGCGTATAAACAATCAACTTTTATTTGAAACTAAAAATATTTTCACCTTCAAATAAATCTCACTCTAACTTCATACTATAGGCGACGTTGCTACGACAGCAATACAATTAGTTTCACTCAAAACGGACCTCGTATGAAAATTTACGATTCATTAGTATTTGAAATAATTTAAAACAATCATTAACATAACTCAATTTAAATTTAAATTAAACAAACTATTTCTCCTTCATTGCCTTCTTCCTCGTATGCACGCGACTGCCACTTCGTTCGCGACCTCTTCCTTTTCTTTTTTCTTTTTTTATAGTAAAAGCACGATCGACCACCAGCCCTCCTCAGCGATGCCAACAGCCATCGCCGTTCGTCGCGCATCGTAGTTCCCATCGCACACTAGGAGATCCAAATTGTAAATCGATGTAAAGCCCTAACTGTGACCATTCTAGGCTCCGCACCTTTGGCTCGCGTGCACGTACGCGCCACGCCACGCCACTATGAAAACTCTAAAACGCGCTGCTATAAGTCGCCTCCATGTCGATCTTTTTTTATTTTCTTCAGCTTGAACATTGAAAAGATAAGAGGGAGGGAGTACAGGAGAATACGTACAAGGGAAGACAACTTTCGGCTAATGTTAAGTGTTGACTTTTACTATATATTATTTAAATAAGAAAATATCTCACCCAATTGGTCCGTAAAATTATGAACACCAAACGAAGCATGCCACCTAGCGTTCCTAATGTTCTACCCTCATTCCAAATGCAATGGAACTAGTTTCGAGGCCTATTCGATCATATTCAAAAGATAGTCTTTCAAAATCAATTAATTTTGATCGAATTCCTTAAATTAATTTCTACGTGTTTCAAGCTCACACGGCCAAACGACAAGTCCGATCGCTACGAAACTTGAAATCCTATAACAATTTACTATTGCGGATCCGACGAAATTGGCTTCGTCGAAATTCGAGACAATGCTCAAAATGGCTATTTTTACTTGTTAATTAAAATAAGAAATTTCCAAAAATTTATTTAATTGCCTTGAATTCAATTTTAAAAGTTAAAATTTTCATTCTTGTTTAAACAAAATTTAAGTAAGCTTTTAAGATCATTTTCATTCATATAAAATTCAAATTTCAATTTTCTGTATAATTCCCAGTATAAAATTTAAACAATTTAATTATTCAACAAATCACATTAATAACCATTAATTTCAAATGAATTTCAGTTATTAATAATTGTTTTATTTTCATCTAAATCATTCAACTCCAACTATTGATACAAACACATTCAATGCATAAAATTTAATTCCAACACTTATTACTGCATAAATTCTCGTAATTGTTTACTTCAAGATTATATCCAAGTTAATATTTAATAACTACATTAATAAATCGTTAAATTTTTATTTCTAACCATTTTAATTCAATAATTATATCAAATTCTATAATTTAAAATAGTTAAAAATACGGGTCATCACATTCGTAATCGTAGAAGTAATTGGCAATAATTATTCTATGATCATCTTGGGAGTTGTGGGATGAAAAATCCCATTAGCATAAATAATTACAATATTATCCTTAATTTCAAACGTTTACAACTTTCACATACGACCTCCGTTTCATACGTGGTTTACGATGTTGGGATCTTAATGAGGCGAAGAACTTTTTAGTGTGCTATTTTTTATGTTTTGAGACACTTTTGAAAACTGTCTTATTTTAGTAGATTCGTTATACATTCTTCGCTATGGCGATTGTGGGATGAGATAATTTATTCCTCAGTAGCGAGTCACTTACAATTTGCCAATAGCTGGCTAGGACATTGTGTTCCATAGTAAGGATTCGCTTACATTTGACAATAATGGGCCAAGACATTGCGTTCCTCGGTAGTGAGTCACTTACGGTTTGATGATAGCGGACTGAGATATATAGTTCCTCCATGGTGAGTTGTCCACTATTTTGGCGATAGTGGGCTAAGGCATTGCGTTCCCCATAAGCAGTAACTTATGATTTGATGATAGTGGACTATAACATATAGTTGCTCGGTAATAAGTCGCATACGTTTTGGACGATAACTAGTTGGAATTTCATGTTCGATCGGGTTATAGTTGGGTTTTGGCATACGAGTTGGGACATTGGTTTGATCGAGTGCATATGATTAGATGTTCACTCACCAGACGTATGTCTGACCCACTTTATCATTTTTTTTCTTTTTAGTTACACTTTGATAGGTCGATAGCATGGACTAGTGGCGACTTGTGTTAGGAACTGAGAGGTTGGTTTTGATGACAACAACCTTTTTAACTTATCTCATTATAAAATATATACTAACACTGTTATCTAGATATATATATATACATATACATATACATATACATATATATATATATATATATATATATATATATATATATATATGCAGGTATTGATTACTGAAGACTCATCAGTATAAAGACTCAAGGCTCAAGATTGAAGATTCTAGAGTATCAAGATCAAGATTTCAAGATATGTGTCCTGTTTTTGTTAAACATCATAATAGCACGGAAATCTTCATTTAGAATTTCATTTGGGATGGTACCCATTTCTACCTTTTTAGTGGCTTACAAACCCACGACAAGTAGTTTACAAACCTACGACAAGTGGCTTACAAACCTACGAACATCCTGGTTTTGTACAAGTTCTCGAGTCCTGATGTGATGAGATATTCTACAGGAATAAGCTTGCAAAAACTACTTCAAAATGATTTTTCAAAATTGCTTTTCAAAATATTTTATCCTTAAAATTATCTTTTCAAATAATTTTCAAAAAGTTGTTTTAGCCTTAAAATATTATTTGTTTAGTTTTAAAATAAGCTCTTGTTTCAAACTTCATTTTCAAAAAAAATTTGCATTGTTTTTTAACTAGGGATGTCGATATCATGGGATACCCCATGTC
This sequence comes from Allium cepa, assembly GCA_030765085.1. Classification (NCBI taxonomy): domain Eukaryota; kingdom Viridiplantae; phylum Streptophyta; class Magnoliopsida; order Asparagales; family Amaryllidaceae; genus Allium; species Allium cepa. The sequence continues at coordinate 255,620,185 of CM060939.1, forward strand.
GACATGGTGGCCATTGAATTCAAAAGTTTCAATTTTCAAAAGAAGTGTCTATTCGTTTAAATCTCTTCACGAATGGTTATGACCGTTGGTCCATTATAAATAGCCTTCACAAATGAATTTTTTAACTAACTAATTTCTTATTTTCTTCACTTCTTCTTCTCCATAAATCCTTATTCTATAATTTTTATATTTTTAAGATCGTGCCGAAATTCAGCCGAATTCTCAAGTAAATCAAATTAGAATCTTATTCTTGTTTGATTCTCTATCCTCTCTCGAAGATCAAAGTTCTGTTCAGAGTTAAAGGATTGATTTGTAATCAAAAATTTATCGAGTCTCTCTATAAGGTGTGGTTGTGTCTGGAAATCAATTGGGTGATCTTGTGTCCTATAAATCAAGAGAGTTTACCCCGGACTCGTGAGATAGGAGGGTACCTCAAGGCCTTTTGAAATTGAGGATTGTAATCTCAACATTGGTATAATAAAAATCTATATGAGGTGGTTTGCCTTGGTACAAGACTGGATGTAGGGTAACTCCAAACCAGTATAAAATCCGGTGTGTTCTTTCCCTTTACTGCTTTTTATTTACTTTCTGCATCTGTGTTTGATTCTGTGATTGTTCTGTGATTAAGTTCTGCATTTATTTGTGTCATAATTTTAATTTAGTCCATATAAGTCTTAGAATCCATTAGACACTACCCACCCCCTCTCTAGTGTTAAATTAGCTTTAAGATCCTTAATCCGCTGTCCCTTTCAACTTGGTGGCACGATGGTGAATGGAGACGAATATTTATTTATGGCTGTCTAATATTTTATCTCAATTATTCCCATATACTAGTCTGTTTATTTTTTAGTGAAGAGATGTTATAGGTTTATTTGATACTATATTATTACTTGGGGTTATATTATTGGTTAGTATCATATTTTATTCCTTCCATTGCGATTTTTGGAAAGTGTCACTACAACAGAATGCCCATTTACAACGGGCAATTCCCGTTGTAATATAGGTTTCGCAACGGGCCATTACCTGTCTTATTATGCGATATTGTAATAGACCAAAATGATTTTACAATTGTTTTAAACCGCTGTAAAAACCCGTTGCAGTAAACATTTTTAAAATGGTTCAAAACCATTGTAAAAGCTTATAATACGACTGGCACAGCCTGTTGTAATACATTTTAACTACAACAGGCATGGACTGTTGCTATATGCCCTAGCCACAACATGCATTGATTGTTGTTGTTTTATCTATTGCAAATGTTTTCAACCGTTGCAAAATAAATATAAAGTTAAAAATAAACAATTAGCTATAGATTATATACTACATACACATATATAAATATTTAATAATTTAACAACCGATGAATATTATCATCAAACAACCAAAATCACACATACAAAAAGACGAAATAAATCGATATTCAAAGTTGTAACACAAATTCCAAAAAAATAGATAAAGTTATATTCACATAGTTCTAAAATAGTACATCACATGATTCATATGTATACACGAAAGACAGTTCCAAAAAGATAGATAAAGTTACATTCACAGAGTTCTAACGTAATTAAACAAATATCCATAAATATATACATGACAGACAGTTCCAAAAATCAAAACCATACCAAAATACATATTATGTTTTAAAATATAATACTAACACATAACCCATAAAACCAAAATGCACATACATACTAGGCCAAGGAGATGAAGTCTTTGTACAACGCGATGGTTGATCCAACAACTTTTTTAATAGTGGACATATCTGAATTCGACGTAAATAAAAAAGCTTCTGCCCTATATGCTAGCCTACTTGTTCATTTTCCTAGTATCGGATGAAAATGAAATACCAGTAATCAGCACGTCTATCTTTATTCAAATGTGAAAAATTATGTTATGTAGAAATACATTAATTTGTAATAACAGCAGATAAATAATATCAGGATCAACTACATGAAACTACATGTCAAACTTATGTCGATTGCCATCTTGTCTCTTAAAATACATTTATTTATCAAACTTTTGACTAATGGATTGCAACCTTAAGATAGTATAGCGGTACATTGTGGGAGATGGTTATTATATTTATGCAAGATTTGCTATAGGCGATGTTGACATATGATAGATCATTGAACTCCCATATGTGTTAGCTATGCTGAAATGTTTATAAGTGTGATTAAGCACTAAAAAAAATATTGACCCTAACATGTGTTATACGTCTAGTATACCAAAACAAAGACTAATCAATAATAAACTCGTCTCACAATTTTACAAATCAGATTTCCACTACTTTGGAAATCTGTATTATCTATTTTTAACAATAAGTATGTTGTAATTAATTACAACAACAAACTAACAACTACAGTAATAATAACTATAGTGATAAATCAAATGTTATACTATTTAAGAAAATAGTACAACATAGAAACGAATATATATAAATTAACTACAAATCTAACCGGTTGAAGAAGGTAATTTCGTCTGAGGCTTGTCGTAACAATTTCCTTAAGAATTTATTCAAATTCTCCCTAGATACAATAGACGTAAGCTGCTTGAGATTGTGATGTGTATGATCCTCTGTGTGATAGGACTAATTATGATTTTTAAGAAAATGAAGATAAAGAAGAGATAATCCGGTTTTAAAATTGACCGAGGAAAGTGATCAGGTTTTCTCCTTATTTATAGCCAAATTCCCAATGGCTACACCCTTGAGAAAAGTAGCATCCTTCATTTGCAACGCCAAAAAGTGTTACTGTTCACAACAGTCACGTCCGTTCATTTGCAACGCCAAAAAATGTTACTGTTCGCAACAGTCACGTCCGTTCGTTTGCAACGCTAAAAAGAGTTACTGTTCGCAACAGTCGCGTTCGCTTATTTGCAATGCCAAAAGTTTTACTGTTCGCAACTGTCGCGTCCGTTCGTTTGCAATGGCTCAGAACTGTTGCTTTTCGTGGTAACGGTCATCTGAAAAAATCGCGTCTCTTCATCAGTTTGCAATGGTCATAACTGTTGGAAAATCCGTATCTTTTTAAACATACTTCTATTTTAAAATCAGTCCATTTTTTAGGTAGCAAAAATATATGACATAGCCCAATCTCATTGGACCCGCACCCGACCCGCCCCGGTTCGGTCGGTCGGATAGGCGAACGACGGCGCACGCGTGTGTTAGTCCATGGCCATATAGATCTTCCCCCTCACACAAAATTACTTGAACCTAAGGGCCAATATAAGGATTGAGAGTACACTATATAAACAAGAAAATGGACTTATTTTTGGCGATGTGGGATATATCTTATTCACTATTTTTGAGAATTCTAACAATCCCCCACATGAATGACGGTACATGTCTACCCCACACAAAGTGTAATATCATACGGTTCATACGAAAATAATGCTATATCGAGGATTAATAAATATTTCACTTTGAATTTTCCCTAGTTAAAACTTATCGGATATACTTGGCTAATCGGTGAATTATTTCATCTTGAACGGTCAGCCTTTATTGTATAACCAGACAATAAGATTTACAAAGCATTATTTCCCTTCACATCTAATCTCTTGATTGTGTTCATTTTGGTCCTCAACAATATTTAGTTCTGCGAGTGTTTTTAGAGAATAAAAGCCTTTAATATTCTCATAGAGCCGACCTAGCTCACACTAACGTAGGTTATCACAACCACTAAAAGTATCGTATATATACCCCACTTGTTATTTTCAAGATATGGTCATCATTAAAAAACATAGTTTTATCCTTTAAATACTTCTGTAGGAATGCATTTATATTGTGCACCATAGGGATGGAGTAGGACTAAGTCCATACAAATGCATTACGTCTTGAGATATTCAGAACTGGTTTGCCTATTGATCCTAGTCCGCGGGATCTCCAGTTGCTAGGATAGGTTTTCCTATAAGATAACTCTTATTGGTTTAGGCTTTTAAACCGATACCCCTCAATGCGCAATTAATTTTCTCTCTTGATAAACCTTTAGTAAATGGCTCTGCTAGGTTATCATTTGTTCGCATGTAATCTATGGAAATAGTTCCATTTGAGAGTAACTGCCTAATTGTGTTATGGCGTCGACGAATGTGTCATGACTTTCCATTATACATAAAGTTTTGCACTCTGCTTAATGCTGCTTGGTTATCATAGTGTATGCATATGGCCGGTATAGGTTTAGGCCGAAATGGAATATCTTCTAAAAAGTGACGAAGCCATTCTGCTTCTTCGCCTGCTTTATCTAAAGTGATGAACTCTGATTCCATAGTGGATCGAGCTATGCATGTTCGTTTAGTAGATTTCCATGACACGGCTGCCCTGCTAAGGTGAACACATAAGCACTCGTTAATTTTGATTCCTCTGAATCAACAATCTAGTTTGCATCACTATATCCTTCTAAGACGGCAGGATATTTTCCATTATGTAAGGAATAATTTATGGTATTTTTTAAATATCCAAGCACTCTCATTAGTGCTTTTTAGTGTTCCTTCCCTGAGTTACTTGTGTACCTACTTAATCGACTTACTGCATAAGCTATATCTGGTCTTAGGCATTTCGTGAGATACATGAGACATCCTATTACACGAGAGTATTTCAGTTGCATTACACTCTCATTATTGTTTTTATGCAGTACTTCCGATGGATTATACAGCATTCGTACTCCTTTAATTATAAAATTTTGACATTTTTCAATCACTTTTTCTACATAATGTGACCGAGATAATTCAATTCCCTTAGGTGTTCTTACTATTTTGATTTCTAAAATAACATCTGCAACTCCTAAGTCTTTCATATCGAAATTGTTGATTAACATCTGCTTAGTGCTCTCTATTACCTTAGTATTTGGACCGAAGATTAGCATATCGTCTACGTATAGACAAATCATCACGTATGATTGTCCAATTTGTTTGTAATTAACACATTTATCACATTCATTTATATGAAAACCATTTTTAATCATGACACAATCAAATTTTGCGTGCTATTGTTATGGAGCTTGTTTTAGTCCGTATAATGATTTGACTAATCTACATACTTTGTTTCATTCCCTTTGGATATAAAACCATCAGGTTGCTCTATGTAAATCTCCTTATCGAGATTTCCATTTAAGAATCCCGTCTTTACATCAATTTGATGAATCTGTAGATTATAGATGGATGCAATTGCTATTAACATTCTTATTGAGGCTATTCGTGGTACTGGTGAATAGGTATCGAAGAAGTCTACACCTTCTTTTTGGCGATATCCTTTTTCTACCAATCTTGCTTTGTATTTGTCGATGGAGCCATCTCCATATTCTTTTTGAAGATCCATTTACAACCAATTGGTTTTATTTTAGGTGGAAGATAAACTATTTCTCAAGTTTTATTACTCAGAATTGAATCAATTTCACTTTGGATTGCTTCTTTCCAACATGAGGATTCAGAAGATGACATTGCTTTCTTGTATGTTTGAGGTTCATGTTCTAACATGTTTGTTAAAAAATTTGAACCAAATGTCTTGCAAGTTCTTGCCCTTACGCTTCTTCTTGGTTCAACTTTCTCAGTGTCACGATGAGTTTCATCTTCATGTGATTTACCCAATTCTTCTCTTGTCCTTTTGGGTACATTATTTCCTTCATTTCTTTTGTGCGGAAACACATCTTCAAAGAATGAGACGTCTCTTGATTCTATGATTGTATTTACATGAATGTCAATTATATCAGACTTGAACACCAAAATTATGTAGGCACTATAATTTTGGGCTCGCCCTAAATAGTAATAATATACTGTTTTTGATCCAAGTTTGACTTTCTTGGGAGGCGGAACTAAAACTTTTGCCAAGCACCTCCACACTCTGAGGTATTTAAAACTTGGTATGTGTCCTTTCCATAACTCATTTGGAATTGTTCCTGTTTTATTGTGAGAAACCTTGTTTAATATATGATTAGACATATTTAAGGCTTGCCCCCACAAGTTCTTCGGTAGGCAAGAAGTTAAGAGCATCGCATTTGTAACAACCCTAGATTTTTATATATTTTAATATTTGGCTTTATTTTATTTTGAAATTATTTTTAAACTTGTTTTATTTCAAACATTTCACATTTTTAAATATAAGTGTTGATTATTATGTGAATTATAATTTCAAACAGGTATAAATTGGATATTTTACTGAAAGATGAATTTCTGTTCAAACTGGTCAAATTTTGACTTTTAAATTTCAAATTTAAATATTTAAACTCCTAAATTTTATCTTTTATTATGGAAATAGATTTAACAACTTGAATACCGCTTTTTGTTTCGTTGAAAACGGACTTAAACTGTGAAAGTTATGCACATTTCAATTTTGAGTATAATTTGTTTTATTTTGCAATTTTGTCTATTTTAGATTATATAAATCATATTTTCTTTGTTATATTTTATTTAATACGTGTTAATATGTTATTTTATGTATATTTTTGTCTTTTAATATTTTTAAAGTGATAATATAATTTTTCCAAAATTTATTGCATATATTTTCTATTTTTAAAGGCTAGTTTCCATTTTTTTTGCTATTTTCTTCATTTAAATTATATTTAATTAAAATTTATTTATTTATTTTTATGCATGCATTTTATTTTTGTGTCTTTATCTTTATTTATAAATATTTTTCAAGTACATAAAATTTTTCCAAAGTTCATTTCATTTATTTTCAAATTTTCTAGCCTAGTTTACATTTTCTTTGCTATTTTCTTAATTTAATTATATATAATTAATATTTATTTACTAAATTTCCGTGTTTTTAACTGAATTTATACTTATTTTTCAGTTATTTAAAATTGCAAAAGAAATGGTGGAAATTTGAAGAGTTTTGCGACCTTTGATTTGCTTAAGGCTTTTTGTCTTCTTGTCTTTTCACATTTCAACCATCACCTTTTCATTATTTGCTGCCATAACTCATTCTCTTCAGCCGACCACTTCTCCACTTCATTTTTCACGAGTTTTTTCTTCTCAAACTCTAAAAAAAAGTTTTGGCCATCTCCAAGAAGAAATTTTGATAAAAACTTTCATTTCTTTTTACATTTTCTATTGGATTTACTTGATTTTTGCACTTGCAATCTCTTATGCAGTTCGGCCCCTCCATCTCCAGCACCTTGGCCGCCTCCACCACCACTTATTCCAGCCACCATACTCTCCTCTCCACTGCCATTCCAGAGCCGAGGCCATCCATGTTGATGATCCACCAAAATATGAAGCAAACTCCACCTATATCTAACATAACCTAGCTACCTTACTTCCATCACCTCCTCCATCACTTTGGCCGACTATACACCACCACCACCAGCAAATTCCTGACCTGAGCCCACTGCCACATCATCCTCAAGCCCACTACAGACCTGGCCATGCCCTCTAGTGCATAGGAATCCATGATATTTGCCTTGTAGTGTTTAGTTCATGCTCATATATCTTTGCTCCATCATTTTGCCTTGCTAGGCCCACCTTTAAGAACCCAAACCAGATCCAAACCATGCCTGTGGCCGTGCCATTTCAGATCTGGAGTTGAAGCATAGGTGGTAGAAAGAAAGTGCAAACACTTCGGTGATGTTTTGTGTATTCATTTCTAGCTTTGTTTAATTGAATTTGGGTTGAAAACTTATGTTATATTTATTTGTTTTGTCTCATGTATCCAAGGAGAATTAATCTTTGGCTCTTCCACTCATCTTTGTGTCGTGTTATCGTGCTTGTTTGGATCTCATTCGTGCATTCGTCGCTGTGCCTCCAGCTCAAAACAGTGAGTTATTCTCACCAGACAATATGTACATATATAACTAGTAAATTGACCCCTTTTGAATCTGTAAAATGCATTATCATGGTACACCTGCTATATTATGATTATATGATATTCACCCATGCTCATACACCTGTTATAACATCTGTTACTATTATATTATGCTGTTCTGTTATTTTTATCAGTTTATCACACTGCAAGTTCCCTTTAGGTTAGAATCACTATGGGTTGAAATGATACATACCCGAACGGACTTTAGAATAGGAGAAAATCGTTATGGGCTGAAATGATAGGCCTGAATGATTTTCAATTATTTTATTTTACTTGGGATTGCGGGTTTGAAATGATCAAACCCGGGTTTTCTTTATAAATTACGGGTTGAAATGATATATTACCTGTATCACTTTACCTATGCGAGAAAATGAAATACAGACCCGTTGTTAAAATATGTTTTTCTAAAATTTTTAAATTATTTTAGAAATGTAAATATTATAATATTTTGATTTAAATTTGATTAAAAATGATTTTTGTAAAGCATTATTGATTTTCTGAAAATTTATAAGTGAAATAAATAAATGGTAAAGTTAGGAAATCTGAAATGTAAGTTATTTTGGAAATTATAATTTGGTGATAAACAGAATTTAAATTAAATACGAAAATATGATAAATTTATGATATTTTGAATTAAATGAATTTAAAATGATTTTATAATATATTAATGATTTTTGAATAAAGTTAAAATGTGAAATGAATGAATATTTAGGTTGAAATTTGGAAATATAACTAAAATTGGAAATTTGTGAATTTGGCTTAAAAGTGAATTTTATGTTAAGTAAATAAAAATGAAATTAAGTTATATTTGAAAATTTTAAACTTAAATGTTAAGTTAAATTTAATTTAATGAATTTAAAATTTAATGTTGGAATTTAATAAGTGAATTATTATTAAATTTTGATTTTTGAATGGAGATTTAACTTTATAAAATCATGAATATAAGGGTATTTGAATGACTGTTTTAAAAGTGAAATTATATGATTTTATAAGCTAAAAATGATTTAAATAAAAATATAATTGTTTGTGAAATTATATTGAATACTTGAAGTTAATTAACTGCATTTCTGAAATGCTATTAATTCTAATGTAAATGATAATACAGCATTTGTAAATGCGGTAGTTGATAATAATGAACCAAATGGCTAAGTTTAATTAAAGGTTATTATAGCATTTTTGTAAATGCTATAATTGTTGAATTTAACTAAGTTTTATTTGAAACTAATGTAACCCTATTACAGCATTTTTAAATGTTATCTTTTGTTAAATTGAACTGTTTTGAATGTAACTTTCCGTAGCAATTTCTAAATGCTGCGAAAGTTGAATTTTCATCTGTTTTAATAAATTAAGTGAATAAAAGAATTTTGAAAGACTAAAATTTTGGAAATTTAATAATTTAATTATTAAATATAATAACTTCATTTTATGATTTAAAAATGAAGTAATTTGTTTCGAAATATAAACTATTTTGAAATGTGTTTTGTAATGGTATTTAAATTAAATAAAAATGAATGTGGTTTGGAAGATATGATAATTTGAATGATATTGAATTTTGAAATTATATTTGATTTTGAAGTATAAAATACCATTTTGAAATTTTAACCACGGGATGTAATTAATTTATAGTTTAACTGATTCTTAAAGGATGGGCGATCCCAAGCATCCTTTAAGTTATTGTGCAATTCTACTACAGTTCACTTGAGTTGGTTTACATTATATAAGTATATATTGTCCTGACTCGAGTGTTTTGTGTTTTACTTTACGCTCGGGTCAGCCTGAGTATTTACAGCTTAGCTTTGGATTTCTTTCTGGAGCTAGGAATTGCTGGAGATTCTGCTTGTCTAGTTATCTATCCCTTCAGTTTCAGTTGTTCTATTTCAGCTTTGGTATTGATAAACTGTTATGTAATTGAGATTTCTATTGTATATGTTTTTCAGACTGATATTATGTATTATGTTTTGAGAGTTTGTTATAGTAGCTTCATGAACTACTATGGTATTTTAATTTCCGCTGCGAGTTATTCTGATATTTCTGTGTCTGTGATTCTGTGATTGTATTTCATTTGCTCCAAATTTATTTACAACGTGGTATTTTGAGCAATTCAAGTCTGACATGTGCGGATGCGAATGGCTGAAAATATCGGGTTGTTACAGCATTAATCATATCTTTTAATGTTCTATTCTTTCTCTTGGCTATACAATTTTGTTGTGGTGAACATGGTGCTGTTGTTTGATGAATTATGCCATTTTCATCATAGAATTGTTCAAATGGTGATTCATATTCTCCACCTCGATCAGATCTCAATATCTTGATTTTTTATTTAACTGATTTTCTACTTCAGCTTTATACTTCATAAACGATGTAATTGCTTCATCCTTACTATTTTAAAGATATACATAACAATATCGTGTATAATAGTCAATAAAGGTAATAAAGTACCTTTTCCCACCTCTTGTAGGTAATGATTTGAAATCACACAAATCAGTATGAACCAAACCTAGTGGTTCGGTGCTTCTATCAACTGCATGAAATGGTTTTTTGACCATTTTTGCTTCTACGCATGTCTCACATTTGTAGTTTTTATCAACTTGGAATTTCGAAATTAGTCCCAAGTTTGATAATTTTTTTATTTTTTGGAAATTTATGTATCCTAATCTATCATGCCATAGTAAAATTTCATTCTCAAACAAATAAGAAACTTCAATTTTATTAATGGCATAACCGGAATACATAGTTTTATTGCCGACAACGGCTACATTTGCCTTAAATAGGCCATCACATAGATATCCCCTTCCTATATATATTCAAGCTTTGGACAGAACCATCTTGTCTGACTCGAAGACCATTTTGAATCATTTCTTTGACAGCGTTGGACCAGAGATAAGATTCTTGCGTATGTTTGGAATGTGGAGCACGTCATTCAACTTGACAGTTTTTCCAGAAGTAAACTAGAGGATTACTGTGCCACTGCCTTCGATCATGGAAACCGCAGAATTACCCATATAGAGTTTTTCTTCCTGATCGAATTTTTGGTATGTAGAAAACATGGATTTGTCAGAGCAAACATGACGAGCAGCGCCTATGTCCACCCACCATTGGTTAGGGTTCTGAATCAAATTGCATTCAGATATAGCTGCTGAAAATTAAACTCGTCTACTTCCATGTTATCCACCACATTTTCCTCTGAGTTACGTTCCTTCTTATGTCTGCAATCTCTAGCGGCATGTCCTGCTTTTCCACAAACCCAACACTCGTCATTAAACTTCTTGGTTCATTTGTTGTCTTTAGGTTTGTTTTCAGGCGCTTTTCTCTTCTGCGTCAATTTCTTCTTCTTGTATTTATTGAAATGCCCTTTGTTCTTTGATTCTTCTGCCACAAATGCCTCTTCGCTTTTTTTTTCCACTCCGCGGTTATTAGCCTCAATTTTTAGTGTGACAATAAGATCTTATAAGGAAATCTCCTTTTTCTTATGTTTTAGATAATTGCGGTAGTCTTTCCAGGATGGTGGTAATTTCCCTATTATCGCTTCAACAAGGAAGGATTCTCTAACTTTAAGTCCTTCTGCTTCAAGCTCATGAATTATGAGTTGGAGTTCTTGCACTTGACTAGTTACGAATTTGGGGTCAACCATTTTGTATTCCATAAACTTATCTACGATGAACTTCTTCAAACTGACACTCTACGTTTTGTATTTATGTGCAAGTGCGGTCCATAAGGATTTTGCTGTCTGGTATGGCTGAAATACTACATATAGTACTTTATCCAGACAATTCAGAATGTAGTTTCGGCATAGAAAGTCTGAATTCTTCCATGAGTCAATTTCGAGAAAAACAGCTGCATTTTTTCCCATAGTTTGTCCGTCTTTAGGCTCTGGTTCATCCTCCTCGATGCACTTCTGCAGCCCTAGCGTGGTGAGATAAAACAATATTTGATTTTTCCATGTTATGAAGTTATCACCATCTCCATTGAATGGATCGGGCCTGTTGTGAGTAGTAGCCATTGTTGATATTTCAACTATTGCGATCTCTGTTTTAGTGAAAACATGAATAAAGTATTAAGATGTTATACGTTTCTTCATCAGTTTGCAATAATCACAACCGTTGGAAAATCCGTATCTTTTTAAACACACTTCTGTTTTTTAAAATCAGTCCATTTTTTACGTAGCAAAAATATATGACATGACTCAATTTCATTGCATCCGCACCCGACTTGGTTCGGGCGGATGATGGCACGTGTTAGTCCATGGTCATATGGGTCCTCCCCCTCGTACAAAATTACCTGATCCTAAAGGCCAATATAGGAATTGAGAGTACACTATATAAACAATAAAATAGACTTATTTTTGGCAATGTGGGATATATCTCATCACTATTTTTGAGAACTCTAACAACATGTGATTCATCCAGTTTTCATCAACCCTTTTTTTTGCAAAAGAAGAAAGAAAAGGAATGCATTACTAAATATTAGATACAACTAGAAGGAATAAGTATATGTTTGTGAAGTCGGTCTAACCGTAAAATCTTCATGGGCATGTGCACCTCTACTCTCCTTTCTTACCTCAACGGAATGCATAATTATGCATGCATTTACCAAACAATTTTCTAGCTCAATGGTCTCAATTAATTGTAACGATCCCGGATTTTTGCAAAGTTTAAATTGATAATTAATTTAATTTTTGAATAAAAAATTATGAAATTTATTGGAAAATAGAATCGAGTTTCTCCAAATTCGAATAAAAATATGTGTTTTATAAATTAATTGAGAAATGTATTTGAATTGAATTTGAATTGGGATTTATAAATAATGTGAAGATATTTGAATTTAATCTTATAAAATGGATTTTAAAAGTTGTGTAAATATAATGAATGAATGAAAATGTAAATAAGACAATAAGTATTAAAGTTAAAAATAAATATTTAAGCTAGAAATAGAAACAGATTTATATAAGATAAACTATAAAATATAAAGTAAACACATAGCTAAATTTAAACAACATGTTAAAAAAAATAGAATTCATTTATATCACATAGCAAGAAGACAATATTATATATATTCAAGTATGTAGGCTTGAACAACAAGAAACAAAAATCTAAATATCTATGTACAAACAAATAAAAGAAGATAAGCATAAGCTTATAAAACAAGGCAAATATCATTAATGCTGGCACACCATAACATATCATATCAGCCCACCAAAGCAAGAAGATAAAAGCAAGGCTAAGGAAAACTTTGACCAAAGTATTGAAAACAAAGATGATAAAGCAAAGTGTTTATGTACAAAATAAAATTAAAGAAGAAGAAGAAGAAGCTTCAACCTGAAAACAACACAGCAGCTAAACCTATTATCATCAACAAAACAAGAGAAGACAATAGCAATTAATGTTAGGATCTTTAGCACACAATGTATATCATATCAGCCACTAAAACAAGATTATCAGCCACCAAAGTAAAGTAAAGAAATCGGCTAGTCAACAAGAAAAGAAAAAAAAGGAAAAAGAAAATCTCTTTGATCCTATATTGTACAAAAACAAAATAAAATGTCACCCTATTGTACAAACAAATAATAATCATCCTGTAAAATTCTTTCTTTATATCAACTTTTCTCATTTCAGTTCGTCCATCCAAAACTTAGTAAATCTGAAGTAAGTGCCATCTAAAACTTAAACAAAGATTCAACTTTGAACAACAATACAATTAATACAAACTAGAGAATCAAGAAAGGGTTTCAGCTTGCAATTTCAAGCCTGGTTCAAAAGAAGAAGCTCTGTTCATTTTAAAAAACAAGGTGAGTAACATCCTTTTTTAAAAAAAAACTTAAGCATATGAATCTGATTGCATGGTTAAGATCTGAAATAAGTATGCTGGTATATATGTATTTTTCTATGTATATGGATGATGTTTGTGTACATGTTTTAGTCTCCGTAACAAAACTGTTGTAGTTTCCAAGCTTGAATTTTGGTTCAAAATTATTAATCCTTGATCTGATAACTTTAAGGACTTAGAATACAAACAAAAATTGCTTGTTTCATCATAGCTTAAAGTTTAAATTTTATTTAAGTGGAAATAAATTTGTATATTGCTCTGGAAAGTCAAAACAACAGAGTGAACTTGAACAGGGGTAAAACGCAAACATTTTAATTTATTAATTCAAGATCATAAGTTGAATCCTTAACTTATAACATGATTTTTAAACCAAACATCATAATTTTTAGTTATGTTTTAAAGGTGCAGTTCTGGGTTCATCAAAATATGGGTTTTTGATGATCTCTTATGATCTTTGTGTGCTGGAGGGTCGGGTTTCTCTCTGATGATAAAGGAGTGATAGGGTAGTGAGGCAAAAATATCAGAAAGGTGATCAGGTGGTTGTAGCGGCGGTGGTTGACCAGGAAGGTTTCTAAACCTAGTTTGAGTGACGATCAGGAAATGATTCACCACGGCAACTCTGGTGAATCGAGTGCTACCAGTTTATGAGGAAGGGAAGCTAGAGTATAGGCGAGGTCGTAGCCGGAATTTCAGTCATGCCAATGGTCGGGGGGTCGTGGATGAAGCATTAGCAGGTTTGGGACTGGTTGTAGTTTTGGGTTCCAGGTTTGGTTTTGTGAGCTCGATTTTGATTTTCGAGTTAATCTTGAAGTTCTGATGATCGGGATCGGGTTTGGAGATGATCGCCGATGTGATGAAGGTGTGGGTGATGGCGGGAGTTGGTCAGAGTCACGGTACAAGTGCACCGTGCACTTTTATTTTTCTGGTGAACTTTTGGGTTTGAGCAGAGGTTGAACTCGAGTTTACTCGAGTAGTTCAAGTATTCTACTCGAAGTAGAGGGGAATTTGACTTGGAGTTTTTAGAGATGGGCTCGGGCAAATTGTTTGCTGCCAGTTTGTTAACTGTCTTATGTTGTTTACAGTTTTTGAAAACCTGTAACTGTTTAAAATTTTAAAATGAAATTTAAATTTTAAAGCAAGATTTAAACTAAGTTTTAAATCAAAGTTTAAAAATTATGGATTCAAGTTTTACCTTGAATGTTGAATTTAAATAAGTTTTATAAATTTAAATGTTAAGACAAGTTTATATAAAGTATGTTTAATAATGATTTGGTTTCAAATAAAGGTTTAAACTTGCTTTATATAGATTCTTTTATAAAAGGATTTCTTTAATATTGAATGAAAAGTTAATAAAATTTGTTTAACTTAAAAATTTGTAAGTTAAATAGTCAATTTATTTTTAAAGCTTGATTTTGAATAATTAGGTAATTTAGTTTAAAACTTTTTCTTATATAAGTTTTTTTTTATAAGAAATGAATGTTCTTTACATTTATTTTAAGATTTAAGAAGTAATTTTAAATTTTATTTAAAGTTCAAATGGTTAATCATTTTGAATCTTAAATTCAAAATGGAACTTAAATGTAAGTTTAAAAGTAAAATGTTTTAAATACATATGTTAATGTTAATTAAGTCATAAATAAAGGAAAGGAATTATCTTAGAGATAATTAAGGTTTTAAATTGATTTAATTAATAAGGTAAATAAAGAATGATTAGTTGATTTAATTTATAAATTAATGATTTAGATTAATTTATAATTAGAGATTAATAAGTGGATTGTTAAAGATAAATTAATTTGTAATTAATAATAGTTTATCTAAGATTAATTTCTTAAGAATAGTAGTTGTAAATAGTTAATGAAGGTCATTAACTAAGATTACTTGAATAATTAATTAATGTGATTAATTTTAACAATTAATTAGATTAATTAATGATAATCATTTATGAGATTATGTAGGTGTAATTACTTTATGGTAAGTAATTAAAGGGTTAATTTCTTAAAATAACTAATTAAGGGGTTAATTAATTATGTAATTGGTTTAGAGGTTAATTTAATTAATATGATTAATTAAGTATTAATTAAGAATAATTAATTAAAGTGTTTGATAAATTAATTTATATCAAATGTTTTGTAATTAATTAATCAGGATTGGATAATTAATTCATAAGTAATTTATTTAATTAGAAATAAATTAAATTAATTAGGATTAAACAATTAATTAATCCTGCCTATAAATGTTTATTGAATGCTTGACCTTACTTATGAATGATTGTATTGTATGAGATGCCTTGAACTGATTTTCCTATCTGATCTGTGATATTTTGTTTTGTGGGTTGAGCTATGTATAATTTATTCATTTATTTGTGATACATTTGTATATTATCTGTGAATCTGTGATTGAGCGATAAGCGTTATAAATTATACCGCTAATTAATATTGATGTGCTTAAATATGTGATGTGATGATTTATGATGTTGCACTATTGTGTGAAACCCCTGGACTATATCTTACACACACAAGTATGGACTGCACGAGAAATTGGTTATGTCATAGATTTTTTAATAATTTTAAAGATTGAATTTTTGAATCCAAAATAGTTTTGGAATTGGAATTGAAATCTTTTGAAAATGAGTTTTCAAAAATAAAAGTTATTTTAAAAAACTTAATAAAACTTGAAATTTAAATAATTTGATTTAAATTTAAATTCATAATTTGAAACTGAATTCTATGATTTGAAACTAGGGATTAAATATTTTATACAAGTTATATATGGGTTAAACCATTTTAAAGATATTGATTTGGGAATTTGAATTTAATTCAAGGGCTTTAACTCGGGCAAACATAATTGGATTTTTCTGAAATGAGAACTGTTTGTTTTCAAATAATAAAAGCTTTCATATAAGAAATAAATTTCAAATCTGTGTTAAAGGAATTTCAAGTTTGAAATGTAAATGGTTTTCCAAGTAATGAACATAACTTTAAAAACGGGATGAGTTAACCCTAATCGAAGTGGGAATTATTTTGAAATCCGTAAATGGATCTTTAAGAATCTGGGTGAACTTTGTGAAATAAATCTTTTTGTTTAAAGAGTTGAAATGGTATTTTGTTTAAACCATTTGAAAGAAAGGTTTTGGGTAATAAGTTGTGACTTAACTGAAATCCTATATCCATATGTTTTTTTGATATTACGCCCATCATTCGGTTTAGTCGGGAGAGGACTTTGTGTCATATAACCCATTCCGAATAATGATGCGGCAATATAGATAGCATTTGAAGACCGGTGGTGAAGATCGGGTATTTTCGAAAACGAAAGGATAACCCGTCGATTGTCTCTGCACCGAGTCGCGTCGTTATAGAGATTTCCTAAGTGATGGGAAATCCGATCGGGATTGTGAATACCCGGATTGCAAGGGCTTCTTCGAAAGTGCCTTCAGTTCTGTTCGAACCCAGAACAGACTTGTATGGTTGTATGTCTGACACTACACTTTGAGATATTAAACTGATCTCTATCAAATACATTTCTGCTTGGTGGCGGAGAATTCATTCTCTTAACTTAACACCCTTCTTTGAGACGTACGAGCTCAGAGGTTATGTAGTTGATAGTTATCAGTGATATATTCCCAATTTGGTAGTGTGGCATGCTGAGTGCTGCTATGTGTTGGTGATCATTTGTTGATCATTTGTGATCAAAGCATGGCTTTTGTATGAAGCATAACTTTGTGGATGAAACTGCATTAGGACCTCACACCTTGGAAATGGTCGAAACAGGAAAGATGCGGCAAGGTTATGAGGGTCGCGCCCTTTATGGTGTGTCATTCCCTTCTGGTAAAGGGTGGTATCATGGTATGGAGCCCAAATATTTACCTATGTGGTTGCTTCAATCTCATTTACTGTGTGGTTGTTGCTTTATGGTTTAGAGGCGCCTCGGATAAAGGTCCCAAAGGACCCGGGGATGGCATGCTCGTGTAGTAGTTACCTAGTTATAGATGTAACCCGGCCTTGTGTTGGCAGAGAGCTGGTTAAGTTCTCGGGATGTCCCGCCAAAGGCGTACCCATGGACAATAGGAAGTTCCTCAGCCTGACCATTTGTTGGAAGTCCAAACAAAATAATACGCGCCCTGTACGGTTTTAGTTGTATAACCTGCCATGGAATGTGGTGGTAACCTGCTATTGAACATGGTAGCTATAGTAGGCATAAGTGCGAAATGTCTATGCTGGCTAAGATTAATATTATATTTTCGAAATGTTTTCTGCACTATGCACTAATAATAATAATATAAAAAAGAATTTTGCGTATCAAGCATGTTTGACTAACATAAGGAGAAATCTCTTCTAATTCTACGTTTGCATTGTGTGTGTGGCGGGAGGCCTTATGGTAGTTTCACTTTCCTAAAAAGCATTGCGGATTTATTTTAAATTCTCATGTTGTTTGTTTTAAAAGATAAACTATTTTTGTTGCTCATACCAGTCCCATGACTGAATTGGAGTTTATTGTTCCTTTCCTAAACTTTGGGTGCCCATAATTTTCCACACGGGCAGCCTAGAGTTGGGTTTTTTCTTATAGTCGAATAGTAGAAATTGATTTGATAACGTTCGAGCCTTTTGGATGTGGATCGCATTTGCTACACTTCAGCTTTCACGGTTGACCTTACTTAGCTTGGTGCAACTTGATGGTTGTTCGAGCTATCCTTAGTTTAGAGATGGTGTTGCAGTTGCATTTTGGAGATGTGTTCTATTGAAGATATTCTTTCCGCTGCTATTGTATTGTATCATATCTCTGATAGTATTGATATCTATTGTATCATCATTGTATCTGAATATTGTATCAAATGTTGTATATCAAATGTATTATTTATTTTCTTCCGCTGTGTTGTACCTAATGTGTTATAAGCTTGGGTGAACCAGATTCGACGTTTGGATCTGTGGCATTGGAATACGAGTGTCGTATTCAGTACCGATTTTCGAAGGTCAAGTCAGGATCGTTATAATTGGTATCAGAGTTGAAGGTTGGAACTTTATCTCAGGAGTATAACACATTAAGTAACTCATTAGAGATAGGGTGAAGTATATCCTAGAATGAGTATATCCCTAAGATATCCGTTCGAACGCCTCAGTAAATTCTCTTACTATTCACTGATAGTAAGTACGAGTGCAAGAGGAGGACGAGATAGGGGACAGGGGAGTACCACTACAAATGGTCAATACCTTGCAATAGCGGAAACAACTTTCTCTATCAATTTCCTTTGATTCGATTCCGAATTCTTTTGACTGCTTCGTACCAGCTACAAGAAGAAGTTTCAGTGCGGTGATGGCCTACGAATCATTGTAGGAAATCCTTACTTCGTGTCTTCATCGGTTTCTTATCAGTTTTCTCGATTTAAGCTTTAATGAATTGAAAATTTGAAATTGAAAATTTTAAATAAATTGGAAATTTTGAATTGAGTTAAATTGGTTAATAGAATATGAAGCTAAATATGAATTGAATCGATAAAACGATTTCGTTTAAAACCAAATTTGAAATTCTATTGTAATTTCTTGTGTAGATCAAAGTCCGAAGAGGGACAAGTTATATATACTTTGGGATATTTCGACTTGAATTGAATTCATTTGTTCGTTCTTTTGGGTCTCGATATATTCTACAAATGGTTAGTTATCCCTTTGAACTAAACAGTGTCCCTGCATATTCGTAGATCTAGAGACCCGAGTATCCTGTGTAGTATTGAATGAGTTTGTTCTCATATTGTCGATATTCTGATTTGGTAAGCCAAATATAGAATAGATATCCAGTTTGACCTGGAAAACTGTTTCTCTGTCTTTGCGTATCTATCTTTGTTGTTTCTCTGCCTGCAAATTTCGAGGACGAATTTTTTTGAATGGGGGAATCTATAACGATCCTGGATTTTTACTAAGTTTAAATTGATAATTAATTTAATTTTTGAATAAAAAATTGTGAAATTTATTGGTAAATTGAATTGAGTTTCTCCAAATTTGAATAAAAATATGTGTTTTATAAATTAATTGAGAAATGTATTAGAATTGAATTTGAAATAGGATTTATAAATAATGTAAAGATATTTGAATTTAATCTTATAAAATGGATTTTAAAAGTTGTGTAAATATAAAGAATGAACGAAAATGTAAAATAAGACAATAAGTATTAAAGTTAAAAATAAATATTTAAGCTAGAAATAGAAACAGATTTATATAAGATAAACTATAAAATATTAAGTAAACACATAGCTAAATCTCAACAACATGTTAGAAAAATAGAATTCATTTATATCACATAGCAAGAAGACAATATTATATATATTCAAGTATGTAGGCTTAAACAACAAGAAACAAAAATCTAAATATCTATGTACAAAAAAATAAAAGAAGATAAGCATAAGCTTATAAAACAAGACAAATATCATTAATGCTAGCACACCATAACATATCATATCAGCCCACCAA
Source organism: Allium cepa (assembly GCA_030765085.1). Taxonomy (NCBI): domain Eukaryota; kingdom Viridiplantae; phylum Streptophyta; class Magnoliopsida; order Asparagales; family Amaryllidaceae; genus Allium; species Allium cepa. The sequence continues at coordinate 255,640,252 of CM060939.1, forward strand.
AGCAAGAAGATAAAAGCAAGGCTAAGGAAAACTTTGACCAAAGTATTGAAAACAAAGATGATAAAACAAAGTGTTTTTGTACAAAAAAAGAGAAAGAAGAAGAAGCTTCAACGTGAAAACAACACAGCGGCTAAACCTATTATCATCAACAAAACAAGAGAAGACAATAGCAATTAATGTTAGGATCTTTAGCACACAATGTATATCATATCAGCCACTAAAACAAGATTATCAGCCACCGAAGTAAAGTGAAGAAATCGGCTAGTCAACAGGAAAAGAAAAAAAAGGAAAAAAAGAATCTCTCTGATCCTATATTGTACAAAACAAAATAATATGTCACCCTATTGTACAAACAAATAATAATCTCCCTGTAAATTTCTTTCTTTATATCAACTTCTCTCATTTCAGTTCGTCCATCCAAAACTGAGTAAATCTGAAGTAAGTGCCATCTAAAACTTAAACAAAGACTCAACTTTAAACAACAATACAATCAATACAAACCAGAGAATCAAGAAAGGGTTTTAGCTTGCAATTTCAAGCCTGGTTCAAAAGAAGAAGCTCTGTTCATTTTAGAAATCAAGGTGAGTAACATCCTTTTAAAAAAAACTAAAGCATATGAATCTGACTGCATGGTTAAGATCTGAAATAAGTATGTTGGTATATATGTATTTTTCTGTGTATATGGATGATGTTTGTGTACATGTTGTAGTCTCCGTAACTAAACTGTTGTAGTTTCCAAGCTTGAATTTTGGTTCAAAATTATTAATCCTTGATCTGATAACTTTAAGGACTTAGAATACAAACAAAAATTGCTTGTTTCATCATAGCTTAAAGTTTAAATTTTATTTAAGTGGAAATAAATTTGTATATTGCTCTGGAAAGTCAAAACAACAGAGTGAACTTGAATAGGGGTAAAACGCAAACATTTTAATTTATTAATTCAAGATCATAAGTTGAATCCTTAACTTATAACATGATTTTTAAACCAAACATCATAATTTTTAGTTATGTTTTAAAGGTGAAGTTCTGGGTTCATCAAAATATGGGTTTTTGATGATCTCTTATGATCTTTGTGTGCTGGAGGGTCGGGTTTCTCTCTGATGATAAAGGAGTGATAGGGTAGTGAGGCAAAAATATCAGAAAGGTGATCAGGTGGTTGTAGCGGCGGTGGTTGACCAGGAAGGTTTCTAAACCTAGTTTGAGTGACGATCAGGAAATGATTCACCACGGCAACTCTGGTGAATCGAGTGCTACCAGTTTCTGAGGAAGGGAAGCTGGAGTATAGGCGAGGTCGTAGCCGGAATTTCAGTCATGCCAATGGTCGGAGGGTCGTGGATGAAGCATTAACAGGTTTGGAACTGGTTGTAGTTTTGGGTTCCAGGTTTGGTTTTGTGAGCTCGATTTTGATTTTCGAGTTAATCTTGAAGTTCTGATGATCGGGATCGGGTTTGGAGATGATCGCCGATGTGATGAAGGTGTGGGTGATGGCGGGAGTTCGTCAGAGTCACGGTGCAAGTGCACCGTGCACTTTTATTTTTCTGGTGAACTTTTGGGTTTGAGCAGAGGTTGAACTCGAGTTTACTCGAGTAGTTCAAGTATTTTACTCGAAGTAGAGGGGAATTTGACTCGTAGTTTTTAGAGATGGGCTCGGAAAAATTGTTTGCTGCCAGTTTGTTAACTGTCTTATGTTGTTTACAGGTTTTGAAAACCTGTAACTGTTTAAAATTTTAAAATGAAATTTAAAATTTAAAGCAAGATTTAAACTAAGTTTTAAATCAAAGTTTAAAAATTATGGATTCAAGTTTTACCTTGAATGTTGAATTTAAATAAGTTTTATAAATTTAAATGTTAAGACAAGTTTAAATAAGTATGTTTAATAATGATTTGGTTTCAAATAAAGGTTTAAACTTGCTTTATATAGATTCTTTTATAAAAGGATTTCTTTAATATTGAATGAAAAGTTAATAAAATTTGTTTAACTTAAAAATTTATAAGTTAAATAATCAATTTATATTTAAAGCTTGATTTTAAATAATTAGGTAATTTAGTTTAAAACCTTTTTCTTATATAAGTTTTTTATAAGAAATGAATGTTCTTTACATTTATTTTAAGATTTATAAAGTAATTTTAAATTTGATTTAAAGTTTAAATGGTTAATCATTTTGAATCTTAAATTCAAAATGGAACTTAAATGTAAGTTTAAATGTAAAATGTTTTAAATACATATGTTAATGTTAATTAAGTCATAAATAAAGGAAAGGAATTATCTTAGAGATAATTAAGGTTTTAAATTGATTTAATTAATAAGGTAAATAAAGAATGATTAATTGGTTTAATTTATAAATTAATGATTTAGATTAATTTATAATTAGAAATTAATAAATGGATTGTTAAAGATAAATTAATTTGTAATTAATAATAATTTATCTAAGATTAATTTCTTAAGAATAATAATTAAAAGAATTATAAATAGTTAATGAAGGTCATTAACTAAGATTATTTAAATAATTAATTAATGTGATTAATTTTAACAATTAATTAGATTAATTAATCAATGATAATCATTTATGAGATTGTGTAAGTGTAATTACTTTATGGTAAGTAATTAAAGGGTTAATTTCTTAAAATAATTAATTAAGGGGTTAATTAATTATGTAATTGGTTTAGAGGTTAATTTAATTAATACGGTTAATTAAGTATTAATTAAGAATAATTAATTAAAGTGTTTGATAAATTAATTTATATCAAATGGTTTGTAATTAATAAATCAGGATTGGATAATTAATTCATAAGTAATTTATTTAATTGGAAATAAATTGAATTAATTAGGATTAGGAAATTAATTAATCCTGCCTATAAATGATTATTGAATGCTTGACCTTACTTATGAATGATTGTCCTATCTGTTCTGTGATATTTTGTTTTATGGATTGAGCTATGTATAATTTATTCATTTATTTGTGATATATTTGTATGCTATTTATGAATCGGTGAATGAGCGATAAGCGTTGTAAATTATATAGCTTATCAATATTGATATGCTTAAATATGTGATGTGATGATTTATGATGTTGCACTATTGTGTGAAACCCCTGGACTATATCTTACACATACAAGTATGGATTCCACGAGAAATTGATTAAGTCACAGATTTTTTTAGTAATTTTTAAGATTGATTTTTTGAATCCAAAATAGTTTTGGAATTGGAATTGAAAGCTTTTGAAAATGAGTTTTCAAAAATAAAAGTTATTTTAAATAACGTAATAAAACTTGAAATTTAAATATTTTGATTTAAATTTAAATTCAAAATTTGAAACTGAATTATATGATTTGAAACTAGGGATTAAAGATGTTATACAAGTTATATATGGGTTAAACCATTTTAAAGATATTGATTTGGGAATTTAAATTTAATTCAAAGGCTTTAACTCGGGCAAATCATAATTAGATTTTTCTGAAATGAGAACTGTTTGTTTTCAAATAATGAAAGCTTTCATATAAGAAATAAATTTCAAATCCGTGTTAAAGGAATTTCAAGTTTGAAATGGAAATGGTTTTCCAAGTAATGAACAAATCTTTAAAAACGGGATGAGTTAATCCTAATCGAAGTGGGAATTGTTTTGAAATTCGTAAATGGATCTTTGTGAAACTACGTGAACTTTGTGAAATAAATCTTTTTGTTTAAAGATTTGAAATGGTAATTTGTTTAAACCATTTGAAAGAAAGGTTTTGGGTAATAAGTTGTGACTTAACTGAAATCCTATATCCATATGTTTTTCTAATATTACGCTCATTATTCGGTTTAGCCGGGAGAGGACTTTGTGTCATATAACCCATTTCGAATAATGATACGTCGATATGGATAGCATTTGAAGACCGGTGGTGAAGACCGGGTATTTTCGAAAACGAAAGGATAATCCGTCGACTGTCTCTGCACTGAGCTGCGTCGGTATAGAGATTTCCTAAGTGATGGGAAATCGATCGGGATTGTGAATACCCGAATTGCAAGGGCTTCTTCGGAAGTGCCTTCGGTTCTGGTCGAACCGGGAACAGACTTGTATGGTTGTATGTCTGACACTACACTTTGAAATATTAAACCGATCTCTATCAAATACATTTTTGATTGGTGGCGGAGAATTCATTCTCTTAGCTTAACACCCTTCTCTGAGATGTACGAGCTCAGAGGTTATGTAGTTGATAGTTATCAGTGATATATTCCTAATTTGGTAGCGTGGCATGCTGAGTGCTGCTGTGTGTTGATGATCATTTGTTGATCATTTGTGATCAAAGCATGGATTTTGTATGAAGTGTAGCTTTGTGGACGAAACTGCATCAGGACCTCACACCCCGGAAATGGTCGAAACAGGAAAGATGCAGCAAGTTTATGAGGGTCGCGCCCTTTAGGGTGTGTCATTCCCTTCTGGTAAAGGGTGGTATCATGGTATGGAGCCCAGATATTTACCTATGTGGTTGCTTCAATCTCATTTACTGTGTGGTTATTGCTTTGTGGTTTAGAGGCGCCTCGGATGAAGGTCCCAAAGGACCAAGGGATGGGATGCTCGTGTAGTAGTTACCTAGTTACAGAGGTAACCCGGCCTTGTGTTGGCAGAGAGCTGGTTAAGTTCTCGGGACGTCCCGCCAGAGGCGTACCCACGGACAGTAGGAAGTTCCTTAGCCTGACCATTTGTTGGAAATCCAAACAAAACAATATGTGCCCTGTACGGTTTTAGTTGTATAACCTGCCATGGAATGTGGCGGTAACCTGCTATAGAACATGGTAGCTATAGTAGTCATAAGTGCAAAATGTCTATGCTGGCTAAGATTAATATTATATTTTCGAAATGTTTTCTGCACCATGCATTAATAATAATATAAAAAAGAATTTTGCGTATCAAGCATGTTTGACTATCATAAAAAGAAATCTCCTCCAATTTTGCGTTTGCATTGTGTATGTGGCGGGAGGCCTTATGGTAGTTTCATTTTCCTTATTAAAAGCATTGCGGATTTATTTTAAATTCTCTTGTTGACTGTTTTAAAAGATAAACTGTTTTTGTTGCTCATACCAGTCGCACGACTGACCTGGAGTTTATTGTTCCTTTCGTTGGGTTTTTTTTGTCGAATAGTAGAAATTGATTTGATAACCTTCGAGGCTTTTGGATGTGGATCGCATTTGCTACACTTCAGCTTTCACGGTTGACCTTGCTTAGCTTGGTGCAACTTGATGGTCGTTCGAGCTATCCTTAGTTTAGATATGGTGTTGCAGTTGCATTTTGGAGATGTATTCTATTGAAGATATTCTTTCCGCTGCTATTGTATTGTATCATATCTCTGATAGTATTGATATCTATTGTATCATTCTATTGTATCATCATTGTATCTGAACATTGTATCAATTGTTGTATATCAAATGTATTATTCATTTTCTTCCGCTGTGTTGTACCTAATGTGTTATAAGCTCCGGCGAACAGATTCGACGTTTGGATCTACGGCATTGGAATACGAATGTCGTATTCGGTACCGATTTTCGAAGGTCGAGTCAGGATCGTTATATTAATTCAGAATTCCTATTTAACCAAACATCGTAAGATGGCATTTATAAGCAAATTTTTTGAACAGATGGAGAAAATCGAGGGAAATTGTATACTATATTAAACTTTTATCCTAGAGCTTCACATCATGAAAACTCTTCCAGGCTTGATCAATCAAACGACAACCTATAATCATACGAGTTCTATTAGCCCGTCAGATTTAAGAAGAATGCGTTTAAAAATATATCATAGATACATAGACTGCTCTAGTTTGATAGATGTAAATATCTTCTTCAAGAGTTTCTTGAGTAATGAATACAACATCATTATTCTACATAATTCATTGCATGTTGAGTCGAATATTTGAAGTTGGAAGCGAGCCATTTGAGTTTCTTAATTTATCCAACCATGCGATGTTCTTCCCACCCCCATCTTTCTCTAGAGGCTTTTGCATTTGTCCTGTTTATGACATCATGATATCGAAAAATACATTCAAACAACAAATGATGGAAAAAATGCTCTTTTGTTTGTAAAGGTGGAAAAAGTATTTCCTGGCTTGCTAATTTCTGCCACCCTATTTTCATAGGCTCTTCCAAAGACAACAATCTCAAGAAGAGAATTTGCAACAAGGCAATTCGCTCCATATCTGATGCACAAGCTGCTTCACCTGCAGCTATAAGTCCATGAACACAAGCATCTGGGTCATCACCTTTAAAATCAATTACCTGGAAAAGAAAGAAAAAAGGTTTAACCAAAAAAATATGACCTATGTCTTAAAAAAATTAGGCACCCAAGAATATTGAAGTTTGTTACAAGTTCCTCCATATATGGTAAACTGCTTCAAATTGGGATAATAAGCACCATTGTGATTTGAATGGACATTTATCTGCAACTGTCAATATCTAATTTTTGTCTACAGTTTACTGATATGTTATTTAAAAATTGGAGGGTGTTATACATATGTAATTTTCAAGGTATGAGTTATGACGAGATAATTAATATTTAAAATATACAAGATAAATGTCATGAATTTTACCTCACCGCGATAATTTGTGGGTATATCACCCATGTTATAGTGCACTATTGGTGGAACGGGTATATGCTCTTTGGTAACATCGACACTGGCAAATATGGCAGCGGTTTCAGATATGACAGGAAGTCTTTCCCAAGGTTTAAAATTACGTCTTTTGTTTCCGTTCCGGACATCGAAAGATTTTAAAATTTCGGTTCCATTTCGAAAATTTTGAAAATTCTGTTTTATTTCCGTTTTGTGAATTCTGGTATTATTTTTGTAAATATGGAACTTAGTACAACTTATTCATGTAAGTAGATTCTATTTTATACAAGAAAAGTTTGATAAATTTTGTAAAAATAATTTTATGATATTCACTTCTATGTAATAAAATTTAGTTTGTTATAACATACGCTGATCTATAATATCAGCATAAAGTTTTTTATGAACTTAATAATTACTCAAGCCCAGCCCAAGTAAAAATATACCAAATCCAAATTCTTGTTGCTTGCTGCTTCGTAAGACAAAGTAACCCTAAATGAATTTGCCGCCCACCTTCCTCTACCTCCCGCGTCTCTCTTACTCGCATCTCAATGCTGTCTTATTTCCTTTCTAAATGATATTGCCTTCATTCCCTTGCTCTCTTCTCTCACAGATATGCTTTTTTCTTACTAATTTCTGTTATATTACCGGGAACCGAATTTCAAGACAAATTCCAGCCCGGTCATCGCCGGAACCGGGCCGGAGTGGCCGAGATTCCGGCATGCCGGCCGGAATCTTAAACCATGGTCTTTCCTTAAGAACTTATGGTGGTAGGTGATTCAAATATAGATAAATATAATCCTTCAGGGAACCTAAGAAAAAAAGGAAAAAAAATGAACCACCAGTCACACTCCATGTAAATAAAGAGATAATGATATAGAGTTCTTAAACATACACAATTATCAAATCCCTAAACAATTTTTGGAATAAATATTTTAACCCTTTTTGTTGGTGATTTCACCCACCCCACATATGGACAGCATAAGGTTGTTAGTGACTTCTAAATTGGTACAAACCTTGATTGAAACTATGAATCAATATGAGAGGTAGGTGATTCAAAATTTTGTAATAACAAGCTTTATGCCTTATTTTACTTATTCTAAAGTAATTTTTACAACTTCAAAAAAAAGGCAGACGATCATGAAGATGAGCTTAATATGATAAACCAAATGCCAACATGAGATCCATTCGCTAGAAACATCAATTGGTAAAAAAAAGCACTTGCCTACACCATGACCTTCCTGATTTCCATAGTCATAGATCTTGAAACATCATCTCATGAAGCAAGGTCTTTGGCAGTAGGTGCATATCTTTCCATAAAACGGCCACCTTCACTATTTCTTAGGATACCACCTTCGCCATGAGATCGTAAAATTGCAAAGTACATGGTCAAATGAGACTGCCAACACCATATATACCAGTAGGGTGAAACTGAAAAAACTCGATATCCCACATACAAATAATTAAGCAGCAATGAGGCAGCCAACTCGAGAGACTTGTCTACAAGTACAAACTTGCAGTAATGAGGCAGCCAACACCATATATACCAGTAGGGTGAAACTGAACAAACTCGAGATCCTACATACAAATAATTAAGCACCACATGCTACTGTACTTGACTAAGAAGGGTATCGTAGTAGACACAAAAGTAACATAAAAAATATATACCTCGTTTGGCAATCTTGCCCGTGCAACCATGAAATTTGCATCATTAGTGCACGTATAAGCTGAGATAGCAGAAATGTAAGCTTATCCATAACCCTAAATAGGAATTGCAATTATATTTCCAATGGAAGATACATTTCAAGTTTTCAAATAAAAGTATGTTTATATTACTAATGATGGTTACCCCAGTAAAAAAAATGATTTAAATTTTGCCTAAGAATTCAAATGTTTCACAAAAGAGAGCACATTCATATACTAAATGGCTAAAAGAACAGAAGCTTTTTTTTAAAATAAAAAACATTCTTAATAAATACTAAAAGGTTTATTGTGAATATACACATTTTGAAATTAAAAAACATTCAACGACAATATGGAACGCGACTTCTTGCTGCATTGGAGTCCTATAAATGATTACATGGGGGAGGTGAAAGGATATAAGGCATGGGACTTGGGAGCCCCGATGTAACGACCCAGATTTTTATAACGGTTAATTTAGGGTATTTAAAATGGATTTAAATATTTAAGTTGAACTATGAATTAATTTTTAATATGAAAGGTTTGGTTTTATTTAATAAAAAGGATTTGGAATTTAAGTATAGCAATCTATTGAATAAATTTAAGTATAAAAATCTGGAGTTACCCTTTTTCTTTCTTAAGCCAATTCGACCATATACATTAAAAAAACCCTAAATCGAATCGATTAGGGCGAACGAGCGAATCGTTTCGTGTTCGAGCAATTGGCCGTGCCGTGATTGTTGAAGCTAGGTCACGAGAAGAACTCGAGGTCGCGTCGTTGCTGTGGGTGGTGCGACGACTTGGTGAAGGCAAGGTGATGTTGAACGCGAGTATGGCGGTGCGATGTGGGTTACCTGCATCTCGACTTCGTCGGCTACGTTCACAAGGAGACGTGCGCGACACAGGAAGCTCGAGCGACAGAGCAAAGCATGGAGGAGTTGTCGAGGCAAGCAGCGACGTCGGTGGGTTGTTGAGTGGCTATCGGCGAAGTGGTGCTCGCGAGGTAGCCGTAGTTCGGCAGAGAGGTACGATTTCAGTTTTCAAAATTTTGTTAATATATATATGGATTAAAAAAAATTGTTAAACTGTTTAAAGCAGAAAATATTATAGTAAGGGATATATTAACATTTATTTTAAAAATGTTGATTTTTGAAAAAACAGTAAGTTTTACGTAGGTGATTTCAAAACAGTAAATTTTAAATGCTTCTTAAGTTTAAAATTCGTAAATGAATTTTGATTTTTTTTATTTCACTAATAGGAAGTTAACTGCAGGGTATTTTTGGCATTTCTGTTTAAATTATATATATTCAGAGAGAATAAGGTAAATAAAAAAATATAGAAATGTTTAAAATTTATGAAAAATTAGATTTTTAAACAAATATAGACTATTTATATATGCAGTTTGAAAAAAAAATATAAAATACAATTTACCACTTTATGCTAAAAATAATTAATTAAAGTGATTTATTTATTTAATAAACTCATTTGATTATTTTTGTTACTAAAGGATCTTTTAAAGGGAAACTATTAGTTTAAAATTTAAGTACTTGTTTAAATTATATCACTAGTTAAAATTAAATTATTAGATTAAAATAAATTTATTTAAACGGAAATAAATCATTTGATTAGTTCAAATATTAATAAAATCATATAATTGTTTATACAAGGTCGAAATCGGAAAATCGGGTTAAGATTGGAAAGGATTGCAACTTAAAAGCAAAGGTGAAACTTTCTCACTCATTTGGATGCCATAGACTAAATTTAAATGTTAAATTTAAATCTTGGACGTGTTTGGTTGATTTATAATAGTTTATTCACGGGATGATATTATAAACCCATATACCGCAATATTCCACCTTGAGGTGGAATTGATATTTTATTTTGTGCTAACATCTGTGGGTGTAGGGAAAACAGGTTGGAGGGATCCAACAGGATTCTCAAAGATATTTATTATATATATATATATATATTGTGATATGACAGGATGGATGAATTGATATGGATTTGTATGCGAATTGAATTATTAAGTGTTAAATAACATGGAAATTGGAATTTGGTAATTTTTAAATACCATAAATAATTTAATTGAAAGAAGTTAAAATGAAAATTAAATAATAATAAAAAATATTTATTTATGATTTGGATTTACTTCCATGGAGAATAAAGTAAAATAAAAGAATAATTATTACTTTGGTTATACTTAAATTGGTTAAAGTTGAGTTATGGAAAAATCTAAATATATATAAAAAACTCAAAGAAATATTAGAATCAATGAGCAGATTTGAAGTAAAGCAAAATTTTATTAAGAAGTAAAAGAACTTTATTAAGATATGAAGTAGGATTTTATTAAGGAACAATATGGAATTGTATTGAAGAATGAAATTATAGAGGCAGGATTTTTGAATAAAATTGTTTTATAAATAAATGAAGAAAACTCATGGGAATTATACATTTATAAACAGGCTTTATAAATGGGATAGAAAGTTATCAGTGGATATGTGAGGAGATAAGTCATGGCGTGGACTTATATTGAATTATGAAAATTTGTTTTGAAAGGAAATAGTAGAATATTTTCGAAAGTAATAAATGAGAATATGGTCAAAAGGAATTTATGGATGAATATTGGGTTTTTTAAAAATATAAATTTGTTTTAAAGGAATATTTTTTTAAAATTACTATACTATATAATTTGTATAGAACTATTTTTTAGATTTAGAATATTCCAGAATAGTTATTATAATGCTTAGTATTTATTAAAATAAATTCTAGTTTTCTAAATCAGCTTTGTAAATTTGTCAATAACTGGATATGATTTTAATATTCATATTTAATTTTACCTTAAACCATAACTTGAAAATAAATCCATCATTCTTATTCTATAAGTCAAAGATGTTTTCAAAAATGTTTTGAAAATCCAATTATAAATTCTCTTGAGAAAGAAAACAAGTGAAATTAATTTGAATAAGATTATCAGGGAAAGATTTTATAGAGGGTTATGAAAACTTGAATAAAATTCCAAGTATAAGATAAGTGAATTTTAGGGAGAGATAAAATTCACAAGAAGAGCAGGAGTGAAACCTGAATTTTTAATAAGCTAAATGGCTTTGGAAATATAAACGGAAATCAACTAGGGGATCCTGGTATCTATAGGATTCATGAGAAATAAGTTTGGGAAATTTTACAAATGAGATTGTAAATAATTTTTGGGGAAAGAAATAGGTGATAAAGAAATATTTTCCAAGTTTTGAGAAACTAATGAAGTGGGAAAATATTATAAGTGATTGGCAAAGACTTAAATGGTTCCATGAGAAATAGAGGGAATTGAATCTAATTTCAAGGCGTTGAAATATGAAGATAGTATCTTAAGCAGATATTTGAGATAAATAATTTGAGGAAAATTATTTAGACTTGATTGTCGCTTTTGGATGATTATTTGATAGTTAAATAACCGACTATCAATATTGGCCAATGCGTTGATCGTTTCGAAGAGTCCGGGATCAGATTTAATTATCCGAAAACCACTTTGATTCGGTTTGAACGATAACGAATGAAGACCTTGAAGATGATGAAGACGGTGATTCGGTTTGTCCAGACCCAGGGCAACTTGTATGGACGAATGCTTTCAGAACATCGTCAGGGGGACGATGAGCATTCTAAGTGGGACTCTTTCTTGAAAGGAAACGCTTAGCCTCAAGCCTCATCAACCGGGAATGGCTAAAACAGGGGAGGTGCAGCAATGCTAGGTGGGTAGCACCCATTTCAGGGTGAGGTCATCCCTGTCTAGGTGTCCCTTTTTATTTCAGCTTAATGGGTGGTTGGTCGCGCCAACCACGGGGTGATCTTACTCGGGACTGTCCAGTAAGGGATGGTTCCGGCCTTGTGTTGCAGGGGAGTTAGGGTGGCTCCTCGGTACTCTGATCTAGACCAGGTACTATGACGGGCGGTACCCTGGAAGCCCTGCCATTGTATGGAATCCAATCTCCAATAAGCGCCTATATGGTTTTGATTATGCCCAACTATTGCTGAAACGTGAGATGCAAGAATTTCAGCTATATTCTATTTTACATTCTATAGACACTATTATAATATCAGACGAATTTGATAAGAATATTTTGGCTATTGTAAGGTAAAAACCCGACATATTTATTTGTGGCGTGGTCTTACGAGATGTTTTTGTTTTTCAAAGGATTTTTGAAAATATAATAATCCAATTGAGTGTGATTTCTCACGCTGGTTTTCCAGACTGACTCGGGTGTTATTTTATATGATGCTCAGGTCAGACCGAGTTAAACAGGATTAGGTTAAAAGCTAAGGAGTTCAGGAGACGAGCTGATGACAGAGCTACTTCCGTATTTGACCATTATTTCCACTGTGTATGGACAGGTATTGAGTTGTCTCTGTATAAATGTTTGTTGTACTCTGATGATGGTATGTACATGTATAACAGTACGGATTTCTTTGTATTTAAAAGCTGTTATTATATATTATATTTTGTTCCGCTGCGATTGTGAGACTCTGATGTTTTTTATTTTCTTCTTCTTCTACCTCTTTCTTCTTTATACCCGAAGACTCGTACTTTTGTGCCACTTTGGACAGAATTGTTGAGGGATTTTGTCTGTTCAAAGGGGTACGGATTTGCGAGCCTTTACACCCGAGACTTAAGCAAGGCAAATGGATCTAGTATAAATTAAGAGGCTATAGAAATTGTTATCCGCCTTTTGGCAAGGCCATGACACCAAACGATTAACAAAAACCAAAGGCAGTTGTAACGACCCGTAGATTTTAATAGTTTTAAATGGTTTTATTTAACGTAATTAATTGAAACTTTTGAGAAATTTTATATAATAATATTTTGAGATAAAAATTTAATATTTGGATTACGTCCAATTAAACATAGCAGATTTTAAATTTTCAATTTATTTTATCGAAGTTTATTCCATTATGAAATTCTATTTAATTCAAGCTAGCTAATAAATTGCTTTAATAAATATTGCAGAATCAATTTCTTTAATAAATATTGCAGAATTAATGTACAGATGTTATCAATTTCATTTTTATGGTGGTACGTTCCTTTACGTTTCCTACCGGTTAAATTATAAATAATTTGCTTTGATGGGTCAGCTAAATCAAAACAACGTGATCGTTGCTATTTATTTATTTTATTAATTGCTACAATTATTTTCACCGAATCAAGGGTTGGCCGTTACTTGGCTTTCAAATTTTGGACTCTGCATTCAAAAAGAAACGTATAATATAATAAGTACTTCATATTTATTTTCAGTACGTTTCACAAAATTTTCTCTGTCCTTTCTTTTCTATTAAATATATACTTGCAGCTGTTATCAAACCATCGTTTCAATTTATTTTATGGTCCGTTACTCTGCCTTTTTAGATTTGAACGTGCAGTTGGTGGCATTAAAAGTTGCTTTAATTATCCACTGAATTATCGTGACTGTCCCGTTACTCTATATTTATTCTGTACGTTTTATCCTTGCTTAAATTTCTCTATCCATTCCTTGTTCCATTTTAAATATCATTGCCTTTCCAAACTTATTACGTACTATCCAAACAAACAAAAAGTTATTGCTTTAAATGTAGCTAAATCAACTCATGACCATTGCCATTTCAAAGTTTGAAACGTATAAAATACTATACGCTATTTCGCATTCATTGATTTCTTTTATTTATTTCTTTCTTTCTTTACGTTGTCATTCCAATCTGATTTATAACCTTCCTTGTTCCATTTTAAATATCATTGCCTTTCCAAACTTAACGTACTATCCAAACAAACAAAAAAGTTATTGCTTTAAATGTAGCTAAATCAACTCATGACCGTTTCCATTTCAAAGTTTGAAACGTATAAAATACTATACGTTATTTCGCATTCATTAGTTTCTTTTATTTATTTATTTCTTTACGTTTTCATGCCAATCTGATTTATAACCTTCCTTGTTCTCTTCGTACATTCTATTTATTCTAGCCTGCTCCTCCTTCCTTTTACCTAGTACATCTGCATTCTTTTCATCCTCTCTCTGCAAATTTTCTTTCCACCAAGCACCTGTCCCCTCCTTCTCCCCTCCTCTTCTCTTAAGAAACACCCTGCCTTCTAGCCGAACCCAACATCTTCCCTATCCACATCGACAGCCTCATCATAGCCGAGTGTATAGCCTAGAGGTAATAACTTCTGACAGCACATAGGTGGCATCAACATTTTTCCCATTGTCTGTAGTTTCTTATTTATTCCTTTTGCCCACCCATCAGCGACTCGAGTTTACACAGGGTATGTCTATACATTGTATTATATTATATATATTTTCTAGTAGTATACTGCCTTAAATTTACATATTTTAGTGTATATATGTATGAAAGCTTACGTTATTTATATACATAAAGTAAGCTATATGTACAAACTCAGTGCAACCGCAATTTTCTTTATGAAAGGAAAATAATACCAATTGTAGTACCCAAAGATATATATATATGGCTGTACTTAATAAAAAACAATTTCTTTTTCGATATAACAGTATAAGCTTATATATCAATTTATGAGTTTATATATATTTTGTTATATTGTTTTTTTAATTTTGATTTTTATATAATAAGTATGTAAGCTTATTTATATTCACATATTAGTATACATAAGTTGCAATATATTGTTTAATAAGCCTAAAACATTGTATATCTTCATACTGTTATGATGTGTGTGCTTTAATAATAAAGCTATCGATCGGGTACAGATAGGTTAAGTAACGTGTATATTTGGTTAATTTATATAAAAGTATATATAACCGTTTCGATTATAGTTATAATGAATATATAAGAGAGTTATATAAATGAATTTTATACTATGTGTTAACTAAATACATTGTTATTTATATGATCCAGTTTTTGAATATATGTTTGAAACGTTTTGATTTTTTTATATACAAATATTTTATTCTATACATATATTTTGTTATATATGAAGGTTTTATAAAAAAAATTCTTATAAACTGTACTGTATATATACTCTTTAAAAAAAAAAGGGAAAAAAGAGTAAGTTAACAATGTATTATAAAGAATAATGTTTATCTGCATATATATGTGCATAAGTTTGTTTGATTTCCTGCTGGATATTTTGAAAAGGAAAGTAATAAACTATAATAATTATATATATACATAAGTATTCATTTTAGAACATTGATTTTTAACTATACATATATATTATTTTAATATTGGTTTAAAATGAATATTTATTACATGGAAACGACAACCATAAAATGAATATACTATATATGTGACATTTTGAATAATTATATATTTGTTATTCAACATTAATATGAAATGGAAGCATTTTAAAGTTATATGGTTTTCATAGGCGTGCATATATATATATATATATATTTCATTTTTTAAAATGCGTGTTTTGATTTAACGTTCATTTTGAAAGAAAGTAGTAAATTAATCATATAATCTTCGTTTCAATTTTATCAAGCTAATTTTATCCGTTCTCATAAATTTCTATTTATCAGCTTTTCCGTCGAAATTGTACCATCTAACTTTGCTTTGGAAGTCGTGCTTGCATTTCGTAACTCAACTTCATTGTCTATCTCTCTAACCTCGAAAGGTGAGCAATCACTCACGATTAACGTTTTTTTATTCATTAAATTTGATTTCAATTGAAATGACAATTGAAATATGCTGGTGTAGTTATTTAAATTTGTTATATATGTTATTATCTGTAACTGTTCACCTGCGGGATATGACACCATATCCTGTTGTTTATATTATATTGTTATTGATGATATATGCCTGTTATTTTATTGTATTTTCTGTTATCACTCTACAAGTTCCCTGTAGTTTAAAAATCACTATGGGTTGAAATGGTACATACCCGAACAGACTTTAGAATAGGAGAAAATCGTTATGGGTTGAAATGATAAACCTAAGCGATTTTCATTTAATTGAATTTGGGATTACAGGTTGAAATGATATCCACCCGTATATATTTAGTATACGGACTGAAATGATACATATCTGTAGCACTTGATTATATGATAGGAAATATATATATACAGACACCGTTGGTCCATATAAATCTTTTGAAAATAATTTCTATAATTTTGGAAAGAAATATATGGTTTAATAAATTTGATTCTTAAGATATTATATAAATGAAAATTGTATATATAGATTTAGTAGTAATATTTGATTTAAATTAGATTGATTTAATACATATAATATGGTTAAGTATTTATGTAAATCTATATTTCAAATAGATTCTCTTGTAATAAATTGAATAATTAAGATTGGGAGATAAATTTGGGTTTATAAAAATGGTATTTAAATAAGGATTTATTTAATTAAATCGATTTGAAATTTTTGAATGGGAAATTTAATGGGTATGATTTTATAACTGGATTTTTTGATTTAAGTTATTTAATGAATATTTCACATTTAAATAAATTAAAGAAAATATGGAGTAAAATGTAATTTAAGGTTACTTGAATGATATTGAATCTAATAAGGGAGTATTTCAAGACTAAATAATAATGAGGTTAAATCGAGATCTATATGAAACTGTTATATAGAACATTTAAATATTAAAGCCTTGAACTATATTGATATTTAAATGATTTATGTTGAGATTCGGATCTGTATTTGAAATCAATGTAGTTGAATTTGTTATTTAGCAACTAAATTGAATTAAAATGAAAATTTAGGTTGAACTAAATTTGAATTTATTATTTAGAAAACTAAATTGAATGAAAATTTAGATGAAACGTTGAATACTTAAAGTTTTGAAATATATGGAAATATAAAGGGGTATTTGTGATTATAAATTCGAATTTGAGATCGATAAAATTTAAGTGGTTATTTTAGAAATTGAGTTGGATTTAAATTGATAAATTGAGATTGAATTTAATTTGAATGGGAAGGTCGGGTTAATGTTGGAACGATTTGTTAAGTTGAGGAAATTGAAAATACTTTACTGTATAAATTATTTAATATATATAAATACTATTTTGGGAAATATAGAGATATTTGAAGTGAAAATGAGATTTGGTTTTGAAGTATAAATTAAGCCGAAATGACCACGGTGTTATAGTGTATATTTCTACCTTGTAGAAAGTTCCATGGACCCTTAGCGGATGGTTATCCCAAACATCCTTTAAGTTATTTGTATTTCAGTTGATATTTCACTTGAGTTGGATTTATTGAAATAGAAATGTTAATCCTGACTCGAGTGTTTTTGTGTTTTTCTTTACGCTCGGGTCAGACTGAGTGATATAGCATTTGAGACTCACCTTTGGAGTTCGGAGCTTCATTTGGAAATCCAACTATCGATTAGATTCCAGCCTTTCCAGTTGATTGGTTCAGAGAAGTCATCTGTTGCATTGGAGACTTCACTGCATTTGAACTATTCGGTTGTATTTTTCTAACTCTGATGTATACAGTAGCTTCATGAACTACTATTCTTTATCTATTCCGCTGCATTATATTACTCTATGATCTGTGATTGATTTATTTACTGTATATTTTAAGTTTTGCCAAATTTTAATTAACAATTCAGTATTTTGAATTATTTAAGTCGGATATGTATGGTTTGATTATCGATTTGAATGGTCCAAAATAGCGGGTCGTTACAGTTGGTATCAGAGCTTTGGCTCTAGGAAAAACTTAGCATATATAGTAAATTTATTTACAGAATCACTTTCGCTCGAGTTGAATCTCTTCCTTTTGACTCGATTTCCTTTGAATTTTGGAATGTCCCTCGGTTTCGAAATTCATTCTGTCTCTCCCTATTTATATTCGTTTGATTCCAGAGTATCCCATAACTCCGCTGAATGATTTGTAAAGGGGGTGGAACTCCTTTTCAATTGGCATTGACTCACCGAAGATTTCCGTATCCTCGGTTTACGATGCTGCTATATCTTGTTATGCCGAATTCTATATCTCTGGCGATCGAATGTCGAATTGCCTCAGAATTCTACACTGATCTAATTTTGGAATCACGGTTGACCGGTAAAGGTCACCCATGATTTATAGAAGTATATCCATCTTCTATTTTGTAATTTAATTATCTCATCTTCGATCGAGTCTATCTTCGAATCAGGATTCTATTGATTGGAGTTCCTCTAAATTAAATTGCTATCTTTGTTTTGAAATCCATTCTTGAATCATCCTTTGAAAATCGGGTTTTGTTTGTATTTTTGAAATTGTTTATACCGAAATTTTATTTTGATAACTATGATTTTATTCTATATATAAAAGTGAAAATGTTACCCTATATATAAAAGTTTTGAAAGGATTTGAGATTTTAAAAATTTATAGAAATAGATTTATATAAAAATGATTTATAACTGTAAAGTTAAATTTGAAATTCGAGAATTGAATTCCGGTATTTTGAAATTGGTTTTAAGATTTTGAAAAATATATAAAAATAATACGATTTAAAAGTATTTTTCGAATAAGAAATATTTCAAATGAGTTCAAATGAATTCCAATAATTTTAAAGAAATTTAAAAGAAGTTTTCACGAAAATAGAAGTCCAGAACTCACTTATATCGCTGTAAAATAATTTCGGTGATGAGTGCACACATCATCGACATTGATTTTCGAGTTTCAGAGTGGGGGAGAGGCCTCTTTAATAGCTTCGCTATGCGAGTGATTTTGTAAAACCGTTTTGATTTCAAATTCCGAAGTATAATTTGATATTTTCGAAAGATATATGTATATATTTGAAACAATTTAAAATGAGACCGGTGTTCAATCCTCGAGTTTCGGATTTAATAATTGATTTATTGATTTATTGTCGATTTTCAACTCTTGAATTGAAAATTTGATTTCCCTAACTATTTTGAATGTTCGAACACTTCCAAATCGATATTAAATTTTCAAATCTTAGAAATTTCGAAGAGTATAAAATGTTTGATAAAGAATATAAATTTAGTTTTGAAATGTTTTGAAAAAAAAAGTTGAATAATGGTTTTCATAAAGGTAAATTGGATATTTCACATAGAAATAGATAGTTTAAAAGTTTAAAAAAAAGGGATAATTATAAATTTGGAAACCATTTTGAGTATAATTGATTTTGGGAAAATATTTGGTTTCGAAATTAAATTGGAATTAAAAACCAGTACTTATATGGTGATTTTTGGAAATGAATTTGTTTGACTTGAATTATTTTAATTTGGAAAATGGGATAATTTTCTAAACCTATTATTTTGGGAACTTTGAAATTTAGATATTTAATTTGGAAGAAAATTTGGTGAAATCATATATTATTTTGAAATTGAATTGATATTGAAATGATTTGAAATTTGAGAACCTTATATTATTAAGCACTTGATTTGGGAGTGGTCGAACTTATATAAAATGGATTGTATAAGTATGAAGTTGATTTGAAATCTATTGATTTGAAAGGTACTCAATTTGGAAAGAGATTTTATATAATCAAAGTCTATATAAGTATATTTGATCTACTATTGATTTTGGAAAGTATTCGATTTGGGAAAAATGGAATCATATATATATGGACTTTATATAAGTACGATATTTGAAAGTGATTTGAAAAGGTACTATATGATATATATTTTCGAAGTAAAGATATGGAAAGTGCCTTCTGCTTGATATTCGCTTTGTGGCCACATCGTGGATTCATTCTATCGATATTATTCTCTCTGATTTTTGGTTTTCCGGATGTAATACTCGAGTGTTCCCACTGTTGCGTAGCCCATGGTTTTTTTCTCTCGTGACTGCATAGCGCAATTGCCTAGCTGAGTCTGGCCTAGAGGTACGGATTGTTTCCTGGGGGACCCAGGCGTAACCATTGTGTATCCTGCAATCTGTGTAGGTCGCGAATAGTAGCGAAACTGCTTGGCTGAGATAGCCTAGGGGTACGGATTGTTTCCTAGGGGACCAAGGCGTAACCATTGTGTATCCTGCACTCTACTATTTATCATGGCGTAACTCGCAGGGCTGAGAAAGCTTACGGATACGGATTGTTTCCTGGGGGATCCTGGCGTAACCATTGTGTATCTGCGAACCATGGTCGGACAAAGGTTTTGGTTTGGTTGTTTTGTTTGGATTGTACTTTCCATATCTGTTTTAAAGGTTTTTCAAGTATTTTCACTGGGTGTTGAAACAAGTCTACTAAGTACTTGAAGAATTCTAGCTTTGCGCCGATCAACGTATGGCCAGAGTCTGCAAGAACGAGGATAAACTTGTTGAAACATCAAGTTATAAAAGTATTTTCGAAAGGAAAAATTATTTCGATATGATAGTATTTTATTATAAAAGTATTATTATAAAGGTATTTATTATAAAAGTATTTTTCCCAACAAATAAATTTTGAATTAATATTTGAAATTTAAATTCTTATGGTTCTAGATTAATTATTCGTGCCCGATACTATTCCTTGCATCTACCTTATCTGCTCAGTTTAGTTATTCACCTTGATTCTGTTTTCCAAATCTACCTTCCTTCCTTGTTGGATATATCCCTTAAAAATATTGTTTAATTATATACTACATGGTTTAATAGAAATTTTAGTGTTATAAATATTTTAGAAGTTATTTATCTAAAATAAAACATATTTAAAAAAAATGATTTGTGATCTAATAATAATATTTGGAAGGTATCTTGAAATAAAATAAAAATTTATGAATTTTGGATTTAATATTTCAATAGCTTCTTTGTAAATATAAGTAATAATGTAAATAATTGTTTTCAAAGGAGTTTGAAAAGTATTAAAGTATTAAAGAAAATTAAATTTCAAATGAAGTTATCAAATAAATATTTCAAATAAAATTTATATAGTTTTAAATTAATTGTTTGTCTTGTCTTTCAATCTATTTTATTTCTGGTTGTTCTATTCTCCTACCTCCTACCTTTTCGGGGACGAAAAGTTTTGAGTGTGGGAGAGTGTAATGACCCGTAGATTTTAATAGTTTTAAATGGTTTTATTTAACGTAATTAATTGAAACTTTTGAGAAATTTTATATAATAATATTTTGAGATAAAAATTTAATATTTGGATTACGTCCAATTAAACATAGCAGATTTTAAATTTTCAATTTATTTTATCAAAGTTTATTCCATTATGAACTTCTATTTAATTCAAGCTAGCTAATAAATTGCTTTAATAAATATTGCAGAATCAATTTCTTTAATAAATATTGCAGAATCAATGTACAGATGTTATCAATTTCATTTTTATGGTGGTACGTTCCTTTACGTTTCATACCGGTTAAATTATAAATAATTTGGTTTGATGGGTTAGCTAAATCAAAACAACGTGACCGTTGCTATTTATTTATTTTATTAATTGCTACAATTATTTTCACCAAATCAAGGGATGGCCGTTACCTGGCTTTCAAATTTTGGACTCTGCATTCAAAAAGAAACGTATAATATAATAAGTACTTCATATTTATTTTCAGTACGTTTCACAAAATTTTCTCTGTCCGTTCTTTTCTATTAAATATATACTTGCAGCTGTTATCAAACCATCGTTTCAATTTATTTTATGGTCCGTTACTCTGCCTTTTCAGATTTGAACGTGCGGCTGGTGGCATTAAAAGTTGCTTTAATTATCCACTGAATTATCGTGACTATCCCGTTACTCTATATTTATTCTGTATGTTTTATCTTTGCTTAAATTTCTCTATCCATTCCTTGTTCCATTTTAAATATCATTGCCTTTCCAAACTTATTACGTACTATCCAAACAAACAAAAAGTTATTGCTTTCAATGTAGCTAAATCAACTCATGACCGTTGCCATTTTAAAGTTTGAAACGTATAAAATACTATACGTTATTTCGCATTCATTGATTTCTTTTATTTCTTTCTTTCTTTCTTTACGTTTTCATTCCAATCTGATTTATAACCTTCCTTGTTCCATTTTAAATATCATTGCCTTTCCAAACTTAACGTACTATCCAAACAAACAAAAAAGTTATTGCTTTAAATGTAGCTAAATCAACTCATGACCGTTGCCATTTCAAAGTTTGAAACGTATAAAATACTATACGTTATTTCGCATTCATTGATTTCTTTTATTTATTTCTTTCTTTACGTTTTCATGCCAATCTGATTTATAACCTTCCTTGTTCTCTTCGTACATTCTATTTATTCTGCCTGCTCCTCCTTTCTTTTACCTAGTACATCTGCATTCTTTACATCCTCTCTCTGCAAATTTTCTTTCCACCAAGCGCCTGTCCCCTCCTTCTCCCCTCCTCTTCTCTTAAGAAACACCCTGCCTTCTAGCCGAACTCAACATCTTCCCTATCCACATCGGCAGCCTCATCATAGCCAAGTGTATAGCCTAGAGGTAATAACTACTGACAGCACATAGGTGGCATCAACATTTTCCCCATTGTCTGTAGTTTCTTATTTATTCCTTTTGCCCACCCATCAGCGACTCGAGTTTACACAGGGTATGTCTATACACTGTATTATATTATATATATTTTCTAGTAGTATACTGCCTTAAATTTACATATTTTAGTGTATATATGTATGACAGCTTACGTTATTTATATACATAAAGTAAGCTATATGTACAAACTCAGTGCAACCGCAATTTTCTTTATAAAAGGCAAATAATACAAATTGTAGTACCCAAAGATATATATGTATGGCTGTACTTAATAAAAAACAAATTTTTTTCTTCGATATAACAGTATAAGCTTATATATCAATTTCTGAGTTTATATATATTTTGTTATATTGTTTTTTTTTTAATTTTGATTTTTATATAATAAGTATGTAAGCTTATTTATATTCACATATTAGTATACATAAGTTGCAATATATTTTTTAATAAGCCTAAAACATTGTATATCTTCATACTGTTATGATGTGCGTGCTTTAATAATAAAGCTATTGATCGGGTACAGATAGGCTAAGTAACGTGTATATTCGGTTAATTTATATAAAAGTATATATAACCGTTTCGATTATAGTTATAATGAATATAAAAGAGAGTTATATAAATGAATTTTATACTATGTGTTAACTAAATACATTGTTATTTATATGATCCAGTTTTTGAATATATGTTTGAAACGTTTTGATTTTTATATATACAAATATTTTATTTTATACATATATTTTGTTATTTATGAAGGTTTTATATATAAAAAAATCCTTATAAACTGTATTGCATATATACTCTTTAAAAAAAAAAAGGAAAAAAAGAGAGTAAGTTAACAATGTATTATAAAGAATATTATTTATCTGCATATATATGTGCATAAGTTTGTTTGATTTCCTGCTGGATATTTTGAAAAGGAAAGTAATAAACTATAATAATTATATATATACATATATATTCATTTCAAAAGATATTATATATGTGTGTGTTGATCTTTAATATATGTGTTTTATGTCAGAACATTGATTTTAAACTATACATATATATTATTTTAATATTGGTTTAAAACGAATATTTATTACATGGAAACGACAACCATAAAATGAATATACTATATATGTGACATTTTGAATAATTATATATTTGTTATTTAACATTAATATGAAATGGAAGCATTTTAAAGTTATATGGTTTTCATGGGTGTGCATATATATATATATATATATATATATATATATATATATATTTCATTTTTTAAAATGCGTGTTTTGATTTAACGTTCATTTTGAAAGAAAGTAATAAATTAATCATATAACCTTCGTTTCAATTTTATCAAGCTAATTTGATCCGTTGTAACAACCCTAGATTTTTATGTATATTTTAATTTTGACTTTATTTCAATTTTAAATTTATTTTAAACTTGTTTCATTTCAAACATTTCATTTTTAAATATAAACTTTGATTATTATGTGAATTATAATTCCAACTGGTATAAATTGAATATTTTACTAAAAAGTGGATTTCTGGTCAAACTTTGATTTTTTTAAATTTCAAATTTAAATATTTAAATTATTAAATTTTATCTTTTATTATGAAATTATATTTAATAAATTGAATACTACTTTTCATTTCGTTGAAAAAAGATTTAAATTGTGAAAGTTATGTATATTTCAATATTGAATGCAATCTATTTTATTTAGCAATTTTGTCTATTTTAAATTATATAAATTATATTTTCTTTGTCATATTTTATTTTAAAATGTTTCATTATGTTATTTTATGTATATTTTTGTCTTTTAATATTTTTGAGGTGATAATAAAACTTTTCCAAAGTTTACTGTATTTATTTCCTATTTTTAAAGGCTGTTTTCTATTTTTTCTGCTATTTTCTTCATTTAAATTATATTTAATTAACATATTAATATATTTTTGTCAATGCATTTTTATTTTATGTTATTATCTTTGTTATAAATATTTTTACAAGTT
Source organism: Allium cepa (assembly GCA_030765085.1). NCBI lineage: Eukaryota > Viridiplantae > Streptophyta > Magnoliopsida > Asparagales > Amaryllidaceae > Allium > Allium cepa. The sequence continues at coordinate 255,664,861 of CM060939.1, forward strand.
CATATAAATTTTTCAAAGTTCATTCTGTTTATTTTTCATTTTTCTAGACTAGTTTGTATTTTTTTGAGCTATTTTCTTATTTTACCTTGTATAATAATTATTATTTATTTATATTTTTATATTTTGTTGCATTTTCGAAATTTTTACTGAAATTATTATTATTCTCAGAAATTTAAACTTATATAAATAAATAAAAGGAAATTTGAAAAGTTTATGTCTCTTTAGTTGCTTAAGACCTTTTGTTTTCCCGTCTCTTCATTTTTCCTAACCTTATTGCATTCAATTCTTTTTGGCCGTCCCCTATCATTCTTCAGCTGCATCCAACTTCATTTTCACGAAAATAAAAGTTTCTCATCCAAAATTTTCGGCCATGAACTCCTGGAGCAAAAGTTTGGTAAAGTTCTTCTTCTTTTTCGCTTATTCTTCTTGTTTTCCTTATCTCTTTGCACTTGTCTTCACCTTTGTAGCTCAGCCCTTACTCCTCCACCACCATAGCCGCCTCCACCATCACCACATCAGGTCACCATCTCCTCCAGCCCACTGACCAAGCCATGCCGTGGTCATCTATGACTAGATCCACCAAAGTTTATGCAAACACTCCACTTGTTTAACCTAGCCGAGCGCCAATATTGTTCCACCACTCAAATCATCACCTTGGCCGCCACTTGCACCATCAACTCCAGCAAATTCCTGGCCTGACACCACTGCCATGTCCTCCTACTAACCACACCAGACCTGGCCGTGACCACTTTCCTTTGGCCGTGGCTTGTTTTGCCCTGAAACCATTTTTTTGTTGCCTTGGAGTGTAGTGACATGCTCATACCTTTGCACATATCTCTCTACTCCTTTATATCCATGCAATGGCCGACCTATGAACCCAAGACCAGATCCAAACTCACCCCTTAGTCATACATTTTAGTCCTGTAGCTGAACCATAGGTGGTTGAAAGCAAGTGCAATAGCATTGGATTCGTTTTATGCAGTCATTTCTAACAATGTTTTATTGAAATTTTGGGTTGAAAACTTATGCTGTTTGTATTGTTTGTTTGATTTGTATTCAAGGGAATTAATCCTTGGCTCCTCCATTTCGTATCTGTATCATGCTTTTGTGCTTGTGTAGATCCCGTTGTGCAATTCGTCGTTGTGTCATCAGCTCAAAACAGTGAGTAAATCTCACCAGACTAATATGTACTTATATAGTGATAAACTGACATCACCTGAATCTGTAAATGCATATCATCCTGTTATAGCTGCTATATTATATTCATATGAAGTTCACACCTATATTTACACTTGTTATACCATATGTTACTGTTATTTCATGCTATTCTGCTATTTTCATCAGTTTATCACTGTAACGATCCTGAATTTTGAACAAATTTAAATTGAAAATATTTAATTAATTTTAAATATTTGAATGATGATTTAAATTGAATTCTCAATATAACTAGGATATTGGCGATTAAATTTTTGAATTTAATCTATTTAAAGTTGAATAGAAATTTGAATTTAACTTTGAAGTTTGAAATTGAATATTGAAATTGTATTTTAAATTCAAACAAATGTCTTAGAAAAAAATAGTTTGGATTTACGAATTATATTTATGTAAACTTATAAATTGATGTTGAACTGTAAAACGTTTATAAGTTTATTTAAAGAAAAAGATTTATGCAAAACAAATTTTATTTTAAAAATAAAAATAAATATATATATATATATAATAAAATAAATATAAAAAAAAGAAGTACACTGCCTTAATCTATGCCGTAACAATTGCCTTGTTCCACGCCCTAAATCACGCAAGAGACATTATCTCCTCTGCAAAATCACGTCTCCATCCCCTTCTTAAAACACGAACCCATCCTCCATCATTTCATACGATAGAAAAGAAAAAAGAAAAAAAAAATTAATGGCGACCGCGAGTTTTCGTTCGTTCTTCTCATTCGTTCCTCTTTGAAGCTAAGTTAGGGCTTGCGATCAATTGGGGGCTTCGACCTTGTTTCGATTGTGCTGTGCTCAGTACTCTTCGGCTGTTTCGATTTTGAAAGGTGAGTTCTTTTCTCACGATTGATTTTAATGCAAGTGTTTAAATTTGTTGAATTGAATGTTTTGGTTGCATGCTATGATTTGGGGGAAGGCTATTTGCTGTCACTTGCTCGATTTGCTTGAATTTAAACTGTTAAGAACAGATGCTACTTAAATGTTGTTTTAAATTTGATAAGAACAGATGCTATTGAATCTTTATTTATAAACTGATGAGGTTGCTGCATGTGATGGATGTGAATTTATCTATATTGTGATGGATGCATGCTTGTGTATAAGTATATATATGCCACCTCTGTTATGATATACAGTTTCAAGAAAAAAAATTATAATACTGTGAGTAAAGTCAGAAATTAATCAAGAAATTTACAAGTTTATTAGTGGTAGATGTATGAACATATGCTTGCTGTTGGAAAAAAAAATGCTCTTGCATGTTCACTTGAGTTTTGAAATTGTTGTCTCATTTTGAAAACAGTGCAGTCCCTTTGTTTTTGAGATATATGCATTTTGACTAGTTCACTTGCTCGTTTGTGTTGGCTCTGTTAGCTTTGGGTTCACTGATCAGTACATGTACATGTTGAGTCTCATGACTTTGTCTCTATTTTGACCCTTGATCATTTCATGTTGGCATTTACTCCACTTTGCATTTGTGCATTACTGTCATTTAAGTTGGTCACTGTTGCATTACTTGTGGCAGTTGCTATGTTCACCTGCACTGCTTCATGTTGAATTCATTTGAGTTGTTGCAATTTAGTTCAAGTTTCTCTGTAACTTCGCTTTTTGCCTTGCATTGACCATGGCTTTGCTTGGTGGTGCATTTTATTGCGGCCTGTACATGTATTACTAGCTCTGGTTCATCTTTGTTGCTTCACCACAGTTTGCATTTGCCACACTTGTGTTCCCTGTTATCAACTGGCCCTGATTATGTTTTGACCCTAAGTGGTACTCGGGTGATTATGTTTTTGACTCGGAGCATAAGGTTTTAAAACTTGAAGTAAATGGTGGGGTATCTCGGGTTTATGGTGCAGGGTTTTATAACAGAGAAGTTGCAGTTTTCATGTTTAATGAAATTCATGTTTAAGTTGAAGACTTAATTTAAGTATGAAATTAAACTGAGTTCAAATAAGGTTTGAAGTTCAAAATTTTTAAAAATGGAACTTTTAAATTTAAACAAAGTTTTAAATTCTGTTTAAATCAAGAAATTTAAAAACTGTTTCAGGCTTTATAACAGAAAGTATTTGTAGTTTGAATTTTAAATAGAATTCATATTTTAAGGTGTAACCTGGATTTAAGTATTAATTAGAATTGAATTCAAGTGGAGTTCTGAGTTCAAGGTTTTGAAAATGAGATTTTTAAATTTAAACATAGTTTGAAATCAAGTTTAATAATAGTTCAGGTTTTAAAACCTGAGAATTTTGTTGCAGGTTTTTGAGTACTGTGTCTGGTTTCATTTTTGAAGTTGAATCTTGCTCCTTTGCTGTTTGGTCCCATGTTCATGTGTGTCTTGAATTTCTGGTACTATCACACTGAAATTGATTCAGTTGTACATTTGTTCATCAAGTCTCCCCTTTGCACTATCTTTTGTTGCTTTCATGTAGCTTGTATCATTTGTTTCCCTGCACTTGTTTCACTGTAATCGTACAGGCTTCACTGCCCTGTACGCGATCCGTGTTGCATGCCTGCTGCTGCATGCTTGTTTGCTTCATGTTTTTGTTCAAGTTGGCACTAGTTTTGCCTTGAGCATTTTCTTTGCAGTGATCTGTCCGATTTGCGCTTGCACGCGTGTTGGCGAGGCAGTGCACATGTGTATTAATATACGTGTGTACTGCAGCCACACAGGATCGACAGTTTTTAAAATTTGAAGTTGTTAATAATGAAAATCCATAATAGATTTTAAATTGGTTCATTTGTTTCATCATCTCCGTGACCATTTTATTCAGTTCATTGCAAATTTAATTACTTGAATTAAGATTAATCCTGACTCGAGTGTTTTGTGTTTTGCAATTAACGCTCGGGTCAGACCGAGTATTTTTACAGCTTGAAGATTTTCAGGCCGCGAAGTTAGAGAGAGAGGGGAAAGCACTTCACTAAAGTTTTTCGAGAAAATTTTCTTTGTACTCTAAAAGATATATATATATATATATATATATATATATATATATATATAACTGTTCCGCTGTATTAAAATCTGATTCATTGTATAAAACTCTGATGTATGTAAGAAAAATTCATTTATGAAAAATATTATGATTATTCTGTGATTCTGTGGCTGATTCTGTTTAAACTTTATAAACTGAACAACAATCCGTCATTTTGAACGTTTCGAGTTGGTTTAATTACCGACTAGAGGCGGTCAGAGCGACGGGTCGTTACAAAAGTGGTATCAGAGCTTTGGTTTACTCAAAGCTCAGTTTATGATGTTTAATACGAATAGTTACTAGAACCACTATAAAGAAAGTGCTTTTCAAATTTAAAGAAGTATAAAATTGTTTTCTTTAAAATAAAAGGTATTTTGAAAATTAGAATTATTTTGAAAATTCTCCTCTCTAAATTTAAGTGCGATAGTTTATATTCGGTGAGGTCTCATTAGATTTGAGTTTCAATCGTTCGGAAGCTCATTATCGAATTATTGAGATTTATGAAAAATGAAATATGAGTTAAGTGAATTAATGAATTGGTTTAAATTGGTTTAAATCGAATAACTTGAATATTTCAAGTAATAATTGGGAAATAAAAGGATATGTTAATTTGGTTATAACCAAGAGAATTATTGAATTATAACTTGGGAATTTGATTCTGAATTCTTTTGAAATTGATTTCAAATGTTGTTAAGAACGAATTAGTAAATAAATGAATTATAAGTATTTAACTTATAATATGGATTTTGGGTATATAACCGAGTTATATAAATTGAATTGAATTAATAAAAAGATTTATAAATCGAAGTTTTATAAATAGAAAGGGAATTTGTAAAATTGTTTATAAATTCGAAACCAATTGAATTTGATAAGTAAATTGTTGTAGCTTATTAAAGGAGTTATATTCACGATTTTGGAATGTGGATAACCCTTTAAAAATAAAAAAATAGGTTGAAGAAATGATGAAATTGGTTGACAAAGTATATTCACGATTTTGGACAGTGAATACATTATTGAGTAAAACAGATATGTTTTAGGTAAAATGATTGAATAATCCAACCTCTGCTAATAAGAATTGCAAATATTGATAGGAAACTTCGAAAACACCTTGTTTATTATAATGGCGAAAACCGAAGCACAAAAAGCAGCACGCCGTGAACGAAGAGCAATTGCTCGTAGAGAAGCAGAAGCGAGACGTGCGGAAATTGAAAGGAGATTCAGTGAAAGGCAAGCACCTGGTCCATATGATGAGGTTATTTGCTATCGATGTCATAAAAAGGGACATTATGCTATTAAGTGCCGAAAGAGGAGAAAGAAAAGGAATGTGGATGACCGATTCGCTCGTCCTGAGATTGTGTGTTTTAAATGTCGGGAGAAAGGGCATTTTCTTAGTCATTGCCCTAAAGTGAAAAGGAAAAAGTGCGTACTCAATTTACCCGTCGATAGATTGACAATCTGCTACCATTGTCGTTAGTCTGGACATATAGCCAGAAACTGCACCGAAAGACAACAGGGAGAGCAAGCTATAGCCCGACCAGCTAGAGCGAAAAGTGCTAAGGTGATAGATAAGGATGGAAACATCTCATATTTTTGCAATAACTGTAAGGAGTGGGGACATGCGGATTTTGAATGTGTTAATTCTCCTTTAACACAACATGAAATAGTGTCATCCGAAGATGAAAGTTTGGCAAAGATGCATACTATCGGACAAGAAGTCGTTAGTCCTTAATTATTCTGAATCTTAAACCAATCGATATATTTTGTAATGCTATCTTTTGTAATCCACAATCTTCTGTGTACGTCTTTTAAAAGTATTAAGCTATGTAAAATTTTGTACGGAAGAAATATTTTAATGAAATAGCATCTTGGGAAGTGATATTATGAAATGAAATTTAATTGTTGATTTAACTGTATGAATCAAACTGAGTTTGATGTAAAGTTTATATTTCAAGTTTAGACTAATGTCTAAAATAGTTAATGTGGAAATATGAATTTAATGGAACTAAATCGAAGAATAATTTACTAAAGAACTAGTTGACTATTTTTGAAATAGAAAGTAAATGCAAAGTTCAAATAGATTTTAAATTTCAAATTTGAAGTTGTCAACATGATAATCCATTATAGGTTTAATAAATTCAGTGATGAATTTAAAATTAAACGTGCGGGAAATTAAATTAAGTGAAAAACTAAATATTGAAAAGTTTGAAATCGGTTTAAAACCAATATTGTGAAAAATATGAGGGATTCAAACTATGAATTAAGTGAAGTTGAAAAAGTTAATGGTTTTAAAGATGTTTTAAAATGCATTAACTATCGAATACATAGATTTCAACATTCAATTGTTGAAATAGGCGTTTTCGAGAAGAATAAGGAAATGGTGGACTATAACACTGTTGTTATAGTAAATGGTTTTCGGAAGGAAATGTTGTTTATAGTATTGGGATTTATATATCTATCTTAAATCCGAATCCCTATGCTAGTGATTTTGAGTTGTCGTAACGATGTTTTACGTAACATTCGTTTTAACTCAAATAAATGTGTTTAGAATGATTTCCTTAAAGAGTGAAATATATACTTAATTTTGATTCAAGTATATCGAATATTTTCAAAGTGTTGAAAATGAAAGAATTTGTGAATTACTTATTATTTAATAAGTATGGAAATGTTTTCCAATATGAAATGAAAGGTTTGAAATTTTATCTTTTAAAGATAAATTGAAAAATGAATATTTGAAATTGGTTTCAAATGGCTAAGTGTGAAAATTATATATCTTGTAAAGATATTATTTTGAGAAATTTGAACGATTAGTTCAACTTGGAAATTTTTCAAAGAATTGAATCTTGAGTTAAATTGAGTTTAACTTTGACACCAAAAACAATATAAGTTCAACTTTGAATTTTGGATAGTCGATTGGGATTGTATGTCTAACATTGTGAATTGATGACATATCATTTGATCTCTATTAAATATATATCTGTGGTGGCGGAGAATTTATTCTTTTAGCTTAACACCCTTCTCTGAGACGTACGAGCTTAGATGTTATATATCGATAGACATCAATTATGTGTTGAGAATTGACGATGTAACGTGAAATCCAAATCGAATGTGAAGTCGATAATGAATTGGATTATGAATGTGAATTAGGTTTGAGATAACCTTAAATTTTCAAATCGATTTAGAGGAAAATTTTAAATGTGATGGAAAAGTTGGAATCCTCTATTTGTTGTGAATGTGAATTGAGTTTTCGTAACTTATATATGTGAATATAATCGAAAACCATCAGTATAGAAAGTCATTATTATGAAAGTCCTGTGTAAGTTTACATAGGTATGATAAGTACGAAATGTGAAATGAAGTACTATATGTATATGACATATGTTTTCTAAAAACTGAGGATATGGAAATGTACCTTCCATTTATTATGTGTGAAGGTGATTGGAACTCGGTGGAGTGTCCATTGAAAATCGTAGCTACGTAGAATTCCATTACTGGAATGTCCATTGGGACTGATATGATATCCCCCACGATGGATCATCGTGTTTGGGATTATGTGATTGATGCTGGCGTAATTCATGGTGCGTGATGCCTACAGTTACAAGCGATTCCACTGAGATAGTGGCGCAACCGCCGAGTAAACTGCGATCTGGAAACCGAAGCGAAATTCGAGGGGCGTGATGCCTAAGGCTACAAGCGATTCTACTGAGATAGTAGCGTAACCGCCGTGTGGACCGCGATCTAAGGCGACAACCATGGCGAAATTCGAGAGTGATGAGAAATCTAAGATTACAAGTGATTCTACTGAGATAGTAGCGTAACCGCCGGGTAAACTGTGATCCATGGGGGAACGTGCTTTCCATATCCATTTTTAAAAGAATTTTTAAAAAGTATTTTCACTGGGAGTTGAAGCAAGTATGTTTAGTACTTGGAGATTTTTAGTCTTGCGCCTGGCCAGCGTATGCCTAAAGTCTGTGAGAACGACGACGGACTTGTTAAACTTCGAGTTATCAAGTATTTTCAAACTTTAAATAGAAAATCAATAATCTGAAATTAGAATTACATAATTCTAACTTAATGAATTAAGGAAGAAGATCTTTTTGAATATTTTGAAAGCACACAGTTTTGGATAAGATATATTATGCAAATATTTAGCATGAAAGATTTTAAGTTTAAAAATCTAAGTTTTTGTAAGTCAAAAATTTAGTAAAAGACTTTTGTGTCTTGATTATTGAAATTGATGAACAAAACTAGTGCAATGAAATAAATGGAATGAATTATATATTTATTTGCGAGTTTGAAACTTGGTAAAATTATGTAGGGTATAAATATCGGTGAGATTTTAGCAATCGTTTTTCCTAACTTATAATTTCGGGACGAAATTCTTTTAAGTAGGGGAGATTGTAACGATCCTGAATTTTGAACAAATTTAAATTGAAAATATTTAATTAATTTTAAATATTTGAATGATGATTTAAATTGAATTCTCAATATAACTAGGATATTGGCGATTAAATTTTTGAATTTAATCTATTTAAAGTTGAATAGAAATTTGAATTTAACTTTGAAGTTTGAAATTGAATATTGAAATTGTATTTTAAATTCAAACAAATGACTTAGAAAAAAATAGTTTGGATTTACGAATTATATTTATGTAAACTTATAAATTGATGTTGAACTGTAAAACGTTTATAAGTTTATTTAAAGAAAAAGATTTATACAAAACAAATTTAATTTTAAAAATAAAAATAAAAATATATATATATATAATAAAATAAATATATAAAAAAAGAAGTACACTGCCTTAATCTATGCCGTAACAATTGCCTTGTTCCACGCCCTAAATCACGCAAGAGACATTATCTCCTCTGCAAAATCACGTCTCCATCCCCTTCTTAAAACACGAACCCTTCCTCCATCATTTCATACGATAGAAAAAAAAAAGAAAAAAAAATTAATGGCGGCCGCGAGTTTTCGTTCGTTCTTCTCATTCGTTCCTCTTTGAAGCTAAGTTAGGGCTTGCGATCAATTGGGGGCTTCGACCTTGTTTCGATTGTGCTGTGCTCAGTACTCTTCGGCTGTTTCGATTTTGAAAGGTGAGTTCTTTGCTCACGATTGATTTTAATGCAAGTGTTTAAATTTGTTGAATTGAATGTTTTGGTTGCATGCTATGATTTGGGGGAAGGCTATTTGCTGTCACTTGCTCGATTTGCTTGAATTTAAACTGTTAAGAACAGATGCTACTTAAATGTTGTTTTAAATTTGATAAGAACATATGCTATTGAATCTTTATTTATAAACTGATGAGGTTGCTGCATGTGATGGATGTGAATTTATCTATATTGTGATGGATGCATGCTTGTGTATATGTATATATATGCCACCTCTGTTATGATATACAGTTTCAAGAAAAAAAATTATAATACTGTGAGTAAAGTCAGAAATTAATCAAGAAATTTACAAGTTTATTAGTGGTAGATGTATGAACATATGCTTGCTGTTGGAAAAAAAAATGCTCTTGCATGTTCACTTGAGTTTTGAAATTGTTGTCTCATTTTGAAAACAGTGCAGTCCCTTTGTTTTTGAGATATATGCATTTTGACTAGTTCACTTGCTCGTTTGTGTTGGCTCTGTTAGCTTTGGGTTCACTGATCAGTACATGTACATGTTGAGTCTCATGACTTTGTCTCTATTTTGACCCTTGATCATTTCATGTTGGCATTTACTCCACTTTGCATTTGTGCATTGCTGTCATTTAAGTTGGTCACTGTTGCATTACTTGTGGCAGTTGCTATGTTCACCTGCACTGCTTCATGTTGAATTCATTTGAGTTGTTGCAATTTAGTTCAAGTTTCTCTGTAACTTCGCTTTTTGCCTTGCATTGACCATGGCTTTGCTTGGTGGTGCATTTTATTGCGGCCTGTACATGTATTACTAGCTCTGGTTCATCTTTGTTGCTTCACCACAGTTTGCATTTGCCACACTTGTGTTCCCTGTTATCAACTGGCCCTGATTATGTTTTGACCCGAAGTGGTACTCGGGTGATTATTTTTTTGACTCGGAGCATAAGGTTTTAAAACTTGAAGTAAATGGTGGGGTATCTCGGGTTTATGGTGCAGGGTTTTATAACAGAGAAGTTGCAGTTTTCATGTTTAATGAAATTCATGTTTAAGTTGAAGACTTAATTCAAGTATGAAATTAAACTGAGTTCAAATAAGGTTTGAAGTTCAAAATTTTTAAAAATGGAACTTTTAAATTTAAATAAAGTTTTAAATTCTGTTTAAATCAAGAGATTTAAAAACTGTTTCAGGCTTTATAACAGAGAGTATTTGTAGTTTGAATTTTAAATAGAATTCATATTTTAAGGTGTAACCTGGATTTAAGTATTAATTAGAATTGAATTCAAGTGGAGTTCTGAGTTCAAGGTTTTGAAAATGAGATTTTTAAATTTAAACATAGTTTGAAATCAAGTTTAATAATAGTTCAGGTTTTAAAACCTGAGAATTTTGTTGCAGGTTTTTGAGTACTGTGTCTGGTTTCATTTTTGAAGTTGAATCTTGCTCCTTTGCTGTTTGGTCCCATGTTCATGTGTGTCTTGAATTTCTGGTACTATCACACTGAAATTGATTCAGTTGTACATTTGTTCATCAAGTCTCCCCTTTGCACTATCTTTTGTTGCTTTCATGTAGCTTGTATCATTTGTTTCCCTGCACTTGTTTCACTGTAATCGTACAGGCTTCACTGCCCTGTACGCGATCCGTGTTGCATGCCTGTTGCTGCATGCTTGTTTGCTTCATGTTTTTGTTCAAGTTGGCACTAGTTTTGCCTTGAGCATTTTCTTTGCAGTGATCTGTCCGATTTGCGCTTGCACGCGTGTTGGCGAGGCAGTGCACATGTGTATTAATATACGTGTGTACTGCAGCCACACAGGATCGACAGTTTTTAAAATTTGAAGTTGTTAATAATGAAAATCCATAATAGATTTTAAATTGGTTCATTTGTTTCATCATCTCTGTGACCATTTTATTCAATTCGTTGCAAATTTAATTACTTGAATTAAGATTAATCCTGACTCGAGTGTTTTGTGTTTTGCAATTAACGCTCGGGTCAGACCGAGTATTTTTACAGCTTGAAGATTTTCAGGCCGCGAAGTTAGAGAGAGAGGGGAAAGCACTTCACTAAAGTTTTTCGAGAAAATTTTCTTTGTACTCTAAAAGATATATATATATATATATAGATAACTGTTCCGCTGTATTAAAATCTGATTCATTGTATAAAACTCTGATGTATGTAAGAAAAATTCATTTATGAAAAATATTATGATTATTCTGTGATTCTGTGGCTGATTCTGTTTAAACTTTATAAACTGAACAACAATCCGTCATTTTGAACGTTTCGAGTTGGTTTAATTACCGACTAGAGGCGGTCAGAGCGGCGGGTCGTTACAATCACACTACAAGTTCCCTCTAGACTAGAATCACTATGGGTTGAAATGATACATACCCGAACGGAATTTAGAATAGGAGAAAATCGTTATGGGCTGAAATGATAGGCCCTAATGATTTTCAATTATTTTCTTTTACTTGGGATTGTGGGTTTGAAATGATCAAACCCGGTTTTCTTTGTAAATTACGGGTTGAAATGATATATTACCCGTATCACTTCATCTAGGCTAGAAAATGAAATACAGACCCGTTGTTAAAATATGTTTTTCTAAAAATTTTAAATTATTTTAGAAATGTAAATATTATAATATTTTGATTTAAATATGATTAAAAATGATTTTTGTAAAGCATTATTGATTTTCTGAAAATTTATTAGTGAAATAAATAAATGGTAAAGTTAGAAAATCTGAAATGTAAGTTATTTTGGAAACTAGAATTTGGTGATAAATGGAATTTAAATTAAATATGAAAATATGATAAATTTATGATATTTTGAATTAAATGAATTTAAAATGATTTTATAATATATCAATGATTTTTGAATAAAGTTAAAAATGTGAAATGGATGAATATTTAGGTTGAAATTTGGAAATATAACTAAAATTGGAAATTTGTGAGTTTGGCTTAAAAGTGAATGTTAAGTAAATAAAAATGAAATTAAGTTATATTTGAAAATTTTAAACTTAAATGTTAAGTTAAATTTAATATAATGAATTTAAAATTTAATGTTGGAATTTAATAAGTGAATTATTATTAAATTTTGATTTTTGAATGGAGATTTAACTTTATAAAATCATGAATATAAGGGTATTTGAATGACTGTTTTAAAAGTGAAATTATATGATTTTATAAGCTAAAAATGATTTAAATAAAAATATAATTGTTTGTGAAATTATATTGAATACTTGAAGTTAATTAACTGCATTTCTGAAATGCTATAAATTCTAATGTAAATGATAATATAGCATTTGTAAATGCTGTAGTTGATAATAATGAACCAAATGGCTAAGTTTAATTAAAGGTTATTATAGCATTTTTGTAAATGCTACAATTATTGAATTTAACTAAGTTTTATTTGAAACTAATGTAACCCTATTACAACCTTTTTAAATGCTATCTTTTATTAAATTGAACTGTTTTGAATGTAACTTTCCGTAGCAATTTCTAAATGCTGCGAAAGTTGAATTTTCATCTGTTTTAATAAATTAAGTGGATAAATTAATTTTGAAAGACTAAAATTTTGTAAATTTAATAATTTAATTATTAAGTATAATAACTTCATTTTTATGATTTAAAATGAAGTAATTTATTTTGAAATATAAACTATTTTGAAATGTATTTTGTAATGGTATTTAAATTAAATAAAAATGAATGTGGTTTGGAAGATATTATATTTTTGATATTTTGAAATGGATTTTGAATGATATTGAATTTTGAAATGATATTTGATTTTGAAGTATAAAATACCATTTTGAAATTTTAACCATGGGATGTAAAATTTATAGTTTAACTGATTCTTAAAGGATGGGTGATCCCAAACATCCTTTAAGTTATTGTGCATTTCTACTAGAGTTCACTTGAGTTAGTTTACATTATATAAGTATATATTGTCCTGACTTGTAACAACCCGCATATTTATCGAGTTTGTATTTAAATATTTTATTTGAATATTAACTCGTTAATCGGATTTTGGTTCGAAAAGCTACTTTTCGCAAACGGTCAAATTAGGACTCGAGACCATTTCCATTGAGTTCGAAATGTCGTTTACAACTTTTTAAGTATAAACATCGATAGGTTTGGAGTTAGTGAAATTTCACTAACTTTTCCCGCTTTGGACTTTGGGTTAGTTTAGCCTATTAAGCCCAAGTTCCAACCCTCTTCTCCTCACTCTTCATAAATTTCCTAACTAATCAAGCTTTGGCATTAATGGTGGAGGGAATGGGAAATTAAAATTCCAAAACTCAAATTCAATTGCAATCCATCTTTCTACTCCAAATTCAAGAAGAAGACATTGGATTCAAGCTTCTTGTGCTTAGATAGAAGAAGGATTGATTCTTGCTTGCTTAAAACTTCATTTTCATTGATATTTGGTGCAAAGGTGAGATTTTTATCTCACAAAATCTAGTCTATAACTATATTGGACTGTTGGGAATGATTCCCTATCACTTTTGCATGCACATTTGCATTTGGTTTGGATCGGATTGGCGAAAAACTCCAATTTTTAGCGTTTTGGTGAATTTTCTGCACTTAGGTCGTTCTGACCATTTTCGTGTGTTCGGAGTTAGGTCGCTCGCGACCTAACCCTTAGGTCGTAGGTCGTTTCTGGCCTTAAATTCCCCCTGCAGCGTTAGGTCGTTAGCCTCGGAATTAGGTCGTTGAGCCTTAGGTCGTAGGTTGTATGGACCTTAGGCCGTTAGGTCGTATGGCTTTAGGTCGCTAGGTCGTATGACCTTAGGGTCGTTAGGTCGTTTGGCTTTTAGGCCGCTTCCACGCTAGGTCGCTCGACTCTTAGGTCGTAACACTTAGGTCGCTCGCCTCTTAGGTCGTAGGTCGCTCGAATGTTAGGTCGCTCGGCCCTTATCTCCTTAGGTCGCTAGGTCGCGACATTTTAGGTCGCTAGGTCGCGACGTTTTAGGTCGCTGCATCCTATGCCTCTATAGGTCGTTCGACCTCGTTTATGACCATAGGTCGCTCATCCCCTCTTCGTTAGGTCGCTCGGCCTTGCCTTCCATTTTTAGGTCGCATGACCTTCTATCCCGCTAGGTCGTTGGACCTATAACCCATTAGGTGGTTGGGCCTATAACCCGTAGGTCGTTAGGCCGTTAACCCACTAGGTCGCATGACCTATCTGTTAGGTCGCTCGACCGTTTACTCCGTTAGGTCGCCCAACCCTACTACAAGTATTAGGTTGCATGGCCTTGTTCCACTAAGTCGCTCGACCCTTAGGTCGTAACATGTTAGGTCGCACACCTTTCACACCATTAAGTCGCGAGTTTAATTAGGTCGCTCGGCCTTAAAACGTTAGGTCGCTTGACCTATGCTATTGTTAGGTCGCTTGGCCATTTCAGTTAGGTCGCATGACCACAGGGTTGCTCCAGTTAGGTCGCTTGACTCCTTAGACCCCTAGGTCGCAACCATTAGGTCGCTCGACCCTATTCCCCTTAGGTCGTTAGACCTCATTTTGTCTTCACTAGGTCGTACCGTTTTGGTCGGGGCGCTGCCCCGCACCCTGCCGGGGGCGCTGCCCCCTGGACCCCCGCGACCTGACCGGGCAGGTCGAACCCCGTAAGCGGTGGCGTTGCCCCCGCACCCCTACCTTGGGGGGGTTGCCACCCCCCCGGACCCCCCCTCCGTAGGGGATCTTATCTGAAAAACATTGAGCTGATTTCCTTGGATTTTATTCACATCTCCGTATGCGATTTTTGTGACTGATTGTTTCTACAATTGCTTCTGTGTTTTGTCACTTCATAATATAAAGGTTTCAATGCTAGTAGTAAATATCAAAACTCTTTTAACAAACAATTTCAACTCTATTTTTAATAACAAAGCTCTTTTCTTAAACCGTTTTCCAATCTATTAGTATATACAAGCCTTTACCTCACTCGGATGAGAAATCTAATTAAACGACTTAGTAAAACAAGTGGTATGAAACGCTTGCGTTCACTTCGTCGGTTAATTCTTGGACTTGTTCGATTGAACCTCTTGTGACAATTTTATTAGTGAAGATTTACAGTTTGTTCGTAAATATTTAAGTTAAGCAAGTGGTTATGGGACATGAAGCTAAACTTCTATATTTACTAGCTTAGTGTAATTGACACTTCTCGTTGATCTTGATGATCGCTTTATGAATTAGACTAGCAATTGCGCGATGTCTCTTTCATTGCAAGGTTAGACTAGACACCACTTGTGTGATTCCATTCACACATACCTTTCTGCTTTTTGGTTAGTCTTGACCTCAATCTGTGTGATTCCATTCACACATGCGGGGTAGCTCCCCATGGTCTTCGGACCGTCATGTGATAGGCCTCTTTCCCTTTTTATGATTTCTGGATTTCTCGTGTTGATTTCTGGAATTTATGTCATTGACTTGTTATGAGTACAAGTTTAGGGTATGATGCCCTCTTCGAATCTTTGAGAAGATTCTTGTGATATTGATTATCTCTTATTGATTGATCTTCTGTTGATCATTATTTACATACTTATAGTGGTATGTCGTTATGGATGTTTATGTTTATGCCATATCTTTTATGTTATATCATGTCATCTGATATTTATAGCTAGACTGATCCATTTATTATTTTCTTAAATAATACTCGGGTCAGACCGAGATGTTACAGGTGCTTCTGCTTGACTTCTTCCTAGGGATTCATCACTCTGACTTTTGGCTAACTGTTTAGATTAGCAGTTTTTGTTGTATACACTTGAGATATAGACTCATAGTTGTATTCTTTTGTATAGCACGTGTTGCTATTCTTTTGTATTATCGTGGATCTTAATGACCACTACTCTGATGTACACTTTCATGTGTTAGTTATATATTCATATCTTCTTCCGCCTTTGTGATATGGATATCTGTGACTGATTTGTGATATGATTATTTCTATGTTTGTTTCCGAAGATTATTTATAGCCACCGTGTGATAAGCAATTACATGGATGGTCGCTCCTCAACAGCCTTATTCTCCGTGCTAGTTGACAGCACTACTCCGGAGTGTTCTTGGCTAGCGTGGGTATAGAGGTGGGGCGTCACAGCTTGGTATCAGAGCCAAACTTCGGAACAATGTAGAATAACTTAACAAGGATCATCGTCCTAAGTCTATCTTAGGAGTCATACCATAGGATTAATTCGAGTCTTCGTACCGATTCATCCTATTTCCTTTATGATTTCTTATTTTATCTATCAAGATTGCTTGATGTTCATTGGTGAATAACCTTCTTCTTTCTCTTCTTTCTTTCTTAAAGGAAGAGAATGTCTAGACCAGGCCGTCCCAGAACTGGATCATCTGGTGCTGCTCCCCCGGATGGAGTTTTTATGACTGCTCAACAGCTTCTTGATTTAGTAACTAATGCTCAAGCAGCTGGAGCTAACCCGGAACCTACTCACCCAAAGTCGGGATTTGCACGTTTGTGCAGCGATTACACCAACTTGGGTGGGAAGCCCTTCAAAGGTTCGGAAAATATCATCGAGGTCCAAGCTTGGTTAAAATCATGCGATCGAATCTTTTCTCGCATGAACCTTATCGATCTCCACCGCGTTCAGGTGGCTTCCAGCATGCTCCAGGAGAGAGCATTGGACTGGTACGAACTCCTTACTTCAGAAATTAATGAAGCGGATCTCACCTGGGAGCAATTTCAGGGACGCTTCGAGTTAAAGTTTGTACCAGAAGCTGGGAAAGTAACCTTGGCTCGACGTTTTATAGACCTTGTTCAAGGTCAATCCTCCGTGATTGATTACGTCGCAGCCTTCGAGTCGCTTTCCAAATATGGGGTTGAATACATCAACACCCCATTGAAGAAGAACCAGAGGTTCGTTTATGGCTTAAATAAGAATCTTAAGAAGCCACTGCTCCTGAAACTAGAAGTCGCATTTGATCAACTCGTCGATATCGCTCTTCGTCTTGAAGAGGCTGATAGAGAGAGTGATGTTGAAGTGGAAGGCGCTAAACCAAACTTCAACAACAAGAAGAGGCCAAACAAATTCAAGGGTCCTTATCCAAACAAAAAGGGTAAGCAGGCTACCCTTGCGGCAAAGTCTCCTTCTCCTAGTGGTGCGAGTTGCTTCAACTGTGGGTCTGGGGATCATTATGCGAATAAGTGCTCTAAGCCCAAATCTTGTCGCTATTGTAAGAGCCCAGATCACTTTATACATCAATGCCTCAAACGTAAAAGCAGGAATGAGGGAAAGTTAAATGTGGCTCAAGCCCCTGGCAACACATCTCGTGGCCAAGGTATTTCTCATTCCATTCTTGATGGTATTATTTTATTTCATGATCAACCTATTAGAGTTCTCTTTGATACGGGTGCATCCCATTCTTTTATATCAAAGGAACTGGTAGACACTTTTTCCTTAAGTGTTACTGCATTGATGACATCTTTAAAAATTGCGAATCCTGTTGGTGGATCCGCAACTCTTAGTTTGCTTTGTAAAGATATGGAGATTATTTTTTGCGATTTTTCTTTCCTAGCCGATTTGCATGTCATGCGTTACTTAGGCTTTGGAATAATTTTGGGAATGGATTGGCTTAACCGTTATCAAGCCCATATCCTATGTCCTGAGCGGACTATTCATCTCCGACATCCACAATCTGTTAAACAGATTTCTGTTAATCTTAAAGATTCAGAATCATGTTTGGTGGCATCTTTATATTCTTTAAATCCTCGTGATAACGATGATGATGATGATGAAGATGATATTATTTCTCGTATTCATGTTATTCGTGAATTTTCCGACATATTCGAGCCCGTTTTAGGTTTACCACCTAAACGAGCAATTGAGTTCAGAATTAATCTTGTTTCTGGAGCTCAACCTATTACTCGTCCTCCTTATCGCATGTCCAATAAGGAAAATGAGGAGATGCGTAAACAATTATCTGAGTTGGAGACGAGGCAATTTATTCGCTCTAGTTCCTCGCCTTGGAGAGCTTCGGCTATTTTCGTAAAGAAATCCGATGGTACTCTGAGGCTCTGCGTTGATTATCGCAAGCTTAACGATCTTACTATTAAAAATAAATATCCTTTACCTTGGATTGATGATCTATTCGATCAGCTTAGTGGTGCTAAGGTCTTTTCACAATTGGACTTGGCTACCGGTTTCCATCAGCTTCGTATCGCTGAGGATAGCATTCCTTTGACATCATTCCGTACTCGATATGGATCTTATGAATGGCTTGTTATGCCATTTGGGTTAACGAATGCTCCAGCTTATTTCGTTGACCTCATGAATCGAGTTTTCAAAGATTTCCTCGATCGGTTTGTTCTCATATTCATTGATGATATTCTTGTGTATTCAAAAACCGAGGAGGAACATGAGAAACATCTTCGGATTGTATTGGAAACACTTAGGAGTAATCAATTAAAGGCGAAATTTTCTAAATGCCACTTTTGGCAATCTCGTGTGAAGTTTCTCGGTCATATTATTTCCGAATCCGGGATATCCGTGGATCCTTCAAAGATTGAAGCGATTCAAGATTGGAAGAGACCGGAGAGTGTGACAGAGATTCGTAGTTTTCTCGGATTGGCGGGCTATTACCGTCGTTTTATTAAAGACTTTTCTAAGATTGTCGTGCCTCTTACTGGCTTGACTAAGAAGGGAGTTAAATACATTTGGTCGGACAAATGTGAAGCCTCTTTTCAGAAATTGAAAGAACTCCTTTCCGATGCTCCTATTCTTGTTATTCCCGAGGGGAATCAAGATTTTGTTGTTTATACCGATGCTAGTCACGTTGGTTTGGGTGCCGTTCTTATGCAAAAAGAACGTGTTGTTGCTTATGCTTCTAGGCAATTGAAGCCGGCCGAGACTAGATATGCCACACATGATCTAGAGCTCGCGGCTATTGTTTTCGCCCTTCGAATGTGGCGTCATTATCTATTGGGAGAGAAGTTTATTCTTTACACGGATCATAAGTCTTTGAAATATTTATTTTCTCAAAAAGAACTTAATTTACGTCAACAGCGTTGGCTCGAGTTCCTTGCACCTTATGATCTTGATATTCTTTATACCCCCGGTAAGGGTAATCGTGTCGCCGATGCTCTTAGCCGTAAGCAACAAGCAGTTGTTTCTATGATGATATCCGAATGGAACGATCTCGAGATCTTATCCACTTGTGAGATTCGAGAGCGCGTATCCGATTTATGCTCATCGCTTGTTTTATGTAGCCTTGAGGCTCATCCTTCTCTTTTAGACCGCATTCTTGAAGCTCAAGGGATAGATTCTGAATTGGCTCTTCTTGGCAAAAATGTTAAGGATAAAATTGATATTGAAGGTTTGAAAGACTTTGATATTGATTCTCGTGGCGGCATTCGAAAATTTGGTAGACTTATCGTACCAAATATTGGAGATCTTCGTAAAGATATTTTAGAAGATTCCCATCGTTCTAAATTCACCATTCATCCTGGTAGTAGTAAAATGTACGCTGATATGAAGCGACTTTATTATTGGGAGGGAATGAAATCTGATATTGCTAACTTTGTTAAGTGTTGCATGACTTGCCAACTTGTCAAGGCCGAACATCAAAGGCCTGGTGGGTTATTGCAACCTTTAGAAATTCCAATTTGGAAGTGGGATCAAATTTCCATGGACTTTATAGATGGCCTTCCCCGTTCTCGTTCGGGTCATGATATCTTATGGGTGATTGTTGATAGACTTACTAAATCCGCCCATTTTATTCCGGTTCGGTCTAACCGAACCGTTCCTCTTTTGGCCAAACTATTTGTCAAGGAAATTGTAAAATTGCATGGAGTTCCTACTTCTATTGTTAGCGATCGTGATCCATTGTTTACTAGTGGATTTTGGAAGAGTCTTCAAAAAGCTTTAGGAACGAAGCTTAATTTTAGCACCGCTTATCACCCCCAGTCCGATGGACAAATCGAGCGTGTGAATCAAACTCTTGAAGATCTTCTTCGTGCTTGTGTGCTTGATTTTGGTGGAAGTTGGGAAGATCATATTTCACTTGTTGAATTTTCCTATAATAATAGCTTCCAATCTAGTATTGGTATGGCACCTTTTGAGGCACTCTACGGAAGGCCATGCCGATCTCCTTCTTGTTGGCTTGAGGCCGGTGAGAAGCTGGTTCTAGGTCCAGACTTTATTCGTGATTCCACAGAAAAGATTGAACTTATTCGGCATAGGATGAAAGAAGCCCAGAGTAGACAAAAATCCTATGCCGATAATCGAAGAAGGAAATTAGAATTTTCTGTTGGGGATCCTGTTTTTATTCGTGTTTCACCTATGAAGGGTGTTGTACGTTTCAGTCGATCGGGGAAGTTAGCGCCTCGATATATTGGGCCATTTCCTATCACTGAACGTATTGGTTCCATGGCTTATCGCCTTGCATTGTCGGCTCAGTTTTCTGCTATGCATGATGTATTTCACGTTTCTCAATTACGGAAATGCCTTCGGGATTCCGATTCTATTCTTGAGTCTGCTGTTGTGGAAGAAATTGAAGTTTCGCCGAATTTAACTTATGAGCAGCATCCTATTCGAATTATAGCTTCTGAGGTTAAACGACTTCGGAATAAAGATGTTCCGCTTGTGAAGGTTCAATGGTCCTCAAATCCTAAGGATTGTTCTTGGGAATCCAGAGAATTCATCGAGCGTACACATCCGGACTTGCTTACTCCTGCTCCTTGAGGTGAACTTCTTATTTCGAAATTCCTCTTGTGTTAATATGCTTTAATGGTTGTTACTTTTTATTTCCATCTTATATATATATTGCGAGGACGCAATTTCTTTAAGGAGGGGAGTCTGTAACAACCCGCATATTTATCGAGTTTGTATTTAAATATTTTATTTAAATATTAACTCGTTAATCGGATTTTGGTCCGAAAAGCTACTTTTTGCAAACGGTCAAATTAGGACTCGAGACCATTTCCATTGAGTTCGAAATGTCGTTTACAACTTTTTAAGTATAAACATCGATAGGTTTGGAGTTAGTGAAATTTCACTAACTTTTCCCGCTTTGGACTTTGGGTTAGTTTAGCCTATTAAGCCCAAGTTCCAACCCTCTTCTCCTCACTCTTCATAAATTTCCTAACTAATCAAGCTTTGGCATTAATGGTGGAGGGAATGGGAAATTAAAATTCCAAAACTCAAATTCAATTGCAATCCATCTTTCTACTCCAAATTCAAGAAGAAGACATTGGATTCAAGCTTCTTGTGCTTAGATAGAAGAAGGATTGATTCTTGCTTGCTTAAAACTTCATTTTCATTGATATTTGGTGCAAAGGTGAGATTTTTATCTCACAAAATCTAGTCTATAACTATATTGGACTGTTGGGAATGATTCCCTATCACTTTTGCATGCACATTTGCATTTGGTTTGGATCGGATTGGCGAAAAACTCCAATTTTTAGCGTTTTGGTGAATTTTCTGCACTTAGGTCGTTCTGACCATTTTCGTGTGTTCGGAGTTAGGTCGCTCGCGACCTAACCCTTAGGTCGTAGGTCGTTTCTGGCCTTAAATTCCCCCTGCAGCGTTAGGTCGTTAGCCTCGGAATTAGGTCGTTGAGCCTTAGGTCGTAGGTTGTATGGACCTTAGGCCGTTAGGTCGTATGGCTTTAGGTCGCTAGGTCGTATGACCTTAGGTCGTTAGGTCGTTTGGCTTTTAGGCCGCTTCCACGCTAGGTCGCTCGACTCTTAGATCGTAACACTTAGGTCGCTCGCCTCTTAGGTCGTAGGTCGTTCGAATGTTAGGTCGCTCGGCCCTTATCTCCTTAGGTCGCTAGGTCGCGACATTTTAGGTCGCTAGGTCGCGACGTTTTAGGTCGCTGCATCCTATGCCTCTATAGGTCGTTCGACCTCGTTTATGACCATAGGTCGCTCATCCCCTCTTCGTTAGGTCGCTCGGCCTTGCCTTCCATTTTTAGGTCGCATGACCTTCTATCCCGCTAGGTCGTTGGACCTATAACCCATTAGGTGGTTGGGCCTATAACCCGTAGGTCGTTAGACCGTTAACCCACTAGGTCGCATGACCTATCTGTTAGGTCGCTCGACCGTTTACTCCGTTAGGTCGCCCAACCCTACTACAAGTATTAGGTTGCATGGCCTTGTTCCACTAAGTCGCTCGACCCTTAGGTCGTAACATGTTAGGTCGCACACCTTTCACACCATTAAGTCGCGAGTTTAATTAGGTCGCTCGGCCTTAAAACGTTAGGTCGCTTGACCTGTGCTATTGTTAGGTCGCTTGGCCATTTCAGTTAGGTCGCATGACCACAGGGTTGCTCCAGTTAGGTCGCTTGACTCCTTAGACCCCTAGGTCGCAACCATTAGGTCGCTCGACCCTATTCCCCTTAGGTCGTTAGACCTCATTTTGTCTTCACTAGGTCGTACCGTTTTGGTCGGGGCGCTGCCCCGCACCCTGCCGGGGGCGCTGCCCCCTGGACCCCCGCGACCTGACCGGGCAGGTCGAACCCCGTAAGCGGTGGCGTTGCCCCCGCACCCCCACCTTGGGGGGGTTGCCACCCCCCCGGACCCCCCCTCCGTAGGGGATCTTATCTGAAAAACATTGAGCTGATTTCCTTGGATTTTATTCACATCTCCGTATGCGATTTTTGTGACTGATTGTTTCTACAATTGCTTCTGTGTTTTGTCACTTCATAATATAAAGGTTTCAATACTAGTAGTAAATATCAAAACTCTTTTAACAAACAATTTCAACTCTATTTTTAATAACAAAGCTCTTTTCTTAAACCGTTTTCCAATCTATTAGTATATACAAGCCTTTACCTCACTCGGATGAGAAATCTAATTAAACGACTTAGTAAAACAAGTGGTATGAAACGCTTGCGTTCACTTCATCGGTTAATTCTTGGACTTGTTCGATTGAACCTCTTGTGACAATTTTATTAGTGAAGATTTACAGTTTGTTCGTAAATATTTAAGTTAAGCAAGTGGTTATGGGACATGAAGCTAAACTTCTATATTTACTAGCTTAGTGTAATTGACACTTCTCGTTGATCTTGATGATCGCTTTATGAATTAGACTAGCAATTGCGCGATGTCTCTTTCATTGCAAGGTTAGACTAGACACCACTTGTGTGATTCCATTCACACATACCTTTCTGCTTTTTGGTTAGTCTTGACCTCAATCTGTGTGATTCCATTCACACATGCGGGGTAGCTCCCCATGGTCTTCGGACCGTCATGTGATAGGCCTCTTTCCCTTTTTATGATTTCTGGATTTCTCGTGTTGATTTCTGGAATTTATGTCATTGACTTGTTATGAGTACAAGTTTAGGGTATGATGCCCTCTTCGAATCTTTGAGAAGATTCTTGTGATATTGATTATCTCTTATTGATTGATCTTCTGTTGATCATTATTTACATACTTATAGTGGTATGTCGTTATGGATGTTTATGTTTATGCCATATCTTTTATGTTATATCATGTCATCTGATATTTATAGCTAGACTGATCCGTTTATTATTTTCTTAAATAATACTCGGGTCAGACCGAGATGTTACAGGTGCTTCTGCTTGACTTCTTCCCAGGGATTCATCACTCTGACTTTTGGCTAACTGTTTAGATTAGCAGTTTTTGTTGTATACACTTGAGATATAGACTCATAGTTGTATTCTTTTGTATAGCACGTGTTGCTATTCTTTTGTATTATCGTGGATCTTAATGACCACTACTCTGATGTACACTTTCATGTGTTAGTTATATATTCATATCTTCTTCCGCCTTTGTGATATGGATATCTGTGACTGATTTGTGATATGATTATTTCTATGTTTGTTTCCGAAGATTATTTATAGCCACCGTGTGATAAGCAATTACATGGATGGTCGCTCCTCAACAGCCTTATTCTTCGTGCTAGTTGACAGCACTACTCCGGAGTGTTCTTGGCTAGCGTGGGTATAGAGGTGGGGCGTCACATGACTCGGGTGTTTTGTGTTTTACTTTACGCTCGGGTCAGCCTGAGTATTTACAGCTTAGCTTTGGATTTCTTTCTGGAGCTAGGAATTGCTGGAGATTCTGCTTGTCTAGTTATCTATCCCTTCAGTTTCAGTTGTTTTATTTCAGCTTTGGTATTGATAAACTGCTATGTAATTGAGATTTCTATTGTATATGTTTTTCAGACTGATATTATGTATTATGTTTGGAGAGTTTGTTATAGTAGCTTCATGAACTACTATGGTATTTTAATTTCCGCTGCGAGTTATTCTGATATTTCTATGTCTGTGATTCTGTGATTGTATTCCATTTGCTCCAAATTTATTTACAACGCGGTATTTTGAGCAATTCAAGTCCGACATGTGCGGATGCGAATGGCTGAAAATATCGGGTTGTTACAGTTGGTATCTGAGCTTTGGTTTTAGGCAAACCTTAGCCTGCGGAGCAAAAATTCATTAGAGATAGGGTAGAAATACCCTAGAATGAGTGAAATCAATCTCAGAATCCTTTCTTTGTGAGAGAACGTATTTTCGAAGTATAAAATTATATCCAAATGATTTTAAAGGATTTTCAAAGATTATTTTGGTATAAAAATGTTCTTATTTCGAAATCAAGATTTTCTAAACTTCATCTCTTCGGTATCCACCTTGTTAGAAATCTCTTGGTTAAGATTCTTATCGATTAGGATTTCTTGAACTTTGGAACGCTCCGACTTGTTCTGAAATCCAGTCTTGTTTCCCCCCTTTTTTTCCTTTTGATTCGGAGCATTCTGTGACTCTACTTTGGAATAACCTCTCTAAAGAGCGATGATTCCGTAAATCTTTGAATGATTTGTAAAGGGGTGAAACTCCTTTATAATTGGCATTGATTCACCGGAGATTTCTGTATCCTCGGATGTTAATGCTATCTATCTCCTGCTCTATCTGGATCATATATCTGGCGGTCGAATGTCTGATTTTCCTCAGATTTCCAAATTGGTTATATTCCGGAAGTCACGGTTGACCGGTTAAGGTTGCCAGCGATTTTTTTTATAGGCTTATCCATCTTCTGTTCGATAATTAAATTATCTCATCTTCGTTTGAGTTTATCTTTGAACTAGAATTCTATTTGATTAGAGTTCCTCTAATTTTGAATCTTTGTTTGTTTGAAATCCTTCCTTGAATCATCCTTTGGAAATTTGTATTTGGTTGTATTTTGAAATTGTGCATACATCGAAATTATTAAGGATGACCATATTTTATATATAAAAAGTGAATTGTTTCCGATAAGGATTATATACCTTTTAAAATGAAAATTTGAAGCTTTGGAAGGATTAGAAATTTAGAAATTTATAAGAAACTTGATTTATACAAAAATGATTTATAACTGAAGGTTTTGAATCTGAATTTCGAGGAATCGAATTCCGGTGTTTTGAAATCGGTTTTAAGATTTTGGAAAATATATAACAATAATATGATTTAAAGATATTTTCTGAATAAGAAATATTTCAAATGTATTTGAATGAATTCCAAAGATTTTGAAGAGATTTTAAAGAAGTTTCAAGAAAGTAAAAGTCCAGAATCCACTTATGTCACTGGAAAATAATTTCGGTGATGAATGCATGCATCATCGACATTGATTTTCGAGTTTCTGAGTGGGGGAGAGGCCACTCTAGTAGCTTTGCTATGCGAGTGATTTTGTGAAACCAATTTCGATTTCAGATTTCAAAGTATGGTTTGATATTCGAAAGTTAGATCCGTATATATATATATATATATATATATATATATATATATATATATATATATATTTGAAAAGATTTAAAGTAAGTCGGTGTTCAGCTCTCGAGTTTCAGATTTTGAAACCTAACTTTTGAAATTGATTTACTGATTTGTTGTTGACTTCCAACTCTTGAATTGAAAATATGATTTCTTCGACTATTTTAAGATTCGAGCACTTCCAAATCAGGGTTAACTTTTCAAAGCTAATATATTTGAAAGGTATAAGTTATTTGATAAAGAATATAAGTGTAGTTTGTATGTTTCAAGTATGAAATAATATGATTTGTATAAGTTGAAACTGTTTTGTTAAGTAAATAAATAAGGCTATTTTGAATTATACTAATATGAAATTTAGTTTTGAAATGTTTTGGATAAAATTAGTCTTCAAATGTTTGAGAAAAATTTGGTTTTAAATGTTTTAACTTAGTAACATCTTTATGAAACTATTTATTTAACAAGTTGGAATAGGTACATAAGTTGTACGTATGCTGTTTTATTCGCATAATTAATCTGATCCAAGTTTGAGTACACAAGTTCGAGGTGAATTACACCATTTCGTGTTAGGATTTTTCATTTGATTCTTGATGGCGAATATTTGATACGGATTTTTGGCTTGATTCTAGAATTCTCTATCATAGTATACGGCTACGCAAGGAGACTGATGGCTTCTAGTCGAGAAACCATATCGAAGTCCTCATTAGGGAAGTCGAATGGACAATACTAATTCGAAAGCGAACTTGTGTGATCGAGTGAGCGATCGAATGTAATGTTACGAAATGATGACATATGTACATCTTATATCCTTATATACTTGACGTTGAAATTGAAAGTTGTTGGGTTGGATATCTTTGTAATTTAATTGAAAATTTTCTTTTATGAAAAACTACTATCAAATTTAAAACCATTTTTCAAAACCATTTTTCTTTTATTCTTCTTAAACAAACTGTTTTATCCTATTTTTCATAAAAACTATTTTATATACAAAACTATTCTTAATTAAAAATCTTTTAGTAAGCAAATATGTTCAATCCCATATGGCTTTTCATGTAGCGAAATTTATTTTTTGAAAATTTTGATCCTTATATAAGATAAACTTTATGTAAGTATAAAATGATTTTGAAAACCATTGATCTTGATAAATCTATAATTGAAGCTTATATTAGTATGAAAGGATATTTGGTTTACTTGTAATTTGAGTTTATTTACAAATAATGGATTTATGAAATAAATATCTCAACACTAAGTAATAATGAAGTAAAATTTGAGATATATGAAATTATAAAATTTAGTTTTGAAATATGGCATATTTAAGCCTTGAAATATATTTAAGATTTAATAGTTTATTTTGTAAATCAAACCTATATTTGAAATTTGATAATATTTGAAATAGTTCGTTGGAAAACTAAATTGAATTGAAACTGATGGTTTGAATTGAATTAACGGAAAATTTAGATTTTGGTTTAATTGAATAAAATTTTGAAATGTAAAGAATTAAGGGAATGTTTCATGATTCCAAATGTATGATTTCAAAATGTGATGATTTTCAAAGTGAAATGATTTCAAGTATTCTGGTTTCGAAAGATTCATAACTTTGAAAGTATTATGATTTTTGAAGTGAATACATGTTTGAAATGGAAATGAATTTATTTGACCTAAATTTTGTTGATTTGGAAATTTGGATTATTTTCTAAATCTATTGTTTAAGAAACTTTGAAACTAAATTTATGTAATTTGGAAGAAATGATTTGGTGAAATCATATATGATTTTGAAGCTGAATTGATATTGAAATGGTTTGAAACTGAGAACCTTGTTTATTTAAATACTTTGATTTGGGAGTTATCGAACTTATATAAAAATTGATTTGTGTAGTATGCAGTTGATTTGAAAACTATTGATCTGAGAACTGTTGATTTGAAAAGGTACTCAATTTTGAAAAATGAAATCTTATATAATCGAAATTTATATAAGTGTGATTTGATATACTATTATTTTGGAAAGTATTTGATTTTAAATGAAATCTTATATATATGGACTTTATATAAGTATGATATTTGAAAGTGATTTTGAAAGGTACTATATGATACATATTTTCGAAGTAAAGATATGGAAAGTGCCTTCTGCTTGATATCCGCTTTGTGGCCACACTGTGGATTCATTCTATCGATATTATTCTCTCTCTTTGATTTGGGTTTTCCTGATATGATACTCGAGTGTCCATCGAATTCCACGGCGATCCCCGTGGTCTTATGATCGCGACTACATAGCGCAACTGCCTGGCTGAGTCTTGCCTGGGGGTACGGATTGTTTCCTGGGGGATCCAGGCGTAACCATTGTGTATCCTACATTCTACTCGTCATCATGGCATAACTCGCAGGGCTGAGAAAGCTTACGGATACGGATTGTTTCCTAGGGGATCTAGGCGTAACCATTATGTATCTACGATCCATGGTTAGACAACTGTTTCGGTTTGGTTGATTTTTTTTGGATTGTACTTTCCATATCTGTTTTTAAAAGTGTTTTCATTATTTTCACTAGGTGTTGAAACAAGTCTACCAAGTACCTGGAGAATTCTAGCTTTGCGCCTAATCAACGCATAGCCAGAGTTTGCAGGAACGAAAGTAAACTTGTTAAGACATCAAGTTATAAAAGTATTTTGATAAAAGTATCTTGATAAAGTACTATATAAATAATATTTTGATTGGTTATTTTCCCTTCTAAAGATTTTAAAATGTTTAAAAATTGTTTACTTTGAACCATCAGATTTGAATCAAATGACTATTCATCATATTATAAAATGTTTAAAATATTATGAAATTTTAATTGAAATGAATAATGGTTTAAATAATGGTTCATCCTTGTCTTTCAACCCCTCCTAGCTACTTTCTCCCTACCTTCTTTCGAATGTCTTCCAACCTATTTCTCTTTCTAGTTGTCTCTACACTTCCTTCCTTTTCGAGGACGAAAAGATTTGAGTGGGGGAGTGTAACAACCCTAGATTTTTATGTATATTTTAATTTTGACTTTATTTCAATTTTAAATTTATTTTGAACTTGTTTCATTTCAAACATTTCATTTTTAAATATAAACTTTGATTATTATGTGAATTATAATTCCAACTGGTATAAATTGAATATTTTACTAAAAAGTGGATTTCTGGTCAAACTGGTCAAACTTTGATTTCTTTTTTTTAAATTTCAAATTTAAATATTTAAATTATTATATTTTATCTTTTATTATGAAATTATATTTAATAACTTGAATACTACTTTTCGTTTCGTTGAAAACAGATTTAAATTGTGAAAGTTATGTATATTTCAATATTGAATGCAATCTATTTTATTTAGCAATTTTGTCTATTTTAAATTATATAAATTATATTTTCTTTGTCATATTTTATTTTAAAATGTGTCATTATGTTATTTTATGTATATTTTTGTCTTTTAATATTTTTCAGGTGATAATAAAACTTTTCCAAAGTTTACTGTATTTATTTCCTATTTTTAAAGGCTGTTTTCTTTTTTTTCTGCTATTTTCTTCATTTAAATTATATTTAATTAAATTTTTTATATATTTTTGTCAATTCATTTTTATTTTATGTTATTATCTTTGTTATAAATATTTTTACAAGTTCATATAAATTTTTCAAAGTTCATTCTGTTTATTTTTCATTTTTCTAGACTAGTTTGTATTTTTTTGAGCTATTTTCTTATTTTACCTTATATAATAATTATTATTTATTTATATTTTTATATTTTGTTGCATTTTCGAAATTTTTACTGAAATTATTATTATTCTCAGAAATTTAAACTTATATAAATAAATAAAAGGAAATTTGAAAAGTTTATGTCTCTTTAGTTGCTTAAGACCTTTTGTTTTCCCGTCTCTTCATTTTTCCTAACCTTATTGCATTCAATTCTTTTTGGCCGTCCCCTATCATTCTTCAGCTGCATCCAACTTCATTTTCACGAAAATAAAAGTTTCTCATCCAAAATTTTCGGCTATGAACTCCTGGAGCAAAAGTTTGGTAAAGTTCTTCTTCTTTTTCGCTTATTCTTCTTGTTTTCCTTATCTCTTTGCACTTGTCTTCATCTTTGTAGCTCAGCCCTTGCTCCTCCACCAGCATAGCCGCCTCCACCATCACCACATCAGGTCACCATCTCCTCCAGCTCACTGACTAAGCCATGCCGTGGTCATCTATGACTAGATCCACCAAAGTTTATGCAAACACTCCACTTGTTCAACCTAGCTGAGCGCCAATCTTGTTCCACCACTCAAACCATCACCTTGGCCACCACTTGCACCAACATCTCCAGCAAATTCCTGGCCTGACACCACCGCCATGTCCTCCTACTAACCACAGCAGACCTGGCCGTGACCACTTTCCTTTGGCCGTGGCTTGTTTTGCCTTGAAACCATTTTTTTGTTGCCTTGGAGTGTAGTGTCATGCTCATACCTTTGCACATATCTCTCTACTTCTTTATATCCATGCAATGGCCGACCTATGAACCCAAGATCAGATCCAAACTCACCCCTTAGTCATACATTTTAGTCCTATAGCTGAACCATAGGTGGTTGAAAGCAAGTGCAATAGCCTTGGATTCGTTTTATGCAGTCATTTCTAACAATGTTTTATTGAAATTTTGGGTTGAAAACTTATGCTGTTTGTATTGTTTGTTTGATTTGTATTCAAGGGAATTAATCCTTGGCTCCTCCATTTCGTATCTGTATCGTGCTTTTGTGCTTGTGTAGATCCCGTTGTGCAATTCGTCGTTGTGTCATCAGCTCAAAACAGTGAGTAAATCTCACCAGACTAATATGTACTTATATAGTGATAAACTGACATCACCTGAATCTGTAAATGCATATCATCCTGTTATAGCTGCTATATTATATTCATATGAAGTTCACACCTATATTTACACTTGTTATACCATATGTTACTGTTATTTCATGCTATTCTGTTATTTTCATCAGTTTATCACACTACAAGTTCCCTGTAGACTAGAATCACTATGGGTTGAAATGATACATACCCGAACGGAATTTAGAATAGAAGAAAATCGTTATGGGCTGAAATGATAGGCCTGAATGATTTTCAATTATTTTCTTTTACTTGG
The DNA here is from genome assembly GCA_030765085.1 of Allium cepa. NCBI lineage: Eukaryota > Viridiplantae > Streptophyta > Magnoliopsida > Asparagales > Amaryllidaceae > Allium > Allium cepa. The sequence goes on from CM060939.1 coordinate 255,695,970, forward strand.
GATTGCGGGTTTGAAATGATCAAACCCGGTTTTCTTTGTAAATTACGGGTTGAAATGATATATTACCCGTATCACTTCATCTAGGCTAGAAAATGAAATACAGACCCGTTGTTAAAATATGTTTTTCTAAAAAATTTAAATTATTTTAGAAATGTAAATATTATAATATTTTGATTTAAATTTGATTAAAAATGATTTTTGTAAAGCATTATTGATTTTCTGAAAATTTATAAGTGAAATAAATAAATGGTAAAGTTAGAAAATCTGAAATGTAAGTTATTTTGGAAACTAGAATTTGGTGATAAATGGAATTTAAATTAAATATGAAAATATGATAAATTTATGATATTTTGAATTAAATGAATTTAAAATGATTTTATAATATATCAATGATTTTTGAATAAAGTTAAAGATGTGAAATGAATGAATATTTAGGTTGAAATTTGGAAATATAACTAAAATTGAAAATTTGTGAGTTTGGCTTAAAAGTGAATGTTAAGTAAATAAAAATGAAATTAAGTTATATTTGAAAATTTTAAACTTAAATGTTAAGTTAAATTTAATATAATGAATTTAAAATTTAATGTTGGAATTTAATAAGTGAATTATTATTAAATTTTGATTTTTGAATGGAGATTTAACTTTGTAAAATCATGAATATAAAGGTATTTGAATGACTGTTTTAAAAGTGAAATTATATGATTTTATAAGCTAAAAATGATTTAAATAAAAATATAATTGTTTGTGAAATTATATTGAATACTTAAAGTTAATTAACTGCATTTCTGAAATGCTATTAATTCTAATGTAAATGATAATACAGCATTTGTAAATGCTGTAGTTGATAATAATGAACCAAATGGCTAAGTTTAATTAAAGGTTATTATAGCATTTTTGTAAATGCTATAATTATTGAATTTAACTAAGTTTTATTTGAAACTAATGTAACCCTATTACAACCTTTTTAAATGCTATCTTTTATTAAATTGAACTGTTTTGAATGTAACTTTCCGTAGCAATTTTTAAATGCTGCGAAAGTTGAATTTTCATCTGTTTTAATAAATTAAGTGGATAAATGAATTTTGAAAGACTAAAATTTTGTAAATTTAATAATTTAATTATTAAATATAATAACTTCATTTTTATGATTTAAAATGAAGTAATTTGTTTTGAAATATAAACTATTTTGAAATGTGTTTTGTAATGGTATTTAAATTAAATAAAAATGAATGTGGTTTGGAAGATATTATATTTTTGATATTTTGAAATGGATTTTGAATGATATTTGATTTTGAAGTATAAAATACCATTTTGAAATTTTAACCACGGGATGTAAAATTTATAGTTTAACTGATTCTTAAAGGATGGGCGATCCCAAACATCCTTTAAGTTATTGTGCATTTCTACTGCAGTTCACTTGAGTTAGTTTACATTATATAAGTATATATTGTCCTGACTCGAGTGTTTTGTGTTTTACTTTACGCTCGGGTCAGCCTGAGTATTTACAGCTTAGCTTTGGATTTCTTTCTGGAGCTAGGAATTGCTGGAGATTCTGCTTGTCTAGTTATCTATCCCTTCAGTTTCAGTTGTTCTATTTCAGCTTTGGTATTGATAAACTGCTATGTAATTGAGATTTCTATTTTATATGTTTTTCAGACTGATATTATGTATTATGTTTTGAGAGTTTGTTATAGTAGCTTCATGAACTACTATGGTATTTTAATTTCCGCTGCGAGTTATTCTGATATTTCTGTGTCTGTGATTCTGTGATTGTATTTCATTTGCTCCAAATTTATTTACAACGCGGTATTTTGAGCAATTCAAGTCCGACATGTGCGGATGCGAATGGCTGAAAATATCGGGTTGTTACATCCGTTCTCATAAATTTCTATCTATCAGCTTTTCCGTCGAAATCGTACCACCTAACTTTGCTTTGGAAGTCGTGCTTGCATTTGTAACTCAACTTCATTGTATATCTCTCTAACCTCGAAAGGTAAGCAATCACTCACTATTAACGTTTTTTTGATTCATTAAATTTGATTTCAATTGAAACGACAATTGAAATATGTTGCCGTAGTTATTTAAATTTGTTATATATGCTATTAGCTGTAACTGTTCACCTGCGGGATATGACACCATATCCCGTTGTTTATATTATATTGTTATTGATGATATATGCCTATTATTTTATTGTATTTTCTGTTATCACTCTGCAAGTTTCCTGTAGTTTAGAAATCACTATGGGTTGAAATGATACATACCCGAACAGACTTTAGAATAAGAGAAAATCGTTATGGATTGAAATGATAAACCCAAGCGATTTTCATTTAATTGAATTTGGGATTACGGGTTGAAATGATATCCACCCGTATATATTTAGTATACGGATTGAAATGATAAATATCCGTAGCACTTGATTATATGATAGGAAATATATACATACACCGTTGTTCCATATAAATCTTTTAAAAATAATTTCTATAATTTTGGAAAGAAATATATGGTTTAATAAATTTGATTCTTAAGATATTATATAAATGAAAATTGTATATATAGATTTAGTAGTAATATTTGATTTAAATTAGATTGATTTAATACATATAATATGGTTATGTATTTATGTAAATCTATTTTTCAAATAGATTCTCTTGTAATTAATTGAATAATTAAGATTGGGAGATAAATTTGGGTTTATAAAAATGGTATTTAAATAAGGATTTATTTAATTAAATCGATTTGAAATTTTTGAATGGGAAATTTAATGGGTATGATTTTATAACTGGATTTTTTGATTTGAGTTATTTAATGAATATTTAACGTTTAAATAAATTAAAGAAAATATGGAGTAAAATGTAATTTAAGGTTACTTAAATGATATCGAATCTAATAAGGGAGTATTTCAAGACTAAATAATAATGAGGTTAAATCGAGATCTATATGAAACTGTTATATAGAACATTTAAATATTAAAGCCTTGAACTATATTGGAATTTAAATGATTTATGTTGAGATTCGGATCTGTATTTGAAATCAACGTAGTTGAATTTGTTATTTAGCAACTAAATTGAATTAAAATGAAAATTTAGGTTGAACTAAATTTGAATTTATTATTTAGAAAACTAAATTGAATGGAAATTTAGATGAAACGTTGAATACTTAAAGTTTTGAAATATATGGAAATATAAAGGGGTATTTGTGATTATAAATTTGAATTTGAGATCGATAAAATTTAAGTGGTTATTTTAGAAATTGAGTTGAATTTAAATTGATAAATTGAGATTGAATTTAATTTGAATGGAAAGGTCGGGTTGATGTTGGAACGATTTGTTAAGTTGAGGAAATTGAAAATACTTTACCGTATAAATTATTTAATATATATATATAAATACTATTTTGGGAAATATAGAGATATTTGAAGTGAAAATGAGATTAGGTTTTGAAATATAAATTAAGCTGAAATGACCACGGTGTTATAGTGTATATTTCTACCTTGTAGAAAGTTCCATGGACCCTTGAAGGATGGTTATCCCAAACATCCTTTAAGTTATTTGTATTTCAGTTGATATTTCACTTGAGTTGGATTTATTGAAATTAGAATGTTAATCCTGACTCGAGTGTTTTTGTGTCTTTCTTTATGCTCGGGTCAGACTGAGTGATACAGCATTTGAGTCTCACCTTTGGAGGTTGGAGCTTCATTTGGAAATCCAATTATCGATTAGATTCCAGCCTTTCCAGTTGATTGGTTCAGAGAAGTCATCTGTTGCGTTGGAGACTTCACTGCATTTGAACTATTCGGTTGTATTTTTCCAACTCTGATGTATATAGTAGCTTCATGAACTACTATTCTTTATCTATTCCGCTGCATTATATTACTCTATGATCTGTGATTGATTTATATACTATATATTTTAAGTTTTGCCAAATTTTAATTAACAATTCGGTATTTTGAATTATTCAAGTCGGATATGTATGGTTTTATTATCAATTTGAATGGTCCAAAATAGCGGGTCGTTACAGCAGTTCTCCTCGATTGCCAGTTATGAACAGGTCAACTATGGATGTCGGTGAATTTTATCTGAATCCGGATGAAGCTATAATCGATACGACGAGGCAAGCAAAGCTATAAAAGCCGACGTTCCAAATTTCAAGTCAATCGGAGTTCATGTGGTCGAGATACGATCGATGCAATCCAAAGAACTCAACTCACACGCATCCATCTGTTCGTATCCATCATCACGTGGCCATAAGTTAGTATCCATCATCACGTGGCCATCTGTTCGTGTCCATCATCACGCGCCATCTGTTCGTATCCATCAAATTTTTTCAACTCCGTATCGATCAATTGAAGCCAATTCGCATCGATCCCAATTGCACAGTTCGTATCGATCGAACATCGATTGATACGAATAAAGCAACCTCTAGCTATCTATACGAATAAGGCCCTCTTTTAACGATACGAATAGAGCAACATCGATCGGTACGAACAAGGCCACGACGATCGATACGAACGGAACAACATCGATCGATACAAACAAGGCACAAAAGTTGGGAAGACTCGATCGACTCAGCATGAAAAGTGGATCGATCCAAAGAATTAGCGCCACCTCAACTTGCAGGCACGGGCCTGAATCGATTCGAACAGAGGGATGCAGATGATAACGATACGAAGAAAACAACATGCGAAAGACCCGAACTTGCATCGATCATAACTCACAATCTACAAGTCCAAATGCTATGAAATTTTTACAGGAGCTTACGTACAGCCTAAAGAATGTTCATGCTCAATTTCGATTCGATTGGGTCAAATCCTGATCAATACGAAATTCGTTCGTATCGATCACGGACCGAGTGCAAATCACGTGGGATTGATCGCATGGGCCCGCAGGTCTTCCGAGATCTGAGCAAGATATTTGCAGCCTATGCATATAAATAGCACCCCATAGCCTACTGAAAAAAGGCTTTTTTGCTCTCCGACATCCAGACTCCGCCGAAACCATTTTTTCACTCCAAGATCACTATTGAACTCAAATTTTACTGCTGTAATCTGCTGTAATCAGTTGTAATCGGCAAGCAAACATCAATAAAATCATCTAGTTCATAGTGGACGTAGGCCAAACGCTGAACCACTCTAAATCTGTGTGTTTCTATGTGATTCGTTTTTAAATTTTGAGTGTCCTTCACATTTATTTTCTCTACATATTTGTTATCTGTGATCCGTGAATGTAAACGGTGCTTTCATCGGCAATTGGAAGTTTTTGACCAATTTTGGCGCAAACATTTTGGTGTTTTCAACGAGAAAGCTAGCATTCAGGGATTCTATAGCGTGGATTTGAAGACTTAAAGAATTGGATCTGGAAAGCTATGACAAGGTAATCCGTAAGGAAACTAAGAGCAGAAAGAAGCCAACATGAAGGAAGTCAGGAGGCTTCCTTAGGAGCGAATCAAGCCTCCGTTTTCATCACCCGGGACGAGATGGAGATGATGATCGAAGCTATGCATGAAGAGCTTCTGAAAAGACAAGAGGATATGATTTAGAACCTACTTCGACAGGTTGGACAAGTTGGAGTGCAGAATCAAGTTAATGCAACTACATGAGATGCTGGAGATAAGGATCAGGAGCACGGAGCAACCAGACTTCAGAATGGGGCAGGACCATCCGATACATTACTAAAACTAGGGGGCACTCACCTAAAGCAAGATCCAATCCCGGGCAGAGTACCAGGTGGAGCCGAGCAACATGATACTGATAGAGGAATGAATGCTCGTTCAAGGGAGCAGATTCCAGAATTCCCTTGTGAACTCGGGAGGGGGCAAGATTAGAGGCAACGGACAAGGATTACACCTTAGTGACAGTAACAGATTGGCGGATATGGTTAGACGAGCAATGAGAGGCAGATTGGTGAATGGAGACTTGGAGGATGTGAATAGGAGTCCCTTTGCTCTTACTATTAGCCAGGCCTGGAATCCACCAGAATTCAAGCAAACGACGTTGGAGACATATGATGAAAGGACGGATTCCACTGTTCACTTGACAAGGTGCATGAGGCATATGGAGGTGCTGGGTGCATTGGAGGAGGTCATGGCATGATGCTTTCCTTTGTATTTGATAGATATTGCAGCATTATGGTTTAGACAGGTGGAAAGTGGCTCTATTGGCACATGGACGGAGCTGATTGAAAGGTTTATGAGGTAGTTTCGGATCCACATAGTCCGACCCAAGAATGTGATGACCCTAACATCAATGAAGCAATGGAAGGGAGAATCGCTTATGGATTTCTTGACCAGATTCAATGCGGCAGTGGCTTTGGTGGATCGACCTAATCCGTTGATGATTTTGATGGCAGCATTTTCGGGAATTATAGACAATTCAGACTTCAAGATATCATTGGAGTGGGACCCACCGAGGGATCTCGGGGAGTTCTACCATGTAGCGATAAGGTTTCTGGGGCAAGAAAATGCGCAGGTTGAGAGAAAAGGGAAAGAGGCTGAAGCTTATGCAATAAAGGGTGGAGGTCCACCCAGGGAGTACCCAATCAAAGATTATCAAGGAAAAAAGGAAAATGAATGACAACGGTAGTACTTCGAAAAGGCTGTAGAGGGAGTCATAGTTTTCTTCTTACATGGATCTAACTGAAACTCTGGAAAGGATTTACTTGGATACCAGAGGACGCCTCCAGTATCGAAGGCCGGCAAGAAGGGAACCTTCCATTTACGAGTGGGCATCAGGGAGACATTGCCTATTCTATGAGCTGGATGGGCACAACACGAACGACAGCAGACATTTAATGGATATCGTTGAGGAGCATGTACCGAATGGTCATCTACAAAAATACATAAGGAATCGAGCTGTGGTAGTGGGATAGGAGCGGCCACTGCCCGCCTCAAATGAAGATGGCGTTGGATCTAGGCAACATCAGCTTGTTATCAACTAAATAAGTTTGTGGCATTGAATAAGTAATAATGCTCAAAGGCTAATCGCTTACACATGTGTGGGATTGAGGACGGTCCTTAGGCATGCTCTGAGACGATGACAAACTGTATTGTTCGAGTCTATGAAATCATGTTTTCTTCCTATCTTCATACAAATTTTGATTCTTTCTTTGGTTATACAGACATTTATTTGGTTTTCCCTAGCTGTAAAAACTCTTATTTTGAATAATTGAATTTGGATCAATGTAACAAATAATACAGGTCTTGCGATTACGTTCCTGACCAGAGAGATAGAGTGGTAATCGCAAGTTATGAGTCCCTTCGTCGAAGAGCGATGGAATGGACTCGAACACAATAAATAAAAGTCCTTGGTGGAGAGCAGAGGCCAGAGAATACATTAAAGTCCTTGGCTGGAGAGCCGAGGCCGGAGAATAAATGAAAGTCCTTAGCCGGAGAGCCAAGGTTGGAGAGTAAATAAAAGTCCTTGGCCAGAGAGCCGAGGCCGGAGAATACATAAAAGTCCTTGGCCGGAGAGCCGAGGCTGGAGAACATAAAAATCCTTGACCAAAGAGTCAGGGTCCACAGGATAATGCGACCCAGCGAGGTGTATGGATGTGAAGTTAACTCGGAGAGGTCATGGATTCGAATTTCGGCTTGGGATATATGGGCCCGGTGAGGTCCTGGATTCGTCAAAGGGGCCGTTGCGGTCCGAATTTGGATGGAAACCCAGAAAGGACTTCGAATTGGACATCGACTCAGATCAGTCGCAGACTTGGCTATTGTTTTGGCACTTGCATAGGATGGCTTGGCAATGGATGGAATATGGATTTTGGATATCTGATTTGGAACTATTCAAAACACACCTTCTTACCACAAGGCATGTTCTAAGGGGCGAGTGTTATCCCGTCTTTTGGCAAGTCCGTGACACCAAACGATTAACAGAACCCGAAGGCAGTTCTCCTTGATTGCCACTATGAACAGGTCAGCTATGGATGTCGGTGAATTTTATCCAAATCCGGATCAAGCTATAATCGATATGACAAGACAAGCAGAGCTGTAAAAGCCAACGTTCCAAATTTCAAGTCAATCAGAGTTCATGTGCTCGAGATATGATCGATGCAATCCAAAGAACTCAACTCACACGCATCCATCTGTTCGTATCCATCATCATGCGACCATCTGTTCGTATCCATCAAATTTTTCAACTTCATATTGATCAATTGAAGCCAACTCGCATCGATCCCAATCACACAGTTCGTATCAATCGAACAGCGATTGATACGACTAAAGCAACCTCTAGCTATCGATATGAACAAGGCCCTCTTTTATCGATACGAACAGAGCAACATCGATCGATACGAACAAGACAACGACGATTGATACGAACAGACAGTATTGATCGATATAAAAAAGGCACAAACGTGCGAAGACTCGATCGACTCGGCATGAAAAGTGGATCGATCCGAAGAATTAGCGCCACGTCAACTTGCAGGCATGTGCCTGAACCGATTCGAACAGAGGGATGCGGACGATATCGATATGAAGAAAACTGCATTCGAAAGACCCGAACTTGCATCGATCATAACTCACAATCTACAAGTCCAAATGCTATGAAATTTTCATGGGAACTTACGTACGGCCTAAAGAATGTTCATGCTCAATTTCGACTCGATTGGGTCAAATCTTGATCAATACGAAATTCGTTCGTATTGATCACGGACCGAGTGTTGATCACGTGGGGTCAATTGCATGGGCCTGCACACGTGCCGAAAGAGGCCTTCCAAGATCTAAGCGAGATATTTGCAGCCTACGCCTATAAATAGCACCCCAGAACCTATAGAAAAAGGACTTTTTTTCTCTCCGATGTCCAGACTCTGCCGAAACCATTTTTGCACTCCAAGATCACTGTTGAACTCGAATTTTACTGCTGTAATCTGCTGTAATCAGTTGTAATCCGCAAGAAAACATCAATAAAATCATCTAATTCATAGTGGACGTAGGCCAAACGCTGAAACACAATAAATCTGTGTGCTTCTGTGTGATACTTTATTAAATTTTGAGTGTTCTTCACATTTATTTTCTCTACATATTTGCTATCTGTGATCTGTGGCTGTAAACGGTTGCTTTCATCAGTAATTGGGTGTTTGTGATCAATTTTGGCGCAAAAATTTTGGTGCTTTCACCGAGAAAGCTAGCATTTTGGGATTCCACAGCTTGGATTTTGGATTTAAAGACTTAAAAACATGGACCTGGAAAGCTATGACAAGGCAATCCGCAAGGAGACCAAGAGCAGAAAGAAGCCAGCATGAAGGAAGTCAGGAGGATTCCTCAGAAGCGAATCAAGCCTCAGTTTTCATCACCCAGGACGAAATAGCGATGATGATGGGAGTTATGCATGAAGAGATTCTAAAAAGACAAGTGGAGATGATGCAGAACCTACTTCGACAGTTTGGACAAGTTGGAGTGCAGAATCAAGTTAACGCAACTATAGGAGCGGGACCCACTGAGGGATCTCGGGGAGTTCTACCATGAAGCAGAAAGGTTTCTGAGGCAAGAAGAAGCAAAGGATGAGAGAAGGGAGAGAGGCTGAAGCTTATGCAGTAAGGGGTGGAGGTCCACCCAAGGAGGACCTAGTCAAAGATTATCAAGGAAAAAGGAAAATGAATGACTATGGTAGTACTTCGAAAAGGCCGCGGAGGGAGTCATAGTTTTCTTACACGGATCTAACTAAAACTCTGGAAAGGATATTGTTGATGAGCATGTAAGGAATGGCCATCTACAATAATACGTAAAGAATCGAGCTGTGGCAGTGGGACAGGAGCGGCCACCGCCCGCCTCAAATGAAGATGGCACTGGATCTAGGCAACGTCAGCTTATTATCAACTAAATAAGTTTGCGGCATTGAATAAGTAATAGTGATCGAAGTAATATGGTTAGTCGCTTATACATGTATGGGATCGAGCACGGGCCCGAGGCATGCTCTGAGATGATGACAAACCGTATTGTTTGAGTCTATGAAATCATGTTTTCTTTCTATTTTCATACAAATTTTGATTCTTTCTATGGTTGTACAGACATTTATTTCGTTTTCCCTGGCCGTAAAACTCTTATTTTGAATAATTGTATTTGGATTAATGTAACAAATAATACAGGTCTTGCAATTACGTTCCTGACCAAAGAGATAGAGCGGTAATTGCAAGTTACGAGTCCCTTCGTCGGAGAGCGATGGAATGGACTCGAACACAATAAATAAAAGTCCATGGCTGGAGAGCCGAGGCCGGAGAATACACTAAATTCCTTGGCCGGAGAGCGGAGGCCGGAGAATAAATAAAAGTCCTTGGCCGGAGAGCCTGGGCCAGAGAATAAATAAAAGTCCTTGGCCGTAGTGCCGAGGCCGGAGAATACATAAAAGTCCTTGGCTGGAGATCCGAGGCCGGAGAACATAAAAATCCTTGACCGGAGAGTCGGGGTCAACAGGATAATGCGACCCAGCGAGGTCTATGGATTTGAAGTTAACTCGAAGTGGTCATGGATTCAGATTTGGGCTCGGGATATATGGGCTCGGTGAGGTCCTGGATTCGACAAAGGGCCCAGTGCTGTTCGAATTTGGATAGCAACCCAAAAAGGACTTCGAATTGCACATCGACTCAAAGCAGTGGTAGACTTGGCTATGGCTATGGAACTTGGATAGGATGGCTTGGCAATGGATGGAATATGGATTTTGGATATCGGATTCGGAGCTATTCAAAACGCGCCTTCTTACCAAAAGGCATGTTTTGGGAGGCAAGTGTTATTCCGCCTTTTGGCAAGACCGTGACACCAAACGATTAACAAAAACCAAATGCAGTTCTCCTCAATTTCCCATTATGAACAGGCCAGCATTGATGTCGGTGAATTTTATCCAAATCTGGATTAAGCTATAATCGATACGACGAGACAAGCAAAGCTATAAAAGCCAACATTCCAAATTTCAAGTCAATCGGAGTTCGTGTTCTCGAGATACGGTCGATGCAATCCAAGGAACTCAACTCACATGCATCCATCTGTTCGTATCCATCATCACGCTGCCATCTATTTGCGTCCATCATCACGTGGCCATCTGTTCGTATCCATCAAATTTTTTCAACTTCATATCGATCAATTTAATCCAATTCTCATCGACCCCAATCACACAGTTCGTATCGATCGAACAGCGATCAATACGATTAAAGCAACCTCTAGCTATCTATACGAATATGGCCTCCTTTTATCAATGCGAACAAAGCAATATCGATCGATACGAACAAGGCCACGACGATCGATACGAATAGAACAACATTGATTGATACGAAAAAGGCACAAACATTGGGAAGAATCGATCGACTCGGCTTGAAAAGTGGATCGATCTGAAGAATTAGCGCCATGTCAACTTGCAGGCATATGCCTGAATCGATTCAAACATAGGGATGCAGACAATATCGATACGAAGAAAACAACATACGAAAGACAGAACTTGCATCGATCATAACTCACAATCTACAAGTCCAAATGCTATGAAATTTTCATGGGAGCTTACGTACATCCTAAAAAATGTTCATGCTCAATTTTGATTCGATTAGGTCAATTTTTGATCGATGTCGATCATGGATCGAGTGCAAATCACGTGGGATCAATCGCATAGACCCGCACAGGTGCCAAAAGAATCTTCCGAGATCTGAGCGAGATATTTGCAGCCTACGCCTATAAATAGCACCCCAGAGCCTACATAAAAGGACACTTTTGCTCTCCGGCGTCCAGACTCAGCCGAAACTATTTTTGCACTCCAAGATCACTGCTGTACTCGAATTTTACTGATGTAGTCCGCTGTAATCAGTTGTAATCAATAAGCTAAAATCATCCGGTACATAGTGGACGTAGGCCAAACGTCGAACCACTCTAAATCTGTGTGTTCTTATGTGATTCTTTTTTAAATTTTGAGTGTTCTTCACATTTATTTTCTCTACATATTTGCTATCTGTGATCTGTGACTGTAAACGGGTGCTTTCATCGACAATTTGGTGTTTGTGACCAATTTTTACGCAAACATTTTGGTGCTTTCACCGAGAAAGCTAGCATTCAGGGATTCTACAGCTTGAATTTTGGATTTGAAGACTTAAAGACTTGGATATGGAAAGCTATAATAAGGCAATCCGCAAGGAGACCAAGAGCAGAAAGAAGCCAACATGAAGGAAGTAAGGAGTTCTCCTCAGGAGCGAATCAAGCCACAGTTTTCATTACCCGAGACGAGCTGGAGATGATGATGGGAGCTATGCAAGAAGAGCTTCTAAAAAGACAAGAGGCGATGCTGCAGAACCCACTTCGACAGGTTGGACAAGTTGGAGTGCAGAATCAAGTTAACGCAACTACAAGATACGTTGGAGATAGGGATCGAGAGCACGGAGCAACCAGAGTTCAAAATGGAGCAGGACATCCGGTACAGCACCAGAACTAGGGGCCACTCACCCAGAGCATGATGCTATCTCGAGCAGAGTACCAGGTGGAGCCGAGAAACATGGTACTGATAGAGGAATGAATGCTCGTCCAAGGGAGCAGATTCCAGAACTCGCTTGTGAACTCTGGGGGTAGACCAAAGGCAACGGACAAGGACTACACCTTGGCGACAGTGACATATTGGCGGATATGGTTAGGCAAGTCAGGAGGAGAGGATTGGTGAATATAGACTTGGAGGATTTGAATAGGTGTCCCTTTGCTTCAACAATTAGCCAGGCCCAGAAACCATTAAAATTCAAGCTACCGACGTTGGAGACATATGATGAAAGGACGGATCTCACTGTTCGCTTGACAAGGTACATGAGGCATCTAGAGGTGTTGGGGACATCGGAGGAGATCATGGCACGACGCCTCCCTTTGAATTTGATAGATATTGCAGCATTATGGTTCAGACAGCTGGAAAGTGGCTCTATTGGCATATGGACGGAGCTGATTGAAAGGTTTATGAGGCAGTTTCGGGTCCATATAGTCCGACCCAAGAATGTGATGACACTGACATCAATGAATCACTGGAAGGGAGAATCGCTTAGGGATTTCTTGACCAGATTCAATGCGGCAGTGGCTTCGGTGGTTCGACCTGACCCATCGATGGTTTTGATGGCAGTAGTTTCGAGAATTACAGACAATTTAGATTTAAAGATTTCGTTAGAGCGGGACCAACCGAGGGATCTCGGGGAGCTCTACCATGAAGCGGAAAGCTTTCTGAGGAAAGAAGATGTGCATGCTGAGAGAGAAGGAAGAGAGGCTGAAGCTTATGTAGTAAGGGGTGGAGGTCCACCTAGGGAGGAAGCAGTCAAAGACTATCAAGGAAAAAGGAAAATGAATGACAGCGGTAATACTTTAAAAAGGCCATGGAGGGAGTCATAGTTTTCTTCTCACACGGATCTAACTGAAACTCTAGAAAGGATTTACTTGGATACTAGAGGGCGCCTCCAGTATCGAAGGCTGGCAAAAAGGGAACCTTTTGTTTACGAGCGGGCACTGGGGAGACATTGCATATTCCTTGAACTGGATGGGCACAACACAGACGACTGTAGGCATTCAAAAGATATCATTGAGGAATATGTAAGGAATGGTCATCTACAAAAATACGTAAGGAATCGAGCTGTGGTAGTGGGATAGGAGCGGCCACTGCCCGCCTCAAATGAAGATGGCGTTGGATCTAGGCAACGTCAGCTTGTTATCAACTAAATAAGTTTGTGGCATTGAATAAGTAATAGTGCTCGAAGTAATACGACTAGTCGCTTACACATGTATGGGATCGAGGACGGTCCCTAGGCATGCTCTGAGACGATGACAAATTGTATTGTTCGAGCCTATGAAATCCTGTTTTCTTTCTATTTTCATAAAAATTTTGATTCTTTTTTTGGTTGTACAGACATTTATTTGGTTTTCCCTAGGTATAAAAACTCTTATTTTGAATAATTGAGTTTGGATCAATATAACAAATAATACAGGTATTGCGATTACACTTCTGACCGGAGAGACAGAGCGGTAATCGCAAGTTACGAGTCCCTTCGCTGGAGAGTGATGGAATGGGCCGAATACAATAAATAAAAGTCCTTGGCCACAGAGCCGAGGCCGGAGAATACATTAAAGTCCTTGGCCGGAGAACCGAGGCTGGAGAATAAAAAAAGTTATTGGCCGGAGAGCCGAGGTCGGAGAATAAATAAAAGTCCTTGGCCGGAGAGCCGAGGCCAAAGAATACATAAAAGTCCTTGGCCGGAGAGGTGTGGCCAAAGAACATAAAAACCCTAGACCGAAGAGTCGAGGTCAATAGGATAATGCAACCCAGCGAGGTCTATGGATTTGAAGTTAACTCGAAGAGGTCATGAATTCAGATTTTGACTTGGGATATATGGGCCAGGTGAAGTCCTGGATTCGACAAAGGGCCGAGTGTGGTCCTGAATTTGGATAACAACCTAGAAAGGACTTCCAATTGGACATTGACTCAGAGAAGTCGTAGATTTGGCTATGGCTATGGCACTAGGATAGGATGGCTTGGCAGTGGATGGAATATGGATTTTGGATTTCGAATTCGAAGCTATTCAAAACACGCCTTCTTACCACAAGGCATGTTCTGGGGGCAAGTGTTATCCCGCTGTTTGGCAAGGCCGTGACACCAAATGAATAACAGAAACCAAAGGCAGTTCTCCTCGATTGACAGTTATGAACAGGTCAGTTATGGATGTCGGTGAATTTTATCTGAATCCGGATCAAGCTTTAATCGATATGACGAGACAAGCAAAGCTATAAAATCCAACATTCCAAATTTCAAGTCAATGGGAGTTCGTGTGCTTGAGATACGATCGATGCAATCCAAAGAACTCAACTCACACGCATCCATCTATTCGTATCCATCATCACGCTACCATCTGTTCGTATCCATCATCACGCGGCCATCTGTTCGTATCCATCAAATTTTTTCAACTCCGTATCGATCAATTGAAGCCAATTCGCATTGATCCCAATCGCACAGTTCGTATCGATCGGACAACGTTCGATACGAATAAAGCAACCTCTAGCTATCGATACGAATTGAGATGACCCGACTTTCTATTCCCAGAAAATCGCGTCATCAATTAGGAAAGAAAGGGATGGAAGAAGAAAAGAAAGAAGAGAAAGAAGAAACAACACTAGAATCTCATCAGCGGAACGAATAAATTATATTAATAACATAAGTACTTACATAATATACAATATCAATCAGAGATACACAACATACACATCACATATACTAGACAGTTATAAACACCTGTCTAGTATTTACAACTCAATACAATCACAACACAGAGAACACACAGCGGAACTATATATCTACAACGCAGAAGCCTCCTGCTCCATTGCTCCTCCATTTATTCGTCAAAGCCAAACTGAATCCCTTGGCCACTCGTAAAAATTTGAGTACCCAAGAGTTTAAGAAAACAAAAGATAAACTCCGGGTCAGACATGGGTCTGGTGTGAGTAACAGGTTAAGGTTGCTTAACTTTAAAAACATTTGAAAAGAAAGGTATCACGTAAGACTTCCCACACATAAACATGGAATAGTTTTTACCTTACGCTAACCAAAACATTTGATAGGAAATCCGATGATATTATAATAGTGTCTAAGGTTTGCAAGTAAATATGAAATAGCCGAAATTGTTACATGATTAAATTCCAGCTACTAGCCACAAAAGTGGGTAATACAATCAAAACCGTTGGCACTTATTGGATTGTGGATTCCACACAATGGCAGGGCGACTGGTGCGACGACCCGACTTTCTACCACCAGAAAATCGCATCATCTTTAAGAAAGAAAGGGATAGAAAAGAGAAAAGATAGAGAAGAAGAAAGAAACAACATCAGAATCTAAACAGCGGAACGAATAAATTATATTAATCACATAATACTTTACACAGTTTACAATCATTATCAGAGATATACAGCATAATCAACTCATACTAAATAGTTATAGACACATGTCTAGTTATACAACTCAATACAACAACTCAGAGAACACACAACGGAATACTCTATAGCTATACGCAGAAGCCTCTTGCTCCATTTGCTCCTTCAGAATTCGTCAAAGCCAACTTAAAATCCTAACCTGAATCCCTTGGCTACTCGTAAAAATTTGAGTACCCAAGAGTTTAAGAAAAACAGAATAAACTCCGAGTCAGACATGGGTCTGGTGTGAGTAAACGGTTAAAGTTGCTTAACTTTAAAAAAAACCTTTGAAAAGAAAAGGTATCACGTAAGACTTCCCACACATAAACATGGAAAAGTTTTTACCTTACGCTAACCAAAACATTTGATAGGAAATCCGATGATATTATAATAGTGTCTAAGGTTTTCAAATAAATATGAAATAGCCGTACATCTATTAAATTCCAGCTACTAGCTACAAAAGTGGGTAATACAATCAAAACCGTTGGCACTTATTGGATTTTGGATTCCATACAATGGCAGGGCTACTGGGGTACCGCCCGTCACAGTACGTGGCCTAGATCACCGTACCGAGGAGCTACCCTAACTCCCTCGCAACACAAAGCCGGACCCGTTCCTTACTGAACAGTTCCAAATAAGACAACCCCGACGGTTGTAGCTATTCAACCGTCCACACAGCCGAAATAAAAGGGACCTCCAGACAGGGGTAAATCTTACTCTCCAATGGGGGCTACCCACGAAGCTTTGCTGCACCTTCCCTGTTTTAGCCATTCTCGGTTGATGAGGCTTGAGGTTACGATTACCTTTATAGAACACATCTCTTAGAATGCTCATCGTCCACCTGACGATGTTCTGAAAGCATTCAATCCATACAAGTTCGTTCCGGGTTTGAATGAAACCGAAGGCATTATCTCGTTACACTCATTTTGGAATCACCCTCAGAGTTAACGACAATAACCCTTGCACTCTAAATCATCATCTCGAATCTATAAGATTTATTCCGTCAACTCATTACGGAATCACCCACAGAGTTATACTGACGTATAGCCCTTACACCTCGAGTCTTCAAAAAGCTCCACTTAGATTCACGACCTAACGTTATTTGGAATCGATGTGGTTTTCGGATATCCAAATATGGAAACCCGATCCCGGTCTCATCGAAATCCCAAAGCGTGTCTTTTAGGTTCAAGTTGTTTTAAAGGTTTTAAAACAATTCAATACAGTATCTATATACATACAGATAGATAACTCACATATCAGTACATGATAATCAGCATTGTCAAATAACATGTAATCCACATTATCAATGTCATAATAGATAATCTATATATCATCATCCAAATTGATAATCTATGTAATCATCACAATGCAATCAAGTATTCATATCACACAAACATACTTATCTCATTTCTAAGATCACACAGCATTCAAGACAACCAATGTCATCCAATCATTCATAAGCAATGATTAACTCAAACCACAATATAATTAATTTAAACCGAATTAAATTAACTATCTCTAATTAATTTAAAGTGAATTAAATTAATTACCTAATAACTTAATTAATTTAAAATTAATTAAATTAATTACCTTCATCCAATATCTTGCTTAAATAAACATTAGTTAAATCAATTAATTAATCATAATCAACCTTGATTAATTAACTCTTAATAAAGTAATAAATCCTTAATTATTTTCATTAATCATATCAATTAATGAACATTACTTAATTACTTTTAATTACTTTACAAATTCGTTGATTTATTATACCAAGTAATAAACCTTAAATTACTTTAACAAGTAATTTACCCATTAAAAATTACTTTCCAATCAGTAATTTTACCTAACTCAAATACCTCTGTAATTAATCAATTACTTATCTTAAGTAATTAAACTTATCAAAACTTTATTAAGTAACATACTTATCCATTTATCAAGTGACCATATTTAATTAATTAACAAATTAATTAACTTACTTGATTTCACTCATCTCATAAAACAACATTGAGTAATTCATCCCTAATTTCTCATTAACCCAAATTAATCTTCAATTATCAGATTAATTATCTTCAATTATTAATTAATAATCCTTAATTATTAATAAATCCTTTAATACAAAGTAATTAATTACTAATTACTTTTATTAATTAATTAATTAAACTTAATTAACTATTTAATCAACTTTTTAATCATTAATTGATAAACTTAATTATTAATTAATAATCTTAATTACAAATTAATTAATCCATAAATAAAATTAATTAATTTTTAATTACAATTTATTAACCTAAATAAAATAGTTAATTAATTCTTAATTAACTTTCATTATAAATTAATAATCCTTTAATTATTAATTAAGAAAACCCAATTAAAACTTAATAAAACCTTTATTAATTAATTGCTATTTTAATTAACTCTTAATTACTTAGTTAATAAGTAACTACAATTTAATTAACATTAGACATTAATTAAATCATCAACTTAATTAATAGTTAATTAAATAATTAATTATACTTAATTAATTACTTAAACCCCTTTAAATAATAATTAAATAAATGAATTAACTTAAAATTCTTTAATTAATCAACTAATTACAAATTATTAATACTTAATTAATTATTTTAAGATAAAATATTATCTTAAATAAATCTTAAAATCTTTATCTTAACTTAATTCATAAATTAAATTAAGATATAAAATAATCATTAATTACTTTCCCTCAAGTATTAATTAACAAATACTAATTTCAAATAAATTGCTAAAACTTCAATTGTTAATTAATAAATCATTTATAAATTTCCTATTTTAATTTCCAAAGTAAGTTTTGAAAAATAACATTAAAAATTTAAAACATTCATACTAATTTCTTTTATAAAAACAAATAAATTTAAAGGATGAATTTTAATTTAACTTAAACAATTTAAGGTTTAAACTTACTTATTTTAAATTTCAAATTTTGTTAAGTATTTCCATTTTGATTCAACCTACATACATGAATCTAAGGAACCAAAACACATCTTCTTTTCTTCTTATTTTTTTTTACAAATTTTATTTTCAAATTTTAAAAACTGTTTCAATTTTAAACTAAAACTGTTGACACATAACAGTTACACCCTGCAACAAAAAAACTCCTGAAACCACGCAAGAAATTCCTGAGCTATCTCCCTTACTACCCGAGACCTACTTCGAGAAAACATGGTAACTCCAACAACCCAAAACAAAACCCATCTCACTGACACAACAGCTCCAACGTGCACCAGCACCGGTGCCGGAGCCACCCCTGGCCAACGGCGAACCCACCCACACGTCACCCAAACACCCCGCAACCCTCAACGACCAGCAGAATATCCCCTCTTGCCTTGATCCAAAATCGAGCCTATCAGGTGAATCTGAACCCAACCATCATCAGGAAACTTCCCCTGAAACCACGCCTCCGATCAAGTATAGATCCTACAACTTCGGCCATCTGTTGCTGACTCGCCGCGCCTTCTTCAACCAAGATCTCATTCAACTCGATACGATAATGAAGATGCAGTGATCAATTTTCCAGTAGGCTTCCAAAACTAGGTTTAAATCAAATCTCTGTCAAAATCAAACTCCATAATGATTTGTAAATTCTTCAACTATTTTTGCCGAAATCCTCAAACATGATTCTAGCTCCAACAACAATCACGTGTCACCCAAATGCACAGAATCAACAAAATTTGCAAAATCCCAAATTGCAGAAAACCTCTAAATTCACATTCAATATTTTACTAAAAATTATTATTTTGATTTTAAAAATCATAACTTTCTCAGATGATTCAAGTTGTATATTCTAATCAATATAATTTAACATTGGATTTTATCTAATATCTTAGATTTACTGCATTATCTATGTTCCAGTAAATTTCCAAACTAAAATAAAAATACTTGAACTTGTCTTTTAAAAACTATATGATGTTTAAACCAAATCAACTTGTTTAGAATCAAAACTCCAAAGTGATTTGATAAGAGTTTGGTCTTTTGGTTCATTTTAATCTCTGTACAAAAAATAACAGAGAGTAGCAGTTTAATCTAGCATGCATACTCAACATTCATATACACAGATCAATCACCAATCATATAAATATGAATGCATCAATTATTTCAGAAGTTAAACAAACAACAGATCAGTAATCACTTAAGCCTTTAAGTTATTGTTTACTCACCTCATTTAGAAGAAATGCAGAGGTTTGAAGATGACTGGAATTAGAAATTGCAAAAGAATTTGAATCTTAAAGCTTTAAAATCAGGAATTCCCACAGCCCCTTTAGATTGCTTTTCAGATTGCATTGATCAGATTTCACTTACATGCTAATGGAAATTGATGCAGACAGTGAAATATGAAAAACTGGGTTGATAGCTTTGCAAAAATACTTGAAATATGATGCAGATATGGATTGAAATTTGCAAATCTGGGTTTTAAACTGTGATTCTTCAGGTTGCTTTTTTGAAAAACATGGAAACACTTGAGTTTTGAAGCTTTTTAAAACTGGAGCTTTGCATGCATTTGAAGTTTTGAGGCAGGTACTTAGGTTTGAAGAGTTATATGTAGATTTTGTTTTGGAAAAACATTTCAGGCATCTGAACTTGAGTTTTGAGGAAAAGTTCAAGTATGGTTTCAGATTTTGTGATAGGAAGTGGTGTTTGAGTTTGAGAAATTTCAGATTGCATTTCAGGTTTGAATTGAAGAGTTTTCAAATTTGCATGCATATTCAAGTTTCTCTTCTTAGACATGAACACAAAATGCTTAAAGGAAAAGAAAATGGAGGAAGATGGTGATTATATAAACAATTTCAGATTTTATAAATTAAAAAGAAAATTAGAAATAAATGGACACATGTCTTTTGTTTACACAAAGTTTGTAACACTTGTTATCAAAGTGTTTAAGAAATGAACATTTGTCAATATAGAGTTTGTTTTAATTTAAAAGAAAATTTAAAAGCTTTTTAAAATTATTTTTCCTAATTACTAATGTGTTTTCTAAATTTTTAAAAATGCTTTTCTTATTAAATATCAAATAAAAAATTCACCTACACATTTATAAATGTATGTTAATTTATATATGTACAATCTTTGAAAAGAATGAAACCAAATATGATTTAAATAAAAATATATACAACATTTCAAACTTATTTTAAATACTATTTTAAAAAGCCTTTGTATTCATTTTATTAAATAAACACAAATCAAATTTGTTTAGATAAACTTCTATAAAAGAAAAATAAAACAAAATCTTATTTCTAATTAAAATATTATCTATATATTTTAAAACTAAATTATATATATTATTTTATTTAAGATGTATGTATTTCTTCGAATTCAAATTTGTATTCAAATTAAAGTCAAATTTGAAAACCAAATCCAAAATCACTTTAAATAAATGAATATCAATTTTTAAATAGGCTTATTATTATTAACAAATAATATATCCTATTTTGAAATCAATTTAAAATACACAGATTTAAATACATTTTAAACATACTTATAAATTTTGAAAACAATATATCAATTTAGAATTGGTTTACACAATACAAAATAATTATTCTTAATATAAAACCAAAATTAAAATATTACTTGATTAATTATCTTTGAAAATAACAATTTATCAATTCAAATAATTTAAATTAAGAGATTATCAGCATTTTAAACTCCTGGAAATTCCGGGATATTACAATCCTCCCCCCTTAACAGAATTTCGTCCTCGAAATTTAAAACAAAGATAATCCAATTTTTTTTCCAACCAATTCAAACATACATATCAGCTATACACTATAAATCAAACAAACAATTTCATCCAAACAACCAATTCAATCAAATAATTTACACTAGTTATCCGGACACAGATCCGGATAAACTCCCTAAAATTACCTCGAGTCTCCCCAATACAGACACAGGGATACTCGCTCTACTAAACCCAAACTAGCTATACTTATAAGCTACTGAGTCCCTACTCAGTTAGATCTATACTCAATCCAAGATACCAGACCATAGACAAGTCTGATCAACATCTAAAACCTCACAAAACTATTGGTCTCAGAACCAGTGATGACCAAAACACGTACTCCCTCAGAGACACGTGAAATATTTGGAATTCCAGTCTTCCAAACTGGAAATTCAACTCTTCAAACCAAAGCACCGATCTCTACAAAAACTTAAAAGAATCCAATATATCTCGGAGATCACCAAAACTTATTGCTTCCTTTACCAGAGAATACCTTAACAACATCGAAGTCTCCAACTTCGAATTCCAAATTCTTCTGTTACTTAACCTCAAAACTTCCCGGATGATCCGGGCTGCCTATAGATCCTTCCCTATCAGCTTAACCTTCGATGATGCTTCTAAAAACTAACTGGATCACAACAACTCAACAAACTGATCCTCACAAGATCAATCCAAAATCAAACAAAACTTTACTATCAATAGAAGAAAACCACTTCTCCCATCTGGAAAAGATAGAACATAATCACTTGCCAACTTGCCTCGGATCCTGAAAAATCCAGTAGAAACTCTCTAATCCAAAATACTGCAACATCCAATTGCTTCTACTCAAGTCAACAGCCACCTAGCTTTCGCTGCACAACTCTGATCTGGAGCAGATGAAAATGTCGTCGAATGAACACAGGCACATACTAAACATCACATCTCATAAATAAGGTTCAATAGAAATTCCAAGAGATACAGAGCTGCTTCACCAAACAATCAACCTAGGAGACAACCTTCTATCCAATTAAATCACTTGTATCACTCCTGACATCAATTCGATTCAGAACTCAATCTCCAATGCGGGAAATCTCTAACTCTCCTTGAAGATATATCCAGGAAAACTCAGAGAATCCAAGAGAACACTCAAACAATCGCAAGTCACTTTTGCGATCCACCAAACCAAATCCAAGTAAAACTGTTCTCTCTTTACCAAACAGAAAAACTTAAACTTAATTAGCCAACCCATCGAAGAAACGGGTCCTTTCTGCTGCTTCTGAATTCCACTTCCAGGAAATGCTAGGCCAAAAGATCTTCCTGCTGAAACACAGAACACTCCCGAGCTGCACCGCTAACACAGATGCCAAAGACTTCTTATCCAAATTTCTTTGAGAAACTCGGTCCTCCAACTAAACACAAGCATCCTGCTGATCTCAGCTACAACACCTGAAATAGACACACTTCCTTAAACTTGCTCCGAAAGAAAACATCTTCGGAGACATCCATAGTCACTGCAATCTCATCACGCAGCTACTACTTTCTGAGGTATCAAAATACCATCACTCGCTTCTGCCCAACCGACAGATCCAAACTCTCAAAAATCCGCTCACACGAGCGCAATCAAACTTATACTTCAAAGATGGACTCCGAACCTTAACAGGTTTCCTTCAGATATCAATGAAATCCTTACACCAAACTACAAAGATTACTCGAGACGGTATTAGGTCTACAGTCTCGACAAATACACTTCCAATCTCAAACATTCAAACTCCAACCAATGGTAGTTGTGTTACCCACACTACTACCCCATCTACCTTTATAACTTATATTGGAAAACCCGAACAGGTAACCCAACAGATAGGTAGAAATATATATATATATATATATATATATATATATAGTTATATAAAAATTACAAGTACGCTCTCTCAAGAAAGACACCACTACAGAGCCTAGATATTCACTTAACCTAACGCTCTGATACCAACTGCGACGACCCGACTTTCTACCACCAGAAAATCGCATCATCTTTAAGAAAGAAAGGGATAGAAAAGAGAAAAGATAGAGAAGAAGAAAGAAACAACATCAGAATCTAAACAGCGGAACGAATAAATTATATTAATTACATAATACTTTACATAGTTTACAATCATTATCAAAGATACACAACATAATCAACTCATACTAGATAGTTATAGACACCTGTCTAGTTATACAACTCAATACAACAACACAGAGAACACACAATGGAATACTCTATAGCTATACGCAGAAGCCTCCTGCTCCATTTTCTCCTTCAGAATTCGTCAAAGCCAACTTAAAATCCTAACATGAATCCCTTGGCTACTCGTAAAAATTTGAGTACCCAAGAGTTTAAGAAAAACAGAATAAACTCCGGGTTAGACATGGGTTTGGTGTGAGTAAACGGTGAAAGTTGCTTAACTTTAAAAAAACCTTTGAAAAGAAAAGGTATCACGTAAGACTTCCCACACATAAACATGGAAAAGTTTTTACCTTACGCTAACCAAAACATTTGATAGGAAATCCGATGATATTATAATAGTGTCTAGGGTTTTCAAATAAATATGAAATAGCCGAAATTGTTACATCTATTAAATTCCAGCTACTAGCCACAAAAGTGGGTAATACAATCAAAACCGTTGGCACTTACTGGATTTTGGATTCCATACAATGGCAGGGCTACCGGGGTACCGCCCGTCACAGTACGTGGCCTAGATCACCGTACCGAGGAGCCACCCTAACCCCCTGCAACACAAAGCCGGACCCGTTCCTTACTGAACAGTTCCAAATAAGACAACCCCGATGGTTGTAGCTATTCAACCGTCCACACAGCCGAAATAAAAGGGACCTCTAGACAGGGGTAAATCTTACTCTCCAGTGGGGGCTACCCACAAAGCTTTGCTGCACCTCCCCTTTTTTAGCCATTCCCGGTTGGTGAGGCTTGAGGTAATGATTACCTTTATAGAACACATCTCTTAGAATGCTCATCGTCCACCTGACGATGTTTTGAAAGCATTCAATCCATACAAGTTCGTTCCGGGTTCGAACGAAACCGAAGGCATTATCTCGTTACACTCATTTTGGAATCACCCTCAGAGTTAACGACAATAACCCTTGCACTCTAAATCATCATCTCGAATCTATAAGATTTATTCCGTCAACTCATTATGGAATCACCCACAGAGTTATACTGACGTATAGCCCTTACACCTCGAGTCTTCACAAAGCTCCACTTAGATTCACGACCTAACGTTATTTGGAATCGATGTGGTTTTCGGATATCC
Organism: Allium cepa; assembly: GCA_030765085.1. Classification (NCBI taxonomy): domain Eukaryota; kingdom Viridiplantae; phylum Streptophyta; class Magnoliopsida; order Asparagales; family Amaryllidaceae; genus Allium; species Allium cepa. The sequence continues at coordinate 255,720,888 of CM060939.1, forward strand.
AAATATGGAAACCCGATCCCGGTCTCATCGAAATCCCAAAGCGTGTCTTTTAGGTTCAAGTTGTTTTAAAGGTTTTAAAACAATTCAATACAGTATTTATATACATACAGATAGATAACTCACATATCAGTAATTGATAATCAGCATTATCAAATAACAGGTAATCCACATTATCAATGTCATAATAGATAATCTATATATCATCATCCAAATTGATAATCTATGTAATCATCACAATGCAATCAAGTATTCATATCACACAAACATACTTATCTCATTTCTAAGATCACACAGCTTTCAAGACAACCAATGTCATCCAATCATTCATAAGCAATGATTAACTCAAACCACAATATAATTAATTTAAACTGAATTAAATTAACTATCTCTAATTAATTTAAAGTGAATTAAATTAATTACCTAATCACTTAATTAATTTAAAATTAATTAAATTAATTACCTTCATCCAATATCTTGCTTAAATAAACATTAGTTAAATCAATTAATTAATCATAATCAACCTTGATTAATTAACTCTTAATAAAGTAATAAATCCTTAATTATTTTCATTAATCATATCAATTAATGAACATTACTTAATTACTTTTAATTACTTTACAAATTCGTTGATTTATTATACCAAGTAATAAACCTTAAATTACTTTAACAAGTAATTTACCCATTAATACTTTCCAATCAGTAATTTTACCTAACTCAATTACCTCTGTAATTAATCAATTACTTATCTTAAGTAATTAACCTTATCAAAACTTTATTAAGTAACATACTTATCCATTTATCAAGTGACCATATTTAATTAATTAACAAGTTAATTAACTTACTTGATTTCACTCATCTCATAAAACAACATTGAGTAATTCATCCCTAATTACTCATTAACCCAAATTAATCTTCAATTATCAGATTAATTATCTTCAATTATTAATTAATAATCCTTAATTATTAATAAATCCTTTAATACAAAGTAATTAATTACTAATTACTTTTATTAATTAATTAATTAAACTTAATTAACTAATTAATCAACTCTTTAATCATTAATTGATAAACTTAATTATTAATTAATAATCTTAATTACAAATTAATTAATCCATAATTAAAATTAATTAATTCTTAATTACAATTTATTAACCTAAATAAAACAGTTAATTAATTCTTAATTAACTTTCATTATAAATTAATAATCCTTTAATTATTAATTAAGAAAACCCAATTAAAACTTAATAAAACCTTTATTAATTAATTACTATTTTAATTAACTCTTAATTACTTAGTTAATAAGTAATTACAATTTAATTAACATTAGACATTAATTAAATCATCAACTTAATTAATAGTTAATTAAATAATTAATTATACTAAATTAATTAATTAATTAAACCCCTTTAAATAATAATTAAATAAATGAATTAAATTAAATTAAAATTCTTTAATTAATCAACTAATTACAAATTATTAATACTTAATTAATTATTTTAAGTTAAAACATTATCTTAAATAAATATTGAAATCTTTATCTTAACTTAATTCATAAATTAAATTAAGATATAAAATAATCATTAATTACTTTCCCTCAATTATTAATTAACAAATACTAAATTCAAATAAATTGATAAAACTTCAATTGTTAATTAATAAATCATTTATAAATTTCCTATTTTAATTTCCAGAGTAAGTTTTGAAAAATAACATTTAAAATTTAAAACATTCATACAAATTTCTTTTATAAAAACAAATAAACTTAAAGGATGAATTTTAATTTAACTTAAACAATTTAAGGTTTAAACTTACTTATTTTAAATTTCAAATTTTGTTAAGTATTTCCATTTTGATTCAACCTATATACATGAATCTAAGGAAACAAAACACATCTACTTTTCTTCTTATTTTTTTTTACAAGTTTGATTTTAAAATTTTAAAAACTGTTTCAATTTTAAACTAAAACCGTTGACACATAACAGCTACACCCTGCAACAAAAAAACTCCTAAAACCACGCAAGAAATTCCCGAGCTATCTCCCTTACTACCCGAGACCTACTTCGAGAAAACATGGTAACTCCAACAACCCAAAACAAAACCCATCTCACTGACACAACAGCTCCAACGTGCACCAGCACCGGTGCCGGAGCCACCCCTGGCCAACGGCGAACCCACACACACGTCACCCAAACACCCCGCAACGCTCAAGGACCAGCAGAATATCCCCTCTTGCCTCGATCCAAAATCGAGCCTATCAGGTGAATCTGAACCCAACCATCATCAGGAAACTTCCCCTGAAACCACGCCTCCGATCAAGTATAGATCCTACAACTTCGGCCATCTGTTGCTGACTCGCCGCGCCTTCTTCAACCAAGATCTCATTCAACTCGATACGATAATGAAGATGCAGTGATCAATTTTCCAGTAGGCTTCCAAAACTAGGTTTAAATCAAATCTCTGTCAAAATCAAACTCCATAATGATTTGTAAATTCTTCAACTATTTTTGCCGAAATCCTCAAACATGATTCTAGCTCCAACAACAATCACGTGTCACCCAAATGCACAGAATCAACAAAATTTGCAAAATCCCAAATTGCAGAAAACCTCTAAATTCACATTCAATATTTTACTAAAAATTATTATTTTGATTTTAAAAATCATAAATTTCTTAGATGATTCAAGTTGTATATTCTAATCAATATAATTTAACATTGGATTTTATCTAATATCTTAGATTTACTGCATTATCTATGTTCCAGTAAATTTCCAAACTAAAATAAAAATACTTGTGTAGGATCTAGATTAACCCTAGAGGGGGGGGTGAATAGGGTTATAGCAAATTTTCTCGATTTAAACACAGAAATAAACTGCAGAAATAAATATGCTGAAAAGTAAATCACACACAAAATTTACCCAGCTTCGGCAACCCCTGCCTACTGCTGCATTCACAGATTTCTATTAGAATTAAACAGTATCACGCTTACAACAACTCTACTAGACTCGCAGACCCTTTTGCTCCCACTCACAAACACTCTACTAGACTCGCACACCCTGCTCCCGCCTATAGAGTTTCGCTCACTCGCAAACACTGCTCCCGCCTATCGAGCTTTGCAAACTCGCACTCCCTGCTCACTGAACTAATCCTAAATAGACAATCTGACACTACCTAATCCCTAGGTGGTGATTTACAAATTCTTTGACTCAAAAAGAAAAGACAACTTCAAAATTAAACCAGGAGCAAAAATTAAAATACGAACTTTGACTCTACAATTTTTGCTCAAAATAAAGAAAACCCCTTTAATAAAATTAGAAATTAAATCCCCCTTTTAATAATAAGGCCGGCCCACTTGAATTTCAAACTGTTCCCTTCTTTTGCTCGTGAATTATTTGCGGCTGATCTTCTCTTTCAAAACTAGGGCTTCGGTCCCTTTTTCTTTGCTACTGTAAAATTGCGGCTTTGTTTCTTGGGGTTTTTCTGGAGCACGCTTATGTTGATTATCTGATTTTCTTAGCTCCTCTGTTGATCGATTGTGAAATTAGGGCTTCTGGAATTCGGCTTCAATTTGGTATGTAACTTTCCTTTTTGCTTGAATGCTTGAATTCGATGGTTGCTCTGCTTGCCGATGATGAACTTGGGTTTGTGATTGATAGTTTGATTGTGAATTGAAGCTCATAACTGATGATGATACCTTCGGGTTGAATTTATATGAATTCACGACACTTGAATTCCTTCGTATCAATTTGATACTTTCCTAATTCTCAATTACCTATTGCGCACGTCTTTCCTGATTTTCTTTCTCAACGTGATCGATACGGCAGTGATTTACGTGGTCACCACGGTGTTGAATTCATTTGACTTTTTCAAATTTACACACTTGAATTTCTTACTTGGTTTTGTGCCCTGATCATCACTGCACTGTTTTGATTTCTTGAATCATATCCACGGCTTCAATGTTGTTCAAGTGTACTACCGCAGTTTGCATTTGGTCTTGATCGTGTATATTCTCGAGTTGGTTGTGCACTGTTGATTAGTTGATAATTTGAGTCTGCAATGTTATTCTTTGACTTGTCTACTGTCACTTCTTCGAGCTAAATTGTTGTTTGTGGTCAATTGCTTCGACTTGATCTTCTAGCTGGTGCCAGTTTGCTGTGACATTGTGCATTTCATTCTGTTTGATGTTGCACTTGGTTATTTTGTTCATCTGTGTATTGCTGCAATCTTCATTGAGCTTGTATGCTTCAAGTTGCCTTGACTGGTTCATACTTGTTGAACTGGTTTTGGTTGTTGCAGTATGTTACTGCATTTGGTCCGAGTCACTTGTATCCATTTTCGAGTTGCACACTTTGATTTCACCTTGTTGAGTACCTGTAGTTGCTGTTATATCACTTCCTATTGCATTTATTTGCTTGTACTTGTGTTCTGGTCATTGCTTTGTTGTGTAGCTGCTATGCATCACTGTGTATCATGTAGCTTTCATCCTTTCTTTCTCTGGCACACTTGTGTACCTGTTCAGGTTCACCGTTGCTTCAAATTGCTTCATACTGCTACTTGGTTTATTGATGTATTCATGTCAGTTTTCATGTTGTTTGTGCACTTCACTGAATTTCACTGCCATACTTATACTTGCATTGCTGTTTGGTCATTTTGTACTTCTCTTATGTACACTTGCACATGTACTTTGACACTTGCATGCATTTCTGTAGCTGGTCTTTTCTTAACTTTAGTTGAGCATCACTGTCTTGTTGAAGTTTTAACTGGACATTTGAGACTTGTACTTGATGTTGTTGAACTTGGTATTGTGTTGGTTACTGATTTGCCTAAGTTTGTTTACTTGGTGGCATGCATTTGTGATCTGCCTTTTTGCTTGACCTGTCTGGTCTCTGTTCTTTGTTCATTGGTCATTGTTGTAGTGTTCATTGCACTGATAGTCGAGCTTGCATTTGTTACAGTATTCATGTACTGATGCATTTGGAATTTGAGTTGTCTGCTCTGTTGTCACTAGACCTTGCTGTGACATTGTGACTTGTTGTTTCTTCATTGTTGTGTTGATCACTTGATTTTTTTTTTACACTGGTCTGCTATCATGAATTCGAATTGGACTTGCTTGATCATTGTTCTGTTCATCTTGGTGGCTTGAGCATTTGGTCTGTGTTGCATTGTTCCATGTGTCTTGCCTTTGACTGTTTGCAACTTGACACTGTTGTACACTTGCTCTTGTTGGCTGCGCATACGAGTTGGCGAGGCAGTGCACATGTGTATGAATGTACACGTGTGTATTGCAGCCACTTATGGTTACCTGTCCCTGTAATATCTATGTGCACGACTTTGTGATGAATTCAAGTGTGAATGATGACGAACAACCCAAATAACTGAGGCAAACCATATTTTCAAAAATTGTATTTCATTTTATATTGCAAAAATATTTCTTTTTCAATTTTACTGCGTTAGTGAATATTTTTGCAGATTTCTCAGATGCTGGATTCAAACCGGAATGCAGTTGAAGACAAAATACGAGTGTGAGTGATATGTAGTGAGGTTATCAATGTAAAAATATTTGTGATGTAATCGTGATGTAATCTGAAATGTATATGTATAGTGAGAGCATGAATTTGTACTATTCAAGATTGTAATAAATATATGTTTGAATAAAATTTCTGTTTGAATTCAAAATCTGTGTAACTTGTTCTGTTTGAATTCAAATTCAAATTCTGTATAATTTATTTTATTCAACAAATATTTATTTAATCTATGCAAAACAAAATAGTACATAACCAAATACATTTAAATGAATATATATGTTTATTATCATCAAACAAAAACATATAAGCGCATATTCAACAATCTCCCCCTTTTGATGATAACAAACATATATTTAAGATTTTGACCGTGTTAAATGTATTTGACCAATTATATACTCTAATTGCTCCCCCTATTTAAATGCTTCCTCTCTACATGATGCTCCCCCTACATATATGCATACAAATAGAAATATATTCAAATGAGCCTAGATGCATATGGAAAAATTATTTGACCTTTGCTTGATTCTATTTTACAAAATCTTAACTTTTCTCTCCCCCTTTTGTTATCAGCAAAAGAATAATAGTGTGAGAGAAAAATAGAGATAAAGTGATCGATATTAATCCAACATTAATCTCAAATTGAATATAAATATTAAACTTCAATAAGAATCAAACAAAAACCATAACTACCCTTGTTAGGCGCATATTCCAATTTTAGAAATGATGGATATGGTGTTCATATAAAATCATACAGTTGAATCAACTTGTGGTATTTATATCAGGAATTTGAATATCTACTAATCATGCATAACCGTTAGGACTTTTAAATGAGATTAGTAGTATTCGAATTTAATTTTAAAAAAAACGAAATCAAGTATCTTCTAACCACGCATGACCGTGAGGACTTTTAAATGGGATTAGAATCAACTTGTCTATTTAAACAATTTAATTTTGATATGCGTTCCATACATGCATAACCGTAAGGACTTTTAAATGAGCATGGAAGCACATAATAAAAAAAATTCAAGTAATTCACCCATGCATAACCGTGAGGACTTTTAAATGAGAGTGAATACTTTGAATATTTATTTATTTATTTAAAAAATATGACATGAAAAACAAATGATTCCTGATTATAGTACCACATATCGACAAACTATATTGAATATTTGATAAACCATGGTCGATAGAAATAATGATAGATATAGAAATGGTCATGGAATATTTACCCAACAAAAAGTTTTATAATTCTTGTTTTAATTCCTAAAGAAATTTTCCAAATATACTCTCTTGAGTAATGTATGTTAAATATCAACACTCATCACTTTTTCAATCACTATTTATCTCTTTGATAATTAGTAGGGAGTCGGATCAGTCAAAATTTGTCATTTAAAATCAAATAAAATTAACTAATCTGAAAAAAATGGTCAAACAATTATTTTCTCGAAGGGGTTATATGAGAAAAAAAATTCTGCTAAATGAAAAATTATTTCAAGAGAAAAATATGCAGATATTTTCTTTGAAAAAAAAACGATGCAGCAAATGAATGTTTCAAGAATTAATCACGTTCAACTCGTACGTTTTCTATCAACTAGATTACCAGTATGAACTGCATCTGAATTTCTTTTTCAATCCAAAATATTACTAACTGGATTTGGTAAACCAGACATGAAGTGTGTATCAAAAATTTTAAACCCAATTTTAGCAACAATTTAAATGACATTCTTTGGATTTTGAATTAAAGCCATGTTCACACTCAAACAAATATCATGGTGTTAATTTCAGAAACCATAGGATAAACAATTATATTCATGAGTAATCAACAGTCAATCAACATCTTAATTATTTCAAAAACAATTTCTTGAAGTTTCAACAATTTCTTGAAATCCTTTTTCACATGAGTTTGAAATCATGCAAATTTACAAGCAGTGATCAAAATGTCAAAATATGTCTAAGTGTAGCACGAGTAATCAAGGATCAATAAGATACCATCATTTGACTAAACAAATTAAATTCAATGATGAAAGGATGGTTGGTCTTCTTTTAAACACAAATCAAAGTAAGAACAAGTCAAAAGAAATCATATCAATTAAGAATAAGTCAGAATTAAAGACATCATCTCATTATCACAATTTTGGATGATTTAATTCAGAATATGGTGCATATTATCACAGAATTATACCTTCACCTGTTTTACCTTTACGATAATTTTACGTGATTTCCCATTGTGATTCTGTCACCTTTATACTAGGCTAAGGAACTTTGCTTTGTTGCCCGTTGTGTTTCTGGAACAGCCAAAATCTAGAGAACACCGTTGTCGTTCCTTAGCCTGCCACCACACCTACACGATGAAAGATTTTTGTGACCTATTTCTAGGTCCATGATTGTTAGTGGCAGTAACATTATGAATAAACAAACCCTTTGGAACCCAAACTTGTTTAGACTTTTCATTCTTGTTCCAATAGACATGAAATTTGTTTGTAGAATTCTTAGGAACCCAAACTTGTATAAATTTTGTGTTCTTGTTCCTATGACTACAATTTTCAGAATGATGTCCAATTATTTCACATATATCAAAGACACTTTTCCCTTTTGCATTATCCTCAGCTTGTGTTTTCCCAAAACCAAGTCCTTTTCTGTTGTTAGCAAAAATTTGATTTCCCAATAGCATGTTGAAAGATTTTTCGCCTCTTGAAAAGTTATTCAAAGATTTCTCAAGATCTTGGACTTTAGTTTTTAGTGTTGTATTTTCAGTGACAAGTGAGGTGCATCTATTTATGAAATCCTTTTTCCTAGTGTCAATGATTTCCTTAAGACTCAAGTTTTCTTTTTCAAGATTCTCAAAGCTATTCTTAAGTCTTGTCAATTCTGAATCTAAAATTTTACATTTTTTACATTCTAGGTTTTGAATATTTTCAATTTCAGTTTTTAACCTAAAATTTTCACGAGCAAGTTCTCTCCTATTAGATTTCAGATTTTCAAGTTTAGATTCAAGAGCATCAACTACTTTCGTAAGATCAAGACACATAAAAACAAGATCTCTATAGGAATACTCACCTGTCTCACTAGATTCCTCTGAGCTTGAATCTGATTTTGATTTCGCCATAAGACACAAGTTAGCCTCCTCTGCGCTGCTATCCGAAGCTTCTTCTCCTTCTTCATCATCCCAAGTTGCTGCAAATACCTTCTTCGCCTTTTTCTTTCCTTTGTTGTTTTTGAGAAGTGGACATTTTGGTTTGATATGGCCAGGCTTGTTACAGTTATAACATGTCGGTTCATTATCGGAATTGTCAGAATCTTTTGGCCTATTACGATTTGTTTTCTTCTTGCGTGGCTTGAATTTCGACCATTTTCTAAGATTATTGACAGCCATTGTAAGCTCTTCAATTGGATCTTCTCCTTCTTCATCGCTTTCTTCTTTGCTCTTTAAGGCAATCGTCTTCTTCTTTGGTTCGGAGTTGTTGCGTTCTTCCTTTGCTTTTAGCTCAAGCTCATATGTCATCAAGTTTCCAATCAACTCCTCCATGCTTAGCTTACTCAGATCTTTCGATTCTTGGATTGCCGTGACTTTTGCCTCAAAGTTCATTGGTAAGACTCGTAGTATCTTTCGCACAAGCTCTACCTCAGTGAATACCTTCCCAAGTGCTCTAGCGTTGTACACCAAAGTTGAAAAGCGTCCAAACAAGTCTTTTATGTTCTCGCCTTTGTCCATCACAAAGTTCTCGTATTCATTGCTGAATAGCGCTAGACGAGACTCCTTGACTTGAGAAGTTCCTTCGTGTGTCACCTCCAAAGTGTGCCAAATTTCCTGTGCTGTTGTACAATGAGAAATTCTATTAAATTCATTTTTATCAAGAGCACATATCAAAGCATTCATTGCTTTAGCATTTGTTGTTTTCAATCTCTTATCGTTAGCATCCCATCTATCCTTAGGTTTAGGAATCTCAGTACCACCAACGATTATAGTGGGAGGTTTATAGCCAGTTTCAATAATATCCCAAACATCATAATCAACGGAACTAAGATAAATACTCATCCTAACTTTCCAATAAGCATAATCGTTCCCGTTAAACATGGGTGGCCTAACGATAGATTGCCCCTCAGAAAAAGCATTATTTTGTAGACTCATGACTCTAGAGTTAAATAAAAATTTATATACCGGGCTCTGATACCACTTGTAGGATCTAGATTAACCCTAGAGGGGGGGTGAACAGGGTTATAGCAAATTTTCTCGATTTAAACACAGAAATAAACTGCAGAAATAAATATGCTGAAAAGTAAATCACACACAAAATTTACCCAGCTTCGGCAACCCCTGCCTACTGCTGCATTCACAGATTTCTATTAGAATTAAACAGTATCACACTTACAACAACTCTACTAGACTCGCAGACCCTTTTGCTCCCGCTCACAAACACTCTACTAGACTCGCACACCCTGCTCCCGCCTATAGAGTTTCGCTCACTCGCAAACACTGCTCCCGCCTATCGAGCTTTGCAAACTCGCACTCCCTGCTCACTGAACTAATTCTAAATAGACAATCTGACACTACCTAATCCCTAGGTGGTGATTTACAAATTCTTTGACTCAAAAAGAAAAAACAACTTCAAAATTAAACCAGGAGCAAAAATTAAAATACGAACTTTGACTCTACAATTTTTGCTCAAAATAAAGAAAACCCCTTTAATAAAATTAGAAATTAAATCCCCCTTTTAATAATAAGGCCGGCCCACTTGAATTTCAACCCGTTCCCTTCTTTTGCTCGTGAATTATTTGCGGCTGATCTTCTCTTTCAAAACTAGGGCTTCGGTCCCTTTTTCTTTGCTACTGTAAAATTGCGGCTTTGTTTCTTGGGGTTTTTCTGGAGCACGCTTATGTTGATTATCTGATTTTCTTAGCTCCTCTGTTGATCGATTGTGAAATTAGGGCTTCTGGAATTCGGCTTCAATTTGGTATGTAACTTTCCTTTTTGCTTGAATGCTTGAATTCGATGGTTGCTCTGCTTGCCGATGATGAACTTGGGTTTGTGATTGATAGTTTAATTGTGAATTGAAGCTCATAACTGATGATGATACCTTCGGGTTGAATTTATATGAATTCACGACACTTGAATTCCTTCGTATCAATTTGATACTTTCCTAATTCTCAGTTACCTGTTGCGCACGTCTTTCCTGATTTTCCTTCTCAACATGATCGATACGGCAGTGATTTACGTGGTCACCACGGTGTTGAATTCATTTGACTTTTTCAAATTTACACACTTGAATTTCTTACTTGGTTTTGTGCCCTGATCATCACTGCACTGTTTTGATTTCTTGAATCATATCCACGGCTTCAATGTTGTTCAAGTGTACTACCGCAGTTTGCATTTGGTCTTGATCGTGTATATTCTCGAGTTGGTTGTGCACTGTTGATTAGTTGATAATTTGAGTCTGCAATGTTATTCTTTGACTTGTCTACTGTCACTTCTTCGAGCTAAATTGTTGTTTGTGGTCAATTGCTTCGAGTTGATCTTCTAGCTGGTGCCAGTTTGCTGTGACATTGTGCATTTCATTCTGTTTGATGTTGCACTTGGTTATTTTGTTCATCTGTGTATTGCTGCAATCTTCATTGAGCTTGTATGCTTCAAGTTTCCTTGACTGGTTCATACTTGTTGAACTGGTTTTGGTTGTTGCAGTATGTTACTGCATTTGGTCCGAGTCACTTGTATCCATTTTCGAGTTGCACACTTTGATTTCACCTTGTTGAGTACCTGTAGTTGCTGTTATATCACTTCCTATTGCATTTATTTGCTTGTACTTGTGTTCTGGTCATTGCTTTGTTGTGTAGCTGCTATGCATCACTGTGTATCATGTAGCTTTCATCCTTTCTTTCTCTGGCACACTTGTGTACCTGTTCAGGTTCACCGTTGCTTCAAATTGCTTCATACTGCTACGTGGTTTATTGATGTATTCATGTCAGTTTTCATGTTGTTTGTGCACTTCACTGAATTTCACTGCCATACTTATACTTGCATTGCTGTTTGGTCATTTTGTACTTCTCTTATGTACACTTGCACCTGTACTTTGACACTTGCATGCATTTCTGTAGCTGGTCTTTTCTTAACTTTAGTTGAGCATCACTGTCTTGTTGAAGTTTTAACTGGACATTTGAGACTTGTACTTGATGTTGTTGAACTTGGTATTGTGTTGGTTACTGATTTGCCTAAGTTTGTTTACTTGGTGGCATGCATTTGTGATCTGCCTTGTTGCTTGACCTGTCTGGTCTCTGTTCTTTGTTCATTAGTCATTGTTGTAGTGTTCATTGCACTGATAGTCGAGCTTGCATTTGTTACAGTATTCATGTACTGATGCATTTGGAATTTGAGTTGTCTGCTCTGTTGTCACTTGACCTTGCTGTGACATTGTGACTTGTTGTTTCTTCATTGTTGTGTTGATCACTTGATTTTTTTTTTACACTGGTCTGCTATCATGAATTCGAATTGGACTTGCTTGATCATTGTTCTGATCATCTTGGTGGCTTGAGCATTTGGTCTGTGTTGCATTGTTCCATGTGTCTTGCCTTTGACTGTTTGCAACTTGACACTGTTGTACACTTGCTCTTGTTGGCTGCGCATACGAGTTGGCGAGGCAGTGCACATGTGTATGAATGTACACGTGTGTATTGCAGCCACTTATGGTTACCTGTCCCTGTAATATCTATGTGCACGACTTTGTGATGAATTCAAGTGTGAATGATGACGAACAACCCAAATAACTGAGGCAAACCATATTTTCAAAAATCGTATTTCATTTTATATTGCAAAAATATTTCTTTTTCAATTTTACTGCGTTAGTGAATATTTTTGCAGATTTCTCAGATGCTGGATTCAAACCAGAATGCAGTTGAAGACAAAATACGAGTGTGAGTGATATGTAGTGAGGTTATCAATGTAAAAATATTTGTGATGTAATCGTGATGTAATCAGAAATGTATATGTATAGTGAGAGCATGAATTTGTACTATTCAAGATTGTAATAAATATTTGTTTGAATAAAATTTCTGTTTGAATTCAAAATCTGTGTAACTTGTTCTGTTTGAATTCAAATTCAAATTCTGTATAATTTATTTTATTCGACAAATATTTATTTAATCTATGCAAAACAAAATAGTACATAACCAAATACATTTAAATGAATATATATGTTTATTATCATCAAACAAAAACATATAAGCGCATATTCAACAACTTGAACTTGTCTTTTAAAAACTATATGATGTTTAAACCAAATCAACTTGTTTAGAATCAAAACTCCAAAGTGATTTGATAAGAGTTTGGTCTTTTGGTTCATTTTAATCTCTGTACAAAAAATAACAGAGAGTAGCAGTTTAATCTAGCATGCATACTCAACATTCATATACACAGATCAATCACCAATCATATAAATATGAATGCATCAATTATTTCAGAAGTTAAACAAACAACAGATCAGTAATCACTTAAGCCTTTAAGTTATTGTTTACTCACCTTATTTAGAAGAAATGCAGAGGTTTGAAGATGACTGGAATTAGAAATTGCAAAAGAATTTGAATCTTGAAGCTTTAAAATCAGGAATTCCCACAGCCCCTTTAGATTGCTTTTCAGATTGCATTGACCAGATTTCACTTGCATGCTAATGGAAATTGATGCAGACAGTGAAATATGAAAAACTGGGTTGATAGCTTTGCAAAAATACTTGAAATATGATGCAGATATGGATTGAAATTTGCAAATCTGGGTTTTAAACTGTGATTCTTCAGGTTGCTTTTTTGAAAAACATGGAAACACTTGAGTTTTGAAGCTTTTTAAAACTGGAGCTTTGCATGCATTTGAAGTTTTGAGGCAGGTACTTAGGTTTGAAGAGTTATATGTAGATTTTGTTTTGGAAAAACATTTCAGGCATCTGAACTTGAGTTTTGAGGAAAAGTTCAAGTATGGTTTCAGATTTTGTGATAGGAAGTGGTGTTTGAGTTTGAGAAATTTCAGATTGCATTTCAGGTTTGAATTGAAGAGTTTTCAAATTTGCATGCATATTCAAGTTTCTCTTCTTAGACATGAACACAAAATGCTTAAAGGAAAAGAAAATGGAGGAAGATGGTGATTATATAAACAATTTCAGATTTTATAAATTAAAAAGAAAATTAGAAATAAATGGACACATGTCTTTTGTTTACACAAAGTTTGTAACACTTGTTATCAAAGTGTTTAAGAAATGAACATTTGTCAATATAGAGTTTGTTTTAATTTAAAAGAAAATTTAAAAGCTTTTTAAAATTATTTTTCCTAATTACTAATGTGTTTTCTAAATTTTTAAAAACGCTTTTCTTATTAAATATCAAATAACCAATTCACCTACACATTTATAAATGTATGTTAATTTATATAAGTACAATCTTTGAAAAGAATGAAACCAAATATGATTTAAATAAAAATATATACAACATTTCAAACTTATTTTAAATACTATTTTAAAAAGCCTTTGTATTCATTTTATTAAATAAACACAAATAAAATTTGTTTAGATAAACTTCTATAAAAGAAAAATAAAACAAAATCTTATTTCTAATTAAAATATTATCTATATATTTTAAAACTAAATTATATATATTATTTTATTTAAGATGTATGTATTTCTTTGAATTCAAATTTGTGTTCAAATTAAAGTCAAATTTGAAAACTAAATCCAAAATCACTTTAAATAAATGAATATCAATTTTTAAATAAGCTTATTATTATTAACAAATAATATATCCTATTTTGAAATCAATTTAAAATACACAGATTTAAATACATTTTAAACATACTTATAAATTTTGAAAACAACATATCAATTTAGAATTGGTTTACACAATACAAAATAATTATTCTTAATATAAAACCAAAATTAAAATATTACTTGATTAATTATATTTGAAAATAACAATTTATCAATTCAAATAATTTAAATTAAGAGATTATCAGCATTTTAAATTCCTGGAAATTCCGGGATATTACAACTGGGGTACCGCCCGTCACAGTACGTGGCCTAGATCACCGTACCGAGGAGTACACCCGCTCCCCTGCAACACAAGGCCGGAACCATTCCTTACTGAACAGTTCCAAACAAGACAACCCCGGCAGTTGTTGCAATCAACCGCCCACACAACCGAATATAAAGGGACTTCTAGACAGGGATCAATCTCGCTCTCCAGTGGGAGCTACCCACGAAGCCTTGCTGCACCTCCCCTGTTTTAACCATTCCCGGTTGATGAGGCTTGAGGTTATGTTTACCTTTAGAGAACACATCTCTTAGAATGCTCATCGTCCACCTGACGACGTTCTGAAAGCATTCAATCCATACAAGTTTGTTCCGGGTTCGAACGAAACCGAAAGCATTATCTCGTTACACTCATTTTGGAATCACCCTCAGAGTTAACGATGATAACCCTTGCACTTCTGAATCTTCATCTCGTACTTATAAGAACTAGTTTCGTCAAACTCATCACGGAATCACCCCCAGAGTTATACTGACGTATGGTCCTTACACCTCGAGTCTTCACTCTTCACATAAGATTCACGACCTATCGTTAATTTGGATCGATGTGGTTTTTGGATATCCAAATATGGAAACCCGGTCCCGGTCTCGTCGCAATCCAAAGCGTATCTTTTAGGTCCAAGTTGTTTTAAAGTTTTAAAATAATTTAATTCAATATTATCTATATACACACAGATAGACAATTCACAACATCATAATAGATAATCAATATTATCATCACATCAGATAATCTATATTATCAACTCAAACAGATAATTCATATTATCAACTCAATGCAACCATAGCATCCAAATCACACAACATCATTTATCTCATAACCGAGATTTCAACCATTCAGGGTAATAAATATCAATCATCATTCATAAGAAATGACTTATTAAATCACCATTCTATAATTAATTTAAAATGAATTAAATTAATTACATCTTCCCTAAATTAATTTAAATGAATTAAATTAATTAATCATCCACATAAATCTTGCTTACATTCCTTAATTAATTATAAATCAGTTAATTAATTACTCTCAACAAATTATCCTAATTAATCATCTTGATTAATTATACTTAATTACATTCAAGTAATTACCCTTCAATTAATTTCACAAATTAATTAATCCAAACCAAATTCAGTAATTAACCTGTAATTACTTTATTAATTAATTATAATTAATTACATTAATCCTTAATTAATTACATTAATTAATTCCTTCATTGATTAATTGTTCTTATTAATCAATCCTTAATTTATATCATTAATTATTTAAATTAGTGATCCCAAATTATTTTATTTATAATTACCCTATTTAAATTAATTATCAATTATCCATATTGATTTATCACATTAAGTAATTAATTACATTAAATTAATTACATCTATTTATTTCCTTCAAATAACTCAATTATCAAAACCTAAATTAATTACTCCAGTAATTAATTATTAATTCTTCCTTAAGTAATTATTCAATCATACATATTAATTACACAAAGTAATTGATTTCCAAAACTCCTTCATTATTCAAGTATTCTTTAATTAAAATTACATCAAGTAATTTATCTTCTTAATTACTTTACTAAGTAATTATTCATTTTTAATTACATTGGTAATTACTTCTCAAATCAACCAGTGATTAAACTAAATTAATTAAACTTAATTAATTAACTTAATTAATAAAAAAATAACTTAATTAATTACAGTCAATAATTAATTTTCTTAATTACTTTCATTAAGTAATTACACTTAAATAATTCTCAAATGATTATCTTTAAATTAATTAATAAAGTTAATAATTAAAATTAACTACATTAATTAATTATAAAATAATACTAAGCTAATGACCTTCATTAACCAATAACAAATCTTTAATTACTTTTCCAAAGTAATTAATTGAATTAATCAATATTAATTCTTAATTTATTTAAAGAAACTCATTAATTTATTAAATTCATCAAGTGATAATTAAAAACTTAATTAATTATTAATTACTTGATTAATTAATTCAATTCATTAATTAAATTAATCAAATCTTATTTAATTAATTTCTAAATCACACTTTAATCAAGTTTAATTAACTTACTTAATCTTTTTATTAATTAAATAAACCCTTAATTATTTAATTAATTAACCTAATTATTAATTAATTAAATTAATTAAAATCTTAATTACCTTGATCAAATATATAAATTATTAAGTTCAAAACAATGAAAATCATTAATCTCATTAATGAATTAATTATCATTATCAAAGTAATTTAAAAACAAATTGCTTTTAAATTTTCCTAAATTCCATTTTAAATTAAAATTAAAATGAAATCAAATTTAAACAAGATTCAATTATTTAACACCTTTTTTATATTAAAGAATTACTTAAGGTATTTTATACATAGTTTAACCCATAATCAATTTAAATAAATTTAAATATACTTTAAATATATTCAAGTGATTTTGAAACATTTAAATTCAAAATCTTATTTCATTTCAAACTAGAATTCAAATCATGCTTCAGATTCAGATTCAAAAAATTAAATTTAAAATCCTATTTTAAATTTCATTTCAGATTTACAAAACATATGTTATAAAATACTTAAAATATTCAAGCTTAATTATAACATTAGAATTTATAAACTTATTCCTTTTGGAAAACTTTCAGATTTCAAATTTCAAATTTGAATTCATGATTTCAAATCCAGATTTTGACTTAAATTTAAATTCTTGTTTAAAATCTTATTTCCAAATTTTAACTATCTCATTAAAAATACTATAAACAAGTTCAGTTGTTAAACTTTCCATTTTATAAAATTTATTTATTTTGAAAACAAGAATTCAAATTCATTTTGAAATCATAATTTAAACTTGGTTTGAACCTTTCTTTAAGTCTTGCTTTGCTTCCTTTTTATGTTAAATTTAGTTTAAAATTTAAAACCTGTACACTGTCAGGTTTCAATTTTCTAAATATTTTATTTCTGCAAATTTTCTATTTGAAATCTGGAATTTCAAATCTATTTGAATTCATAATTTAAACTTGTTTTAAGTTTAGGTTTAAACTTGCCTTACTTATTTTTAAATTTAGTTTTAAAAATTTAAAACCTGAAACAGTTCAGGTTACAGAAACCAAAACACTGCAACTAAAGCTACCCGAGCTCAACACCATCTTACTTCGAGTCACCTTTGCTCCAACTTCGAGTAAGAACTGAAATTACCCGAGCGCCCCCTCCTCACCATATTCCAGAAACCAACCCCCAACCCCCTCTTGAATCCAACTTAAACACCTAAGCATCAAAATGCTTCCATTTTTCCCAAATTCAAACAGAGCAGCTCCCCTTTTTAAAACCTGGAACACAGTACATAAGAACCCCACAACCCTGTCAACGATGAATTCACCTTCCTTCGACCATCAATGAAGTTGAAACTCCAGCCACTTCTTTGTCAGGGACCCATCTACCATTCCACAAAACAACTCAATACTCAAACAACTAATAAGTCAAGAAGATCAAATTTCTTAGTTTGTTAAAAACTTAGGTTTTACAGAACAAATTTCCCATTCCTCTGCTAATTCAAAGATCAATTTACAAATTTGATAATTTTTATGATGAGCCTGATCATATTACTATATACAGAAGAAATATCAAAACCTCAGAATTCCATAATCATCAGAAACACTCTAAAACCCCAATTTTACTCAACACCCATATGCACAGTCAAAACCCATTTCTAATTTATGATTTTACATTTAAAAATTATGAATTAATCTAAGGTTTGATTTGTATATCTGAATTGCACAATCATCAGTGTTTGAATTTTAACAGTAACATGATTTTTTTAGCACTAAACTTGATTTACTGAGAAGATTACAGTTTCTATTTACATAAATCAAATTTTTATAATTTAGTTCATAGCTTAAACAAACAATATTTCCTAAATCCTAAGTTTAAATATTAATGTCAAGAAGAATGATTTAAGTTGACACCAAGCTTGAATCTTTAGAACAGAAATGTTCTACAGGTAATCTAAATTTTTCAGATATCTCACATCACAAATAC
Organism: Allium cepa; assembly: GCA_030765085.1. Lineage (NCBI taxonomy): Eukaryota > Viridiplantae > Streptophyta > Magnoliopsida > Asparagales > Amaryllidaceae > Allium > Allium cepa. The sequence continues at coordinate 255,739,498 of CM060939.1, forward strand.
ATAAGACTTTTACCCAATATACCAATACAAATTATATTAAAACATGATTCAATAATCAGATTTACCTTAGAATTTTTTAAAATAAAAGTTACTCACCTTTAAATTTGAAGAGCAGAGCAGTTCTGAAAATTGAAGGAGCTTTTATTTCTTGTTAAAACTTCATGCAAGCAGGTTTGATCCTTTAAAATTTGAAAGAGATGCAGACTTGAGATTGCTTGCATTTGAACTCTGACCAAAACCATATGCATGCTAGTGATATTCCAAAGATGTAAATGCAGTGGGTTTTCAGGTTGTAAAAGTGTAGTTTGCATGCAGTTCATTTTTTTTTAATTTGCCAAGTTGATGATCTATTCCAGAGAAATGCAGTTGAAATTTTTGAGGAGTGATTTAGATATGCAAACTTGATTTTTAGAGATGACATGCAGGAATTTATTTTTGCAGGTTAATTCTTCTTTGAGGAATTCAGATTTGAAATGCAATGTTTTCTTTTATTTTTGAAAAGAGGATGAATGAAAAAAATAAAAATGGTTAAGAGCTGAAAATACTTTAATTAAAATAAAGAAAAGATTAAAATCAAATGACACTTGTCATGTTTTCTTTATTTTAAATAGACACATGTAGCTTATATTGCTAATTAGATTACACTTGTTTTAAATTAAATTTAGTTATATTTTTAAATGTTTAAAAAGAGTTTTCTTGAATTTATTTTATGTTTATGTAAATATATATGAATTTCCTATTAAAAGTATATGTAAATAAAACAATTTATAAATTAAAACTTATACAAATGTTTTAAAGAATCAATAAATTTGAATTTCAAAAACAATTTCAATTCAAATTAAAATTTTGAATTCCAAATTTAAACCAATTTATTCAATTTAAAAATGAAGACTCTATTTCCTTATTTTAATTCCTTTTATATTTATGAAAAATAGTACATTTATTAATATGACTTAAAATAATAATTTAACAAATTTTATATGATTTATAAAGAAATTATAAATCACTTTTATGTTTAAATGAATTTAAATCATATGCTATTTGTATTTTAAACTTATATAAAATATTCTCAAATCATATTACTCAAATAATATCTAAAATGAAATAAAAATCAACTTTTATTTAAATTTAAAACAAAAATTAAGCTAAGACAAATTTTAAACAATTTCATTTATTTTAAATATTATCTAACCATATAATTACTAGTTAAAATAGATTTTAAAAAGCTTAATATTAATTTAAAACATAATTTCCTAATCACTAGATATTTTATTAGAATTTAAAAACAAAACTTCATTTATTTATTTTTCATGTAAGTTAAATTCCAAACAAAGATAAACTATAATATATATACAAATATATATATATACATTATAATTTAAACATTTATTTTAGCTTTTCAAAAGACAAATCACAAATTAAATATTTATTAAATCTGATTATTAAACCAAAACATATTTTATTAATCAATATTGTCAATATCAATTTAATTTTATATAAAGATTATTAAATTGATATTGTCAAAAATTCCGGGATATCACATTCCTTCCCCCTTAAAAGAATTTCGTCCCCGAAATTTAAAACAAAGGTAATTTAATAACCTATTTAAGATTTTAAAATTTCAAAACACATGCATATATCAAACATATGCTAACAACCATAGCAATCAATTCATCCAATCAAACAAAATTAACTATCCAGACAAAATTCCGGATAGAGTTTCCTCGAGTTTCCCAAGTAAACATCGGGTTACTCGCTCTATAAAACCCAAACAATCAACACTACTAAGTTATCGAACTCCCACTCATCTATATCTATAACTGAACAAGTCATCAGACTACAGATGAGTCTGACTCAACAACCAAATCTCTCAGAACAACTGATTCCACAATCAGAGATAGATCATACACGTACTCCCTTAGAGATACGTGAAACACATCGAATTCCAGTTGTCTAAACTGGTAATTCAATCCAGAAAATTAAACACTTATCCAAAACATAACATAGAAGAAATCCAAAATATCTCGGAGCTAGCTTACCCAATCTTACCAGAATTTATAGCTCCTAAAAACTGCTTATCCAAAATCAGATCCCCGACTTCAAATTCACAAAACCCTTCGGACTATCTCGGGCTGCCTACTTCCTACCTGATCAGCTCAACCCTTGCTGATGTCACAAGAAACAAACTAGACCAAATCCAATCCACTAGAATGATCCTCCCCGATCAACCAAGATCAAGAACAAACTCCACTCACAATCATCAGAAGGAAAAAACTTCTCTTATCCGGAAAAGAAAAGCAGATGCACTCCCAAACTGCTTCCGCTGCACAACTCTGATCTGGAGTAGAAAAGAATGCTGAAAAAGAACACAAGCACAACCGGACAACAAAACCAAGAAGATCTCAGATAACCCAGAGAAAATTCAGAAGTTCCTCAAAACTTGAGTCGCTTCAACAAACTCCATCTTAAGGAACCAACCTTCAATTTATTGAACCACCAGTACCATTGAGTCTCTAGATGAAGACAAACTCTGACTTCCAGGAAACATCCACAAAAATCTCCAACAACCCAAGAGAACACTCAACTATCACAAGTCACTTTTGCGATCAAACCAAATTAAAATCCAAAGAAAACTGTTCTCTCCTTACCAATTAAAACAGCTTATGCTGGTCTTACCAATCCATTGAAGAAATGGATTCTACTCCTTTGCTTCTGAACTCCATCTCCAGAAAATTGCTAGGCCAGAAAATTCTGCCGACACACAGAACACTCTTAGCTGCACTGCTGACACCAATACCAAAGAATTTCCAATTCAAAGCTCTTCGAGAAACCCAGACTTCAAACCACACAAAAACACCCTGCTGAACTCAGCCACAACACCGAAGCAGACTCACATTCTTAAACTTGTTCCAAAGAAATTATCTTCGAAAACATCCATAGTCACTGCATCTCATCACGCAGCTACTACTTCCTGAGGTATCAAGATATCATCATTCACTTCTGCTCAGCCAACAGATCCAAACTCTACTCATCCAACTTCAAAGATAAACTCCGAACCTTAACAGGTTACCTTCAGAGATTAATGAAGTCCTTGCACCACTTCAAAACTCACTCAAGACGGTATTAGGTCTACAGTCTCGACAGATACACTTCCAACCTCAAACATACAAACTTCAACCAATCGGAAGTTGTGTTACACACACCACTACCTCAATCTACCTTTATAACCTATATTGGAAAACCTGAACAGGTAACCCAACAAATAGGTAGAAATAAATAAATAAATAAATATAAATATATTTAAAAATTACAAATACGCTCTCTCAAGAAAGAAAACACTCCAAAGCCTAAATATATATAAAATAATTAACGTTAATTTGGTTTTTTCCTATAGTGGACATTTCCTCGAAGATTTTTACAACCTACGATTAACAATTTTTACGATAGTACATTGATATCTACAACTTCTAGGGAAAAGTTGTAAAAACAATGCTTTTACAACATTTTTGTAAAAAACACATTATCATAAGAAAATTTTCTCAATTTTAGAAAAAAAATTCAAAATTTTATTGCAATGGGCCGAAAGGTATTGTAATAGGACTATATTACGACGGACTCTAGTAGATCTATATTACAAAGGGCTAAAAACTGTTGTAATGTATCAATATTACAACGAGCCAAAACTGTTGTAAAGAGCCGAGAATGGAATCTACTACAAAGGCCAGGAACCGTTGTAATAGATCTATATTACAAGGGGATAGAACCGTTGTTATAGAGCTAAGAATTGGAATCTATTACAACGGACTGAAAATCATTGTAATAGGATCATACTACAATGAGTGGGAAGACAAGGTTGTAATATGTATACTTGAAAATGAAAAATTGCACGTATTACAACTGGCTTAAAAAACCATTGTAAAATTTGTCTATTACAACGGTTTTTTTGGCCCGTTGTAAAATATGCATTGTAAAAGGATAGTTTTGTTGTAATGTGTAGTATATTGTAAATAGCTCTGTGATCTGTTTTATATAATTTATTCGAAAATGATCTATTTTCTACAAGGTCCGCGATGCTAGTTCCTCTTTTAGAAGTTGGTCAGGATGTCGTAGATGGCGAGTTGTTACAATACTGAGATGAACCTCTTGGTACCGAGTGGTTGCAATTGATGATTGGGCCGGTTAATACTCTCCAACATCTTTGGGCTTGGATCTGCATCTTGCACATTATGGGTATCCTATCTTACTACCGAATCGGCCTATAAATATAGACCCTGTGGAAACTAGGAATGGACTTTGGCACTTCTCCTTCTTCATCTTCGATCTCTCTTCACAATAGTTACCAAGGCAGGCATTGTTAGAAGTTTAGGCTTAAGAACATGGCAATTCCTTATATTTGTGATTTCAAACTTCTCTTAAGTCTCTTATAAATAAATCTAAAGTAGACGTAGGCTAAAGATTGCTGAATTGCTATAACAATCTTTGTGTTCTTAATGCTTTACAATTATTTCATACTAGATATGGATATTTACAAGTTTTTGGGTGCTATGCTACTTTTGTCGTCAATATTTTGGTACTTTCACTGAGAATTAAACTTAGAATCTGAAGTTTAAAGAAGATGAAGAGACCTAGCACCAGATCTAGTATTGGAGGAAGTCAACCAGAGCATGAGGGCATCCAGGAGATGTCCTCAAATACTTATCATTCTATTTACATGACCAGAGAGGATATAAAGAGAATGATGAAAGAGATGCAAGATGGAATAGTGACTTGGCAATAGGAAACGTTGGAGGGATTTTTTTCAAAGGATTGGACGGCAAAGAAAAACTAGAGCTGTTGGGATTTGGAACCGAGGACCAAGAGATAATGTAGGAGCACCTGGAGGTAAAGTAGAGTAAACTGGAACAATGCCCCAATGACTAGAACTAGTCGATGCCAACCTCAATCCTCTTGGTACCGAGAGGAATTTACTCAGGGGTAATGTCGGTTCAAGCTAGGATAAGCTGGGATGCCGAGAATGGATGGTATTGGAGGCAGAAATGAAAGTCAAAATACAAATACACAATGACCGGAGGAGTACGTGCCACACCTTCCCCTCTGGAAAAAGGGCAAAATGAAGCTGGAGGTGTAGATCAAAACGCATGCGTCTAGCCAGAGGAGCATGTGCTAGAGTTCTCCTACAGGAGCAGGGTGCATAATGATGCTATGGATCAAAGACCTCTATTGGACAGTAATAACCGAATAGCTGAGTTGGCCAGAATGATAGTAAGGGGTGGACTATCAGAACAAAGTTTGGTAGATGTAAAGGCATTCATTTACCTTTAACGTCCGTTATGCGAGGAATTCTCTTGATTTCAAGCTTCCCATATTGGAAATCTACGATGGCCAGATAGACCTAACAGTTTACCTAATGAGATACATCCGACATATGGAGGTGTTGGGTGCTTTTGAGGAGGTAATTGGGTGGTGCTTCCCATTATATCTAACAGATTTAGCAACGATGTGGTTCAGACAGCTAGAGAATGAGTCTATAAGCACGTGGACCATGTTAGTGAATATGTTAATGAGACAGTTCAGGTTTCACATTTCACAACCAAGAATGTGATGATGCTATCAAGCATGAAGAAAAGGATCGGAGAGACCCTGAGAAGTTACTTGAGTAGGTTTAACATGGATGCCGCTGCAGTTAATAAGCCAGATCCATCGGTGATTCTAATGGTGGTAGTTTCAGGAGTTGCGCATAAGATTGACTTTAAAGTTTCTTTAGAGAGGGATCCACCAATGGATCTTACAGAGTTCTATCACAAGGCAGAGAGATATTTGCGTCAGGATGATGCTATGAGAATGTTGAATAAATGCTGTGGATGACGGAGGACCGTCCGGAGCAGAATATAGTAAAGACAAAGGGAAATGAAAAGCCGATTACGACTTCGATGGACCGGAATAAAAAAAAGAGGGAATCAATAATTTAATCGAAAACCCGAAGAGGATATACCTAGAAACTATGGGGCATATCCCCTACCAGAGGCTGGCTAAGAGGGAACCAATGGATCATGGTAGACAGTCTGGAATATTTTGCATGTTCCATGAGCTAGATGGACATAAATGAAAAAGTGCAGACACTTTTGTGATTTGATAGAAGAATTGGTTCGGAGTAACCAGTTACAATAGTATGTAAGGAATCGAATTGTGATAGTGCAGCCAGAGCAGCCACCATCTATAGTGAATGCATCAAGACACGTAGGGACCTGGGTCGAGACTGGTAATCCCATGATCAGGATTGACAAGGTCGGGTTTGTTTCTCACGCTTTACTTTCCATTTTGAATAGTGAAAACGGTAATAACCTCAGACTGCTTACACATATACGAGACCTCGATTGGTCTCTATGCACGCTCTGATTCGGATGTCTGGGATGAATATTTAGGATGTTTGCTACTTGCTTTGATTTGAATATTTGATTATTGAAAACCACTTGAACGTGATGACTGATATTGATCATGGTAGACCCATCCAAAGAGACGAGGCAATGACCACAAAAAGTAAGTCCCTTTAACACAGAGTGATCGGTTGGACTTGCTTGGACATTGGCCCCCTTCATCAGAAAGCGAGCAGATTGGACTTAGCAAGGATTGCAGGGATAAAAGTAAGTCCCTCACCAGAGAGTGAGCGGATGGACTTGCTTGAATGTTGAGTCCCCTTGCCAGAGAGCAAGCAGATTGGACTCAGGATGTATCCGAAGAGATTGAACCCTAGATTGGACGCTAAACGATCTGAAGAGGTCGAGTCCTAGATTGGATGGCAAGCGATCCGGAGAGATCGAATTCTAGATTGGGTGTTATATAATTCGATGAGGTTGGACCATAAAATGGATGTCAACTTGACCTTAAGATTTGAACGCCTTGTAATCGGACTAAAATAGATAAATCCTAGATGAATACGGAACAATTTCAATATACGATATGATAACTATGGATGAAAGTAGACTGATTATAATTTATAACTAACGCTTAAGCAAGGACTGGAGTCTTAAGCTATGACGGTCTGGAATGACCATGGATTTGCAGGAGAATCCAAAGGAATTGGATGATTCACCAGACCTTGAATTGATGGATAGTTGGAATGCTTGACTACCAGAAGTCGACTACTACTGAAACTTGTTCTTGAGCAAAGCACACCTTACATTCATAAGGCATACTTTAAGAGGCAACTGTTAACCCTTTTTTTTGACCAAACGAATTTTCAACTAGAACTAGAACATCAAGATAAAGACAAAATGATTCACGGACTTGGAAACATGTTTGGAAAGCAAGAAGATCATACTCAATAAGTTTAAAAGGAGCAAAGTGGACCACTTAGTACTAGGGAAAGGACTTGGTACTGAGAGGGTTTTACTCCACTTTGGACCTCCTAAGCCATTTATACTTGAAACACTATGTCAAGTGATTGCCATAAAGTGCTCTTCTCAAAGAATAGATGAGCAACTCGAAGTATTCTCTAGAGAAAAGCAAAGAAAGTAGGAAAAGACAAGCAATATCGAAGAATTTATCAGAAATAACTCAGTCTTCAAGGAAAAGTGTATGGAACATAGTGGAACATAGATAGGAAGTAGAATCGAAGAAGATGATGGAATCTTCTACCAATAAAAATATCTCGGTACTAAGAGGAACCTCTCGATACCAAATGGTTTTAATAGATGATTGGGCAGGCTACTGCTCTCCTCCGCCTTTGGATTTGGATTTGGACCATGCACTTTGCAAGCCTCTGATTCTACTGGCGAATTCCCCTATAAATACGGACCCTATGGCAACTAGGAATGGACTTTTGTCACTTCTCCTTTTTTGTCCTCTATCTATCTTCGAAATAATCACCAAGGCAAACATTATTGGCAATTCTAGGTTTAAGAACCTATTAATTCCATGTACTTGTGTTTTCAATCTCTCTCTCAAATTTCTAATAAATAAAATATAAAGTAGATGCAGGCCAGAGATTGCTGAAGAAACTATAAAAATCTTGGTGTTTTTACTGCTTTACATTTATATTTTCTAGGTCTTGATATTTCCACAGGTTTTTGGGAATTGTGCCACTTTTGGCCTCAACAAAGGCTATATATATACACTAATTACATAATTTCAAATTTAATGTATTTACACAAATTCTATTGAATAAAATTTGCTAACTCATCTAATATATTACTAAGATTTGGCGGTTTCAACGTATATTCTATATTCATATTAACAAGTTTGAGGACGAGTTTGAGGGCTGCAAAAATAGGGTCCGTATATTCTTACTTGGTAATTTTGAGGACGAAATTCTTTTAAGGGGGGAAGTTTGTAACGAACCAAATATTTTGTTAATTAAAATTCGTATATTTAATTGATTTTAAATATTAATAAGTGAAATTTATAAGTCGAATAAATTTTATTTCGAATATTTGGATTTAATTGGATAATTAAATCGATAATTTAATAGTTGAAATTACAGAAATAATTGGAAATTGGGTCTAATATGATTGAAAATGATTTGTAAAATTTTATTATATCATATTGGAGTTAGAACGATATTTTAGAACTTTTAAAATTGAACTAAAAGTTAATTTGTGAAAATTGAATATTTTAATATTTAATTGACGAGTTAAAATAGTCATTTTTAAAACAGTCTTGGATTTCGACGAAACCAGTTTCATCGGATCCGTAGTGTAATATTATTGCATGGTTTTAAATTTCGTGTCAATCGGATTTATCGGTTGTCCGGGGCAAGCCAAAACGCGTAGAAATTAGTTTAAATCGATTTAATTTAAAATCGATCGTTCATTTCCGTAACTAGCACGGATGATCAAATTAGCCTTCGAAACACGTTCCATTGTGTCCGGAATATGGGGTAAACCTTAGAAACGCCAACCGGCACGCTTTGTTTGAAGTTCGGAAAATTTCGGATGAATAGTAATTCGCCAATTTTCTATTAAAGGCCACCATTTCTCAATTTTTATACCAAAACCCTAATTCTTGCTTCAACCGCCACTATCCATTATTAATGGCTGAAATTTAATCATCTTCTTCCCTAGAAAACTCTTGATCCGTGAAGAATTAGCAGAAACTCTCAACTAGAAACTCGTAGAGCACGTCGCGAACTAGCTGTCCAACGGCTATGATCGCGTTTCGTGTAGCGTGGAGGGAGGAAACGAAGCAGGAACGTCGACCATTCGTTCTCGACGTGCGTGCTGCAGGGAGGGCTGAGCTCCACCCTACTCTGGCCGATGGTGTGTTGTGTGGTGAGCTTCGAGGTGGCGCTAATTGATCGAAGCAGAAGGCGTCGAAGGTGGTCGCGTTTTTGAAGAAGGTGGGCGGCGTGATGGGTTAGGTTGCGTTCGAAAACTGTAAGGAGAAAGAAGGGTGGGGTGGACGGCTTGGATCTGCAGGGTTAAAGATGGACGGCCATGATTTGTTAGGTTGAAATTATAAAAGAAAATTTGTAATTTATTTATATTATAATTCGTACAAATTTTAAAATAGTGTAACTTCTTCATACGAGGTCGAAAAATTACGAAACGAATTGCATTGGTTTCGTTTTGTCGAGCACTATGCAATGGAGCTGGATTGGAGTCGTTTGGAGCTAGTGAAAATTTCAGGTAAAATTAAAGGCGTGTTTAATTTTATTCGAAATAAAACGCTGAAACTGAATTGAAAGCAAGGTGAGAACTTCTCACTCAATCGAATCTGTTTCGATTTAAATTTTAAATAGTTAGATTTAAAATTGTTGATTGTATGCCTGAATGATAAATTACTATCTGTTATTGATTGAAATAGACATTATACGCCGTCTATTAAGCGGAGGTTATTTATTAAAAACATATACCGCCATAATTCAAACTTGTATGGAATTGGTATTATATATGTACTTAGAGTTGTTTTTCCCGCATTATATAGCGGATGAGACCCTATTGCGCCGTATAATAGCGGATAATATTTTATAAATCCTATATGCTGCGATATTCCGTATTGGAATGGAATTGGTATTGTGCTAACATATGTGGATGTAGGGAAACAGGTTGGAGGGATCCAACTGGATTCCTCAACTATATTGATTTATTTACAGATATTGTGATATTTGTTGATTATCATATACTGATATATGATGTCTTTGTTGTCGTGATTGACTATTTGGTGTGTTGCATCATCGGATCCATTTTTGAAGTATTAAAATAATGATTTTGATTTTAAAAAGAATTTTAAAGTGAATTTTGAAAATATACGTTTTATTAAATTTTGAATTGTTAAAATAAATAAACATTATAATTTTATTGTTATAAAAGTTATATTTTTGGAAAATAGTACTTAAGTATGATTTTGGAGTTATGTAAGTTTTAAATAACGTTTTGTAAATTATTAAAAGGATTGGTTTATTTAAATTGAGATTTTTTTATAAAGATAAATGGTTTATAGATGAGATTTATAGAATATATATTTTGTAAATCGAAATAATGGAATTCTAAAAGGAGTTCTGTTAATGTTGAAAATAAGGTTATAAATGAAATCTTATAAGTAATAAGATTTATAATTTGTGAAGTTTTAAAAGAAAGATTTTGTAAATAAATGAATTATAAGTTCTTAACTTATAATATGGACTTCTGGTATATAATTGAGTTATATAAATTGAATTGGAAAATAAAGGAGATTTATAAATCGAAGTTTTATTAATAGAAATGGGATTTATAAACATTGTTTGTAAATTAGAAATCAATTGAATTTGATAAATCAAACATAAAAGTTATTAAAGGAGATATATTCTTGATTTTTGACAGTGAATTATCCTTAAAGTTAAATGTTGTAATAATAAGAGTTTGGTTGGGAATTTTATCCACGATTTTGGGCGGTGAATAATCTTTTAACAAATGTGTAGAAACATTAAATTGGGTTAATAAAGTATATTCACGATTTTTGGACCGTGAATATATTATGAAATAAAATGGATATGTTTTGGGGAAGTGATGTTTTAAAATGCATTAAGTATCGAACACATAGATTTCAACATTTATTGTTGAAATAGACGTTTTCGAGAAATAAGGAAATGGTGGACTATAACACTGTTGTTATAGTAAATGATTTCCGAAAGGAAATGTTTTTTTATATAGTATTGGGATTTATATATCTATTTTAATTTCGAATCCCTATACTAGTGATTTTGGGTCGTCGTAAAGATGTTTTACGCGACATTCATTTTGGCCCAAATAAATGTGTTTAAGAGAATGTTTTCCTTAAAAGAATGAAATATATACTTAATTTCGATTTAAGTATATTGAATATTTTCCAAGTGTTGAAAATAAATGGATTTGTGAATCACTTATTATTAAATAAGTATGGAAATGTTTTTTTTCCAATATGAAGTGAATATTTTGAGATTTTACCTTTGAAAGATAAATTGAAAATGAATATTAGAAATCGATTTGAAAATCGTATATTCATAGATATTTTGGAAATGTAAATTCACTATGGAATTTATATAAGAAAGGGAAATTTGTTTAATAAATAAATATTATTTATTTTGAAGTGTGGAAATTATATATCTTGTAAAGATATTTTTGGAAAATAAATAATTTGGGAAATTATTTGGAATCTGGTGATGTTGTGCACGTCTATTGATAGTTAAATAACCGACTATCAATATTTACCTTTGAATGGGTATTTGTTGTGATTTGCTTCAATTTGAATGCTACACTTATTTTTAAAATAAGCGCTCCCTATTCGGGTTAGCCGGGAAAGGACCTTGGGGTCGTATAACCCATTCCGAATATGTGTTACGTCGTTATGGATTGCATTTGATGACCGGTGTTGAAGACCGGATATTTTTGAAAACGGAAGGATTACCGTCGAATGACTCTGCATCGGCTGATCTCCGATATAGAGGTTTTATCACCCTTAGTAACGGGATGTCTGGTCGTGATTAGTGAATATCCGGATTGCAAGGACTTCTTTGTAAGTGCCTTCGGTTCCGTTCGATCCCGGAACGGACTATTATGGATTGTGTGTCTGACATTACAATTTGAGATGTAATGCTGGTTTCTATCAAATATATTTCTACCGGTGGCGGAGAATTTATTCTCTTAGCTTAACACCCTTCTCTGAGACGTACGAGCTCAGAGGTTATGTAGTTGATGGTTACTAGTGATACATTCCCAAATTGGTAATATGGCATACGAAGTGATGTTGAGCATTTGATGATCAAAGCACGGCTTTTGTATAAAGCGTGGCTTTGTGGACGAGACTTCGTCGGACCTCACATCCCGGAAATGGTCAAAACAGGAAGGATGCAGCAAGGTTCTAGGGAGTAGCGCCCCTTAGTTTATGTCATTCCTTCTGGATAGAGGTGGTATCATGGTATGGAGCCCAGATACTTAACCTATGTTGTTGCTGCAAATTTATTGCTTTGTGGTTGTTGGAAATCGAGGATCCTCGGATGTAGATCGGTTACGATCGGGGAATGGCATACGCGTGTCAGTAGTTACCTATTTTTGCAGAGGTAACTTGACCTTGTGCTGGCAGAGATCCGGTTAGGTTCTCGGGTCGTCTTTCCAGAGGCATACCCATGTGGCAATGGGAAGTTCCTTGGCCTGACCATTTGTTGGAAATCCAAAGAAACAATACGAACCTTGTACGGTTTTAGTTGTAGAACCTGCCATTTAATATGGTAGCTATAGTAGGCATACTATAATGGTACCTATGCTGGTTAAGATTTATACTCTACTTTTGAAACGTTTTCTATACTATGCACTAATAATAATATCAAAAATGATTTGAATTTACGTAGTAAGCATCTTTGACTATCATAAGGAGAAATCTCCCCCAAGTCTGCATTTGCATTGTGTGTGTGCCGGGAGGCCTTATGGTAGTTTCATTTTAAAAAGCATTGCGAATTGACTTTAAAAATATTCCTCTGTTTTGTTTTTAAAAGATAAACTGTTTTAAGTTCTCACACCAGTCCCATGACTGACGTGGAGTTTATTGTTTTTCTTCCTAAACTCTGGGTGCCCACCAATTTCCACACGGGCAGACTAGAGTCAGGTTATCAGGATATTCTGGAATTCAGGAGTTGCTAGAGGCAAGCTGGATGGCATGGCGTATTCACTAGTATATAGTATTTCTTTTCCGCTATTTGTTGTTGTTTGCTGTTGTACACTCTGATGATGTAATGTAATGTAATATGATGTAATGTAATAACTGATATGGTTCTTTGTTTAAAGATTATTCATTTATCTATTATATGTTGTTCCGCCGTGATTGTGAGATTCTGATATTGTTTCTGTTTTTTCTTATATATTTTTTCTCTCTTCTTCTATCTTTTTCTTCTTCTTTAACAATAACGGTACGGTTTTTCGGCATTCGATTGCTCGGCAGTTGATACAGTGGACGTATTGATGTCGGTTTTCGAGCGTCGAAAAATCGCAAACGTTACATTTGGTATCAGAGCATATGGTTAAGCGACAACCATGGCTCTGTTGGGTGTTACTCATTAGAGATAGAGTCGGTAGTGCACTAGAATGAGTTTGAGTGTAATAATAGCTTTGAGAGCGTATTTGTTAGTGAATATAAATTGTTTTGTATTGTGTTGACTTATCGGTTGATTGTTTATGAATTCTGGTCGGTGCGGGAAGTACAACCGTGATCGATAGGGGTTTCTAAACTCTTAAACAAGATAAACTGACACAGTATTGTTTTAAAATAGGGTAAATGAAATAATTTTTACCTTGATTATATTTTATATATAAAGGAAATAATTTTTCAGAATTGTTAAAGTGTATATCAATTGATTGTTTGGTTGTTGAAAATATAACATATATGCAAGTTAATAGAAGTTGTTTGAATAAGTTAAATTAAAGGAAGTATAAGTGAATCAATAAAAATCCAAGTGGTAATTGTTGAATATAAGTTGTATAACTTATAAAATGAGAAAATGTAAGTGAAACCAATTATTAAAATGGTTAAACAATTTGTTAAGCAAAATAAATCTGAATTTGAACAAGTGATGAAAATTTGACTTTGGAAAAAGTTAAATAGAAATGAAATCTGAATTGAATATAAGTGAAAAGAGTTTTGAACTTATAATATGAGATAATAAATTTGACTTTGGTAAAAGTAAATGGAATTTACTTTAGAATTGGAATCTGAATTGAATTTATAAGTGGAAACTTAAGTTAAGTTAAACAAATGATATTTGAAAGAGAATATAACTTAAGTGAAGTTGAATAAAGTTGATTTTGGTATCGAAGTAAATTAATCACGAGAAGTGATGAATATGAACATGAGTTATGCAAATGAAATTCAACTTTATATTGTTAAATGAATTAGCAGTTGAATTAATAAATGGATTGAATGTAAATCAATTGAATGTAAACAAAATTGATATGAGATAATGAATGAAAGTGTTAATTCATTAGAAGCTAATGAAGTTGAGAAATTGAATAATTGAATGGAAGTCAATTTAATATGAACCAATTGGAATTAAAAGTGTGGGACCAAATTGAATGTAGATTGAATAATTTGGTTATGTTAAATATACATTGGTAGTTATATGGTTATTAGTTGATTGTATATAAATTCATGAAGTGTTAATGAAATTGAATTAGCAAAATTTGAAAGCTAAAGTAATTGAATCCAAATTGGAAGTAAATGAATATGAACTGAATTTGATTCAATTTGGAAGTAAACTAATGTGAATGTAAATTAGTGGATATGAACTAATTGAAAAATGAATGAATGGATATTTGTAAAATCCAATGTCAACAAATCAAATGTGATTAAATTGGAAAACCGATTCATTGAATATTAATGAGAATATGAATGAATATTTATTTGGTTAGTTGGATGATAGTTGGATGATGGTTGGATTGTTGTTTTGATTGCATTTGTTGCTTTTGTTGCATTTGCTATGTTGGCACATGTAGTTGCTATGTTGCTATATGTTGTATATTGATATTATTTTCATATATACATGTTCTCATTTTTTTGATTGAGTGTATAGTAGGTGCGTATGGCTTATGCTTCGCATTTGGAGCTCGCTTTCGCGCTATATTAGCCATATACGCTTGCTAACAATAAATAAGGTACATATCTCGGATTAAATAACGTACTTTTATACTTTTTTCCCTGCGGGATGCCTCATCACTTGATGAGATTTATATTTGTGATATATAAACGCCGTCATTTTTTTCGGATCGAGCCGCGCAAAGGAGACTATGGCGAATTTTTCCAAAAATTTAAGGCGTTAGAAGATTTTTGAGAAAATTGGCAAATTTTTGAAAAATAAGTCGGATTTGAAAACTTAGTAAAGATTTTGTAAGAAGTTTAATTATGAATTTTGGAAAAGTTAAACATTTAAGAGATTTGAAAAATCTAAATTGAATGGTTTGTTTTGGAAAGTTAATGGATTCTGTAACTTTTCTTACTTGGTAATTTCGAGGACGAAATTCTTTTAAGGGGGGAAGTTTGTAACGACCCAGAATTTTTGTTAATTAAAATTCGTATATTTAATTGATTTTAAATATTAATAAGTGAAATTTATAAGTCGAATAAATTTTATTTCGAATATTTGGATTTAATTGAATAATTAAATCGATAATTTAATAGTTGAAATTACAGAAATAATTGGAAATTGGGTTTAATATGATTGAAAATGATTTGTAAAATTTTATTATATCATATTGGAGTTAGAAAGGTATTTTGGAACTTTTAAAATTGAATTAAAAGTTAATTTGTGAAAATTGAATATTTTAATATTTAATTGACGAGTTAAAATAGCCATTTTTCAAACAGACTCATATTTCGACAAAACCAGCTTCATCGGATCCGTAATGTAATATTATTGTATGGTTTTAAATTTTGTGTCAATCGGATTTACCGTTTGTCCGGGCAAGCCAAAACGCGTAGAAATTAGTTTAAATCGATTTAATTTAAAATCGATCGTTCATTTCCGTAACTCGCACGGATGATCGAATTAGCCTCCTAAACACGTTCCATTGTGTCCGGAACGCGGGGTAAACCTAGAAAACGCCAACCGGCACGCTTCCTTTGGAGTTTAGAAAATTTCGGATGAATAGTAATTCGCCAATTTTCTATAAAAGGCCACAATTTCTCAATTTTTATGCCAAAACCCTAATTCTTGCTTCAGCCGCCACTATCCATTATTAATGGCCGAAATTTAATCATCTTCTTCCCTCAAAATCTCTTGATCCGTGAAGAATTAGCAGAAACTCTCAACTAGAAACTCGTAGAGCACGTTGCGAACTAGCTATCCAACGGCTATGATCGTGTTTCGTGTAGCGTGGAGGGAGGAATCGAAGCAGGAACGTCGGCCGTTCATTCTCGACGTGCATGCAGCAGGGAGGGCCGAACTCCATCCTACTCTGGCCGATAGTGTGTTGTGTGGTGAGCTTCGAGGTGGCGCTAATTGATCGAAGCAGAAGACGTCGAAGGTGGTCGCGTTTTTGAAGAAGGGGGGCGGAGTGATGGGTTAGGTTGTGTTCGAAAACTATAAGGAGGAAGAAGGGGGGTGGACGGCTTGGATCTGCAGGGTTAAGGATGGACGGCCATGATTTGTTAGGTTGAAATTATAAAAGAAAATTTGTAATTTATTTATATTATAATTCGTACAAACTTTAAAATAGTGTAACTTCTTCATATGAGGTCGAAAATTACGAAACGAATTACGTTGGCTTCGTTTTGTCGAGCACTACGCAATGGAGCTGGATTGGAGTCATTTGGAGCTAGTGAAAATTTCGGGTATGAATTGAAAGTAAGGTGAGAACTTCTCACTCAATCGAATCTGTTTCGATTTAAATTTTAAATAGTTAGATTTAAAATTGTTGATTGTATGCCTAAATGATAAATTATTATCTGTTATTGATTGAAATAGATATTATACGCCGTCTATTAAGCAGAGGTTATTTATTAAAAACATATACCGCGATAATTCCAACTTGTATGGAATTGGTATTATATAAGTACTTGGAGTTGTTTTTCCCGCGTTATATAGCGGATGAGACCCTATTGCGCCGTATAATAGCGGATAATATTTTATAAATCCTATATACTGCGATATTCCGTATTGGAATGGAATTGGTATTGTGCTAACATCTGTGCATGCAGGGAAACAGGTTGGAGGGATCCAACTGGATTCCTCAACTATATTGATTTATTTACAGATATTGTGATATTTGTTGATTATCATATACTGATATATGATGTCTTTGTTGTCGTGATTGACTATTTGGTGTGTTGCATCATCAGATCCATTTTTGAAGTTTTAAAATAATGATTTTGATTTTAAAACGAATTTTAAAGTGAATTTTGAAAATATACGTTTTATTAAATTTTGAATTGTTAAAATAAATAAACATTATTATTTTATTGTTATAAAAGTTATATTTTTGGAAAATAGTACTTAAGTATGATTATGGAGTTATATAAGTTTTAAATAACGTTTTGTAAATTATTAAAAGGATTGGTTTATTTAAATTGAGATTTTTTTTATAAAGATAAATGGTTTATAGATGAGATTTATAAAATATATATTTTTTAAATCGAAATAATGGAATTGTAAAAGGAGTTTTGTTAATGTTGAAAATAAGGTTATAAATAAAATCTTATAAGTAATAAGATTTATAATTTGTGAAGTTTTAAAAGAACAATTTTGTAAATAAATGGATTATAAGTTCTTAACTTATAATATGGACTTCTGGTATATAATTGAGTTATATAAATTGAATTAGAAAATAAAGGAGATTTGTAAATCGAAGTTTTATTAATAGAAATGGGATTTATAAACATTGTTTGTAAATTCGAAATCAATTGAATTTGATAAATCAAACATAAAAATTATTAAAGGATATATATTCGTGATTTTTGACAGCGAATTATCCTTAAAGTTAAATGTTGTAATAATAAGAGTTTGGTTGGGAATTTTATCCACGATTTTGGGCGGTGAATAATCTTTTAACAAATGTGTAGAAACATTGAATTGGGTAAATAAAGTATATTCACGATTTTGGACCGTGAATATAGTATGAAATAAAATGGATATGTTTTGGGGAAGTGATGTTTTAAATAGAATTTAAGACGATTTAAAGATGTTTTAAAATGCATTAAGTATCGAACACATAGATTTCAGCATTTATTGTTGAAATAGAAGTTTTCGAGAAATAAGGAAATGGTGGACTATAATACCGTTGTTATAGTAAATGATTTCCGAAAAGAAATGTTTTTTATATAGTATTGGGATTTATATATCTATCTTAATTTCGAATCCCTATACTAGTGATTTTGGGTCGTCGTAACGATGTTTTACGCGACATTCGTTTTGGCCCAAATTAATGTGTTTAAGAGAATGTTTTCCTTAAAAGAATGAAATATATTCTTAATTTCGATTTAAGTATATTGAATATTTTCCAAGTGTTGAAAATAAATGGATATGTGAATCACTTATTATTAAATAAGTATGGAAATGTTATTTTCCAATATGAAGTGAATATTTTGAGATTTTATCTTTGAAAGATAAATTGAAAATGAATATTAGAAATCGATTTGAAAATCGTATATTCATAGATATTTTGGAAATGTAAATTCACTATGGAGTTTATAAAAGAAAGGGAAATTTGTTTAAAAAATAAATATTGATTTATTTTTGAAGTATGGAAATTATATATCTTGTAAAGAAATTTTTGGCAAATAAATAATTTAGGATATTATTTGGAATCTGGTGATATTGTGCACGCCTATTGATAGTTAAATAACCGACTATCGATATTTACCTTTGAATGGGTATTTGTTGTGATTTGCTTGAATTTAAATACTACACTTATTTTTAAAATAAGCGCTCACTATTCGGGTTAGCCGAGAAAAGACCTTGGGGTCGTATAACCCATTCCGAATATGTGTTACGTCGTTATGGATTGCATTTGATGACTGGTGTTGAAGATCGGATTTTTTTGGAAACGGAAGGATTACCGTCGAATGACTCTGCATCGGCTGATCTCTGATATAGAGGTTTTATCACCCTTAGTGACGGGAATCCGGTCGTGATTAGTGAATATTCGGATTGCAAGGACTTCTTTGTAAGTGCCTTCGGTTCCATTCGATCCCGGAACGGACTTGTATGGATTGTGTGTCTGACATTACAATTTGAGATGTAAAGCTGGTTTCTATCAAATATATTTCTGCCGGTGGCGGAGAATTTATTCTCTTAGCTTAACACCCTTCTCTGAGACGTATGAGCTCAGAGGTTATGTAGTTGATGGTTACTAGTGATACATTCCCAAATTGGTAATGTGGCATACGAAGTGCTTTTGAGCATTTGATGATCAAAGCACAGCTATTGTATAAAGCGTGGCTTTGTGGACGAGACTTCGTCGGACCTCACACCCCGGAAATGGTCAAAACAGGAAGGATGCGACAAGGTACTAGAGAGTAGCGCCCCTTAGTGTATGTCATTCCTTCTGGATAGAGGTGGTATCATGGTATGGAGCCCAGATACTTAACCTATGTTGCTGCTGCAAATTTATTGCTTTGTGGTTGTTGGAAATCGAGGATCCTCAGATATAGATCGGTTACGATTGGGGAATGGCATACGCGTGTCAGTAGTAACCTATTTTTGCAGACGTAACCCGGCCTTATGTTGGCAGAGATCCGGTTAGGTTCTCGGGTCGTCTTTCCAGAGGCGTACCCATGAGGCAATGGGAAGTTTCTTGGCCTGACCATTTGTTGGAAATCCAAAGAAACAATACGAACCTTGTACGGTTTTAGTTGTAGAACCTGCCATTTAATATGGTAGCTATAGTAGGCATATTATAATGGTACCTATGCTGGCTAAGATTTATACTCTACTTTCGAAACGTTTTCTATACTATGCACTAATAATAATATCAAAAATGATTTGATTTTACGTAGTAAGCATCTTTGACTATCATAAGGAGAAATCTCCCCCAAGTCTGCGTTTGCATTGTGTGTGTGCCGGGAGACCTTATGGTAGTTTCATTTTAAAAAACATTCCGAATTGACTTTAAAAATGTTCCTCTGTTTTGTTTTTAAAAGATAAATTGTTTTAAGTTCTCACACCAGTCCCATGACAGACCTGGAGTTTATTGTTTTTCTTCCTAAACTCTGGGTGCCCACCAATTTCCACACGGGCAGTCTAGAGTCAGGTTATCAGGATATTCTGGAATTCAGGAGTTGCTAGAGGCAAGCTGGATGGCATGGCGTATTCACTAGTAGATAGTATTTCTTTTCCGCTGTTTGTTGTTGTTTGTTGTTGTACACTCTGATGATGTAATGTAATATAATATGATGTAATGTAATAACTAATATGGTTCTTTGTTTAAAGATTTTTCATTTATCTATTATATGTTGTTCCGCTGCGATTGTGAGATTCTGATATTGTTTCTGTTTCTTCTTATATTTTTTCTCTCTCTTCTTCTATCATTTTCTTCTTCTTTAACCATAACGGTACGGTTTTCCGGCATTCGATTGCTCGGTAGTTGATACAGTGGACGTATTGATGTCGGTTTTCGAGCGTCGAAAAATCGCAAACGTTACATAAGTCGTATCATTTAACCATAAAATGCTACCGAATGGTCAACTGTTGCACTATAAAATTGAAATATAAATGTCTATTCTTTTCGTTTTTGAATTTAGTAAATACAAATCTGAAACCACCTATTTTCATTGTGTCTTGTTCTTCTCATTAAAAGTTTTGTCCTTCTGCCAAATTTAGTTGTGAGGCCTCTATGCTAAAAAATTGAGAGCTGGTTTTAGATGCTAGAAATATGATAAAACTTGTTCTCCATGTTATTTTCTTGTATATATATTGTATACACATTAGTGTGTAACTCATGCGTTGCACACGATATATTATATAAAAATAATTTTATTCATAATTTTAAACAATAGAAATTATTATGCGATATATAATGAATTTTTTGGAATAAATGAGTTATAAATTGAACTTACTATATTTTTTGTGTTATTTTTGTTGTGAGGTTTATGTATATTTATATTTGAATAAAAATTAAATTATTATTTTTGGTGATAAAAATGAGTTATATATTGATGTATTATGTTTTAGGATTTATCATGCAAATAAATGAAAATTAATATTCTTAAATAATTTTGGAATTAATATTTAAAATAAAATAAGTGTGGTACTTTATCAAGTAGAGGACTCGTTTTGATATCTTCGAAGTTCAAACCTATGACCTATAGAATCTCAATCAAAACATCATACTTGTCATTTGAGCTAGTGGTTATTAGCTATTTTTATAAATTTTTTATAGATAAATATTCATGTATATAGATTTTGAAATTGACATTTAGTTTTTGATACATTTGACTAAAATTTACATGACGTACAACTTGAGCTTCGAATATTATTTGAGAGAATGACTAAAATATCCAAAAACGGAAGCGTAATACTAATAAATCAATATAGTTGCATGCTTCTAAATTTCTTGCATCACATATTTATCAAAAATAGGCATACAATATTGTCAAAGCGACAATGAAAAATTCTTAACTACCAAAAAAAATCAAGTGAAAAATAAGACTAGGAACATTACACATCACATTGTCACTTTAATTATGTAAAAAAATGATTTTTAATACATTGTTTCATACCTCGATAATTTTAATTTATAATAAAAAAATTCAACATTTATCTCAATATACAAGATAACATAATACAAAAGAAAATAATTCTAATTAAAATTTGGTATAATTTCTATCCATTGAATAACGTAAATTACGAATATAGGTAATTAAAATATAATTTTTTAATAAAAACATATTAATTGAAAATATTTATTATTTTTCAACATTAAAGAAAACATCCATTCATCCCTTATCATTTATTGTAATGTCATTCCTCGAAACAATAAATTTATCAGATCGATTAATGAATACTTATTATTTGTATTTATTTAAAATGTTATAATCTAAGACCACATGACAATTTTACAGCATCGATTTAACTGTAAAATAATGGAAGTAAAACATGGGAGAAATCTATAAATAATTATAAAAATGATTAAAAACCAATATTTAAATGTAAAAAAATACTTGAAGAACCAGTGGAAACATTGTGATAATTATAATACCAATGAATTAAGCATATTTGAAAATAAAATATATATATAAGGAAAATTAAAAAGATAGAAAAAAATTCCTATACCTAATAAGAGAGTAGAAAATTATTCTATTTTACCATTATTTAATAGATGAGTAGTAGAAAAACATAATTGTAAAGTTAGTATTGCAATCTATTTGTTAGGACAATTTAGATTCATAACTAACATCAAAGTTAGACGATTTTAGGACAGTGTTCAATTATTAATGTATCATAACACCTTCATTTTGATAGTAGTTCACCGTAAGAATCTATTTTCAGACGGATTATAATGTTGATAATGGGCGAACAATATAACACCTCGAAAATTTAATAAGAAAATTAAATTTAAATAAAAAAGGGCTAAAATGAAATTTTTACAAACGTTTGAATTTAGCCATGAAACTTACATTATTACGTTCATAACGATTTTTTAGACAACTTTCATGTATAACACTTAGAAATCAGAGTTAGGACAGAGAAATTACGGACATTTTAAAATTCGAAAATAAAATAAAAACTTTCCAAACTTACGATGCACAATTCTTGACCTTAATAGTCGACCTATAGTAGTCGACCCTTCACTATCGGTGGTCGTGGTCGTGTCTATTCGAGGATTTGGTCCTGATTGAATGACTAATTGAATGAAATATTTTTCTTCCCTGGCAAGTAAGCGATGTACGACCAAGATTTACAAGGTTAGATCTAACGCTCTAAATCTATCCCTAACCCTTATAAATTACAGCTAGGCTAACCTTAATTTCATTAGAAATTTTTTAGCTCCCGTAACTTCGCCAAATATACTTCCTCCACTATTAAACTTTCTTTCAAAAATAAATTAAATTTATAGAAGAAGGATACAAGTGAATTGGATCTAGGAGAGGGAAAACTAATGGGTGCGGATCTCATAAGAGGAATGGAGTTAGAGTTTGGATTTAAAGTGAGTTGGAATAGTTTTAATAAGTTGATTATTAATTTAATCTATTCTATTTGATGTAGGATGTAGAAATTTAAACTGTAAACCCTAAATTTTAAACCTGGAACATGGATTAGAAATTCAAATTACTGTAAATTGATAAATCTGATTTTAACCCACGTAAACCCCTTTGTTATTGAACTTAAACCTTAAAACATGCTAACTCTGTATTAATCAATTGAAATTAAATTTGAGAAAATCGATGACTTGGAAATATACAACGGGTCACTATTTAGTATTCACCGTGAATCGAAAATTTCCCAATCAACCTAGAACGAAAATCAAATGTTAAAAAAATGAATCAAAAATAAAAAAAATCTAATTTTTATACTACGAACGGTCGACCACTTACCTAAGTGATCAACCATAATCGGTCGACTGATAGGGTTTAGCGGTCGACCGGTTATGGTTTGAAATAAGGAATTGAGCCTCGGCCTAAGGCCTAAGTTTAGAATAAAATTAATATACATGTTAATTGTTGTGTGAGCTTATTTAGGGCTATATGTATGTATGTTAGGAGAAGTGGTGAAGCTAGTTCCCTATGAGATGACGCTAGGACATTGCAGTGTTGGGAAAATACTCTTTATCCAACGGGGGTGGATTATTCGACCGGGGGCAATTTTATCACAAATGGCACTCGCAGGAGGATCTATGGTGGAAGCATAACGCTGACTAATATCATATGAATTGTATGGGCCCGACACAACGGAAGTCCTGATATGCACGAATACTGACGCGACATGATACAATTTAGTTGTGGATCCTTACATGTGCAATACGGGTCTACATTACAACCGAGAGGTAGAAACAGATTCATTTAATGAGACACTTTGGTGAGTCAGTGTAACGACCCGTAATTTTCGTTAGTTCAATTTAGTCATCTTAATAGGATTTAAATAATTTAAGTTAGAACAAAATTAAGATCTGTGATTTTTTTTGAAGCAAATGACTAAATGAAATGAAACCATGGGAATTTAAGTCTAAGAATTTCCAGTTGGAACAAAATGACGAGAAATTTAAGTGCTGTAAATTGTTATTTATAGGCTAAGAAATTAATATAAGAAAACAAATGGGAAGATTTCATTTATTTCATGGTTTTAATTCGTTTTTCTTTAATAAGTTGTAATTGAATTTAGTAGAAAATAATATGTATTAAACCTACTTATAGAATTCGAAGCTAATTCAAATGAATTTAAGTAGTGAAAAGGCTTTACCTGTATATATATTTAATATGAGAAATAAATGGGAATATTAAATTAATTTAATGCAGTAAAGGAATGAAAACGGAAATTAGAATAAATTAAGAAATTCTGTAACGCAAGTAATAAATCTGTACCTTGAATGAACGTTCACTTTGATAAATTATTTAAATGAGATGACTTAATAAATAAATAATTAGGTCAATTGGTATGTGGTGAAATTTGATGTTGAAATATTTTGTAGATAAGGGTTTAGGTGGAATGGGTTAATTTATGAAATAATGGATAGAAATCATATAAAACGTTAAGCAAGTTGATTAATGTTGTAACGTAAGGTGTAAATGTAAATTCCAATGGAAACGTATCCTTATTTTAGGTAGAAATTTCAGGTATATTGATAAAGTGGAGTATATACACTTAGTAATAAATTTAGTACAGGAAAAACGAAATGGAAATATTGATTTTATTTAATTCGTATATATATTACCTATTTATATGGCCTATTAAATTTAATCGGATATCAATGGCAATTAATTCCTTAAATTAGTGCAATCAATGTATGATTAATTGATAACGATGAAAAGGTTGATTATATTCAGTGTGAACAACGTAAAATATTATCATAGCATGATACTTGGTTTGAATAGAAGGGTGAAATGGGGAATCAAATTTTATTTAATGATAATAACGTTAGTATTGGTTAATAAATAGATTTCAATGCAGTAACCAAATAAATGGAATAAGATGAGTATATATTGCATAGAAATGAAATGTAAATTGTCACATTTGGTAGGAGCTAATTTTTAGAAACATATAAATGTTGAATCAGTAAATATTAAATTCCATTTAATATAAGAATTCAAAGATGGAAGATTTACATTTGGATTGGGAATTTGATAGTTATTAATTAAAAGTGACCATTGAATAAATTTATGCAAACGTGATATAATGTAAATAGATGGGGATCAACTTTTATTTATGTGGTTAAGGGAATTTAATTTCTATAGTATGATAATCGAAATTAATGGAAGATATAACCATGTCAATTATGCATATAAGGTAATAAGGTAATGAAACCGAGGTAAATTAATTAATTGAGACTTTAAGTAAAATTAACGTGTGGAATTGACCAAGGTTCAATAAAATGATAATTTGATTGGTTATATTTATTGGTTGAGAAATGTAAATGTGTATTTGGGGAATAAATTTAGTCAGACTTAAATATTGAATTTAATTAATTTATATATATGATAAATGATGATTAAATAAAAACCCAATACTCTATATATATGTATAATATTTGAGTGAAAATAATAATACACTTATAAATGTGGAATTAAGAGTTTACAACAACTATTTTGAGTAAAGAAATTGTTCATTCAAGTAAATTTGGAACATCGCAATAGGTGTAGATTAAGTGTTGCGTTAAATAAATTATAAAGGAATAAATTTATAGAAGCGTAGGAACGGAAGAATGAACATTATAGTAACGTAAAACGTATTGTTGGATAATAATTAAGTATAGGCTTGTAAATTTGATGTATGACAATAAATTTTGTACGTAAATCTTTCTATTAGTTGATAAGTCTTATTTTGATCAATTTAAAGGAATACACTAAATTTTGTAGTTAGTACGGAATATTGATGAGTGAATGAATAAGATGAAACAAAGGTGGAATGTATTAGTTGAGGTTTTAAGTTTATTTATGTGATAAGTTACCAAAATTACAATTTTATCTAAATACAGTAATTTATGCAAACAAAAGATGAACAATTTGAAATATTACCACAGTGATATATAAAAGAAACGTTAACTATGTAGTTGGAGAAAAATTGATATATTTTGAGTTGGATAATAGAAATCAAGTTATTTATATAATTAGATTTAAGATGAGAGTATAAGTATATGATTTAATAATTGGGTTTTGCGAATAAAATTTATAATTCCCAAATAATAAGAAAACGCAGAGGTTAACACTGCGAAATTTATATACTTATAAATTTTAATTCACATTCAAGCTTGCTAAATTATTTGGAATTGATTGGATTATATAAGTAATGAAATTTGGCCAATATTTAAAGTTGAAAGAAAATTTGGATTTTATGATTTATTTTAATTTATTTAATAAATATTAAAGATAGCCATTTTTGTCACGGACTCGGATTTCGACGAAACCAGTTTCATCGGATCCGTAACGGTGAATTATAATAATGTTTCAAGTTTCGTTGCGATCGGACTTGTCGTTTGATCGTACGGACTCGAAACGCCTTGAAATTTACGCATTTTGAAATCAATGTGAAATTTTTGTTTTTTTAGCATAACTTCTTCATACGATCGAATTTGGTCGCGAAACTTTTTCCATCGCGTTCAGAATATTTTAAAACACCTATTTGGATATATAGTTTTAACAAATCCGACTCCGGAGGCATAGCGGGTTTTTTTGGACCATGGTTTGTCACGCACGTTCGCGTATCCAGTCTAGCTACCCTACCTCTAGCCTATCTATAAATATACATCTATAAACCCTAGCTCCTTTCTTTTTCATTTGCTGTACGTTCATTTCTTCACTCTTTTCTCTTCCCCAAATGTATACATCTCAGATCCAATTCCAGATCCATCCACAGTTCAAAATCAAAAGTCAAAACTCAAAAATTTCAGAAAATTCCAGAAAAAATATATGTTGAAGTATTCGATACGCGTAAAATACTGGTGAAATTCGTTTTTCAATTGGAGCTGTCGTTCATCCAGAATAAATTCAAACAGCCCCAAAATCGTTCATCATCGTCGCGCAAAACTTCGTCGGATCGGAAAACGGTTTCTGGGTTTTGGAGAGGGAACCGAGGGGATCGCATCTATGTGGTTTGTTTCGAGTTTCAACGGTGGGATTGGCGGGAATTTTCGATTAGGGTTGATAAAGCATGGGTGCGGCTGTGCGTGTTGCTGCGTGCGTTACTATGCGCATGAACAAGATGATGACGTGTCAGTGAGTTAAATATGTGTCGTTTTGTCTATTTTTAATTTTGATTTCAATCATCATTTTTCGCCATAACTTTCTCATACGAAGTCGGATTCACACGAAATTTTTTTTGTTAGGATCGTAATTTAATTCCGGACTCGATGACGCTGGTTTGGACGAATTCTGAGACGGTCAAATTTTTGGGTTTAAATTGAATTTAAATTCGATTTAAATTCAAAAGGTGAGTGTTTTAACCCACTCACAACTACTAGAAGCTTTTATGTTTGTTAAATAAATTTTAGAAATGAATAGAAATTTATTTATGAGCTTTTGGCATGTTATTTCATTCATATCTGTAGAATTGCATTTTTTTGAATTTAACTGTTAATTTAATTGATTTATTGCGTGTTAATTGGCTGTTAGAAATTATTGTTTGCATATGAACTGCTAGTTAACAGTTATGTCAATTATCACTGAATATAAATTTTTAGATTAATAGTTGATAAATATAATTTGAAATAAAACTGCCAATTATTACCTGTTGTATATTACCAAACATATATTGTTATTGATTGATATTGGTTGATGGTTGCGATTGGATGATGGATGTGTTGATGAATGGATGTTTATTGCATATCATTAAATTGAAAATTATCATGCATATTTCATTTTTCGGGATTGTGGTTTGAAATGATATATAACCGCAAATTTTTATTTTTAAATTGCGGATTGAAATGATAAATATCCGTATCACTTGTCCATAGGATAGAGAACTATATACAGGCACCGCGGTCTATATATAACTATTTTTAAAATGTGATTTCTATGGTTTGGATGAAATACGGTTTATAAAAATCTTAAATTTTATACTGAATAAATGTTTTCTTCCATATTTATATGCATATGAAGTTGAAATTTTGAAATTAAAAGGTGAATAAATTTCTTTATTAAAAATGGAAGAAAATTAAGAAAATGGAGTTTGATGATTTATATCCTATGTTTAAATATTAAGTTGGAAATTTTAAAGATATGATATTTATAATTGGATTTTTCCCCAAAATATTTTGAAATGAATATTCTAGTAAAAATTGAATTTGAAAATATATATATATATATATATATATATATATATTTTACTAGAAATTGAAATCTTATTAATTATGGATTTTATGTGAATGGTCAAGATTAATTAATAGAATATTGATTTTGAAAGGATAAAAATCCAACTTTAGTTGAAATATTAATGCTCCAAAATGGATATAAATATATATAAAATTGAAATGGTTTTGGGACTTGAAGTAATATTTTGGATTTTGGTTTAACTTTAAAAGAAGAAATATTTGGAAAGCCATGTAATTTATTTCTTTATAAAGCAACAGTAAAGTTAAACTTTTTTAATTCGCATACCGTTGAATATCCAAACCATTTAGTTTTGAAAATAATGGTTTTAAAATACTATGGATTTTCGAAGAATTATGTTGAAAGTTACAAAACAGAATATTGGTTACATGGGATATTAAATAATAAAAAGTGACATAATTTTTGGAAAGGAATATTTTATTTGGGAAATGATATCATTGATTTGGGTTTAAAAAAATAATAATATCAAAATGAATCTTTTTGGGTTTTAAAGAAGAAATGATATAGTAATATTATGGTTTTGAAATGGATTATATTCTGGTTTTAAAAGTATAAACTATTTTTAAATAACCGCGGTGTTATAATAACGATTGGTTGGCAAAGAGACCGGGATCGGATATGGACATACTCTCTGTCGATACCGAAAACCACTTTGACTAACCGTGTACGCGGTGGAGATTCCAGAATGAAGTAGGTGGTGGCGACGTTTCCTGTAAGGTAAATACGTGGACCCAACTCCCGTGAGTTGGCATAAGGTGGCTAAAACAGGAGCGATTCTCAGGCCAATGAGGTCATTCCTCTGATCGGACGCTCCTCTTCGATATTATACTTTGACTTGGATTGATTCAGTGGCCACTTCTATATTTTGATTTTTGGGGGAGTTAGTTCGAGGTGGGCGGCAGCTGCGCGCTGCGCGTTACCATCAGCCTGGATAGCAATTGGTATATCTACCCTGGCATTGCCTAGTTGTGCCGTGTCACCTACCCTATCGCGCCTTGTACGAGTTTGGTTTTCTCCCGTAGCCCGTGTGGTATCCTCTAGTGGCTTCCCGATCAGGAGGGACTATGATATTGGATGGACTACTGGGACTATTACGTGTTAAGGGCTATATGGGTAACCCCTTAACGCTATTAAAAAGTAAGTTTATTTTATAAATAGACACTATTATAATAGCGCAATATACTACATAGTAAATAGTTTAACGGATCCTTAGGAGATGTAAATCCCGAACATCTCTTGAGTTACTGTACTCATATTTATTTCTGTTTATTTAACTCACATAAGATTTTCTAGTCTGACTCGAGTGTTTTTGTCTTTTCAAATTCGCTCGGGTCAGTCCGAGCATTTCAGGATAGCAGGTTTAGCTTTGGAGGACGAAGACGAAGAATAAGTATTATGTTATATATAGTATTACACCACACTCTTTCTATTCCGCTGCATTGCTTGTATTGGTATGTGTAACTCTGATATTTATTGTAAAAGAAGAATCAAGCTTTTGTAAACTGTTTATGAACTGTATATTTGTTATTATATTTTATCCTTCCGCTGTGAGATTCTGTTTTTGTTTTTATTTCTTCTCTGTTTTCCTTATTTACCCCATAACAATCCGCCCTTGCGTATGCTTTGAATTGGCACGTGTGTCGGTTTAAAGTGTGCAAAAAGGCGGGATGTTACAGTTGGTATCAAAGCTTTGGTTTAGCGATAAACCTTGGCTTTGTGGGGTTTGACTCTTTGTTAATAGGGTAGAAATATCCTATGGGAGTCGCTGAGTGTATATATATGAGAGAGCGTATTTGTTAGTATTCATAAAAGATTTTAATATTGTGTTAATCTGTTCCGCTTTGTATTTATAAATTCTGGTTGATGCATGGGACGCTATGTCATCAATAGGGATTTCTAAACACTTAATAGGACAGACCGACATAATATTTGTTTTTAATATAGGTGAATGAAATAATTTTGCTTATTATATTTTCGATATATAAAAATATTTTATAAAGATATATATATATATATATATTTGTTTGATATAGATTGGATGTTAGGCAATAAAATATTTGTAATAAATTGAAGCTAAGTGAAATTATAATAAACCAAATTGGAGATTTTAGAACTTAAGTCCGGGATTTTTCCAAATTTGTTTTCAAAGAATTTATGAAATATAATGATTCGGTTTATGAGTATTTTCTTATATAAATATTTCGTATAAGTTGGAAGAATTGTTTTAAAAGGAGATTTTGGAAAAATTTAAATTCTGTACTTTCCTCTCTGTCGCTGGAAAATAAATTCGGTGATGACGGCCGCATCATCGACTTTCATTTTCGAGTTTCGAAGGGGAAAGGCCACTGTAGAAAATTCTACTGCAGATTTATTTTGAAATTTCTAAAATTTTCTTTTATTGTTCTAACTATAATTAGAGATATTGAGTTGTAAGAACTTATTTATCTATTATTTTGAAATAAATGGAAATTCAACTCGGTATTTAATTCTAAAATTTTCCGTTAACTAATTGAAAATTTTAGTGAAATAAAAGTTAGGTAATAAATGAATTGAAACCCCTAATTGAAATAAGAGAATTAATGCTAAGGATAAAGGAAGATAAATATTTTAACTTATGAATATTGGTAAAGACTTAGTGAATAATCAATGAATTAAAAGAATGGAGATTTAACTTGTATAAGGTTCAATTGCATTTCTTTAACATAAATAACTTACCCAAATATAAAGGTTGAAATGTTAAACAAGAAACTAGAATTGAATATTTTACAAGTAGGGATTTAGGAATAATGAAGTATTCAATAAATTACGGTTATAACAAGAATTTAATGGTATAAACTTAGGTTATAACTTTATTGAAAATAAAGTTAAGAATTAGTAATAGATGATAGGAACCTGAGTGTATAACATGAAATTCAAAATAAGAATTTATTATATGAGTATTCACTTAAGTATGTTTTATCTCCCCTATTCTAATATAATGGAAAGTAGGAAAATTTTAATGACTGCAATTCATAGTTAATGAATGTTATTAATGAGAATTCAAGGGAAATCTTACAAGTGAAGATATTCAAAATATTTGTTGTTATTAATGAGAATTTATTTTATAGACTTAAGTAATAAAAGGAAACTTAAGTAATAAAAAGGAAATACAAATATAATGAATTTGATGATAATTGGAAAATAAACTTGTAAGAAACAAAGAAATCCCTCATAAATGAAGGAAAGAAAAATCAAAACACTGAATTATGAAATAAATGTATAATGAGATATTTTGGTGTTGATTTGAATTGTTGGTTGATGTATGTTGTTGGGTAAGGAATTATGGAGTTGTTAGATTTACAAATAATCTATCTTTGTTCCATCCAAGGCTGTTGAGCAATGGATGTACTTGATAGTTATTCTTCATTCGTACAACTTCAAAATTTGAACCCGAACAACTAATTGTTGTTTGATTTAATGATTGTTTGTTGTTTGTGATGTGTGCTGTTTGTTAAAAAGATTATGGTTGTTGCATTAATAGGATATGAATGATTGAATCCAACTAAACATGTCACTGTAAATTAAATATTTAATTTTTTCAGACTATATAAGTGAATACAGGTAATGGAAGCAACTGCTACGGCTTTTGGTTCCAAAATAATAAAAGCGTATTGCCCGACAAATAGGTACGTTTTCGGATTACGTTTAAAGTGCTATTTTATATATTTTCCCGTGTGGGATATTTTATTTTGGATATATATGTAATATATTTGTATATTTGGATATTATATTTTCTCCAGAGTCCCTCCGTACAAAGGAGACTCTGCCAAAATTTTTCGTAAATTTTGGACTTAGAATTTTGTTGAAATTGTTTTCCAACTTTAATAATTCAAGTATTAAAAGACATAATGATTATAAAACAAGTGTAATTCATTAAAGGAAATTAATTTAGTAAATTATTGTTATAAGTTAATATTTGAAATTAGATATACTGTTTATTCTTCCTTCTCCCTTCCTTTTCCTTTTCGGGGACGAAAAGTTTTGAGTGGGGGAGAGTGTAACGACCCGTAATTTTCGTTAGTTCAATTTAGTCATCTTAATAGGATTTAAATAATTTAAGTTAGAACAAAATTAAGATCTGTGATTTTTTTTGAAGCAAATGACTAAATGAAATGAAACCATGGGAATTTAAGTCTAAGAATTTCCAGTTGGAACAAAATGACGAGAAATTTAAGTGCTGTAAATTGTTATTTATAGGCTAAGAAATTAATATAAGAAAACAAATGGGAAGATTTCATTTATTTCATGGTTTTAATTCGTTTTTCTTTAATAAGTTGTAATTGAATTTAGTAGAAAATAATATGTATTAAACCTACTTATAGAATTCGAAGCTAATTCAAATGAATTTAAGTAGTGAAAAGGCTTTACCTGTATATATATTTAATATGAGAAATAAATGGGAATATTAAATTAATTTAATGCAGTAAAGGAATGAAAACGGAAATTAGAATAAATTAAGAAATTCTGTAACGCAAGTAATAAATCTGTACCTTGAATGAACGTTCACTTTGATAAATTATTTAAATGAGATGACTTAATAAATAAATAATTAGGTCAATTGGTATGTGGTGAAATTTGATGTTGAAATATTTTGTAGATAAGGGTTTAGGTGGAATGGGTTAATTTATGAAATAATGGATAGAAATCATATAAAACGTTAAGCAAGTTGATTAATGTTGTAACGTAAGGTGTAAATGTAAATTCCAATGGAAACGTATCCTTATTTTAGGTAGAAATTTCAGGTATATTGATAAAGTGGAGTATATACACTTAGTAATAAATTTAGTACAGGAAAAACGAAATGGAAATATTGATTTTATTTAATTCGTATATATATTACCTATTTATATGGCCTATTAAATTTAATCGGATATCAATGGCAATTAATTCCTTAAATTAGTGCAATCAATGTATGATTAATTGATAACGATGAAAAGGTTGATTATATTCAGTGTGAACAACGTAAAATATTATCATAGCATGATACTTGGTTTGAATAGAAGGGTGAAATGGGGAATCAAATTTTATTTAATGATAATAACGTTAGTATTGGTTAATAAATAGATTTCAATGCAGTAACCAAATAAATGGAATAAGATGAGTATATATTGCATAGAAATGAAATGTAAATTGTCACATTTGGTAGGAGCTAATTTTTAGAAACATATAAATGTTGAATCAGTAAATATTAAATTCCATTTAATATAAGAATTCAAAGATGGAAGATTTACATTTGGATTGGGAATTTGATAGTTATTAATTAAAAGTGACCATTGAATAAATTTATGCAAACGTGATATAATGTAAATAGATGGGGATCAACTTTTATTTATGTGGTTAAGGGAATTTAATTTCTATAGTATGATAATCGAAATTAATGGAAGATATAACCATGTCAATTATGCATATAAGGTAATAAGGTAATGAAACCGAGGTAAATTAATTAATTGAGACTTTAAGTAAAATTAACGTGTGGAATTGACCAAGGTTCAATAAAATGATAATTTGATTGGTTATATTTATTGGTTGAGAAATGTAAATGTGTATTTGGGGAATAAATTTAGTCAGACTTAAATATTGAATTTAATTAATTTATATATATGATAAATGATGATTAAATAAAAACCCAATACTCTATATATATGTATAATATTTGAGTGAAAATAATAATACACTTATAAATGTGGAATTAAGAGTTTACAACAACTATTTTGAGTAAAGAAATTGTTCATTCAAGTAAATTTGGAACATCGCAATAGGTGTAGATTAAGTGTTGCGTTAAATAAATTATAAAGGAATAAATTTATAGAAGCGTAGGAACGGAAGAATGAACATTATAGTAACGTAAAACGTATTGTTGGATAATAATTAAGTATAGGCTTGTAAATTTGATGTATGACAATAAATTTTGTACGTAAATCTTTCTATTAGTTGATAAGTCTTATTTTGATCAATTTAAAGGAATACACTAAATTTTGTAGTTAGTACGGAATATTGATGAGTGAATGAATAAGATGAAACAAAGGTGGAATGTATTAGTTGAGGTTTTAAGTTTATTTATGTGATAAGTTACCAAAATTACAATTTTATCTAAATACAGTAATTTATGCAAACAAAAGATGAACAATTTGAAATATTACCACAGTGATATATAAAAGAAACGTTAACTATGTAGTTGGAGAAAAATTGATATATTTTGAGTTGGATAATAGAAATCAAGTTATTTATATAATTAGATTTAAGATGAGAGTATAAGTATATGATTTAATAATTGGGTTTTGCGAATAAAATTTATAATTCCCAAATAATAAGAAAACGCAGAGGTTAACACTGCGAAATTTATATACTTATAAATTTTAATTCACATTCAAGCTTGCTAAATTATTTGGAATTGATTGGATTATATAAGTAATGAAATTTGGCCAATATTTAAAGTTGAAAGAAAATTTGGATTTTATGATTTATTTTAATTTATTTAATAAATATTAAAGATAGCCATTTTTGTCACGGACTCGGATTTCGACGAAACCAGTTTCATCGGATCCGTAACGGTGAATTATAATAATGTTTCAAGTTTCGTTGCGATCGGACTTGTCGTTTGATCGTACGGACTCGAAACGCCTTGAAATTTACGCATTTTGAAATCAATGTGAAATTTTTGTTTTTTTAGCATAACTTCTTCATACGATCGAATTTGGTCGCGAAACTTTTTCCATCGCGTTCAGAATATTTTAAAACACCTATTTGGATATATAGTTTTAACAAATCCGACTCCGGAGGCATAGCGGGTTTTTTTGGACCATGGTTTGTCACGCACGTTCGCGTATCCAGTCTAGCTACCCTACCTCTAGCCTATCTATAAATATACATCTATAAACCCTAGCTCCTTTCTTTTTCATTTGCTGTACGTTCATTTCTTCACTCTTTTCTCTTCCCCAAATGTATACATCTCAGATCCAATTCCAGATCCATCCACAGTTCAAAATCAAAAGTCAAAACTCAAAAATTTCAGAAAATTCCAGAAAAAATATATGTTGAAGTATTCGATACGCGTAAAATACTGGTGAAATTCGTTTTTCAATTGGAGCTGTCGTTCATCCAGAATAAATTCAAACAGCCCCAAAATCGTTCATCATCGTCGCGCAAAACTTCGTCGGATCGGAAAACGGTTTCTGGGTTTTGGAGAGGGAACCGAGGGGATCGCATCTATGTGGTTTGTTTCGAGTTTCAACGGTGGGATTGGCGGGAATTTTCGATTAGGGTTGATAAAGCATGGGTGCGGCTGTGCGTGTTGCTGCGTGCGTTACTATGCGCATGAACAAGATGATGACGTGTCAGTGAGTTAAATATGTGTCGTTTTGTCTATTTTTAATTTTGATTTCAATCATCATTTTTCGCCATAACTTTCTCATACGAAGTCGGATTCACACGAAATTTTTTTTGTTAGGATCGTAATTTAATTCCGGACTCGATGACGCTGGTTTGGACGAATTCTGAGACGGTCAAATTTTTGGGTTTAAATTGAATTTAAATTCGATTTAAATTCAAAAGGTGAGTGTTTTAACCCACTCACAACTACTAGAAGCTTTTATGTTTGTTAAATAAATTTTAGAAATGAATAGAAATTTATTTATGAGCTTTTGGCATGTTATTTCATTCATATCTGTAGAATTGCATTTTTTTGAATTTAACTGTTAATTTAATTGATTTATTGCGTGTTAATTGGCTGTTAGAAATTATTGTTTGCATATGAACTGCTAGTTAACAGTTATGTCAATTATCACTGAATATAAATTTTTAGATTAATAGTTGATAAATATAATTTGAAATAAAACTGCCAATTATTACCTGTTGTATATTACCAAACATATATTGTTATTGATTGATATTGGTTGATGGTTGCGATTGGATGATGGATGTGTTGATGAATGGATGTTTATTGCATATCATTAAATTGAAAATTATCATGCATATTTCATTTTTCGGGATTGTGGTTTGAAATGATATATAACCGCAAATTTTTATTTTTAAATTGCGGATTGAAATGATAAATATCCGTATCACTTGTCCATAGGATAGAGAACTATATACAGGCACCGCGGTCTATATATAACTATTTTTAAAATGTGATTTCTATGGTTTGGATGAAATACGGTTTATAAAAATCTTAAATTTTATACTGAATAAATGTTTTCTTCCATATTTATATGCATATGAAGTTGAAATTTTGAAATTAAAAGGTGAATAAATTTCTTTATTAAAAATGGAAGAAAATTAAGAAAATGGAGTTTGATGATTTATATCCTATGTTTAAATATTAAGTTGGAAATTTTAAAGATATGATATTTATAATTGGATTTTTCCCCAAAATATTTTGAAATGAATATTCTAGTAAAAATTGAATTTGAAAATATATATATATATATATATATATATATATATATTTTACTAGAAATTGAAATCTTATTAATTATGGATTTTATGTGAATGGTCAAGATTAATTAATAGAATATTGATTTTGAAAGGATAAAAATCCAACTTTAGTTGAAATATTAATGCTCCAAAATGGATATAAATATATATAAAATTGAAATGGTTTTGGGACTTGAAGTAATATTTTGGATTTTGGTTTAACTTTAAAAGAAGAAATATTTGGAAAGCCATGTAATTTATTTCTTTATAAAGCAACAGTAAAGTTAAACTTTTTTAATTCGCATACCGTTGAATATCCAAACCATTTAGTTTTGAAAATAATGGTTTTAAAATACTATGGATTTTCGAAGAATTATGTTGAAAGTTACAAAACAGAATATTGGTTACATGGGATATTAAATAATAAAAAGTGACATAATTTTTGGAAAGGAATATTTTATTTGGGAAATGATATCATTGATTTGGGTTTAAAAAAATAATAATATCAAAATGAATCTTTTTGGGTTTTAAAGAAGAAATGATATAGTAATATTATGGTTTTGAAATGGATTATATTCTGGTTTTAAAAGTATAAACTATTTTTAAATAACCGCGGTGTTATAATAACGATTGGTTGGCAAAGAGACCGGGATCGGATATGGACATACTCTCTGTCGATACCGAAAACCACTTTGACTAACCGTGTACGCGGTGGAGATTCCAGAATGAAGTAGGTGGTGGCGACGTTTCCTGTAAGGTAAATACGTGGACCCAACTCCCGTGAGTTGGCATAAGGTGGCTAAAACAGGAGCGATTCTCAGGCCAATGAGGTCATTCCTCTGATCGGACGCTCCTCTTCGATATTATACTTTGACTTGGATTGATTCAGTGGCCACTTCTATATTTTGATTTTTGGGGGAGTTAGTTCGAGGTGGGCGGCAGCTGCGCGCTGCGCGTTACCATCAGCCTGGATAGCAATTGGTATATCTACCCTGGCATTGCCTAGTTGTGCCGTGTCACCTACCCTATCGCGCCTTGTACGAGTTTGGTTTTCTCCCGTAGCCCGTGTGGTATCCTCTAGTGGCTTCCCGATCAGGAGGGACTATGATATTGGATGGACTACTGGGACTATTACGTGTTAAGGGCTATATGGGTAACCCCTTAACGCTATTAAAAAGTAAGTTTATTTTATAAATAGACACTATTATAATAGCGCAATATACTACATAGTAAATAGTTTAACGGATCCTTAGGAGATGTAAATCCCGAACATCTCTTGAGTTACTGTACTCATATTTATTTCTGTTTATTTAACTCACATAAGATTTTCTAGTCTGACTCGAGTGTTTTTGTCTTTTCAAATTCGCTCGGGTCAGTCCGAGCATTTCAGGATAGCAGGTTTAGCTTTGGAGGACGAAGACGAAGAATAAGTATTATGTTATATATAGTATTACACCACACTCTTTCTATTCCGCTGCATTGCTTGTATTGGTATGTGTAACTCTGATATTTATTGTAAAAGAAGAATCAAGCTTTTGTAAACTGTTTATGAACTGTATATTTGTTATTATATTTTATCCTTCCGCTGTGAGATTCTGTTTTTGTTTTTATTTCTTCTCTGTTTTCCTTATTTACCCCATAACAATCCGCCCTTGCGTATGCTTTGAATTGGCACGTGTGTCGGTTTAAAGTGTGCAAAAAGGCGGGATGTTACAGTCAGCATTGTGAGTTTTCCCCTTGATGAGTAGTTAGTATTTGTGTAGTCGTAGTTAGGGGAAAAGTTCGTTCCTTAGTAGCCTAGGGGCGGTGATAGTATATCCATGGTATTCTAAGGGAGGTGATAGTATTTCCACGGTAGCCTAGTGGCGGTGTTTCCATACTTAGTAGCTAAGGAGGCGGTGTTTCCAAGTTTAGTAGCCTTGTGGCAGTGCTACCATATTTTGTAGCCTAGGAGTAGTGTTTCCATGTTTGGTAGCCTAGTGATGGCGTTTACATATTGAGTAGCTCTAGGAGAGATGGCCGATTATTAGTTATTGAGGTTCGATCTGTAGTTTTATCTTTATAGTATCCTATAGGGGTTGTAGTATAGGTGTGTATTAACAAAAACCCTTAAGTTAAGACCCTAGAAAGTACACAGACATTTGTAGAGCGCCTAGATTATATAGGGTAGATTTAAAGTTGATTGCACATTATTATTATATATTATAACCGTACTCATTCATCAAACTTTTGTTTAATCCATTCCCTTCCTTTTATTTTCCCCATCACATGATGAGAGATAGCAGTTGATTGAGCATAGTATGTGGAGAAAAGAGCTACATGTTGGAGTTCTCATATTCTTTATTATTCATCGTGTAGTTACTTATTGTATCAAAAGTCTATAAAACTTATATCACTACAAGAAAAGTTATATTTTTATAAATCTAAAAGATAACACTTTATTTTATAGTGTTATTGTTTGAGTTAATTTATTTTAGTTAAAAAGAAGGGATAGACTTTGTAACGCTTTCCCAAAGCCAACTCCCTAAATTATTTTCATGCTGCCAATTCCTCAAATTATTTCCTCTTCCCTCCTCCTCCCCCTCAATTTATTTCATCAAATCCTCCATCACAAAATCTCCTCCCTTATCATCGCATTCATCCATAACTCGTCATACCCACCAAATAAGGCGACCTTAAGAGCGACAAATAGGGAAAAAAACCCTAAACTGAATACAAAACACGACATACTTTCACGATCGGTTTGGGGGCGAGGCCCATTAGTCTTGTAATAGGGCAACCTCCTGGGGGCAATTGGTTTCTCGTTTCTCAACAACAAAAAATTAGTGAACTGCATCGTTAACTCCCTAAACATCACCATCGACATCACTGCATTACTTCAGCAAACCACTATGCTGCACACCATAGAGCCAGTCACCGCTACTAACTCAGTGCCTACTCGCTCTATGCCTCCGCCTCTTGCCGTCTTACTTGGCTGCTCGACGCTTGCTATCCCTTGCCCGCTCGTGGACTGAGGTAATTTGTTGAAAGATTTCATCATTAAACCTTTTGTTATTTCTTGATTTGGACACTATTTGCACCACTAACTCAATTGATTACTTGATGTGGATGTTGTTGCTTCTTTTGTCAAGAAGGATTTCCATTTGGGAATTGAAAAATTAGGGAAATAAGGATTGAGATATGTGAAAT
The DNA here is from genome assembly GCA_030765085.1 of Allium cepa. Classification (NCBI taxonomy): domain Eukaryota; kingdom Viridiplantae; phylum Streptophyta; class Magnoliopsida; order Asparagales; family Amaryllidaceae; genus Allium; species Allium cepa. The sequence goes on from CM060939.1 coordinate 255,779,548, forward strand.
TAATTATTTGTCTGTACTTATTTGTCCAAAGGGGAATTAATTTAAAGAACAAAAATTTGTATATTTTTAGCCTCAAAGACACGACCTCGGTATTTTAACCATAAGGACAAACCTAAAAATTATTCATAAGGACAAAAATTCTTCCAAAATTATTCATAAGAACAAACATTCTTTCAAAAGTGCTACCGAACTAAAAACTGATACCTATAGAAAGTTGTCCTTAAGGCTAAAATGATAAAGGTCCATCCTTGAGGCTAAAATGCTGAGAAATTTTGTCCTTGACAACAATTTCCTCTTTGTAGAATCGGTAAAATTTTAGTTTGTTAAAAATGAATTCAAATTGTTTGTGTTTAAATTCAATAGTTAATTTTATTATTAAGACTAAGTGTATCAAAAGTAATATACTTATAATCGCTATAATGTTAAACTTATTTTATTTCATTAAATTGAATATGTGTAGGAAAAATGAGAAAGAATAAAGATGATCTTAATAAGAACGTGACGTTCCCCTCATGCTTTTCCAAAAGCATTCACCATGTCTATGAAGGGGTATTTCTTTCTTTTACTTCCCTTTTCTATTTGTTGTCTGATTTTAGCTAGGGCAGTGGATGTAGTATACATATGTTTTCTTACCTAATATGTAATAGTTGAGGACTTTACACATGCACTCTGAATATCTTCTATGCTGATATTCACGAACAATAAAATATCTACCAATATAAATATTTCTCTATCTTGTTAAGGTATAATTCAACATTCGTCTTAGGCATTTGTCTTTGGTCTTTTCTTAGGTTATCCTTTACAAAACTTATCCATAATTACCGTAAAGTGGTATGGTTTCTTGATAATCACTTTTGTTAGTTGTGCATGTATTAAAAATATTTAGTTACTTTTGGCAACTTAGGTACCTTAGAAAAGGTCTATGCTCGTACAATTCACATACATTGTTGTGCTTATAAAGTTTTCGATGAACATTATACACAATACATGCATTTGTAAACATTTCAAAAGACAATTTAGAACATGAGTAATTCACCGTGTTTGGTAGTAAAAGAATAAGCCGAGTCTAAATTAGTTGAAACAGAAACACACCAATAAATAAAATAGATATCTACTTTTATTAAACTAAAAGTAAGATATTAAAATGCCATTGTTTGATGATAAAACAATGAATTGATTTTTGTGGAAATGAACATAATTAGCATATGTTTACTTCTATACTGCATTAAAGTTTCACAGGATGAAACCTTGGATCCGAACAATTTAAGACAGTCAATTTATAGTGTTAAGTTTTGGTGATACAAATTCACAACTAGAAGGAAACAAATATGCAAAAAGGAAGAAAGAGAAACTTTTGTTTCTCATAATTAATAGGCATATTTGGTTATGTTTATTTCTCTCTCTAATTAGCCAATCAATTTTTTTTTTCCATTCAATATTAGCTTGGTCACTAGGTAATTGATGTTATAAATAGAGCCTAGAAAAGAGAGTGTAAAATGAGTGAAAATCTATTTGCTAATTCTCTTTTCTTCCATCTGTCCTTCTCCTCCAACTATTTTAGCTATAGAGATCGAGACTCCCTTTTTCAATTTGGTTATTGGTTCAATTTATATTTTGTTTACTTTTATTTTGTGAGACTAATTGTAAATAAATTTTGGTGAATCAATAAAGAGGGTGGTTAGGTGTAATCTCTTGTGCATTCATTTTTGATTTAATGTCCATTTATTTTCTATCCAAACTTATCTCTTTGCGATTTGGATGGTACAAGATCTATTGGGAAAAGCTTCCACAAAGCAAAATTTTGCACTACAGATTGATTTTAGAATATTTGAATGAATTTCAAGATGTAATAAATCAATTGCTAAATATGAATGTCGAATTTGATGATGAGTTACATGCTCTTTTATTGATGAGTTCGCTTTCAGAAAGTTGGAAAACTCTGGTTGTTTCATTGAGTAATTCCAACGCCAATGGAACTATCTCACTGGAAACTTTTTGAAGTACTCTTTTTATTAAGGAGCTTAGAAGAAAAGGGTCATGTGTTAAATTAGTTCAAGATGAGACTATGGTAGTAAGGGACTCGAAGAAAGATACAAGTTCGAAGAAGAAAGTCGCCAATGGTAAAGGTATTTCAAAACGTATCATTTTTTATTATTGTCATAAAAAGGGTCAGATGCGCAATAGGTGTGAAGCGTATAAAAGGGATCAATAAAAGCCTATACATAGTGACAATGATAGTTATACACGGAAGGGCGTAATTGAAGATAGCGACAGTGATACTTCTTGTGATGTCTTCATTGGTGAGGAGAAGCCTTGAAAGATGGATTCGGCACCCAGTTTCCACGTTATGTGTATTGTTTCTCTTCTTATGAGAACAGTGTCGGCATAATTAGGATAACCAATGGAGAGGAGTTACTAATTTATGGTATTGGATCTATCCGGTTTCGTATGCATGATGGTGTGGTTAGAGAAGTCTCTAGGGTGAGACATTGTACCTACTTTTTCACATAATCTTATTTATGTCGGTCAGTTGGATCACCGTGTTTGCACTTATGAGATTTGAGGTGGAGTTCTGAGAGTGAAGAAGGGTGGTCTTGTAGGGATGAGAGGAGTATTGGAAGAAGAAAAACTTTATAGTTTGGTTGCTCGTGTAGTCGATTATGGAAAGTGAGTGACAATTGGAGAGCTTAGTCCACAGTCAGGTGGAGAGGTTAATGTATTCACTGCTTATGATGATCGTGTTAAGGATCATATTTTAGACATTCATGTTGATGTTAATCGAGGGATCGATAGTGATCATGTTATGAACTCAAATCGAGTGATAGACGAGTGTCGAGTAGGAAAATCCAAAAAGATGTATGGAGGTCTTTGTGATATTGCAAACGCTTTTGAGACCAGTTGGTGTAGTGCACCTCATGGTGGGAGATACATCACTTGTAGGCGGTGGTAGAGGTTTGTAGTTTGGTATGATTGATATACATAGAGTTGTGATAGATCTAGAGATGAAATGCTTGATATGTTAGAGAAATGTGATTTTGCATCAAGGTGGAGTATTAAATTTTGGTGACACAAAATCACAATTAGAAGGAAACAAATATGCAAAAAAATGAAGAAAGAGATAATTTTTTTTCTCTTAATTAATAGGCATATTTGGTTATGTTTATTTTTCTCTCTAATTACCTAATCAATTTATTTTTTGCCATCTAATATTAACTTAGGCATCAAGTAATTGATGTTATAAATAGAGCCTAGAAGAGAGAGTGTAAAATGAGTGGAAATCTATTTTCTAATTCTCTCTTCTTCCATCTTTGTTCTTCTCTCCAACAATTTTAGCCATAGAGATCAAGACTCCCTTTCTCAATTTGGTTTTTGGTTCATTTTATATTTTGTTTACTTTATTTTGTTCTATTAATTGTAAAAAAAATTTGGTTAATCAATAAAGAGGGTGGTTGGATGGAACCTCTTGTATATCGATTTTCAATTTCATATCCATTTATTTTCTATCCAAACTTATCTCTTTGTGATTTGGATGATAAAAGATCTATTTCGCAAAGTAAAGTTTTACACTGCATATAGAACATCCAATTTCCGTTACAATAAGAACACCACAAATAAAATGAAATCAATATCAAAATGACCAATGGAAATCTCTTTCTATAGGAAATAAATGAATAATAAAAGTAAAATAAAATAAAGGTTATAAAACACAACATAAAAAGATACATTATTTTACATGTCTTAATTAAGTGCTAGTTCTATCATCAACTCTCATTTTTTTATACTTTTGAATCCTAAAATTAATTTTTTCATAGTTTATCCAAAAAATAAAAATAGGTAAAATTCTAATATTTAATGGTTTAACAATTTTCATTTACGAAATCCAATTATTTTGAATATAAAATATTTTCAAGTAAATTAAATATTAATAAAATAATATTTTATCAGTAAATTTTAAAATGAAAAGAAATCAAAAATTAGAAAATCAAATATATTTTTGAATTTCAACTTTATTAGAAAAATCAAATATTAAAGAATAAATCATATATTTTCAAAAAATTACCAATCTTTTTAACATTTCAAAAAGTAAAAAGACAAAAGTTCTTTTTCTGAAATTCAGTGGTTTCAGAAATAAAAATAAAAATCCATAAGAAAAACAGGAACTCATAATTTTGTAACTTAATCTAATTTTCTACAAAAAAATAAATTAAGGACAAATCACATATTTTAATAGACGTGTAAAACTTAATTTATTTACTATTTTTATTAGATTATCAAAATAATAAAAATAAATGTCAAATTAACAGTATAATGACAGTAAAATGTAGATAAACTAGAATGTTAAACTATAGCTTGCAGGTGGAGCCTTGGCAAAGCGATTACCCACACAGTGATCTGGGTGCACAGGTTCGAGTCCGGAACTTCGCAATGCGAGGGAAAATATGTGTACACTATTGACCTTCCAGAGCCCACCATCGTACGAGAGCCTCGTGCACTGGGTTCCACTTATAGCTTATTTAAATACATATATGTACTTTGTTTATCATTCTTGTAACAACAGCAAATGTATACATATCAGAATAACAAAAGACTCTGTATAGTATGACCTATATTGAGTAATTAGTTAAATTGATGCCTAAAGTTAGAAAGGGCAACTGTTAAATATACTCCGAGGAAAAGCCTTACATGTGGACCATATATTCTCAAGAATGCATATGTCTATTAGTACTAATTTTGTTCGTTGAATGAGCATGCTTTGAAGCTTGATTCTTTAATCATGGGTAGTAGAGGCCTTGATCAACATCAGAGGTAGCATATATTGTCATTTGCAAACTTTATTTTTGTGATTTTTCTCTTTTGAACTAACAGAAGACAGTATTAACTATTATACAATGCCATTTTAATTAATTAAACCTTTTAGGTGTTTTAACTTGTATTGACAATATCAACCCTTTCATGATATAATTTCTCTACTAGGGGAGGGTGATTGTTATAAGGAGTGAAGGACTCAAAGAAGGACCAGGCATGCTTGAAATGTTGATGCCAACTAGTGCGATAATGGGTGCAGGTCTTGGAAAGGTATTTATGCCATCTTAGTCTCCATTTGTGATGTTTTTTATACCATTTTAAATTAAAATAGATTTATAGTTTAGTTGTCATTTTTTGTCTGACTTTTCTATGCCGATAATTTGCTTAGCATTGAAGGATATATGGCCATATCTATATACATATACATACATGTTTATAAAAACATATATATACATGTATACAAATACATAAGCATATAAAAATACATATTATTATTCATTTTCAAAAAAATAGTCTGTATATTGTTATATATGTCCTTCTATTATATTGAAACCTTACTGCTTTTTGCCTACCTATGTTTCCTTTGTCAAATTTTCAACGTATATTATATTGGAACCCTTATTATAGTTCAGTTGTCAAATTTTCGAAATTATTTCGGGTTAGAGTTAGTTTGTAAACTTATCACCAAATAGGGCTGGTTTTAGCTTCGTCAGCATATACGTTAGCAGTGTTCCAACTGCCAACGTATTTGCGCAACATGTGTTGCGCATATGGTCATATAGTTTTTGCGCAACTCATAGTTGCGCAAATGGAATATATTAGCCAAATGGAAAAGCGCAAATAAAAGATGCGCTTTTCCATTTCCTTAACAAACCTAAATGGCGCAACTATGAGTTGCGCTTAGTCGGTAATATTATAAGCGCAACTCATTGTTGCACAACTTAAAAATATTGAAGTTTATGTAATATGCGCAACTCATAGTTGCACTTGCATTGCCACATAAAGGCAGCAACAACCCCGCCATCCCATTTTATTTTCTAAAAACCTCTGCTTCCCATGAAGTTCTACTCGAACCCATTAGCGCCAAATCTCAAAATTTGATTTTTTTTTTAATCAATTACACTCGAAATAAAAAAATTCCTGATCTTCAACTATAACGAATCTATCACAACAGAAGTAGGATCTTCGTCAACATAATTCGATTTTGGTATTACCTAAACCCTAGGTTTATTTATTAATTTCTAATTTGTGTATTATTTGTTTCTATTTGCAAGAAACATCATCAATTGGCTTGTTCTTGGTATTAATGATCCAAATCATACAGTTGAATCAGTCATTTATCGTAAACGATGTTAAAATATGGGTTTTTTGTTGCATGAACTTTCAAAACCGAAAAGCAAACCCGTCGATGGTACCGTGCTATATTATAGGATAATCACTGCACAAATGTCGAAGATTTAATGAGGTAATTTTTTTGTAAATATAGTTAATAATTTAAGATTTTTAGCATTTTAAATTAATGATACGTTATAATTCTTTTTTCCGTAGAATATAAAACCTGTCGACTATTTGGATCATTCATAGAGTTTCAAAGATCTAATGGAGATGATTGATGATCATCGAGTCCAATTATTACTTCGTCAAGCGGGCTTCTGGTATTTCATGCAAATAAAATATACCAAATTTGATAGGTCTTTACTGACACAACATTATGCGATAGATGGAGGCCTGAGACTTGCACCTTTCATTTTTCGGTTGGAGAAATGACAATTACTTTCAAAGATGTTTCTATTTTGCTTGGCCTTCCTGTAGAAGGTGTCGTTTTGAATTACGGTGGTAATGTGGACGTCGATGATGTTTTTCATTGTTTTCTTGGTGAAATTCCACCCCTCGAAGTGGTGGTTAATAGAAGAAAGTTAAAGGTCAAATGGATAAATAACCTTATAATTTGTCAAGAGATTACCATTGATTCATCTGTTGAGGAGCTAGAACAGTTCACACGGGATGTTATATTGCTTCTTATAGCAGCCCCTTTTTTCCAAACCATTCGAAGCATCGAGTAAATGTAAAATGGTTATACATGTTATATGACTTTGCCACTATTTCTGATTATTCATGGGGTAGCACGGTTTTATGCGATTTGTATAAGAAGTTGGATAATATGGCACTTAGGAAGTCGAACGAATTAGCTGGTTGCCTAACCCTTCTGCAGGTATATCATTTTTCACTTATAATTGTACTAATATTTTGAAAACCTTGTTTGACACTGATATTGTACAGGTTTGGTCGCAGACACGTATTTTTATTGATCGTCCAAATGTTCATGTCAATGTCGCTGCTGGATTACTTTACGGGGTCAAGTAAATACCGCGAGTGATTTCTATCGTAAACTAAGTTTTAGTGCAATATTCACACATTATTTTGTTCATTGATTATAGATGGACAGGAGATAGATGTTGGAGAGATAATCCAACCCGACATCCCACATTCTATTGCAATGAGCTCGATATTATGGAGTAGCATAATGTTGATTGGATGCCATACACGGCTGAGATTGTGCAGGATTTGCCACCAATTTGCTTGGATGGAGAACATACTTGGTATTCAAGAAACCCAATATTTGCTTGCAAAGTGTGGCCACGCACTACCCGAATAGAGTGATGAGGGAATGCAGCCTTCATTGGTATATACTATATGCAACCGAGCAAGTTTTCCCGCACGGTTGGAATAGAGATTTGTATAACATGTACATAGCACGATGGGATCACAGGTTGGATCATGTTCAAGTTGAACGCGTACCAAGAGTCACCATCGAACAATACTACAGTTGGTCCCGGCATATAATGCGATGATTTGTTCTTAAAGACACGTCTACTAGGTTGCCTAGATATGCTACATGGGGACTAGTGGAACGTGACTTGGTATATGTAAATAAGTTTTCATCTCTTAACTTGTTCAACTAGCTTTACTTACTTACGCCAATACTTCTTTTGTTTTAGGTTCAATGGTTTTACCTCATTTCAAATGAAGTTGATGATGTTTTGCAGATCCTGGAGATGAAGATCGAGTAAAAGGTAAGTGTTTAACATAAAAGAAATTATCAAGTTGCTTCTTGGCAGACATAAGCTTGAATGATCATCGTAGTATGTGCCTCGTCCGCTTAAGGCTTTTGCTTGTACATAACAACTAAGATGTATTTAAGTCGTGGGTGGATCTTCACAAGGAAGTCAACTGGGGCAGGATATAGTGAAGCTGGACCGTATCAACCGCCTCCGACTCAAACATAAAGAACACCATGCGAACTTAGAAACTTAAGAAATTAAGTGTTATGGTAGGTGTACTTAAGTTGTTTAATTTGGTTTGTAGGTTGGTTTCTTTCGTTTGAAGTTTTACTTTGCTGTTTTGAACTTGCAATCACATTTTTAGTCGAACTTTGTTGATGTACAATCAAGATATGTACGTTGTTTAATAGATTTGTGGTTTTGCAGCCTATTGTTGTTGTTGTTGATGATGTTTTTGCAAATACAATTGAATTATATTTGTGTGAAATATGTTGGTTTTTAATGAAATGCATATTTTCTTCCCATGTATGTGAGCTATTGTTCGGAGAGCAGCAATAACACACAGAATAGCGGAACATTGAGTTGCACTCTGTCATATACACAATTGCACAACTCAAAGTTGCACTAATGTGTACATCATGGAGCACAACTCAAAGTTGCGCATGTATTCATGGGTTGCGCCTACTGGCCCAACAGCAGCTTATAACGCCCTTTACTCCTCTCCACTTCAACAGAACTTCTCAAACCCAACATATTACAGAAACCTAAACTTCATTGCTCTTACTATAACTCAACTAAAAATATAACAAATCTACTCAAATTCGTTTAAATTGACAAAGACCAACAAGGGATTTCACTTTCATCTATAGTTAAGGTAAAGTTTTGAAACCCTTCTCTGCTTATTTTGTTAGATCTATTATTGAAACTTAGTTTCTTGAAATTTGCTAGATCTGTGACTACCACACTGATTATTTGTCACTACGAAAGTGATTTAATCATCGACGAGAACAGCAGGCCAACCTATGTTGGCAGAAATCGGAAAGGAACTAAAGTGGGGAAGGGTTTTAAAATTGAGTTGAAAACTGCAATTTACAAAGCTATAAAGATTAATTCTACCGAATTCGACATCTTTTTGGTGAGTAAATGGGTAACGAATGATAACCCGATTGCTATTGAGGTGAACGATGACGAAAACATCGATTCTATGTTTTGCATGAGGATGAAAGTAATCGAGTTGTACGTTAAGAAGGGGGTGGTATAAATAACCGAACTGCAAGCTCATATCTTTTATTATGCAAGCCAACCAGGACCCAAAAATGCTGCCGAGAAAATTCATGTATTACCCATACTACTCCTACCGGCCACCAAATGTTTATACACAAACAATTGGGTATGTTTTCATGTGATGCATGTATGTTTCATTTATGGTCTCAAGTTTTATGCGATTAACACTCATATGTTTGTTTACAGGTTGAATACACATACATCCGGGTATGGTTTCATGCCATATGTATTCCAGTATTCCGGGTATGGTTTCATGTCGTATCCTCCACAGTCAATTCCAACGTCGAATACTTGCAAGAAACCGAAGATGAAGATGTTGAAACTGAAGATATGGAGGGTGGAAATAATGATACTGATGCATCACATTTGGATAGCCTAGAAATTGTGCTTCACTTAACGAAGATGAGAAATGGATGGATGCTACGAATAACAATGATGCTCCATTAGATGATATTCCAGAGGAAGTTGATGATATTGACAAGCATATCGAGATGGAAGAACCGTTAGAGGAAGAGCAATGCAAAGACACAATCATGTAAAGATCTATTATGCAAGAAGTTCAATTTATCGATGAAAAGTTTGGACTTGAATGTGTGGAGAAAGGCCCTCGAGTCGGTATGATTTTTAAATCAAGGATTCATTAATTGAAAATATAAGTGAATGGTTGATAAAATGTACGGTTTCATTTAAAAACATAAAGTCTCGTACTAGAGAGTTTACTTCTATACGTGATATTGATATTAATTGTACATGGAGGATTCATGCTATTATTTCTAAAAAACATCATGCTGGACGGAGGATGATAAAAAAATACGGTGGTGATCACACATGCTTAAATCCAATCATCAACTCGAACCACAAACAAGCAACAACCAAATTCATCTACACCAAAGTCCTTCCATGTGTTCGACTAAACTCAAGTTACACTGCAAAATCTGTCTAAGAGCTTATGACAGATACGTACGAAATTCTAATATGCTATATGAGAACTTAAAAAGGACTAAGCAAAGCCTTGACTAAAATATTCGACGATTGGGAATCTTCATACAATGGATTGTCATAGTTTCTCCGTGCAATACAAAAAGCAATTCAGGAACTGTTTATCATGTTCATATAGAAGGCATTCAATTTTAGGGGATTTTTGAGCATTTGGACTGAGCATTGAAGATTTCATGTATTGTCGTCTTGTTCTTTCTATTGATGGAACACATCTTTATGGAAATATCAAGGTACGTTGCTTGTGGCTACAAGAGTTGATGCAAACAACTCTCCTTTTCCTTTGGCATTTTCTATTATACGAATCAAATCAGCCAAGACTTGGGGATGGTTTTTTTCGTGCATGGGACACTTAATTCTATCTTTAAATGCATGATGTATTACATTCATTTCTGATAGAATAAAAAAAATTCCAAATGCGTTGCAAGAGAAATGGAGCATGCCACATCATCATAGCTTTTGCCTTTTTCATTTGAAAGCAGACTCCAAAAAGGCTGATTTTGGTAGCAAAATTTTTCAAAACTTACTCTGAAGAAAAAGACGAGGTAACATACAAGAATTAAGAGAGCAACTAAAAAATGGAAGTCTGCCTGCTGATAGATGGATTGACAGAAGCCTCAAACATAAGGATGAACAGCGAGCTCTTTATAAGGACAATGGTGAACATTTTATTGGAACCTACATTTTATGTTTCAATGATAACAACTATACAATCATATATACACACACACCTTATCAAGATTGCAAATTATACTACAAGAAGGCATAATGCTTGAAGATATTGAGACTTAAATAGATACGATGATCTGTCAACCATACTACTATAAGTAAGGTTATCTCATTGTAAAAGAGTCCTCGATAAAATATTGTTAAGGTCTCTTTGAGTATATATGCATACAAGATTACACACAATTTCATATGCATCAAAATTAAGCTGAAAATCTGATTCTACACCTCACAGACGTCTGAGATAAAAACACATACGTCTGTGACAAATATGGTTAAACTTTTCTAAAGCCACAGATGTTTGAGGTTTTACAACAGACATCCTTTATATGCAAAAACTATCAATTTTGAAAAGACATTTCTATTTGAAACAAAAAGAAATCACCTTTAAACGAAAGGTTGTAGCCATTAAAGCATATAGACTTTCTCAAATAGTAACAACTCTTCATTTGCACATTTTTGAATCTGTAAATACTATTTTGATTAAGAAGTAGAAAAAATAACGTGAATTAATCTATTCTTTCCTCTCCTGATTTCTAAATACTTTCTTGCATATACATGGTTCACATACTCTCAATCTATTACAATCAGAATATAATTTTGATTAAATTACTTCCTACAACTCAAAGCATTCATATTCACATACTCCAATGAGATCATAGAAAGAATTGTACTATAAGTCAAAAACCGTGTTATTCGGAACACAAGATTATTAGAAATATACTTTTGTACTAGCTTATTCCTCCGGGCGAAGTGAGGGTAATTTGTTTAAAGGAAATACCGAAGGGGAGCTTCGAGACTGGATGTAGGATGGGAGGTCCGAACTAGTAAAAAAATCTGGTTTGCACTTTTTTGTACTTTACTATTTATTGTTTGCAATGGCATTAGCTTATACACTTGCATATTATACATAGGTAAAATAAAATATGGTCCACAAGACTTTCATTTGGTACCAGAGCAAGGTTATTTCAATCTACAGTAACGCGTAACTGAATCATTAAAATGGCAAGTATATTTCAAGAATATCAATCAACTGCTCGTCCTCTACTATTTACTGGTTTTAGTTATACTTATTGGTCAACATGTATGCGAATTTTTATGGAAGCAAATGGTTTAGAAATATGCTAGCAAATCAAAATAAATATGAAGCACCTAACACCAATATTGGCACATGGACCGATGCACAAAAAGCAGAGGCATCTAACAATGCCAAAGCTATGAATGTATTATTTTGCTCACTTGATTAAAATGAATTTTCACGAGTCATGCTTTGCACTACTGCTTATGATATATGATGTACATTACAAATTACCTACGAAGGCACAAATAGTGTAATGACCCGTAAATTTTAATGGTTTTAATAACGTAATTGAATTGAAATTTTGTGAATTTTTAAATAATTGAATTTGGAAATAAAAATTTAATATTTGGAATATGTCTTCTCAAACATAGCAACCGGTAAATTTTCATCTGATAATATTGAAGTTTATTTTATTGTGAAATTTTATTTAAATTCAAATCAGTTAAAACTATCGATAATAATAAAATGTTTTCCAAATCTGGATATTTTTATACAATAAATTTGTAAATCATCTTCTGAGTGAGATGTCATGTTTCGTTTCATCAAATTTTGACTGTTATTGCTCCGTTCATCTTATTTCTGACATTTTAGCAGCATTTCTGGTACCGGTTATCGATTTTTGGTGGGATGATCGTACCACCAATATCTGTATACTGTTTTGATCGTCTCGCATGCTGGTCTCTATGGTATATTCAATTCTGTGTTTTGAGCTCAGGTACGTGACAGAAACGATGATAATGATCCGTCGTAAGGGTACAAAAATTTGTAACTTTCCATTTTCTTACATTTTCAAATTGAAACGTGATGTCGTCCAATCAAGATATAAATTATTCAGCTCAATTCAATGGATGGACCGTTGAAATTACTTTATTTATTTATATATTCGTTCAAGAGGAAAATATAATGATTTCGTTCCTCTCCTTCCTTCTATACCTTCCTCTTTTCTTTTCTTTTCTGATGGCCGAGTGTCCCTCCAAAACCCTCATTCACTCGCCTTTCCCAGATCCACAAAACCCCACTGACTTTCTTTCCATCAGCTACTCGCCTATCTCCGCCACCCTCTGACCCAAAACCAGCTGATCCTTCTTCCATCTCCACATCAACTCAAGCGACGCTCCGCCTTTCCCTTCAGCCTCCAATCTTTCTTCTCCTCTGCCGCCAAGCCTACTACCACCAAACCCTTGCCAGTTCATACGAGCCTCACCTTCCACCTAAGCAGTCGCACCACGAGTATCCCTTTGACCCGCCTTTCCCTCTCTCCTTTTGTGTATATCTTCATTTTGAAAAAAAGAAAACATTATGCTTGCTTTCGGGCCTAACCTGGTGTCGTGCTTCTTTATATAAGATTCATATTTTGTTAGTGTTATATATATATAAATGTTATTATATAAACTGATATTTGGATATGTTGTATAGTATATAAATTATAATAACATAAGTTTATGTTTATACATGGAACGTAAGTATATAAATATAAACTGATATTTGGAACGTAAGTTTAAAATAAATCAGTAAGAATTTATTTAATTGGTTTAAATGAACCATTTTGGAATGAAAGTTGTGAGGGCATAAATTGATTTGAAATTGGTTTTCAAATGGTTAAAGTGTGGAAATTATATCTTGTAAAGATATTTTTGGAAATAAATAATTTGGGAAATTATTTGAAATCGGGTGATGTTGTGAATATTGATTGATAGTTAAATAACCGACTATCAATATTGACCCTTAAATGACTATTTATTGTGAATTGGTTGAAATTGAATGCTACACTTATTTTATTTTTTAAATTATTGCGCTCGTTATTCGGATTACCCATTCCAAATAGTGATACGCCGTAATTGATAGCATTGAAGACCGATGGTGAAGACCGGGTATATGTGAATTCGATAGGATGACCTATCGATTGTCTCTGCACCGTTGGCTACGGTACGGAGATTTCCTTTGTGATGGGAAATTCGATCGGGATTGTGGATACCCGGATTGCAAGGGCTTCTTTTGAAGTGCCTTCAGTTCTGTTCGAGCCCGGAACAGACTTGTATGGTTACGTGTCTGACATTACATTTTGAGATATAAAGAAAATTTCTTTCAAATACATTTCTGTTGGTGGCGGAGAATTTATTCTCTTAGCTTAACACCCTTTTCAGAGACGTACGCGCTCGGAGGTTTTGTAGTTGAAGGTTATCAGTGATATATTCCCAATTTGGTAATGTGGCATGCTGAGTGTTGCTGTGTGATGATTATTTATTGATCATTTGTTGATCAAAGCGTGGCTTTGTGAAAAAGCGTAGCTTTGTAGACGAGACTTCGTCAGACCTCAAGCCCCGGAAATGGTCAAAACAGGAATATGCGGCAAGATTATGAGGGTCGCTCCCTTTAGGGTATGTCATTCCCTTCTGGAAAAGGGTGGTGTCAGGTATGGTGCTCTGATGCTTAACCTATGTGGTTGCTCCAATCTCATTTTTCTGTGTGGTTGTTGCTTGGTGATAGAGGGCCCTCGGATAAAGGTCCCAAAGGACCGGGGGATGGCATATTCATGTAGTAGTTACCTAGTGACAAAGGTAACCCAGCCTTGTGTTGGCAGAGAGCTGGTTAAGTTCTTGGAACGTCCCGCCAGAGGCGATCCCATTGACAGTAGGAAGTTCCTTAGCCTGACCATTTGTTGGAAACCAAACAAAACAATATGAGCCTTGTACAATTTTAGTTGTATAACCTGCCATGGAATGTGGTGGAAACCTGCTATTGAACATTGTAGCTATAGTAGGCATACGATAATGGTCGTATGTTGGCTAAGATTTATATTCTATTTTCGAAATGCTTTCCACACTATGCACTAATAATAATATCAAAAAATGATTTGTTTTTGCGTATTAAGCATTTTTGACTATCATAAGGAGAAATCTCCTCCAATTCTGCGTTTTCATTGTGTGTGTGCGAGGAGGCCTTATAGTAGTTTCATTTTCCAAAACATTGCAGATATTTTTTCGCTTCCCTTATTGTTGTTGTTGTTTTAAAAGATAAATAACTGTTTTTACTTCTCACACCAGTCCCATGACTGACCTGGAAATCGTGCTTTGAAATCGTGCCCATCATGCTTTGCTTCGCAATTTGTGCTTGGATTGGTAACCCATTTCATTGTCAATCTCTCTAGCCTCGAAAGGTGAGCAATCACTCATGATTAATGTTCTTATATATGTTAAATTTGATTTCAATTGAAACGACAATTGAAATATGTTGCTGTTAGTTAATTACATTGCTATATATATGCTATTATTTGTATATGTTCACCTGTGACATCTGACACCGTTATCTGTTATTATATTGATGATATATGCTTGTTATACTATTATCATATCCGTTATCACTCTACAAGTTCCCCGTTAGTATATAATTCCCTATGGGCTATAATGATACATTCCCGAATGTTCTATAAAATAGGTGAAAATCGTTATGGGTTGAAATGACAAGCGATTTTTATGGAATTAATTTGGCATTTGTGGGTTGATATTATATATACCCGTATATATATTTTAAATTACGGTCGAAATGATAAATACC
The DNA here is from genome assembly GCA_030765085.1 of Allium cepa. Taxonomy (NCBI): domain Eukaryota; kingdom Viridiplantae; phylum Streptophyta; class Magnoliopsida; order Asparagales; family Amaryllidaceae; genus Allium; species Allium cepa. The sequence goes on from CM060939.1 coordinate 255,795,058, forward strand.
CGTATCACTTGACCATAGGATAGAAATTTTATACAGACACCGTTAGTCTATATATAAATATTTTGAAATTAATTTCTACGGTTTTGGAAAGAAATATATGGTTTTAATAATTATTGATTCTTAAAATATTATATATTATTGTTATTTTATATATATATATATATATATATATATTTAATAATAATATTTAATTTACTTAAGATTGATTTTATTAATATATAATATGTTTAAGTATTTATTAAAATTTATATTTCAAAAATAGATTTTTATAATGAATTTATTGGTTAAGGTTGGGAAGATAAATTTGAAATTTATTTGAATTGTATTTAATTAAGAATTTTATTTATTAAATCGATTTGAAACTATTGAATTTGAAATCTAAAGATACGATTTTATAACTTGATTTTGATTTAAGCAATTTAAGGAATATTTCACGTTTAAATAAATTGAAGGAAATATTTAGTAAAGTGTAATCTAAGTTTATTTAAATAATATTAAATTTATTAAGTGAATATTTTAAGAATAAATAATAATTAAGTTAAATCAAGATCTATATGAATCTGTTAAATTTAGTTTTGAAAATGTTGAACATTTAAAGCTTTGAAATATATTGAAATTTAATGGTTTATTTTGTGGTTCAAATTTGTATTTGAAATCGATATAAGTTGAATTTGTTTATTTAGAAACTGAATTTAATTGAAATTGATAAATTGAGATTGAATTAAATTTAAATTTGGAATTCGAGTTGTTTTGAATCAATTTGTGAAATTTGAGGAAATTATAAATATTGTACTTTATAAATTATTTAATGTATATATATGATATTTTAATATAAAAATATTTTTAATATACACTATTTTAATATAATAATTTTTTTAATATAAACTATTTTATTTTATATACTACTATTAATATCTAAACTGCTTAAGTGGTGGAAATTATGATTTCAAAGTGTTTTGGGTTTCGAAAGTGTTGTTACTTTGAAAGTGCTATAATTTGGAAATAGATATATTTGAAATTGAAATGATATTTTGGTTATGAAGTATAAATTATTTTGAATTGACCACTCTATTGTAATGGCGTTTGGTTGTTAATAGTGTATATTTCTGCATAGTAGATAGTTCCATGGATTCTTAGAGGATGGTTATCCCAAACATCCTTTGAGTTACTTGTATTTCAGTTGATATTTCACTTGAGTTGGATTTATTGATATAAAAATGTTAATCCTGACTCGAGTGTTTGTGTTTTACTTTACGCTCGGGTCAGGCTGAGTGATACAACATTTGAGACTCACCTTTGGAGTTTGAAGCTTTGCTTGGAGATCCAACTATCGATTCAGCTTTCAGCTTTTTAGTTGATTTGTTCAGAGATGTCATCAGTCTGTATTTGAGATATTCTATTGTATTTTATTTCAAACTCTGTTATTATATAGTAGCTTCATGAACTACTATTTATTTATTCCGCTGCATTATTATTATATTACTCCGTGTCTGTGATTCTGTGATTGATTTATTTACTGTATATGTTGAGTTTTCGTCAAATTTAAATTAACAATCTGGTATCTTGAGAAATTCAAGTTCGACATGTGCGGATGCGAATGGCACGAAATACCGGGTCGTTATAGATAAAGTTAAGCAAATAAAGAGTTCTATTCTACAAAATCAATTTTCATCTTTTAAATAAAATCAAATGAATTAATTATTGACATGTATTCTAGATTTCAAACTATACAACATGATCTTATGATACTAGGAATTAAATTCACTAATTTTGATTTAGTCACATGAATTTTGAACTATTTGAAAAATGAATAGGAAAGAAAAGTTTTAGCCACCGAACAAGTTAGCGATCTTTCCCAACTCATAGTAGAAGAGTTAATAAGAAATCTGATGTGGTATGAAGCTAATTTATAGGCAATAAAAGAACAAAATCAAGAAAGGAAAAACATCGCATTTTAGGCAAATAATGACAACTCCGACTTGAAAGAAGTTGAGATTATTTTCATCACCAAAAATTACAACAAGTTCAATAAGTTCAAAAGGATAACGAAATTTCAAAACAGCAGCAACACAAATTTCTCAAATCAAACATCAAAGAAGTTCTTTAGGTGTGATAAATTTAGCCATATGAAGAAAGACTGTCCACTTCTCAACAACGATAAAAAGAAAAACAAATTTGAAAATTTCAAGAAAAAGAGAAGAGTATTTCAAGTAACTTGGGTTAACTCCGACTCTTCCTCTTCATCCGATAGGACAGTGACTCATAACAAGAAAAGTTTGCCTCACAGCTAGTACAGATGAGGTACGTCTTAAATTAACATACGATGAAATTCTTGAAATTAGTATAGAGTTAGATGATAAATATAGAGAATTAAAGAAAATTAAATAAAGAAAATGTGGGAAAATTAAATAAAGCTGAATTAGAAATTGGATTGTTAAAAGATGAGAAAACTATTTTAGAGAAAGAATTAGAATTAGCCCAAAATGAATGTAAAAAATTACCACCTCAAAATGCTACTCTAACATATGATATAGAGAATAACAGAATAGAGAATTATAAAATTGAAAAATAAAAGTATGAATCGAAACAAAATTTAGAATTAGCTAATATAGAAATTTCTGATAACAGAAATAAATTAGATAAAATCACTAACAATGTTTCAAAATTTAATAAAGGAAAGCAAGGATTAGGATTAACAAAAATATCATAAATGTTTAAGTAATAATTTGATTTCTAATAGTAATCAAGGATTAAGAAGTATAGTACAATATATACAAATTTAAGAAAAACAAAATCTAATATGAAAATAAAGGAGCAAAAATGATTAAAATATGGATTCCTAAAATAAATAATAAATTGATTAGATAAAAACACATCAATATACATTTAAAAGATATAGTTCATAATGAAAATTACATCTCTAAAGGTTCTAAACCCTCATGGGTATGACTACCTTCTCCTACTAACACATAGGACCATAACATAGGAAGTGAGTACCAATATTTTTTGTTATTTTGCAGGTACCAAGAAAAAAACAATAAGGAGAAACAGATACTCGATAGCGGATGCTCCAAACATAAGATGAGAAATACACACATGCTATCAAACATCACTTATATGGATGGTGGCACAATCACTTTTATTGAGATTGGAAACATCATCAATGTTGGTATATCTACTTCTCCTATTATTTAAAATATATTATTAGTTAAAAACTTAAAACATAATTTACTTAGTATAAGCCAATTATGCGAAAAGGGATTTAGAATGTATTTTGAAAAAGATAAATGCAATATCTTTGAGCAAAAAAAAACTTTAATTTTTGAGGGAACAAGAAATCAAAATATTTATATTCTAAACATGAATATTAATCATAATAATGATTTATGCTTAACCACAAATCACGATGATCCATGGATATGGCATAAAAGATTTGTCACATAAATTTCAAATATATAGACAAATTAGCTAAAAATAATTTGGTAAGAGGATTGCCCAAAATAAATTTCAAAGTTAAAAATCTATGTGATGCATGTCAATTTAGTAAATTAAAGAAAAGCTCATTTAAGTCAAAAAAAGAAATCTCTACTAAATAACCTCTTGAATTACTTCATTTGGACATATTTGGTCCAACTCAAGTACGTTCGATAAATCAGAATAAATAGATTTTTGTGATTGTAGATGATTTTCAAGATATACTTGGATTCTATTTTTAAAACATAAAAGTGGTACATTCGAAATGTTTAAAATTTTTGCTAAATGAATTAAGACTCTAATGGATGTAAAAATCAAAAGTATAGAAGTGATCATAGTGGGGAATTTGAAAATGAATTATTTACAAACTTTTGTAATAAAAACGGAATTAGCCATAGTTTTTCATTTCCACAAACACCACAGCAAAATGGAGTAGTTGAAAGAAAAAATCGCACCTTGCAAGAATGTGCTCGAACTCTCCTAAATGGCAGTGGCTTACCAAAGAATTTTTGGACCAAAGCAGTTGCTATTGCATGTTATGTATTAAACCGTGTAACTCTTAGACGTATGAATAAAAATACATGTTATGAAATGTTCTACAAAAATAAACCAAAAGTATCATATTTTCGGATATTTGGACCAAAATGCTTTATCCTAATTACAAAAGGTAATCTTGGTAAATTCGATTCAAAAGCCGATGAAGGAATTTTTATTGGATATTCCGATCAAAGTAAAGCATATAGAATTTTTAACAAACGAACAAATGTTGTAGAGGAAAGTCTTCATGTCTCGCTTGATGAAAACTTTAAAAATATAAATAAAGATGACGAAGAAAATTTTGACACTAATCAAAATAATGCTATTGAAATTATGATTGCAACTAATAAAAATAATCAAAATAACAGTAATTTGAAATCATCACCTCGTATTTTAAAAGATCATCCTAATGATAACATAATTGGAAATCTAGATAACAAAGTTTCGACTAGAAGACAAATAAATCAAACGAGTAATGTAGCTTTTATATCTAATTTTGAACCAAAAAGTTACAAGAAAGCATCAAATGATGATTTCGGATTTTAGCAATGCAAGAAGAACTTAATCAATTTGAATGAAATAATGTTTGGAAACTAGTACCAAGGCCAAACGATCAATCAACAATTGGAACAAAATGGGATTTTAAAAACAAAGCAGATGAAAATGAATATATTATACATAATAAAGCAAGATTAGTGACACAGGGATACAATTAAGAAGAAGGAATTGATTATGGAGAGACTTTTGCACCTGTGGCACATCTTGAAGCCATAAGAATATTACTTGCTTTTGTGTGTCATCGTAACTTTAAGCTATTTCAAATGAATGTTAAAAGTGCTTTCTTGAATGGTTTTATAAAAGAAAATGTTTACATTGAACAACCACCACTATTTATTCATGAAAAATATCCAGATCATGTTTTTAAACTTAAAAATGCGTTATACGGTTTAAAACAAGCACCTCGCGCTTGGTATAATCGATTAAAATCGCATATAATAAATTTTGGGTTTCAAGTTGGTAAAATGGATATAACATTATTTATTAAAAGTGAACAGAAGGATATATTAACTGTTCAGATTTATGTTGATGATATTATATTTGGATCTACTGATGAAAATTTATATAATGAGTTTTCCACAATAATGACAAACGAATTCGAAATGTCTCATATGGGTGAATTGAATTTCTATTTACGATTACAAATAAAACAATTAAATAATGGATTTTTTATAAATCAAGGAAAATATTGTAAAGAATTACTGCAACGTTTTGGAACGATAATACATCAAGTAAACCCACTCCAATGAGTACTACTACTCATATAGACAAAGATGAACATGGAAAAGATTTCAATCAAAACTATATCGAAGCATGATAGGATCATTACTATGCTTAATGGCTAATAGACCAGATATTATGTTGAGTGTTTGTTTATGTGCAAGATTTCAAGCACAAACTAAGGAATCATATCATCGGGTAGTTAAACGGATTTTACGATATTTAACCAACACTAAAGATTTTGGTTTATTTTATCCAAAAGGCCATGCATTTGAACTCGTATCTTACAGTGATGCGGATTTTGGTGGATGTAAATCTGATAGAAAAAGTGCAAGTGGCACATGTCATTTTATTGGTCAATCGTTAGTTTCGTGGTTTAGTAAAAAAACAAAATTGTATTTCTCATTCGACATGTGAAGCCGAATATATTTCTGGTGTCTTAGCTTGTGCTCAAGTAATATATATGCAACAAACACTTAAAAGGCTATGGAAAAATAATAAACAAGTCTTCAATATATTGTGATAATGCCGGTGCTATAAGTTTATCTAAAAATCCAATTAATCATTCACGAACAAAACATATCGATATTCATCACCATTTTCTAAGAGATAATGTTGAAAAAGAAAATGATAACTCTTGAATTTGTTAATACCGAAAATCAAATAGCTGATATTTTTACAAAACTGTTAAGTGAACTAACTTTTATTAAGTTAAGACGGGATCTAAGAATTTATTCGTACAATGAATTGGTTAACTAAATTTGTAGAAATAATATTTTGTTCACTTAAATTTGTAGAAATAGCCCATATAAACTTTCAACTGCACAATTGGTTTTATACACTTAGAATTAATAATAACCACACAAAAATTAAACTACTAACAACCATTTAAATAACTAACAACTCTATGTTAAATTTTTACGGCTTAACTCCTTTTCCTTAACCTATTTTCTAAGTATAGAAAAACCATATCTTATAAATTTAGCTTATATTTTACCTAAAAACAAATAAACACAAATAGATTATTAAAAAAATACACAAAAATTCTTTTGATCACGACTCCACATATTCAACTATCGACTATAAATCACCCTTGTCAGATAGCTCTTACATATAACCAACTAAATCCACACCTACATCAACTCGTTTAGTCACTCTAAAAATTGTTGCATCACCAATATACCACACTGGATTTTCTCCTAAAGAAAAGAGAGCTAAACGTTCAATCCATCTGAAATCAGCATCTCTCACCAACAAAATCGATGAGATATATCACTATCAACAAGAAATGATCGGCGTTCAACGTGAAATGTACTACGAGCAATGATGTCGAGGATCTCGTTTAAATTTTCTCGAAAAGCATATTCCAACAATTTATGGTCATTCACCAGCAAAAAGATGCATACATCAAAAATCTTCTCGATTATAAGAAACTCCTACGAAAGCGCATAACATTACTTCGAGAAATCTGTGCAAACTGGGACCATCAAACCAAGCTTCAATTGACACTCCATCTTATCCAAGTTGATCTCCACTGAAGCCATTAATTGACGATACAAAAGTGAACCAAATTCATAGGATATACAACAAATCAACAATTCTAAATTCTCTGACAAAAACTAAACTTATGCTACGCGTCATATAAATTATGTTTGTTTATTAATTTTGGTATGTCTATTGCTTTGTTGTATTAAAATTAAATAAAACTTTCATTGATATTTAAAAAAATTCAATATGTCCGAAAATACATACAACAAACGTCTGTGAATATACCACTGACGTTTGTCACAAATTAAAGGAATTTTTTTGTAGCCACGGATGTTTGTGGAAACCTCACAGATCTCTGTCAAATCTCTCTATTTATTTTCTCTACAGCCATAGACGTTTTTGGAACCGTCATAGACATCTATCGAAACTCTCTGTTTCACTTTTACTGAAGTCACAGACGTCTGTGACTCCCTCACAGATGTTTGTCGCTGCTCCAACAACAACAGCAGCAGCAACAGCAACAAATCCATTATTCCCAAACAAACTGAGGTCGGCTAGAGATAGAATCCAGAACTAAATGACAAAGCTAATTTAAATGTTATAACAATAACAATAGCAATAATAAAATGAAGTCAAATAAGTAAATTAATAATAATAATTACTAAGTAAAGTAAAAATAAAGATAAAATCCATATATATGTATAAAAAATAAAAAATAAATAAATAAATGATGATAATAATATAAATAGTAATAATGGTGCTAATAGTAACATCGATCAAAGTCCAAACGCTATGGTTTAGGCTTCTTTTACCTAGTCCTATAATCTAAAACTTATAAAACTCATAGCTCATGATTCTTGTACGTGAATCGCTAACTTCTACGCGCTCCTATCCGTTACCAGCTCTTTGGATATATTCCAATACTTCAAGTCCCTTTTTACTACTTCCTTCCTTGTCAACCTTGGTCGACCTCTACCTCTCTTTGAGCATACGACGCAGCCTATAATTCCAACGCGTACAGGTGCTTCGAGCGACCTTCATTGGAGATGTCTAAATTATCTTAAGTGATGTTGAATTAGCTTCTCCTCAATTGGTGCTGCTACAAAATTTTCATGTATATCATCATTTCTAATCCGATCTCTTCTTGTATGACCACAACTCCACCGTATCATACGCATCTCTACCATGCTTATCTTCTGGACGTTTTGGTTTTTAGTAGGCCAATATTCTGCACCATACAACATTGCATGCCTGATTGCCATTCTGTAGAACTTTCCTTTAAGCTTCTACCAGACTTTCTTATCATAGAGAATGCCAGATGCTTGTCGCCATTTCACCTATCCCGCTCGAATTCTAAAACTAACATGTTCATCAATATCACCATTGCACTGCAACATTGATCCTAAATATCGAAAGATTCTTTTTTAAGAACTATTTATCCGGCTAGAGTGACATCTCCATCCTCCGTCCTAACACCGCTGAACTCGCACTTCATTTACTCTTTATTAGTTATGCTTAGCCTAAATCCCTTTGATTCTAAAGACTGTCTCCACAGCTCAAGTTTTCTATCAACCCCAATCCTATGCTCATCAATTAGCATAACATCATCAGCAAATAGCAAGAACTAAGGAATCTCCTCTTGTATACCCTTCGTAACCTCATCCATCACTAGGAAAAAAATGTAGGGGCTCAAAGCTGACCCTTGATGTAAACCTATGTTAATGGGAAAGTCACTGGTTACACCATCGCATGCTCTGACACTAGTCACAACATCATTGTACATATCCTTGATAAGGGTAATATACTTTGTTGGGACTCTTCTTTTCCAGAGCCCACCATATCACCTTTCATGGTACTTTGTCATAAGCTTTCTCCAAATTGATAAATACCATGGGTAGATCCTTCTTTTGCTCCTTAAACGTCTTCATAAGTTGTCGTATCAAGAAAATCGCCTCCGTGGTCAACCTCCCAAGCATGAAGCCAAATTGATTTTTTAAAACGCTTGTCATTTTTCTTAATCGATGTTCAATGACTCTCTCCCAAAGCTTCATCGTATGACTCATAAGCTTACTTCATCTGTAGTTTGTGCAACTTTGCATATCTCCTTTATCCTTAAAAATTAGAACTAATATGCTTCTCCTCCACTCATTTGGCATCTTGTTTGATTTGAAAATATTATTGAACAACTTAGTTAGCTAGGTTATCCCTGCATCTCCAAGGCATCTCCACACCTTAATAGGGATGCCATCTGGCCCCAATGCCTTGCCTGCTTTCATTCATTTTAGCGCCTCCTTTACCTCGGATTCTTGAATTCTCTGAATAAAATGCCTACCAGTGTCATCAAAAGAGTCGTCTATCTCGATCATAGTGCTATCACCTTCTTCATTAAAAGCTTGTCGAAGTAATCTCTCCATCTATTTTTTATCTCATCATCCTTCACCAAAAGTCTATTATTATCATCTTTGATGCATGTAACTTGGTTGAAGTCTTTTGTCTTCCTCTCATGGAGTTTACCTATCCTATAGACGTCCTTTTCACCCTCCTTTGTACCTAGCTTATGATTCATGTCTTCATACGCTTGACCCCTTGCTACACTCACCGCTCTCTTTGTGTTCTTCTTTACCACTTTGTACCTTTGCATGTTGACTTCACTCCTGTGATGATGCAAGCACTTATACCATTCCTTCTTCTCTTTGATAACCTTTTGCACATCACTGTTCCACCACCAAGAATCTTTAGGTTTACATTTATTTTCTTTCATTACCCCAAACACCATAGTAGCCACTTTTCGAATGCGCGTTGTCATCTCATCCCACATGTGATTTGCTTCCCCTTCCAAATTCCATGCCCCTTCTCCCATCACCTTATCCTTAAACACCCATGAAGCATCTCCTTAGAGCTTCCACTATTTCGTTCGACTAATCTTGGCTCCTTTATCCTGTCGAGCACGTACCCAAAGATGAAACTCGGATATCAGAAGCTGATGTCGTGAGACGATGCATTCTCCAGGTATGACTTTGCAATCTACACAAGTTCATTTGTCATATCTTCTAGTAAGGACAAATTCAATCTGGCCAAAGTTTTTACCACTCCTAAAAGTAACTAAGTATGATCGTCTCTTTCTAAAGAAGGTATTAGCTATCATGAGGTCATAAGCAATAGCGAAATTCAGTATTTCTTCTTCTTCTTGGTTCCTATCGCCATATCCAAAACCACCATGCACTCTGTCAAACCCACCACTAGCTGTACCAACATGCCTGTTGAAATCTCCTTCTATAAAAAGTTTTTCGCTACTAGGCACACCTCTAATCATAATACCTAACTCTTCCTAGAAATTGCTCTTGAAGGCTTCACTTAGACCTACTTGTGGGGCATAGGCACTAATGACATTCAGAATCATACCGTCCACTACCAGCTTGACTAGGATGATTTTGTCCCCTTGTCTCCTAACGTCGACAACTCTGTTTCTAAGGTTCTTGTCAATTAAGATGTCTACCTCATTCTTATTACGTTCTTTTCTCGTGTACCGTAACTTGAAGCTTATGTTCTCCACCTCCTTCGTCTTTTTGCCCATCCATTTGGTGTCCTGAACGCATAAGATATTTACACGTCTCCTAGTCATAGTATCAACTATCTCCCTTAGCTTTCCTATCAATGATCCTACATTCCAACTACCTAACCGAAGCCTGTTATCATCGACTAGCTTCCTTACCCCTCGCACCCGCTGAGTAAAGTGTGAAGACCCTTGCTCATTTATCACTACGTTGGGGCTTTAATGCAACGCGACACTAAGAAAGTGATGACTCATCCCTTGCATATTTATCACCATACCCCAGCCTCGATATGGCGTGCCCCTAAAGGAGTGGGATGACCTAGCCCTTGCTCACTTTTCACCATACCCGAGCCTCGATATGGCGCGTTGCTAAGAGGGTTATGCCCCAATGAAATATAATTAGGTTCCATTTCCATAAGAGAGGCTGTGGTTTTTACGTTGGCTTGCCAAGCTATCATAATCCTTTATCCTGGTTTGAAACAGGCTGCATAGAAAACTACACCGACGGAGTTATGTTTGTCGCTGCTCCATCCTCAAATTTTTAGTAGCCATACATAAACAATTTACCCCATTCTTCACTTTTACCTTCATTTCAATTCCCAATTTCTAAACCCTAGCCTCCATAATTTTCAAATTCATCAATCAATGGCTTCCAAGAAAGTAACCGCCTCTATAAAGAAAAAACAAGGCCAATCTTCCTCCTCCTCTCAAGCTCCGGTTACACAAGCTTATATAAACAAATGGCTCCGTAAAAATCCCAATGCCATCAAATGATCCGAGGCGCTTTCCCAAAAGAAAATCCACTCTGGTCCTTTCTATCGTCTTAGAAATGTGATAGAATATGAAATTCTTGGTATAACTACGGATGCCGGTTGTTGCAACCTAATTAGCTATGATGCAAACAAGGAATTATAAATCCTCTAGCTATTTACCTTTTCTAGTCCAACTTATGTAGTACGGAGATTTGGAATCCAGAAAATGAGGATGGTTGGTTGTGGTCAATTTTTTATGGAAAGGAAATTAAGATTGATGTATATATGGTTGGCCGTATACTAGGATGTTCGTATGAAGGAATTGACTTAATGGATATACCGGATCACAGTATTTTACCCAGAGACAAAGTTACCCATTAAATATTGGAAGAAAGGATGCCCCAATGGAAATCAATTTACCTATGCCCACGTGCTAGACTACTAAATTGAATGATAATTAACATAATCATTCCCCGTCTAGGTAGTCAAGTGAAAATTTATCCCAATGACCATCGAGCTTTGTATGCAATATTTGATCGCCTACCAGTAAATTGGGCAAAATTTATTCATGACCAAATTAAAGGTTTTTGGACTCAACATCGTTGCTCAATTGTATATTCTCCGTACATAATGCGCATCTTGCAGGATCTTGGAGTTCCTTTGTACTTATCACAATACGAAGAAATTCCAACAAAAGATCGTGCTCCATGATATCTATCCTTGATGCATCTTCCCAAAACCCACCACGTATCGGCCCCTTCGACCATGAACTCTATAACAGCATCAACAAGAACATCATGACCCTCCTCTAACTAGCGCTCCTCAGTAGACTTACTCCCCTCATCCTTCACAACAACCACCTTCCTCTAGTTATGCTACCGAATATTATTCGAACTTTGAAATACAAGAAGCTCGTGTTGAACCAGCGCAAAACGAATCTCTTTGTGATTTGACACTTAAAAACCAAAAGATAATCACGGCTAATCGGTGAGCTTTATGCAAAAAGATGACTGGATTGAAACGTTCTTTCCCCACAAGGATGAAAAAAATGGAGAAGTCTCTGGACAAAGTGCTCACCACTTTAGGCAAAGTTATGTGCAAGGTACAAGGTCGATGTTCTTCTCGCTCATCATCCTCGCCTTCACCAACACCTCGACCTCGGGCACATACACCAAATTATCGCTCTCAACCCTCGCCCAAACGTACGTCTCACGATAGAGGCGACCGAGGAAAGACTCATATTCATGCACAACCTGAGGAAGAAAAAGAAGACAGTGATGATATACACATGTCTGATACTCTGCATTTTCAACAGCAATCGTACATGGCATTTCAAGACCTTTTAATTCATGAAGATGAGGAGTACAATGACCATACGCAATGGCCGAGTACATACGAGAAGGATTCATCTTCTTATTGGGAATATTGTGAGAACTATAAGGGGTTATCTTACTCATAAAATTAGTACAATTAAAGTTTTCTTTTAATTTGCAATTCTTATGCTTGTTTGTTTCACTATTTACAACTTTTGCTACAATTGTCTCTAATTTTATTTTGAACTTCCATATTTGATTTTCCATGATCTTAATGGATAAAATGCTATGTCTATTTAATATCTCATTATCTTATATCACTTAGCTCCATTTTGTTAATGGTAAAGGGGGGTGAAATCTATGCATATACATAGAGGGAGACAAACATAATAGTACTTCCATTTTTTTATTGTATAGTCGATCTTTTTGATTGTATAGTTATCATCATCAAAAAGGGGGATATTGTTAGAACCTTCGGTTTTTATTTCAATGATAACAACTATACAATCATAGATATAGACCTTATCAAGATTGTAGGTACATACTATAAGAAGACACCATGCTCGAAGATATTGAGATTCAAAGAGATACGAAGATCTACCAACCATACTACTGTTAGTAAGGTTATTCTATTGTAAAAGAGTCCTAGATAAAATATTGTTAAGGTCACCTTGAGTATATGTGCATACACGATCGCATATAATTTCATGCGCTACAAATAGTTTGTTATTAAAGCGCCATTAAATAACACGTTACTCTAAAGTGTTATTGTTGAATTTTAATGGTTTGTTATTTTATGTTACGTAACACTTTAGCAAAAAGTGGCCCCAAAACCAAACATCCCGCTCCCAAATATTTTGTTTCCCTCCAAGCCAAACAAGACCGTAATAGCTTATCCATTTTCTATTTTATTCCAACCTTAAATTGAAACCCATGAAGCAATCTATAATCCTAAATCGAAACCCTGAACATTCTCGATCTTTGGCATCTCTCAAAAACGCTCTGAATTCCGTGATGAGCTGATTCGAAGAAGCCGAACTGTTGTGCGCGTAATTCAATTTGAGTAGTGTGTCTAGAAACCTACATCAATTTGAGGTGCACATAATTTGATTTTGTTCTTCTGCTTTTTTTGTTTTTGATTTGGTTTGATTTTTTTAATTGTTTAGTAATTATAGCTAAACTATTTTTGATTGTTTTGTCCAGTTATAGTAATTATAGTTAAAAATCAATTTGGTTTGTCAAAATTTTAAATTGTTTTCGAATTAAGGTGCGAGTGATACTATCATTATGTTTTCCCTATTTGGCTTGCAGATAACTCTAGCTTTTAAGTGATATTGTCAAGAGAAATAATTTTATGCAAAATATATTGGTTCTAAATGGGATCTTACATTTCAAAACTGAAATATTGATGTTGTAGTTTGCAATACAAAGACAATGTTCATGAAGCTCCTGATCTCTGTAAGTGTATGGTATTTATTTTTATGCTAAGCATACTTGTTTAAAAAGAAAATAAATATAATGCATGTTTCCTATTTAAAGAGTGAAGAAAAAGAGGTTGATGGATATAATTTGCCTCCATTTTAGGAATTTTCTTTTGATACACTGGGGCTTGCGACTTATTGTTTTGCTGTAGAGAATATAATTTCAGAGCATAGTGAGAAAACTGCTAACATTGCTTATAAAGGGAAGCTTGATGCACAAAGGAGGATCGCAGTTAAAAGATTAAATAGACTGCATGGCCAAATCCTCGACAGTTTATGGTAGTTTCTATTTTCCTTATTTCCTTTTCGTTAAATTTTGATTAGTTACCGTGTTTGTGTATGCATCTCTGTAATTCATAGCTGCGTTTGTAGTGTACATGCCATGTTAGGGATTATAAGGTAGATTTGATTGGATGACCATTCATTGTACAAAACTTGTTGTGTATACGCACACAATCTTTAGCAATTAGGATTACATATTATCATACTTATGTTATATTTAAAACTAAAAAGTTTAAATGAAAAATATTGTCAGCCTAAGGTTGAAATTTTGGTAAGCTAAAAACAGTACATACCATTTTTTGTTCCAAAACAATGAGCTGTAATATGCCATTTGCCGAAACCAATGACAAATCTACCTTTATGAACGGACAATAATGTTCGTTCTGCAAATGCGTCTAAACACCATTGGAACAATTATGAAGTTAACATGCATATGTACAAGTTAATAAGGTGCTTATGCTACATCTATTTATGCTACTTCAATATCTATATACAGACTTTCTTTGCTCATTGCAATATCCTCATGCCATAAATGTTTTCCTATATAATCCATGCTTGTGTATATGTTTTTGTAAGTAAATATAATAGTTATTTACCAAGCTGAAGCTAAACACCAAGCGGTGCTCTTTAATAATGTCAACACTTTATCCCCACCTTGGGTATTGAAAGTGTACTATGGATATACATTGATACTAGGTATAGTGATGATAGTTATATGGTAAATAATGCGGAATATAAAAGCAGTAAAGTAAAATGACACCGGGAATTTTTATACTGGTTCAGAGCATCGTCCTACGTCCAGACCTAGACTCCTTCTGGAATTTCACTAAAACAACAATCCTCACTTAACCTGGAGGAACAGGTCTATACACCTCTGAGTAGCCGAATTGGGACCTGAGCAGTAGAACAGGATTTCACCTCTACAGCTGAAGAGGACTTCACTCGCCTGAGTAGCAGAACAGGACTTCAACAAATATAGAAAATAGTTTTGAATTTTGTGTGTTCTGATAAAACGGATTTGTCATTTGTAGTACACACTTCCTATAATCTTATCCTCGAATATAAATATATATATATAAATATATATATATATATACATTTGAAGTGTATGAAGAATAGAAAGGTATAGTATTGCTTTAATGTAGAATAATTGAAAGTATGATAGAAAATAGATTCCAAAGAATTAGATCAGGGAGATAAGAAAATTTGATTGTGATTATGTGATTTGGAATCAAGTTGGAGTTTGTATTTATAAAGGTTAGAAAGCAGCGATTATTGGTGAAGAGTTTCGATTGAAGTGTTGCGTCCAATCTTTTCGTAGAGGTTCGTATCTCTTTAAAAAGTCGTGTCGTTTCGAAAAGTGGCTGTTATAGAAATTCAGTCAACTGAGCCTCTGGGTCATTCGACTGAATATTCAATATATATTTTTTAAAATATAAAATCGTATATCTATGCATCTGTGCTTGGTGCATAAATTTTCCAGTGTCAGTCGACTGGACCTTTGGGTCAGTCGACTGACCTAGTGAAATTTGTGCAATATGCACAGTTTATATAGGTATGTTAATTTCTATAACTTTAAAACACTTTTATAATTTAATTATATGCCTATATATGTATAACATATTTGGGAAATAGAATGATTAAATATATAAGCTAATATATATGTAATCGATGAGAGATTTTAACAATATTGACCTAAGGCTTAAAAATAAAATGATATAATTGGTGCATCGGTTTTAAAGTCTCATCTCCTTGTCTCTTTTTGTAATAGAAGTCGTCAAATCTGTATGACGTAGTGATAGCTTCGTGTCATGAATCAAAACCAAGTCTCAACATTCTCCCCCTTTTTGATTGATGACAACAGGTAAATAGATATAGATTTCGACTGTATATATAATATAAGTACTTACTCCCCTTAAATTTTTGACGCTCTACATCCTACATTCTTAATGTTAGCAATAATATTTCTCTCCCTTTGTTATCGACAAAAAGGAATAAGGAATATAAAAGTCTGAAGCCGTAATGTCATAGAATTACGAAGGAAACAATCATTCATACATTAAACTTCCATAAACAAGAGTCTTTGAAATAATATGAATAGAGTGACTATTTAATAAAAGCCATACAAAATAAAGACTAATGTTTTTATAAAATAAAATAACAACATATTCCATCTATGCTTACCCCTTAATCTGTGCTTGCATTGTTTATTCCTGCAAATAGTGTTAGAGCAATATCTTTCTCCCTCTTTGTCATCGACGAAAACGAGAGTTTATATGATAAAAAATATTGATATTCCACAAAAGTGTTAACAATATACAACAAAATAACTACTACTTATAATGTAAGGTATCAGAAAACAATGAACACTTAAAGCATGCGATACCCACGGTTTTTATAATTTCCTAATTTTTAGGAAACCATACTCAATTGGGTGTGGTTGAACCTTTATAAATATAATTTTCATTATTAACACCATATCAAAATAAACATTAATGCATTTTTCTCTATTTTTCCAATTAACAGGAACCCAAATACTTAGATAATTTTTATTCATATTTCCCGTCAATGATTTTGTATTTCTAGAGAAATTATAAACATTATTGGTCATAATAGCGTTTGAATTTCTATGAAAATTTGATTTCGACTTTACTCGAAATTTAGTAGTAAAAGTCGAAATTTAGTAGTAGCACTACATTTTTACTATACATAAAAGTGTATCTAATGCTATTTCTACGATTAGTTTTATTATACCCTAAACCACTTTTATCATGTAAAGGTCTAGAACTAGATAAAATCATGTTTAAATCGTTTTGACCTTTATTAAATTTTGTGACTTCAGTGTTAAGTTTATCAAATTTAGCTTTAAATTCACAATTATTATTTTCAAAAGAAATTTTACTGTTTTTCAAAATATCAGGCTTGTTTAATTCAAAATTCTCCTTTTTTATCGTGCAGTTCTCATTTTTGAGAAGAAAAATTCGAGATTCTGAATTATCTAAAGATGATTGTAATAAATCATTTTGTCTTTTCAAATCCGTAATTTCTTTTGAAAAAATTTCTTTTTCTTTTTCAAACACAGTAATTTGTTCGTCTAGAAAGTCTTTAAGAGCCTCAAAATTATTTTTCAAAATACTCTGTTGATTTTCTAGATCTAATTTCTCATTTTTTTAATTTCTCATTTTCAAGTTCAACAGATTTCATCTTTTCTAAAATAATAAAATTAAGCTTTGAAATCTTATTGCTTATGCTAAATAATTCATTATTATCTTTTTTCGAAATTTGTAAATCAGAAAGTACCTTTTTGTAGTCCTCACTGGTGGCTTTGATAGGGATTTTGCCCATTGTATTACGATTAGATCGTTTTCTGGCCATTATTCTATGATGTTGTGATGATCAATAGAATTCCAAGCTTTGATACCAAATGAAAGTGTACTATGGATTGTGTAGCATGGATATATAATGATACTGAGTATAATGATGATAGTTGTACGGTAAATAATGTGGAATATAAAAGCAGTAATGTAAAATGACACCAGGAATTTTTATACTGGTTCGGAGCACTGTCCTACGTCCAATCCCAAAATCCTTCTGCAATTTCACTAAAACAACAACCCTCACTTAACCCGGAGAACATGTCTATACACCCTTGAGCAGCCGAACAGGGACCTGAGCAGCGGAGCAAAATTTTGCCTTAACAGCCGAAGAGGACTTCACTCGCCTGAACAGCAGAACATGACTTCAACAAATACAGAAAATAGTTTTGACTTTTATGCGTTCTGATAACACAGATTTGTCACTTGTAGTACACCCTTCCTATAATCTTCTCCTTGAATATATATATATATATATATATATATATATATATATTTGAAGTATATGAAGAATAAAAAGGTATAGTATTGCTTTAATGCAGAATAATTGAAAGTATGATAGCAAATAGATTCCAAAGAATTAGATCAGAGAGATAAGAAAATTTGATTGTGGTTAAGTGATTTGGAATCAAGTTGGAGTTTGTATTTATAAAGGTTAGAAAGCAGCGACTATTGGTAAAGAGTTTCGATTGAAGTGTTGCGTGCAATCTTTTCGTAGAGGTTCGTATCTCTTCAAAAAGTCGTGTCTTTTCAAAAAGTGGCTGTTATAGAAATTCAGTCAATTGAGTCTCTAGGTCAGTCGACTGAATATTCAAAATATTTTTTTAAAATATAAAATCGTATATCTATGCACATGTGCATGGTGCATAAAATTTCCAGTGTCAGTCGACTGGACCTCTGGATCAGTCGACCGATCTGGTGAAATTTATGCAGTATGTACAGTTTACATAGGTGTATTTATTTCTATAACTTTAAAACACTTTTATAATTTGATTATATGCTTATATATGTATAAAATATTTGGGAAATAGAATGATTAAATATATAAGCTAATATATATGTAACTGAGGAGAGATTTAACAATATTGGCCTAAGGCTTAAAAATAAAATAATATAATTGATGCACCGGTTTTAAAGTCTCGTCTCCTTGTCTCTTTTTGTCGTAGCAGTCGTCAAATCTGTATGTCGTAGTGATAGCTTCGTGTCATAAATCAAAACCAAGTCACAACAGGTATATCCTACTGTTGGGTTTGTGCCGCCTTAGGCCTAATACCACCTGTTAGACCCAAGTTTAATCCGCTGTGACCTTGTAACAAAAGCATCCATGATACTTCTGTGAAACCCAATAATGCAAACTCTATGTTCCTCAAGCAGAAGGCCTTGTACTATTCAAAAACTAGCATATCGGTAGCAATACACATTATTTGTTACCACTTTATTTAAACCACCTCCATTTGATATAGACTAGTCACACAATAAATTATACTTTAGCTCCTTCTTAAACCATCTGTAATTAAATTATACTTTAGTTCATTCTTATCGGTCATTTGTGTTCTTCTCTATCAATGGTGTAATTGATACCACCATTGCACATTCTTATATAATGCACAATACAATGTCTAAATTTTGTTAACTTGGGTTTTATTTTAGAAGGAAGCAAAATTCGTCCTTCTTAACTCTCTATAAATAAATCACACTTTAGTTCCTTCTTAAATTATCAATCATTAGTGTTATTCTCTATCAACAGTATAACCACTGCCGTCATCGTATATTCTTACATTATGCACAACACTTTATCCAAATCTTGTTAACTTGGGTTTTACAAGAGGAAGCAAAATTCGTGGGTCTGCTACGAAGCGACAGACTAGCAAATTTGCTCGGCTGTTGCTGTGAAGGGGATGAGAGAATACTGGTGGTAGAATATATGCCGCTTGGCACTCTTGCAAAACGTCCTCTACGCTGTAAATTATTAAATGGTGCCAAAATGATTTATTGGAGACATCCAATTTATGTCACTTCAGTTTATAAATTTACCATTTTTAACATCTCTACTGTCTGGGGTGTCTTACCTAAATGGTGATTATTTGCAATGACATCTCCCCTAATAATATGAACATTTAAATACACATAATTTTATGGTTGCTTCTATGGTGCTTAAAAGCGCTAATGAATGCCCTTAAACATTTTTGAAACTCAGTTTTGACTAATTATTAAAATAACAGCTTTACAGAATACTTCATGTGATACATTTTTTTTTTCCAGAGAATTACATGTTCAATCTTTCTTGATATTATATTTGACCATGACTTTCTATTCATCTTAATCATTCTAACTTTGTATTTACCAAATCCTATGATGGGTCATTAACATATTTTCCAGTGCCTCCTTTTCTTTTACACTTTAATGAGCAATAAAATGCAATTCCACGATCTGCTTTTATTTCTTTATAGGATAATGGGATTTTTAGGCTAAAGGAAAAACTTAGAAAAAAATTTAGTTTCAAGGACAAAAAGTTTGTTTTTAGGCTGAAAGACACTTTTTAGTGTAAATCACAGAATGATAGTTGTAACTATCATTTTCAGTTTACACTAAAAAGTGTCCGTCAGGCTAAAAAGCAAATTTGTTGTCCTTAGACTAAATTTTTTTGCAACTTCTTCCTTGTGCCTATTCACCTGTTTGATAATAATGTAATATAACTTTTTTGGAAGTAATATTCCTATAGGGGTTTTTAGGCTAAAAGAAAAATTTAGAGAAAAATTTAGTTTTAAAAACAAGAAGTTTGTTTTTTTAGGCACAAGGACACTTTTTAGTGTAAATCATATAATGATAGTTGTAACTATCATTTTCAGTTTACACTAAAAGGTGTCATTCAGATTAAAAAGTAAACTTGTTGTCCCTAAAACTAATTTTTTTTGTAACTTCTTCCTTGTGCCTATTTACCTGTATTCCTTATTTATAATTGACATCTATTTTCTTTATTATACGATGCACTGTAATATACTAAATTCCAACTATGTAGGGGAAACTCAACCAATGAAACGGTCAATGAGACTAATGGTGGTACTCCATCTTGCTGAAGCTTCGGAATATTGCAGGAACAAAGGGCGTTCTCTTTATCACGATCTTAATGCCTACAAAGTCCTATTTAATGGATTAGGATGATCCTTTTTGTTTTATTTTATGAAAAGCATCACAAAATTATTTCATTTTCAGGTTTCCTAATTTAAAGTTCAAATACTAAATGTGTCCACTTTAGGTCCTAGAAGGTTATTTTTGACATACACAAGGTAAATGGTGCAAACCATTTAATTCAACAACTCCTTCCATGCTTTCTCTGTCGCTTTTCTCTTTATGCCATTGCTAAACATCATTGTTTTAGAAATTTTGTTCAATACAATTCTACATCGTAAACTAGGGCATACAAATTCTTTTTTCAATGCACATTGAAATGTTTTTTTGGAACTTGTGATGTAGCATAGAGCTTGACACTTCAACAACTAAGAAAGTACTTGCTAATTACCTTTTAGTCTAAATAGAAATGTTAATTAATTTTTTTCCATTTGAATGAAGGCTTTTATATTAACTCATATTGGAAAAAAGTAAGCGGTTATGCTATAGTTAAATAAATATCTTAATATTTTTTGAAGACATCCAATAGTAGAGTGCCAGTAGGTTTCTTTACACACCTAATTTTGGACTAGCAATATACAGGATTATAAACCAAGACTTTCATGCTTTGGTCCGATGAAGGATAACAGGGATGGTAAAAGCTGTAACACTAATTTGGCATTCACACCACCTGAATATCTGAGAACCGATAATTCTTTCTATTCTAGTATTTTAGAAATGAATTTCCAGTAAACAAATAGAACCCATAACAATGTAAGAAATATGTGCAGAATAAGTTTGTTGAAAACCTCATCAGCCGCCCCTGGCTGAATATTTTACTATGAGAACTTTTGTCAAAATTAATTGGTGTGTAGCTGATGATTATCTTTAGCGAACAGTGTATTGCTTTATTATATGAATTTCACCTATTTTATATCATGAGCTAAATAATATATCAGCTGTCACGTGAATAACAAGTGCAGTAATAGGATAGACATGAATTGTGAGCTGTTGTCTTAGTTATTAGATTTACTGAATCTAACATTGTCATGTGCTAGTATAACCGCACAACGGTGGGGAAACCGACCGTTCGATTGTATAACTTTGATAAGAAATATACATTTAAAATTTTTGTTAATATTACTTAAACGTTAAGTGATAATATGTTGGAAAAGAATAAATTGAGATTTGAATCTGAAAATATGAATTTCAAATTTAAATATTAATCAAAGCATTCAAAATTGTCGATTTGAAATTGAAATTTTAGAATTTGAAAATTATAATAGATTTGAAATTGGAATCTTTGATGCGCGAAGTAAAAGGAGGAAGTTTAGGAAAACCAGACAAGATCCACGTTTTTAGGAAAACCGCGATGAGATAAGATCCACGTTTTTAGGGAAACCGCGATGAGACAAGATTCACGTTTTTTTGGTTTCAGAAAAATTGATTTTGGCCAGTGACAATAAGCAAACCTCCCTAACGGTCGGTTTGATTAATTGTCTCCTTGATTGTCATGGAATTACCTTATCTTTGAGACATGAACTTCCTAGATGTTTACAATTTCACATATTTCACAATATAGTTTGAGTCTAACATTAATTTGAATGCTAAATAACATAATTCTTTATTACCGTGTCATACCAGACATTCTCGTTTATTTTTCATTTGATGCACGGGAAGAGTCACACCAGAAAGTGTGATATGTAGCTTTGGTATATTGTTGATAGATGTATTGAGTGGGAAACATATTCCACCTAGTCATGTGAGTTATTTTTCAAAATTGAATTACTCTTAGATGGATTTATGATTGTACATTTCATTCTTTCTTCTGTCCTTTCTCTGTCACACATAGAGACACATAGGTACATAGAGACAAACACACACATACACAAACATGCCCCAACAAGTATACATTTGTGCAAACACACAGTCTGATTCTCAATAACCTCAAATAGAGATATGTTTAACAAATTACGCTTATGAATTGCTTCATCTTAAATTATGCATGAAATTTGTTACAAATTACACTGGAGACAATTGTAATCATTGAAAAACTACGCTAGCACACCAACGGACAATACAAATATTGTATCAAACTCAGTCGCCCCTTATACATCAGTCAAATTAAACCGTAGATTCTTTTGCCAGGTAACAATGTTTAAATAGAGTGGTGGGTATTTATAAGCCAGATACAACTGTACTGTCATTGCCACTGTAGATGATATTTCCCCTATGGTATAGGAATATTGTTATTATTTATTTTAAATATTTAACTCATTTATTTTCAGGTGTGATATTTTTGTAATTTTTTAAGTGTAAATTTAACTTATTACTTTTTTGCAAGTAATGTGTCAATCATCAACGTACATAAATACATTATCTTATATTTATCTACTTGATATTATTTACTTATAGTATACAATTATAAGAATTTGGTAGGTGGATCAAATTATTTATGCGCACTAGTGTGTGCGTGGTCATGTTTCATACTATATACAGTTGTATGTTATTTCCAAGCTCGGAGGTTTCACCAATATCCACATTGGTGAAGTATTAAGTCTGTGATGTATCATTTTGTTGCTTTTGTAAATTGTTTTCAAGTCTTAAGAATATGCATTCCATGTTGTGCATGTTATCAATGTTGATAATTTTGGCTAGATTTGGAGTGGACAGCCAATTTCATGTTCGCGCCTTTCAGTTTTTTACACTCATTTTCATACTCTCAAATGTCAATTAGATTGTTGTAGTTAATTACTTGCTAGCAACCGTTTCCCTACATCTATATCTCTGGTATATTGTTAGGCTCTTGACTTGATAATGTTAAACAAAAATTGCACAAATGCCTGCCGAAAAAAAATAAACAGGATCTAGATTTGCCAATTTGAACATCATTCAATCTAGCAGCAATTATTTTGTTACTCTAAATAAATAGCAAATAACTATAAAGAAGGAAAAGAGACGCACAGTATTTATACTGGTTCCACTAACATCAAGATAGTGTACGTTCAGTCCAATGGTGACAGATTTTATTACACATGAGAGAATTATAAGAGATTACAAGATAAGAGTTTACATACCAAAGCCCTAAATTAGGGTTAACAAGAAGAGACATTCTATTTGGGAATCACTGGCTGAATACCAAGATGAGTTTACAATGAAGTCTACCCTCAATATATAGCCAATGTAAATTCATGTGAGTCATCAATCAAATTACCAAGATGTGGTAAAAAAGATAACGGAGGCAAGTTACAATTGTAACAAATCGCGCAAACGTAGCAAGTTATTCACTCATTCCAAAGATAGCAGAAAATAATCCTAAAGCAACGTGATTACGAAGAAAGAAATAATATGCATATCCTTTTGCATATATATTATTTCATAATGTGTGCATGCGTATATTTCCTTCTCATCTCATTCAAATGCAATCCAATGATTTATGCATTTCCATAATGAATATACATGATTACTTTCCTTCTTACATATTTGTTTCCTTCTATTTATGATTTTGTATCACCAAAATTTAACACTCCACCTTGATGAAAAATCACATATCTCCAACACCCCACCTCGACTCAAGTTCTCTTCTCAACATAAAACTCTTAAAATCAAACTCCACCTTCAACCAAAATCTCTTAACGAGATAGATATCAAAATGAATACTTTCCCAATGGGTTCCGGCAAGGTCACCCCCATCACACCTTGCTAACGAGCTCAGACTATATCCCCACCCACCAAAAAAAATGTTGCAAATATCCAAAATCAAAAGAAGATAGATACCAAAACAATGTCAAAGCCACCAACGCCGAAAAATTCTCTCAATCACCAATCCAAATACAGAGGCAAAAAACAAAAGCCAATGGACATAACAAGGCTAATCCAAATCTCTGTATGCAAGACAAATCTCTCTCCTTCCACATACGTTATCTGCTAAACGAAAAATTTCACATGGAAATCAACATAAGACTCTCACATTAACATTGAGTCATGAAGCAGATGCAGGTTCCCAAATCCAACTGTCCCTTCAACACACTAAACTCCTTATCACCAAATTTTCAAGACTGGAACGCTCTTCTCTCTCAACATAATCTCCACCGTCTTTATCTTTAATATTGCACAAAATCTCTTTTTCTATCCAAATGAGTAATAACATAATCACCATCAGATCTACCGCTCTTTTTGTAAAAGCCAATGATGCACAAATTTAAACAAATCACTTTGACCTGATACCAATCTTTTGTACAAAAATTGCACAAACGCGAAAAAACAATAAACATGATCTAGATTTGCCAATTTTAATATCACTCAATCTGGCAGCAGTTATTCTGTTACTCCTAATAAATAGCAAATAAATATAAAGAAGGAAAAGAGATGCACAATATTTATACTGGTTCCACTAACATCAAGATAGTGTACGTCCAGTCCAAAGGAGAGAGATTTTACGACGCATGAGAGAATTAGAAGAGATTACACGATAAGAGTTTACATACCAAAGCCCTAAATTAGGGTCACTGCTAGAAACGGCTCAGATAGCGACGGAACCTAGCGACGGCTAAAAAATACGGTTGTCGCTAACCGTCACTGTACGAAATATACAGATCTGCTTCCCGCGAGCAGAATTTCATTCTTCCCACCAAAATTAAACCCTCCTTCCCCCCAATCCGTCGGGCCCCGTCACCGCAGCCGCCGCCCCGCTTTCCGTCGCCTCCAAATCACCGAAATTCGCCTAGGTATGCTTCTAATCTATATTTTGAATGTAAATTTGATGTTTTTTAGGTTTAGTTTAAACCTTAATTAAATTAGAATTTGTTGTTAAATTAGGTATTAGTAGTGTTGTTAAATTAGGTATTAGTAGTGTTGTATGTTAATTTGGTAGATTAATTAGTTTATTATCATGAAGTTAAATTAGGTATTAGATTAAATAGTTTATCATGAAGTTGAATAAATGGTTGATGTAGATAATTAGTGTTGGCGATTAATATGGTTAGTTGTGTTAGGTGAAAAATTAGTGTATATTAATGATTAACTTGGTTATTGATAAATTTACATGAAAGTATTTCATAGTTTATGAAATTGATAAATTACAAATTTAAGTTGTTAAGTGAATTTAAATTGACAAATTTTTATTTAATAATTAGATTTTTATTGTTTTCTAATTATCTATTTGATAATTAGATTTTGTTGTTTTATAATTATCTTCATTGATAATTCTTCTATTTATCTTGTTGATTTAGCGACGGCTAGCGACGGCCATTTTAATAATTTTAGCGATAGCTAGCAACGGCTGACGACGGCCAAAATGCCAAAGGTTGTATATATTGTACAAAAATAAAGTCTATACAAAAAATTTAAAAATGAATATGAGAACATTAAAAATTCTGCAAATATCTATTTTTTTAAAATAAAATTAGGAAATGACTTTAAAAACAACTGATATTGTACTAAAATCGATTTTGTAAAGAAATTAAGAAATGAATATAACAACAAAATATATTCCGCTAAAATCTATGTCGGAAAAAAAATAAAGAAATGAATATTGAACTAAAATTGTTAATTGAATGTTGAACTAAAATTTAAATACACAAATTTATGAAATAAAATTTAAATAGTTGAAACATTGTCAAAATTTGA
Organism: Allium cepa; assembly: GCA_030765085.1. Classification (NCBI taxonomy): domain Eukaryota; kingdom Viridiplantae; phylum Streptophyta; class Magnoliopsida; order Asparagales; family Amaryllidaceae; genus Allium; species Allium cepa. Next base: position 255,821,326 of record CM060939.1, read on the forward strand.
AAAGAACAACAATATTTTATAAAATTTAAAGAATTTTTTTTATCCCTTAGATTGGCATTGGCCCCGTCTGGCAAATGTTGTATATGATCGTTATATGGATGTTTGTTTTGTAACGGAACGGACATTTATATTCATCTGATACAATATTTTTCGGATTTGTCATTGTATTGGACAAGTTACAAACGCAATAAAGTAATTACATATTATAAATCATTTCATTTTAAACGGTTACAGAATTTCGATAGCATTTCCTTTACGTTCCCTGTTTATACGCATTTGTGCACGATACAGGGAACAGAAGGGAAATGCTGCCGAAATTTTGTTGAACCGTTAAATCTGAAATGATTTATAAAATGTAATTACATTATTGTGTTTGTAATGGGAAGTAGGATGACTGACCACCGAAGTGAAAACCAAAATACCAAAAAATAAAAAAATAAAGTGAAGTTTTTATTTTGAATTTTTTGCAACAGTGAACTGTTTACAATGGAGAATGATTGAAAATTAATGATTTAAATTGTCTAACATACATTTTCAAATCAGGAAAAATGTTCAATTATTTTTTCGACCGTACTTGGATGTACGAAGTCAGAACGGGAAAGAAGGGATCAATAAAGCAACATTTCTACAATGGTGTACACGAATTTATTAGATTTGCTAAATCTAATAACCGAAACAACACAGAAATTCATTGCCCGTGTAGTAAGTGCCAACATTTGAAGCATTGAAAACCAGATATAGTTGAAGTACATTTGTATCAATATGGTTTCGTGCCTGATTATTATTTCTGGGATCATCATGGAGAACTTGTTGAACCTACACCTAATACTGAAGTGTTAGAGGACGCTAATATGATGACGAATCCGATAGAAAATATGGTGGATGATGCAGCATGATCAATGTTTCCTACAACTGAAGCTGTCGATGAAGACGAAAATGTCGAAGAAGAACCGACCGCGGGAGCTAAAAAATATACGATTTGTTAGATTCTGCTAAGAGGCCGTTGTGGGACGGATGTGAAAGCGGAACCGAACTTTCAGTAACTGCCGAATACATAAATCAAAATTTAACCTTATGGAAGCTGCATTCACAGCAGTTGTACAAGCTGCAAAATGACACATGCCACCCAATAATCTGATGTGCGATAGTCATTATAAAGTAAAAAAATTGATGTCCGCTTTCGATCTACCGTGCGAGAAGATAGATGCATGTGTGAAAGGTTGCATGTTGTATTGGAAAGACGGCGTTGGCCTCAGAAAATGCAAAATATGTAACGAAGAAAGATACAAACCAAGAAAGAAGAAAGGGAAAGAAGTGCCGTACAAGAGAATGCATTATTTACCCATCACTCCCAGACTTCAAAGATTATATGCATCTTCTGCTACGGCCTATCATATGTGATGGCATAGCGTGAGAACAGCGGAAGAAGGAACTTTGATACATCCATCCGACGGAGAAGCATGGAAACATTTCGATAAGACTTATCCCGCATTTGCTTCGGAAAGCCGTAATGTCAGACTTGGTTTATGTACGGATGGATTTTCACCATTTTCACAGTTTGGTAGTAAATATTCATCCTGCCCAATTATCGTTACTCCGTATAATTTACCTCCATGGATGTGTATGAAGACACCATATATGTTTCTCACCACTGTCGTTCCCGGCCCTCATGATCCAACCCAAGGAATTGATGTTTATTTACAACCATTGATCGAAGAGTTGAAGAAACTGTGGAATGAAGGAGTCGAAACTTACGATGTATCAACGAATTTTTTTTCGGTTATTCGCTTCTTTGTTATGGACTATTAATGATTTTCCTGCATACGGGATGCTTTCTGTTTGGAGTACGGCCGGTCGTCTAGCATGCCCTTATTGTATGGAAGAAACACGAGTATTTTCGTTACGATATGGGAAGAAAGTTTTGTGGTTTGATTGTCATCGGTGTTTTCTTCATCCCAATCATACTTTTAGAAGAGATAAGAAAATTTTCATAGCTAACAGAGAAGAGAATTTGAAACCACTCAAGGTTTGGTCAGGCGAGGAAATATACGAAATTGTAAGGGACTATCCAAAGATACATGAAACTGGAGTCCAGACTGAAATCCCAAGAAAGTCAGACATTCATAATTGGTGTAAACAAAGTATATTTTGGAAGTTACCATATTAGAAAGATCTCCTACTTCGACATAATATTGACGTGATGCACAACGAAAAGAACGTGTTTGGTAATCTGTTTAATATAATTTTGAATGTAAAGGGTAAAACCAAAGACGATATGAATTCAAGGCTTGATATAACAAACTATTGTAAGCGTCCGAAACTTCATATGAAGCCTAATGACAATAGAAAACCGAAAGCATGCTATGAGCTAGACAATAAGCAAGTAAAATCGTGCTAAAGTGGGTGGAAGAATTAAGATTTCCCGATGGGATTTCTTCCAATCTTCGTAGATGTGTTGAGTTCAAACATAGTAAGCTGAGTGGGATGAAAAGTCACGATTTTCATATCATGATGGAATATTTACTACCCGTGGCTTTCAAAGAACTGTTGCCCGTAAAAGTATGGAACGTTATAACAGATTTATGTTTGTTTTATAAACAGCTTTGTTCGACAACATTAAAGGTGGATCGTATACGTAAACTTGAAGTAGAAATACCCATATTGCTACGCAAATTGGAGAAAATACTTACGCCTGGTTTCTTTAACGTAATGGATCATTTACCTATTCATCTTCCATCCGAAGCACTTCTTCGAGGTCCTGTGCAATATGGATGGATGTATCCGTTTGAGAGGTAAATTAACATGTGCAATGTTCATGTCAATTTCAAATTCAAATTTGTATATCTAAATATGTAATAAATATCTTAATAGGTACTTGAATCATATCATGATGGAATCATTTATTTAATTTTTATCCATGTTTTGTACTAGTAAATTTTTATAATTGTTTCTGTGAAAGTGATTGAAACATGCTATGTAGTAGTGAATTTCTATAATTGTTCTGTGATGATATTGTTTTTCTATAGTAGATATGTCTGGCAGGTGACGAAGTATGACAGGCTCGCCACAACCATCTTCCGGTGCAAGTGGTAGTGGCACTGCACCGGACTTACGTTCGATGGCAGAAGTTGTTCCAAAAAGTGTCTGGTAAGTATCAATTTTATTTAAAGTATAAGTTTTAAAATCCACTAAACATGTATATCATAATTTTGCAGGGGCTTTGAGGTAGAGCCATCAGATTATATTCTACAGGTTTCGAGGAAGGCTTTTCAGAGCCTGATGGATGGTTGTTGGCCTCGCTGGGACGAAATCCCCCTTCATGTCAGGAATGCAATACAGGTCGAATTACTTGTAAGTAGTAGCTTGAATTTCAGTTGTAAATTAATATAATCTATATAACTTAAAATAATTTTAATTTACAGGCTGCGGTCCGCATTGAACCTGACGACATGGACGTTTTCTTAAATCACTGGAACAAAAGAATAAGGAAAAATTACAGGGATACATTGTCCAAGGCTAAGAATTCAGGCAAAAAGCCGAACTGGATGGGTGACGGTGTATGGGCTGATTTTCTTCGGCTTTGGGACACTCCGGCAGCAAAAGTAAGTAATATATGTTTGCTTTGTTATTTAAATCTAATATAAATCTTGCAAGATATATACGTGATAATTTATCTTAATTTGTAGGAATTATCTACGCGGAACCGGGCTAACAGGAATAAAAATCCTGCATTGCACCGTGGTGGCTCCAAATCCTTCCAGGAGCATAAGAGAGCTGGTAATTAAATTTATAAACTGTGTTTACATTTTATTAAATATTTTATAATCAGATTAGCAATAATATTTATATATTTTCAGACCGCGAGCCACTATGGCCGAGTTGTTCAAGGTGACGCATGTCGTGGAGAGGACTGATGAAGAAGGCAATGTTTCGTACGAGTGGACGGATGACAAATCCCAATCCGTAATGGTAAACTAATTTATTGTTAATAACAATATTTTTTTTATTTTCAAAAACATGAAATTCGGTTTTTATCGTGTAAAACAATTATTTGTAATCGCAGGAGAGGTACGAAGCTAAGTGGGCTCGGGTAGTACAGTCCACTGGTCGGGAAGAGCTTACGCTAGAGGAGGCGAACAATATCTAGGATGCTATTATTGAACCGCCTTCTCGGACCAATGTGCGCTATAGCTATGGAAATCTGGAGGTAAATTTTGACATGTACTAATATATAAATTTACACATGCATATGAATAGTTAAATAATTTTAATAATATTATATATATACTAATATATAAATAATTATGAACTATTTTACATGCGATGAGATTGCAGAGTGCATACAGGAGGTCCCAGTAAGAAGAGGAGATTGCTCAGTTGAGGCAAACAGTAGATGAAATAAATGATTGAAGGAAGAGTTTCTTCGAACAACAGCTGGATGAGCAGATTTCAGGTTATTTGCAACAGCATGGGAGGATGCCCGGAGAGGATGGCAACGATGGTGAGGAGTAGGTATGCTTGTTTGCTCATGTTTCAGTTTGGTATATACATATTTTGGTTGGTTTGGTGTATATATATTTCGGGATATTATGTACATATTTTGATGATTTGTAGTTGTGTTAGCGGTTTGTTTGGGTTAACGGTTTGTAGTTGTGGTTGGAGAACTATGCACACATTTTGGTTGGGAAATTATGTACATATTTTGATGACCTGTATTGGTTGACATGATTTGTATTGTTGTTGGGATTGCATATGATTTTGTTTGGTTTTGTTGGATTTTATATTGTTTGAATGTATAGTGATGTTATATGATGGATATATGATGGTTATAGTTGATGAATATAGTGTATAGTGGCTGTGATGATGGTATTTGATGGTTATGGTTTGAAGTGTATATGGGTTGTGCAAGTGCACAGAATTTTGTTCAGTATAGCGACGGCTGGCGACGGCCATTTTGTTCAGATTAGCGATGATTAGCGACGGCCATTTTGTTCAGATTAGCGACGACTAGCGACGGCTTGCGACAGCATTTAGACATTGGAAAATTTCCACGTGGCACATTTGCAGTCGCGAGCCGTCGCTATTTATGTGACGGAGTCGCTAAAGCCGTCGCTATTCTATTGTGCGACGAGGTAAATAGCGACGGCTTTTAGCGTCGGCTAGTGACGGCCAGCGACGGCCGGCGACGGCTAAAAGTCGTCGCTATCACGTGCCATTCTTGTAGTGGGTTAACAAGAAGAGACACTCCATTTGGGGATCACTGGCTGAATACCAGGATGGGTTTATAGTGAAGTATACCCTCAATATATAGCCAATGTAAATTTATATGAGTCATCAATCAAATTACCAAGATATGGTTAAAAAAAGATAATGGAGGCAAGTTACAATGGTAATAAATTGCGCAAACATAGCAAGTAATTCACTCATTTCAAAGATGGAAGAAAATAATTCTAAAGCAATGTGATTACGAAGAAAGAAATAATATGCATATCTTTTTGCATATATATTATTCCATAACGTGCACATGCGTATATTTCCTTGCCATCTCATTCAAATGCAATCCAATAATTTATGCATATCCATAATGAAAAAACGTGGTTACTTTCCTTCTTGCATATTTGTTTTCTTCTACTTGTGATTTTGTATCACCAAAATTTGACGGATAAATGGCTGGAACTTTCATGAGTTAACGGATTCATGTTTGGAAGGGCAGTTTTCAAATAAGGATGGGACTGAAATAATACGTATTGCCTCAAAATGTTTGCAATTTGAGCAGCGAGAGCGCCCCATTGTGAAGTCGCTAATTCTTGCATTGACTCCTCTTCAAAAAGACAACGAGGTAATTCTCTTTTTGCTTGTATATTTGGAAATAAATTTATATAACTACAGAACCGCTTTATACATTCTGAATCTGATTACCTGGTATATAGGCACATGATCATGGCTTTTTCAACGCCAGTATTAAAATAAAATATTATTTTATAATAAATGAAGTAATATTAAGCACTAGACCATAGCTTCATTATTGTATTTTCTGTTGTAATTGCAGGGTTTGGTCGACCATGATATTCGAGCAGATTACAGTTTGTTAAGATTAAGGCTTGCGACTTCGAGTTTTGTTGTAGAGATATAGTTTCTGAGCATAGCGAGAATGCTCCTAACATTGTTTATAAAGGGAAGCTTGATGCACAAAGGAGGATCACAGTTAAGAGATTAAGTAGAGAGGCATGGCCAGATCCTCGATGGTTTATGGTAGTTTTGTTTCCTATATTTCCTTTGCATTAAATTTGATTAATTACCTTGTTTTCATATGTGTGTTAGCAATTCAATGTTGCATTTGTAGTGTACGTGCTATGTTAAGAGATTATAAGGTAGAATTGATTGTATGACCATTCATTGTACAAAATTTGCATGCGTGCACACAAACAATCTTTAGCAATTAGGATTATATATTATCGTCCGTATGTTCTGTCTAAGTTTAAATGAAAAGACTGTCAGTCTGACAGTGAAATTTTGGAAAGCTAAAAATAGTATATCTCATTTTTTGTTCCAAAACAATGAGCTGTAATCTGCCATTTGACGAAACCAATGACAAATCTACATTAATGAGCATACAATAATGTTCATTCTGCAAATGCATCTAAACACAATTGGAATAATTATGAAGTTAACATGCATATATACAACTTTATGAGGTGCGTATACCACATCTATATAATTTGTATTATAATAACAATAAATTAACTTAGTTTATCGTAATAATAGTAATAAGAACAACAACAATAGTCATAATGATAATAATACTAATAAACAAACAAAGCTTATAAAAATTAACCAAGTTTCATAAAAACTAATTAAGTTTAGAACAACAACAACAATAGTAAATGATAAAGTATTAACCAATGTAACTAAATTTTACAATATTAACTAAATTTATATAATAATAATAAATTAAATAAGGTTATAAAAATTAACTTCATTAATTAAGTTTAACAAGAATTAAAGTTTATAAAATTAACTAAGTTTATAATAATGATGAATTAAAGTTTATAATGATAACAATAACAACAATAATAAATTACAAAGTTTTCAACATCTTTACATCTAATTCATTTTATAAATTTCTAAATTATATAAAAAATATCTAAGTTTATAGAGATGATCAACAATTTTATAAATACAACTAATTAAGTTTTATAAAATATAGCTAAGTTAATAATAACAATAATTAAGTTTATAATAGTAACAATGATAATGAATTAACTAATTTTGTAATAATAATAAAGTAATAAATTATAAAATATTAACTAAGTTAACTAAGTTATATAAACAATTACTAAGTTTATGTATAATAATAATAAATTAACTTAGTTTATAATAATAATACCAACAAAAACGAAAATAGTCATAACAGTAATAACAATAATAAAAAAGCTAAGTTTAAACAAATTAACTAAGTTTAGAACAACAACGATAAATGATAAGGTATTAACCAATTTAATTAAGTTTTACAAAAATTTAACTAAATTTATATAATAATAATAATATTAATATTATTAAAAATCAACTAAGTTTATAAAAATTAACTTCATTAATTAAGTTTAATAAGAATTTAAAATTTTTACAAAATAAACCAAGTTTACAATAATAGATTAACTAAGTTTAAGAAAATTAACTAAGTTTATAATGATAACAACGGTAGTAAATTATAAAGTATTCAACATCTTTGCATCTAATTCATTTTATAAAATTCTTAATTTCATAAAAAATAACTAAGTTTATAGATGAAGATCAGCGAATTTTATAAAAATAACTAAGCTTATATATATATATATTAATAATAGTAATAATAATTAACTAAGTTTATAATAATTATTTAAGTTTATAATAATAATAATGAAATAAGTTTGTAAAAATTAATTAAGTTTATAATAATACTAACAACGACGATGACAATGATAATAATAACAATAAATAAACTAAGTTAATAATAGATATAATAATGTCTTAAGTCTTGTCCTAGTAGATGATAATGCCTTAAGTTCTTTACCTGCAAAATTAATGTTAGTATAAAAGTCATTGCCTTACTTCTATGAGTTTAGTTGTATAATTTTATAAATATATGTGCTCATATGCTTGTTTGACTTAAGTGTAGGTATTTGATGGCTCTTGACTTACTTTTAGCTCTCTTCATGCTCATGTTTCTTTGAAAATGTTAGCGAACTTGCTAATATTGCTATAAGGTATGTTTCAATGCTTAGCAGGGTGTATGCTATATGACATACACACTTTATAAGATATATAAGTAAATATTTGGATAGTTTACCCGTGCGGGTATTTGTGATTGATATAATACGACTCCGATCATGTTTTGATCTTGTACATCTCTTTCTTATGTTTGAGATTTTCCTCGATGCCATCTGCGCAAAGGAGATTTTGGCAAAAAATTTCAAATATTTAGACACTTAGAATATTTTTAACAAGACATATTAAGCAAAAAAAAATTCCAATGTAGTTTGGTGCATGTGTGTATGCGCACTTGTATTATTAAGAAAAAGCAAACGCAGGATGTTGTAATGCAACATGCAACAAGACATTCTCTTCATCCATCTAAGAAAAATTTGATGTTTAAAAAAGTTATGTAAATCTTCGTCCATCTAATAATAGAAGGTACTACCAATAACCTGTCATTTTCGTCATAGTTTTATATAATTATTTTCAAATTATTCTGGATTTTCAGGAAGTACTACCAATGATCGAAGATACGCATGAAGAAAGGCTTTGAGCAGTTCAAGTTCCTGGTGATGCATTTGGTACTTGTAGACGTTAACTTTGAACTATGTTATCTTTTGTTATCATGAATATGTATTGAACTTGGTAACTTACGTATTGAACTTATTTTTTGTTAGTTGATACTTTATTTTGTTATAATGATTATGCGTTACATTTGTTGATTATTATATTTTTTTTGTTCATACATTATTCAAATTGTTATCTATTTAAAGAAGATTCATTTTGATTGCTATTATTAAAATGTAATAGTGTGGTGCATCAAACATATAGTAAAATAAAGCACAGCTTCTTAAAAGCATTATAACTATATGACATAAGTGCTATAAAAAAATAATGCAATGTTTTAGGTTACCGTAGGATAGTAGCAAATAAGCATTATTGTATCTACACATTTTATAGCGGTATATATATGCTGTAAATGGATGTAGAGTACTATAAACATGTTGATATATGAAGCGAAATAGGCGCTATAGAATAACTATTTTATAACGGATATACTTTGTTATGAAGATTCTATTATTTTCGTTAGGATTGAGATGTTTTATAGTGGTAATAGCGAGCTACCATCTTTATGTAACATAGTGGCTACTTGAAATCATGCTCTTTTATAGCCGTTGTTGTTGTGTTATAAATGTGCAATTCTTTTGTAACATGTCGATATATAGCGTTTATCAAACTGCTATAGTTGTGTTTAATAGCGGCTATATGCCGCTGTAAAAGACTATTTTTCTTGTAGTGATATGCATCAAAATTAAGTTGAAAAACTGATTTTACACCTCTCAGATGTCTGAGATAAAACCACATACGTTTGTGAAAATTCTCAAGTTAAAATTTTTTGAAGTCACAGACGTTTGACGTTTTACCACAGACGTTTTTCATATGCAAAAACTGTCAATTTTGAAAGACACTTTCCTTTGAAACAAAAAAGAAATCACCTTTCAACGAAAGGTTGCAGCCATTAAAGTGAATTGACTTTCTCAATAGTAACAACTCTTCATTTGCATCTTTTTGAATCTATAAATACTACTTTGATTGAGAAGTAGAAAAAACTAACTTGAATTAATCTATTCTTTCCTCTCTTGATTTCTAAATACTTTCTCACATATACATTGTTCACATACTGTCAATTATTACAATCAGAATATAATTTTGGTTAAATCACTTTCTAAACTCAAAGCATTCATATTCACATACTCAAATGAGATCATATGAAGAATTGTACTATAAGTCAAAAACCTTGTTATTTGGAATAAAAGATTGTTAGAGATATACTTTTGTATTAGCCTATTCCTCCAGACGAAGCGAGTGTAATTTGTTTAAAGAAAATACCAAAGTGGAGTTTCGAGACTAGACGTAGGACGAGAGGTCCGAACACTATAAAAACTTTGGTTTGCACGCTTTTATACTTTACTATTTATTGCCTACTATAGCATTAGCTTATACACTTGCATAGTATACCCATGTTACATAATATATGATCCACAAGACTTTCATGTTTTTGTTTGATGACTTCTAATGCTTTGGAGAGTTTCAATGGAGTTCTAAAAGGTGCAAAATCATTACCGGTAAAGACGTTAGTAGCACATACATTTCATCATCTTAATAGTTACTTTCATAGACGTACCAATGAAACGGAGCACACAACCGCCCCTACACCAATGTATGAAAAAATGATGGAAAAATATGCAACAGAAGCACGAAATATGAGCATTAACATATTTAGCTTGACGGAGTGGCAAGTAATAGACACAAACGCATGTAACTACATAGTAAATATTTCCAATGACAACTGCAGTTGTTCATACAATATTCCTATTCTTGTCCATTTTCCATGTTATCATGTTTCGAATGCATGTGCACGATGCAGAGGAGGAGTGAACAGAGCTTACAATGATCTTATATCATCGTGGTTTACAACAGACAATTATAGACATAGTTATTCTTTGGTTTTTCATCCTGTGTCCGACAGTAGATATTGGGATGTATATAAATGCCCAACTATACATCTACCGCCAACACGTATGAATACAGGAAGAACGAGGTCCACAAAAATTAAAGGGTCGTGGATGAAATGGGGGACAAAAAACATGAAGATGTGGACAATGCGGTAACTTGAGTCATAAGAAAAGAACGTGCAGGAAGCAATAACTAATTTGATTGTTTTTTCTACTTATGTCATTTGTGTACTGTATAACTTCTATTTTTATTCTGTACGCAACTTTGAAATTAAAAGTTATCTTTTGTTGAACATTTATGTTAGTTGCTATGTTCTATAACTTTGATTTATTTTGTACATGGCTTTTATACGTAATATTCACAGTCGCAACGTGGAACAACAATAAAGTAATGCATCAAACATTAAATAAACATTACAATGAAAAAGTAATACATTAAATATTGCATAACCATTACAACAAACAAGTAATAAAACAACATAGTAATACAACACCATTGAAACTAGTGCATACATACCTCCATTAAACATGTCTGATGCATAACTATTACATAATAATTGCACTAACCAGTTTACTAGACCCTTTTCCAAATTGGATCTAAGGACTGCAAATAATTTGCCTGATGTCGTTTTTCCTTTTCCAAGTGTCTCACTTCGGCTTACATCTCTAGTGCATATTCAACTCCTCTATGGGTCAACGAACGATCTGAACATTTGAAGAATTTACAGCATTGAACACCATTCGGGTTAGTTATATGATCTAGGTAACCAGCACATCCGTAAAACCGATATCTGACACTTGTTTGAGTCTTATATAAAACTATCTCCCAAATATCTCCATAGTGACAAATTGGATGTGTTGGTTGTCTCACTCGACCTTCGCGGCTAATTCGTTTTCCAGGTCTTTGATTCGGTTCACCTAAACAAATCCGATTCTCCAAAGCAGATTCAACAACAGCGCCGATATTTTGAGGAACTATCTCAAATTAAGTTTCACGAAATTTTTCAAATTGAGTATCAAGAACATATTCGGATTCAGCTTCCAACTGTTCACAATATTTCACCAATACTTCATCTGAGATCTCTCAATTATCCATATCGGTTCGGCTGGCTTAATATGAAAGGTATGGAACTATAAATCAACAAAAAACATAAAATATTTCAAAATGGATATAGATTCGAAAATAGGGTTTACTCAATTACCTTGCAAAAATTGTTGTAGTTTTGTTTTAATCGACTAATGATGCAGAAATATGACGATTTTGAGTGGATTTGTCGAATAAATTATAATTTGGTGATTGATGAGTTTTAGGTTCGAAGTTGGGAAATTTGAAAGGATGAATGAATGGTAATGTGAGTGAGTGGTGCAAAAAGTGTGAGTGCTGATGTTTTTATATACAGCAGAATATATGAGTGCAACTTTGAGTTGTGCTAAACAAATTATTACATATGCGCAACTCATAGTTGCGCTATGTTGGTTTGATGAGAAAATGGAAAAGCGCATCTCTTATTTGCGCTTTTCCATTTGGTTAATATATTTGCGCAACTATGAGTTGCGCAAAAGTTATTTGATCATATGCGCAACTATAGTTGCGCAAATACGTTGGCAGTTGCAACACTGCTGACGTGGATGCTGATGAGGTTAAAACCAGCTCTATTTGGTAATCGATTTACCAACTCTAAACGCGAAATAGCTTCGAAAATTAGCTCAATTTGAAAATTTGTCCTAGAAAAAATAGCATCTAGAAATTCAAACTATTACAGTTAAAAAATAAATTAAATAGTACTAGATGAATTTTCAGCATATATGAAGTTAATAGCGATGAAAACAAGATTAACACGCGAACTAAGATTGGATACATCAATATAATAGTACGTATGCACTTGTACAAACACAATAGATTTTTTTTTAGTAAATAAATAAAATATATCACCATTTTTGTTGTTTTGAGAGCAAAAATTTGGTGGCCAAGTTTTGTACGAACACATTGGATTTTTATAACTAAATGATGATATTATTTTGATTAATATATGACAATTTAGGCCGATTTTACTTAACAATACAAACATCACTGGATACGCACGTACGTACGTACGTACTTACCTGTGCGGCTGCGTGCGTGCGATTATGTTGCAAAATTTTAAAGGGTGATATGCAGTGCTTGCGTATATTGATAAAAAATTTGCAGTCACGTAAGATTTGGAGAAGATATATACAATGCGTACATGTGGGAGAATCGAAATACCTATGTTTGGGTATCTTTTGCACGAAATCACCCTTTTTATAATCCTTAAACAGACTTCCAGTTCTACGTATATAAGCCTTTCCAATTGTAAATTTTTTTCCTGCAACATAAATTTTAACCACCTTCAGATTCAACTGATCACCACATTGTTATAGATGTTAATAGAGGAGATCATAAAGCAAAAAAAATCTAATGCTTGGCAAAAGTGAACGCAGTGAATTTATGGAAAAACACCTCAGAAATGTTGATGAAGATGACAGGAAAATGCTAGAGAAAATAAAGGAGAGAATTAACAAGTAAGATAATTTTTTTAATACTAGGAACCCGTTTGATAATCATTAACAGAATACAAGCAAAATGTTTTTATATAATCAAGGAAAAGTTCATTACAGTTTCATCAGTTTCATGCTGTACTCAAGTGAAAATATATTTTAGCGCAGACGTGAAGTTACCAACAGTTGAAGTTCGATACAAGAACCTTACTGTAGATTATACGGCGCAAAGTTCCACTTCCAAGCTTATGGAATACAACAAGGGCTGCATTTTCGGTAAGTTAATTTCAAATTGTTGACTAGCACTCCAGCACAAGATCTAACATTTCAAATCCTATCAATAAAACAGCCTGGCATATTCAAGGTATTGTGAACTAAACTTGCATTTGCCCAGTGTTTAACAAGGCTTCGTGGCTTGAATGATGAAGAAAGAGAGATAAGCATTGTAAGAGATGCAAGTAGAATAATCAAGCCTTCAAGGTATTGTAACAAAAAGTTGGAAACTTTTCAACAATACGCATTTTTATGAACAAAGAATGTATTTGAAATTTATAACCATCCTACAGTCATTGAATGTCTGTCTGTGTGTGTGCACGCCTAATCTATGTACGTACTTAAAATTCTAACTTCAGATGTATATGAGCTAAATTAAAGATAATGAAAGGATCCTTCTCCAGTAATAAAAGTTCTAGCTTAAAAAATTAAGCTGCAATCTCCCAAGCAAACAACTAAGTCAGCAGTTGTTAGAAATGAATGAGTATTTGGAGAAAGAAAGCATTATATAAGGTCCCACATCGGAAAATACTTGCACCAATTACTCTATATATACTACAATCCAATGTAATAAGGTCGAAGTGTGAAAATTAATTGACAAATTGATGACAATTTTTGGGCTTTTTTTAGATGACGGTGTCTCAAAATAGCAATAACAATAACGCTGCACCAACGCAGACAGTGAAAAACACTCACTCGGCGCCTCTGGTTCCGATGATGACACTATCTCATGGGAAAAGACCAGAAAAATTCAAAGAGACGGACTTCAAGCGTTGGCAAAGATGTTGTTTTATCTAACAACATTAGGCATCGCCAAGTTTCTAACCGAAGATGCTTCTAAAGGAACTCGAACCCGATGCAATCAAAGTGGAGGCCACAAATTTCTAGAAAAATTCGGACTATATGTGTAAAAACTACTGTCAACTGCAAGATGAAGGGATGATACTTAGTGAATCTTTCCAAGTTGCCGCAACCATTGAGAAACTTCCTCCATCGTGGAAGGACTTCAAAAATTACCTTAAGCATAAGCATAAGGAAATGACAATGGAAGAACTCATGGTTCGCCTACGAATTGAGGAAGATAATAGAAATTCTGAGAAAAATATCTTTCAGAATATGGCTGCCAAAGCAAATGTTGTTGAGCCAGATAAACCTAACAAGAGAAAACGTGAGAATGCGCCTCAAAAGCCGAAGAAGAAATTTCAGGGTTCTTGCCATAACCGTGGAAAGAAGGGGCATAAAGCAGCCGAATGTAGCGCTCTCAAAAATAAGAAATCAGAAGCAAATACGGCTGAAGTTACAGATGGCATTTATGATATGGATTTATATGCAGTAATATCAGAACAACCTTGTTGGTAATTCAAAGGAATGGTTTGTAGAAACAGGTGTCACTCGACACATATGTGCTAATAAGGGGATGTTTACAACTTATAAAACTGCAACCGATGATGAACAACTTTTCATGGGCAATTCATCTGCATCAAAGGTCGAAGGCAAGGGAAAGGTTGTGCTGAAACTAACTTCTGGAAAAGAGCTTAATTTGAGTGATGTTCTTCACGTTCCAGAAATCCGCAAGAATTTGATATTAGGGTCCTTTCTTAGCAAGCATGGTTTCAAGTTAACCTTTGTATCTGATAAGTTTGTATTATCAAAGAATGTAGTGTATGTAGGAAGAGGATATGTACGCGATGGTTTATTCAAGGCCAATGTAACAACTATTGTACCGAACATTGATATGAATAAAAGTGAATCTTCTGCTTATATTGTTGACTCTTCTAACATATGTCATTCTAGATTAGGGCATGTGAATTTTGATACACTGCGAAAAATGATTAATCTAGAATGTATACCAAAATGTAACATAGACTTCAACTATAAATGTCAAATTTGTGCAGAAGCAAAATTGACAAGAACCTCGTTTCATCATGTTGAACGAGAAACTAAACCTCTAGACCTTATATACACTGATGTGCATAATTTGAAAATGCGTCAAACTAGAGGAGGAAAAAGATATTTCATTACGTTTATTGATGATTGTACTAAGTACTGCTATGTGTATCTCCTTAGAAACAAGGATGAAGCATTCGATATATTTAAACAGTATAAAGCATAAGTTGAGGATCAACTCAATAGGAAAATTAAAGCTTTAAGAAGTGATAGAGGAGGAGAATATGAATTTCCTTTTGAGGAATTCTGCGCTGAGCATGGCATTATACACCAAACTATAGCACCATATTCACCTCAATCCAACGGTATAGCCGAACAATAAAATAGAACTCTTAATGAAGTGATGAATGCTTTGTTAATCAGTTCTGGCTTGCCAGATAACTTTTGGGGAGAATCTATTCTTTCGGCAAACCATATTTTAAATAAAATACCATGAAAGAAAACATCCAAGTCTCCTCACGAACTTTGAAAAAATAGAGCGACATCCTACAAATACTTAAAAGTGTGGGGGTGTCTTGCTAAAGTAGAGATACCTAAACCAAAGAAGGTCAAGATAGGACCAAAAACAATTGATCGTGTATTCATTGGATATGCACAAAACAGTGCTGCTTATCGATTTTTAGTACACAAATCTGAAATTGATGATATTCATGAAAATACCATCATTGAGTCGAGAAATGCAAGATTTTTCGAACATATATTCCCTTTAAAGCAGGGCACTGACAGTGGTACTCATAAGAGAACAAGGGAAGATGAAATCTCCAATTCTCTTGAGCATACTGAAGATAACCTTCAGCAAATTAGTGATGATCAACAAGTGGAGGAAGCAAGAAGAAGTAAAAGGTCTAGAACCTTAAAAACCTTTAGACCAGACTTCTATACCTTTATGTTAGAAGATGATCCATTGACATACAAACAAGCTATGTCCTCCAGCGATGTCTCTTACTGGAAAGAGGCTATTAACAATGAGATAGAATCCATAATGGCTAACCATACCTGAGAGTTAGTTCATTTACCTCAAAATTGCAAGACCTTAGGCAATTAGTGGATATTTAAAAAGAAATTAAAACCTGATGGTTCGATAGACAAGTACAAATATCGTCTTGCAGTCCAAGGATTCAGACAAAAGGAAGAACTGGACTATTTTGATACATATTCACCAGTGACGAGGATAACATCAATCAGGATGTTTATTGCAATCGCATCCATACTTGATTTAGAAATACATCAAGTGGATGTAAAAACTACATTTTTGAATGGTGAAATAGAGGAAGAAATATATATATGAAGCAACCTGAAGGGTTTCTGAGCTATGGAAAGGAAAATAAAGTAAGCAAATTAGTAAAGTCGTTTTATGGCCTTAAACAAGCTCCAAAGCAATGGCATGAGAAATTTGATGAAACTATGTTATCAAATGGATTCACAATAAATGAATTAGATAAATGTGTCTACATGAAACACACACATTTAGGATATGTCATTGTTTGTCTTTATGTTGATGACCTGTTGATCCTAGGAAATAACAAGTCCTAATAACATCTACAAAGAATATGTTATCCTCTAGATTCAATATGAAAGACCTAGGACTGACTGATGTGATATTGGGTGTCAAAATTTTGAGAACACCATAGGGATATGCATTATCCCAATCACATTACATCGGTAAGATACTTGAAAAATTGAAGCAATATAATATAACTATTGCAAAATCACCCGTAGATATGAACCAAAATTGGGTAAAGAACACTGGTGATGGTATCTACCAACTTGAATACTCTCGTATACTAGGAAGTATCATGTATGTTATGAATTGCACTAGGCCAGATATCGCATACGCTGTAAGTAAGTTGAGTAGATTTACCATCAATCCTGGTAAACATCATTGGAAAGCGATAATCAGAGTTCTAGGATACCTAAAGTATACACAGAACTATGGTTTACACTATACAAACTACCCTTCAATAGTGGAAGGATACAGTGACGCCAATTGGATAACTGGATCATAAGATACAAAGTCTACCAGTGGATATGTGTTCACATTAGAAAATGGAGCAGTATCATGGAAATCATCCAAACATACTTGTATAGCTAGATCTACGATGGAATCAAAGTTTATTGCACTAGATAAGACCGTAGAAGAAGTAAACTGGCTTCGAAGTTTCTTGAAACATATTCCAAATTGGAGCAAACATGTGCCTCCAATATGTATACATTGTGATAGTCAATCAGCAATTGGAAGAGCTAATAGTACACTATACAATGGTAAATCTAGGAATATTTGTCATAGACATAAAACAATAAGACAACTTCTCTCTAATGGAATTATCACTATAGACTACATAAGGTCAAAAGATAACACAGCGGATCCACTAACTAAAGGCTTGCCAAGAGAGGAAGTTCAAATCTTATCGATGAGAATGTGGTTAAGGCCCATAGAATAAAAAAAAATTTAATGGAAACCCCACCTAGTTGACTGAAGATCCCAAGATCTAGGTTCAAAGGGACAACTAAGTTTAAGAGAAACTTGACGACACTGTTACACACAAACCATTTCTATGATAAGTCAGTGCTTTATTTGATGGAAAATAGGATAAATATTGATATTTTTAATGATGTCTGTGCTTGAGGAATTGTGAATACCCTTTACAGAATCACCTACGTAAGTGATAAGGCGCCGCTTCAAAGAGAATTATGAGTCCAAATTCTCTAAGCATTTATGAGACCAAGCAGGTGTTCAAGGAAAAAACGAACACATACAGAGAACGAAGGATTATAAGAAACATTTGTTCTGTGTTATCTATTGTAGAATTACACAAAAGGCTTACAGTTCAAGGACATTTTATGGCTACTGATTCGCGTGTAATTCAAATAGGTAAACACTAGGAAAGTTCAATACCCCTGTGCTACTTTAACCGATATGATAAATGATTCATGAAACTAAGAACAACTGCTCATTCATGTGGGGGGTTGTTAGAATTGAATGAGTTAGTGGAGAGATTTGGAAGAAGAAAGCATTTTATAAAGTCCCACATCGGGGAATATTTGCATTAATTCCTCTATATATACTACAATCCAACATAATATATCAAACAAAAGGAGAATGAGGACAAAGTGTGGAAGGGATAAGGCAATGTGGCATGTAGGTCTTCATATTAATATTAAATATGTCAAAGATAGGGCCTTGGGCCTCTTGGGGTCTCGTGATTAAATGGGCCACGGACTATTGCTTGGGCCTGCATGTGCCAAAACGGCTATTTTTCGATCGATGTGTCTGTTCGTTTGAACAGTAACCAGATGCGGCCATTTCCTTCCAAACGCACGCACACAACGGTCACTGCTGTTGGTTTAAGGGTCGCAACCTTTTGAACAGTCACGAACGCTTCGAATAGGCACCTCCTCCAGCCTATAAATAGGCGGCCAGAATATGAGAATTATTCATGAAGTTTACTCTCGAATTCTGTTCCTTTTTTCTACAATATCTCTATTCTAGTGCTATAATCTCTTCAGTTCGTTCGCGCTCCGTCTGCAGCCACCATGCTGCGGGGCTGGTCCGTTTCATCTTGGGAAACAAATTGCTAACACCCGTAAAACTACGTACGGCAGCATTATTGTTTCAAGGAAACAGTTTCTACTGGACTCGGACACTTTAATCGGTAATACCTTTCATATAGATCTAGTCACGCATTTTGGTTACAATTTATCAAAATTAATTGACAAATTAGTGACTATTTTTGCCGTTACTACTTTTGCATTATTCTGTAACTGTTATTGAAGTTAGTTGGTTTTGTAACACTTTTCGGTAGTTGCGAATAACAGCAGTTTCATTAGGTCAACACTAGTCAACTTAGGTGCAAGTGAGAAAGTTAAAACTTGCATACAAAAGTAATAAACCACATTAATACTAATACAAATAGCATCAACGTGTATGCACAACAACTTAGTAATAGTAGTAGTAACAACAACAACAATAAATAATAAATTAACTATAAGTTTTATAAAAATTAACTAAGTTTATAATAATAATAATAAATTAGCTAAGTTTATAATAATTATAATAAAGTAATAAATTATAGAATATTAATCAAGTATACTAAGTTTTATAAAAAGTAAGTAAGTTTATATAATAATAATAAATTAACTCAGTTTAAAGTAATAATACTAATACAACAACAAGAGTCATAGTAGTAATAATGACAATAAACAAACTAAGTTTCATAATGATTAACTAAGTTTAGAACAACAACAACAACAAAAACAATAACAAATAATAAATTAACTACAAGTTTTATAAAAATTAACTAAGTTTGAAATAATAAATTAAGTCCCTTTGTATATGATCTTTGAATGATAGGTTAAGCTGCATGATAAGTTTGTTTGGATTTTATCTTTTGGAATATGCATTTAATGTATTATTTGTATGCCAGTTCCATGGAAAACCGTCTATTATTGTAGGTTTCAATGTTATTCCATAAGATAGTTTACAAGCAAGCATGTGAAGATATTGTTTGTACCGTGCGCATTTTTAGGAATGGAATAAGTTAGATCATGTAACAGGCCATTAACAGGCCCACTAAATGCAGGTTTATTATAAAAAAGCTACATGAAATAAAATTCAACTTGCAGTTTCTCTCAGAAGAAAATAGAACTTGTTTTGTATTTCATATCTATACAAAATGTATTTATATTGGCTATTTATAAAGCATAAGTAACGGTCCAACTGTCTAATGGTCCGGTTCGATACAGATAATGTCTTCTTCATCTCGTTGCAACCCATTTGTATTTGTGATTTCTTTACTCTGCTGCTCAGATATTCATTTCACTTCAATATCCCCATTCAACTCGATATAGGTTTTTTTCTTCTTCCCGAATTACCTCGACCGATACCATTTGAATTTTGTTTGAGTGAAATTTCTATGTGATTCAGATATATGATGTCTAGTCTTGCTTCCTTGAGTTATTTCTTCTCAATTTGCCTTTCAGTTGCAGCTAGGGTTTCGATCTCTTTGTTGAGTTGCCCGCAGCTTAAATCGCTTGTGATTTGTTCGATCTTCAATCACTCTCTTTGTTGAATGAAGCTTTTTGTTGACAATGGATTAGTTAAAACATTAGCCTTTTGGTAAGTGGCAGGTAAGTGGTTTATATCCAGTTTTTGTTTTAGCACTTGTTCTCTAATAAAATATAAATCTAATTCCATGTGTTTAGTTCTTGAATGCGATATTGGATTAGTTGTTAGAGAAATTGTGCTTAAATTATCGCACCATATTGTACATCTCACTACAACAAAAGAGACTTTTTATTGCAATTAGTCTCAGCATTCAAACAGTCAAAGCTGTAGAAAACATGTTCGGCGGTATTATTTTCAAGGTTTAACGCTGACAAAAACATTTTTGGTTTGCCGCCTCTTAGCACAGTATTCATCCCCGTGTAAGTTGGCAAAAAAACCCCATTTTCCCATCTCTTCATACAATATTCATTTCCCTCTCCCTCAATTTTCACTTTTTCTCAGGTGGATTTTAATTTCAATCTTTAATCCTCCATGTCGATTTCTCTATCGCTAGCTAAACTTGGTGGTTTCTCTTTCCACTTCGCTTTCCTTACCTACGGTTTCCCTAAACTTGTCGGCTTCACTTTCCACTTCGGTTTCGCTATTCGCGGTTGCCCTAGACTCGATTGAGAACAGAGACTATAACTCTAGTCCCTTAGTCATCGCCGAAGAGAAATCCGCCTTTGCTTAATGCTTCATTGTCGTCGTATTAAAGATGAAATATTGTTTAGACCCAGAATGTTATCGATCGAGCAGAAGGATGAGTCTCGTGACAAAGAGAACAGCGTGGCGGCAATTTGAAATTATAGATCGAATTGGAGTTTACTTAGATTTGTGATGGGATTTTGAAGTTGCTTGATAACAGTTTGGCTCTTGCGGCGAGTGCCAGTGATTCCAAAGCATTCTATTTGAAGATGAAGGTGATTATCATCAATATTTGGAAGAATTCAAGACTGGAGATTAGAGAAAAGCTATAGTAGAGAGTATGCCTTCTGCTTACAAGGCCCTCCGGTATGACTGTTTTTTTTTACAATCGTAATAATTTCGAAACTACAAAGCGTTGGATCTATTGGATTGTAACGAGCCCAAATTTTATATAAATTTAAATTGATAATTTATATAATTTTTTAATTTAAATTATATAGCTAATTGGAAATTTAAGCGAGTTACCCCAAATACAGATAAATTCTTTATAAATCATTTAAACTTTAATATTTTATATATATGTATTTGAGCATATATGAGTAAATTTAAAATTATATATATATATAACATATATATATATATATTTGATTTGAATTTAAATACTATATATGTATGTGTACATAGAAAAATTTAAAACAATAATTATTTAAAGTAAAATTCATGATAAATATTTAAACTAAAAATAGAAGTAAAAGAAAACAAAGAAAAATATTATATATGGGTAGCTTGCAAAAGAAACAAACAAGTTACAAAATTATATTTAGTATGTACACTTAAAACAAAACAAAGTATAAGCTGATGACAGTGTAAGCTAATGAAATAAGACATGAAAAAATTATTCATTTGTTCAAGTAATAAATGCAAATATCCTAAGTACACAACATTTTATCTCATCAGCCACTAAAAATATTGATCATCTCTAGTATACAACATACTTACATCAGCCTACATAAAGTATGGAAGGAGGTATGGCAAAAGATCAAAGGACTTAAGCATTAAATGCAAGATCATCATCAGCCTCCATACCAAGAAAAGTCTCTGGCCAACAAAAGATGGAAGGTATCTCTGATCCTACTTTGTACAAACAAATGATATTACATTGTACAAAATACATCACCACCCTATACAACCACTGTATACCCCATTTCCATATATTATCATCAGTTCGTCCATAAGCTATGCAAAACTGAAGTGAATATATTTTCAAATTTAAAAAATAAAAACTTCAACTTAAAACAACTTGAACCAATTCAAATCAGAGATCAAAAGAGGAGCTGCAGCTAGTATAATGTCAGGCCTGGTTTAACATTTCAAACTCTACTCTGTTCTTCTTCTCAGACTAAGGTGAGTAACTTCATATTTTAAATTAACCTAAGTTTAATCTAGTTGCCTGATGAATATTAGAGATTTGGTTTGTCTTGAAAAATATATGCATTGCACTGAATATTGGTGAGA
Source organism: Allium cepa (assembly GCA_030765085.1). Classification (NCBI taxonomy): domain Eukaryota; kingdom Viridiplantae; phylum Streptophyta; class Magnoliopsida; order Asparagales; family Amaryllidaceae; genus Allium; species Allium cepa. Next base: position 255,844,015 of record CM060939.1, read on the forward strand.
TGAAGCCTGCATACTGTTATCTGGATATACCTCTGTATATGGATTTTAAAACTGTGGGATAATTCAAAAATCATTACAGCTTAATCTATTGATTGTTAGGACAAAGCATATAAACAAAATATGTTTGGTTGAGTATAAAGTAGATTTTAAAATTTAATTCATGTTAAATAAAGTTGATCTGCTCTGGAAAAAAACTCAAGAACAGTACAAAGTTAGTACAAGTGACATTTTCAAACATCTTGGATTATCGATTCAAGTTTACAAACTGATTTCTTAATCAAAATTAGGATTTTTAAAGCTTCAATCGAAATTTTCAGATGTGTGATGAGAGAGCAGTTCCTAGTTGAACTAAAAATGCTTTTTAACAAATTCCCAGTGATCAAACGATCTTAAAATGTTGAAATTTTGTCTGAAGCTTGCTTGATCTTCGTAGAATCCAGGAAAAATGGAAAAAAAAATATCAATTGCATAAATTATTGTGTAGAGACGAGTTTAGTGTTTAAGGGTCTGTTTTGGGTCAAGGGAGAAGATGAGATCGCCGCGACGTCGGCGAAGCATTTGGGGCGGTCGCACTAGGGGAATCGAAGCATTGGGGTGTGACGAAGTTCCTATCGAAATGGCGTGGGTAATCGTATACGAAATCGTCAGAGATGATGGGTTTTGCTCAAATCAGGTTGGTCCCAGTTTCGATTGAAGAGTTCGTTTTTGCTTGGTTGGTGGCATTGTGGTTCTGTGACGTCGGAAGGGATGGCGTGGCGAGCGTCGACTTGCTGAGTGCCTCGGCAATGGCCAGAAGGGGATAGCTCATCGGTGCACGTGCACGACCGTGCGCGATGTGTCTGGAAGCCCGGTGGTTGACAACTCGAGTTGATACTCGGGTAAATGTTGGGTTTGCTTCGAGTTAGGTTTAGGGGCCTAGGTGCGTGTTCCTGTATATAAGTTTAAATTTAAACCAAGCTGAAGAAAGAAAAAAAAAAGAGAAGAGAAGTGAGTACGAGAGGGGAAGAAGAAGGACTCGGGAAAAGCACAGTGGAGCTCGGGTTGTTACTCGAGTAAGAACGGCAATTCGCTCGGGTCAATTTCCTCAAGCCTGAAGCATGATAAAGGTAGATTAAGCAAACCCTTTAAACAAATTTTTAGAAGTCTATTTGACAACTTGAGGTTAAAATTTTATTTCAGGTTTAATTATTGGAAGGAAATGCTTAACAATTTTTTTATCTAAATTAACGTTTTGATTAAGTTGATGAATACTTAATGTAAATTACACTAAAGTTTCAAGCTAATAATGAATTGATTTCAAAGTAAGGAAGATTTTTATCGTTAATTGAGATAAACAATGACAATCATTTTTAATTTATTATTTTAAGGAGTAATCAAGAAATAATTAATCAAGTTGAATAATTATTATTAATTAATTACTATTATTTTTGGGAGTAATTAAGAATAATTAAAGTAGTGTAATTAGAGGTTAATGAATGATTAAGTGATTTATAAATTTGTAATTAACCACTTAAGTAAATCTATAAATTATTAATAGTTAATCGATTAAGTAATTTAATTGAGAATTTATAAATGATAAATTAAGTTTCATTAATAATTAAGGTTATTGATTAATGGTTAAGGAATAGTTAATTAAGTTAATTAAAAAAAATAACTTGATAAAAAAGTAATTAATTAAATAGAGTGAATAAAGGAATTAAGTAATAATAATTAAATTGAATTAATTACAATAAGAATTAGAGATGATTGCTTATAGATTGTGTATTGTTATTTTCTGTTTGTAATTGTGATGCCATGAGTTGTGAATTGCCTGATGCTGTACTGTAAATTGTGATTGATTCTATATATATACATGAAACTCCTTGGCCTTTAAAACGGCATATAAATTTCGATGCGACAGGGAGTCGGATTCCAGTTGGTTATCCGAAACCCACATCGAATCTTAATGATGAATCTTTGTGATTGATAAATTTATTTATCTATGAATCTGTAAATAAAGATAAGCGTTATTGATTATATCGCTTATCGTTATTGATATCTCTGTAATGATTGATGTTGTGCACTATTGTGTAAAATCCCTGGACCACACTATAAATACACAAATATGGATTTCACGAGGAAATCGGTTAAGTCACAGATTTTTAAATAAGTTTGAATTTGAATTTTTAATTCAAATATTTTTGGAAATAGAATAAGTTTTAATGTGGAAAAGCTTTTGAAAAGCTGTTTTAAGAATAAAAGTTATTTTTGAATAACTAATAAAGATTTGGAATTTAAATAATCGGATTTAGATTGAAATTCAAAAGAAATCTGAAATTGAATTCTATATTCAGTATTTATGATTTTAAAAGGATTTTACAAGTTATACGGGTTTAAACCATTTTTAAGCGTTGATTTGGAAATTTGAATTAAACCAAAGATCGTAACTTGTATAAATGGAATCGGGGTTTTTTCCAAAATAAAACTATTGTTTCTAAGTGATAAAAAGCTTTCATATGAGTAAGAACTTCCAATTTATATTAAAGAGATTTCAAGTTTGAATCGAAAATAATTTTTCAAGTTATGAATGAATCTTTGGAAATAAGTTTTGAAAGCTATGAGATAAATCTTTGATTTAAAGATTTAAATGAGTTAATCCAATTGAAACGGAAATTGTTTTGAAATCCGTAAATGAATCTTTGTGAAACTGAGTGAACTTTGTGAAATAAATCTTTTTGTTTAAAAGATTTGAAATGGTAATTGGTTTAAACCATTTGAAAGAAACTTTGGAATTATTAAGTTGTGACTTAATTGAAATTCCTTATCCATATGTTTTAAATGTTGCGCTTACTATTCGGGTTAGCCGAAAAAGGACCTTTAGGTCGTACAACCCATTCCGAATATGTGATACGTCGTTATGGATAGCATTTGAAGACCGGTGGTGAAGACCGGGTATTTGCGAGAACGATAGGATGACCTATCGATTGTCTCTGCACTGAGTTGCAACGGTATAGAGACCCCCTAAGTGATGGGAAATCCGATCAGGATTGTGGATATCCGGATTGCAAGGACTTCTTTGTAAGTGCCTTCGGTTCTGTTCGAGCCCGGAACAGACTTGTATGGATAGTATGTCTGACATTACAAATTGAGATATAAAGCCGATTTCTTTCAAATATATTTCTGTTGGTGGCGGAGAATTTATTCTTTTAGCTTAACACCCTTCTCTGAGACGTACGAGCTCAGAGGTTATGTAGTTGAAGGTTATCAGCGATATATTCCCAATTTGGTAATGTGACATGTTGAGTGTTGCTGTGAAATGATCATTGTGTTGATTATTTATGATAGGATCATTTGTTTGATCGTCTATCTTTGTGATCATTTCTATGATCATTTGTTGACCCAAAGCACGGCTTTTGTATAAAGTTTGTTTTTGTGGACGAGACTTCGTCGAGCCTCACAAACCGGTAATGGTCGAAACAGGAATTGTGCGGCAAGGTTTTCAGGGATAGCGTCCCTAGGGTATGACCATTCCTTCTGGAAAAGGGTAGTATCATGGTATGGAGCCCAGATATTTACTCATGTTGAAACACTTATTATTATGGTGTGATGTTGGTTAGAGAGCTCTCGTTTAAAGGTCCCAAAGGGCCGGGGGTGGCATATCTGAGGGTTTGTAATATCCCTTGGGAAAAGGGGTTCCCGGCTTTGTTTAGCAGAGAACGGTGGTTCTCGGGGCGTCCTTCCAGAGGCGTTTCCATGTGGCAATGGGAAGTTCCTTGGCCTGACCATTTGTTGGAAAAATCCATTCTTCAAATACGAGCCTTGTACGGTTTTAGTTGTATTACCTGCCATCTACTTATGGTGGCGCCCCACTGTCTGGATAGTAGCTATAGTAGGCATAGTTCGAAATGTCTATGTCGGCTAAGATTTATATCTTTATTTTCGAAATAAATTTTCTCTACATTATGCACTAGTAATAATATCAAATGTTCTTTTTAATGCGTATCAAGCATCTTTGACTATCATAAGGAGAAATCTCCTCCGATTCTGCGTTTACATTGTGTGTGTGTGCGGGAGGCCTTATGGTAGTCTCATTTTTAAAAAGCATTGCGAATTGACTTTGAAAATCTTTTGTTGAATGTTTTAAAAGATAAACTGTTTTTGTTGCTCACACCAGTCCCACGACTGATCCGGAGTTTATTGTTTCTTTTCTAAACTCTGGGTGCTCATTATTTTCTACACGAGCAGTCTAGAGTTGGGTTTTTCAGATAGTCAGATGTAGTAGATTATCTGGAGTTAGTTCAGTCTTTGGATCGCACCAGTCTTGCTGAGCTTGGTGCATCGTTATTGGGGGTTTGAGCTATTGCTGGATTGATTCTTGGAGATGGAGTTCCAGTTCTCGGAGTTCTCTTTTGAAGACTGCCTTAGAGTTATATTGTTCCGCTGCTAGATGTTATCGTTTTCTTTTCCGCCGCTATTTATTGTATCATATCTCTGATGTATATTGATATCTATTGGATCATCTGTTGTATCAGATATTGTATCAAAGCTGTATATCAATGTATTATTCTTTTATTCCGCTGTGTTATTTACTTAATGTTGTTATAAGCTCCGGCGAATCGGATTTGAACGGTCGAATCTATGGCATTTGAATACGATATGAAGTATGGATGTCAATTTTCGAGCGGGCAAAATCCGCGTTCGTTACATTGGATTTACCATTTATTGGTATTAATTTTGATGAGTTGATTTTGACTAAATGGATCATGGAGTAATTTAGGATCTAGCATAGTGATTCTTTCTGTTTCTATACAAAACCAAGCTAACTAACATGTATTCTGATCTAGTTGCAATTTCAAATGTATAAGATATTCATACATCTATAGAATATATGTATATTGATGAATATACCATTTCTTACTGAAAAGATACAAATATATACACAACATGCGTTAATTCAATGGTTATTTAACTTACTACATTACTGCAACAACATAATGATCAAAGGCTATCAGGCTTACAGTTTGCTTTCAGAGAGTTGTTTATAAACAAGAAGTTTTGAATTCATTGCTGAATTTTTTTCTTATTTTATGTTTTTCATGGAGTAATTTTTTTTCTTATTTTACGTTTTTCATGGAGTAATGAACATTAATTATTTTCTATACTACTTAGTTGACACTCATGATAGTTATAGAAATTACCGAGGATTATGTAATGTATGCCTTAATAGTTCTAGGTTTCATACTTATTTTCACCTATTAATATTATAATACAATCCAAGGAACTTTTATACTATATTTCTAAATTGGATAATCTTAATTTTGAAATGGTTTTGACCTTTGTTTTTTAATTTTTTTATTATATTTACACAAAAATGATGTCACAATGCGCTGTGTATAATGGTGAAATTAATAGAAACTTTTTCTTAACTTGATATGTAATTACTGCTACCATCGTAAAAATCAGTTAATGATATAATAATCTTTTTGTTGATGCAGGACATTGCCATTGTTTATTTAGCACCAACTCACACGAACCACCTATGGTTGGAACCTAACTTCACTGTGTTTTATTAGGAGATCCTTAACTCACTTGATAGGGCCTGTACTTTGGCCAAACAGGTTGTTTTTGATACTATTGTTGCCTTTTTTAATGTGAATTTCTGATTAAATTGTATTGAAATGTAACTATAATTTATTTCCTAAACAAATTTACGATTCATTAATTACAATCCGATTCATTTTGTTTATTGAATGAAAAGGGTCTTTTGTTTATTAAGAGTTATTTGTTTATTCATTTATCGTGTGTTAACTGGAATTCAAACTAGGATGGATGCATTTATGTATTTAATTGATGTGTACTACATTTATTTGTGATGTTAAATTAGAGATAAATTGGACCAGGTTAAGTAAGTTTTAAGAAAATTAACTAAATTATATAAAATTAACTAAATTATATAAAATTAACTAAGTATATAAAATTTTCTTATTCAGCTATGTGGAAAGACAATTTAAGGTTGATTGTGAAATTTAAATTACTCGAAAATCAGTTCTTTTCAGTATCTCTCCTTTGATTGTGATTGAAAATTTTGGTTTACTTCTGAACTGTGATGGTAGAGATGGATTGGATATGATGAATGTTTAACAATATACCAAAGATAACAAAATGTCCTTTGAATTCGTAAGTAAACTGGAATTCAGATTTAATATCTGTTATTTTCGTCTAATAGGATTAAAATCAAATTCCCAATGGATTAAAATTAAATTTATTTACTATTTGATTAGGCACCTATAATTAAACCTACCAATGATCAAGAAGAGAAATTGAGCAAAGAAACACCCATCACTAGCCAAGAAAAGAAATCGACGACTGCAGGCAAATCATGCACATCGAAAGCATATGCTTCAGCTTCTGCTAGTTGTACATCTAAGACCAATGGTTATGTGGATTTAGAAAATAAAAAAAGATTCTGGTGCAATTAAATCAACATGTGCATCAAAGACACCTTATGCTCAATCTACAAGAAGCACCCAACTGAAGAATACTATTAAGTATGCAATTTAAACCCTTTTGTATTGGTTTTTTTTTCTTTTTCTTAAACAAGAATGAAATTGATTCAATTGTACATGCCATCAGTTTTAACTCTACATGCTATCAGTTTTATAAATCCAGAAAAAATAATTTATAAACACGCTGTCATACGAAAGATATTAAATTTTATGAGGCAGGAATACAATTTCTCTTACTGACCGCTTCTTTTTTTATTTACCGCCTTTCACCATTTTCTTCCTCATCTTTCCCAGAAAAAAACCCTAAGTGTAATCTCTGGTCTTCCCCTAATTTCCTTTTGCAAAACCTTTCCTCATTCCATTGCTGTATTGCCCATGAGCCCATCTTCCCTTCAAAATATGTAAATCCTAGAACAATCTTATCTTATTTTCCATTCAATTTCAGATTTCATGATTTTCTTATCCGTCTTCTCCCAAAAAATAAGAAAATCATGTATATAGTCTCAACTCTTTCCTTAATCTTGTTTGTTTCTTCCGATTCAAGAAAGAAGTTAGCCATACTTTATTTGGTTGTAGAGATCTGATTGCAGTTTGAGTGCTTCTCCAGGACAAGCATTTTGGAGACTTGGTTCTTTGTTAGAAGGTAATGTCCTTTGATTAGTACTTTTATTAATTTTTCATTCCCGTCGAATTTGGATAGTTTCCACAGATTTAACCATCTGATTTCTTTAATATGTTATTCTCCTCACTTGCAACACCAAATTCCATGAATTTTACGTATTTCTGTTAATTTATTTTCTAGCAAAAATATATACATTGATCAACGCATGAGATGGTAATTGCAAATTTGAACAACTACAAGAAGAACACTCAAACTAGTTATATCCCATGTTTGTCTTTTTGCTAGAGGGCATAAGTTTTCCTTCATAAAATGGGTAACATAGTTCTAACTTAAATTTTAGAGTTTGATTTTTAAATTCCATGATTTGCAATGATTAAAGAAAAACCTCATTTGTTTTGAAAAATTAGAGGTGTTGACTTAACTTATTTTATGATAATGAAAATCTTTGCAAAAATTGTAAGATATGATTATATCTTACTAACACACACACATTACAATTGATCAAGATTACATAAATTAATTATATTTGATTTGAGTAGATATTGTTACTAAGGGTTTACTGCCAAAGCTTTATTTCATTATTTTAAATCTTAAATTAATAAATTAAGCCTGATGCACTTATGTATGTTACATACATATGTTTAGTTTAAATAAATCAGGTTTTTTTAGCATATATCTATGCATATAATTGATTATAACCGAATGATTTTGAATTTATAAAATAAATATCAGGTTTAATTACTTAGCAAATTTATAACCTTTTGTCTATTATAAATTGTCAATATTTGGTTAATAATTGAAGGTTAAGACCATGTCACTTAATGAAGAAAGAGGTGTTTGGTTTGTTCTATTTCATATTTTATTACATCAACCGTTATATACTGTTTCATGTGAATACCAATGGTTTCAATTCTTAATTTTATTCTATAGGCAATTGGCGAAACCTAATCATGATATTATGTTGAAAGATCTAAAAGCTTGAGTAGCGTTGAAATCTAAAATGCCTATTGAAGAAGTTTATTCATTTGTTGAGGTATGATATTTCTTTGCACATTTTTTTGGCTTTGGTATTTTAGTTCATTGTAGTTGCAGTAGTTAAGACATTTCCATGGAACATCAACAAACGTACCAAATATTATGACATAAATATAATTGAAAGTGATAGGTTCTTAGACTTTGTAATCCCTTGAGAAGTACAGTATGTGGTGAAATGATCTTTCTACATAATTTACATGTCAGAATATTTTGATGTTGGTTATTACATTTATTCATTGAAGTAGATAACTGACTAGATATGCTATACTATGCACATCACATGATAGGTACCATTGGTATTATACAACTTGTTTATTGTTAAATGGAACCTGAAATTCCTTTTTAATTAAATTATAAACAAATGCTGTCAAGTAACCTGAAATTTCAATCCTTTTTGGCAAATGTTGAAGCTGCACAAGCAACATTTGACTTCATGATAGGCTGGTAAATGCAATAGTATGGAGGGCTTATGAAATCTATTTTCTATACAAGATTTTTCTTTACCATTATAAGTGCTAGTGTTAAGGCCACTGAATTCCAATTATGGACTGAGGCATAATAGTAAATAAATGAAGTATAACTCAGAAAACTCCTCATGTTGTAACACAAATCCATATGGCTGTGATTTTATTACTTCTCCAACAATTGAAATAATCCAAATTATTTTTTCTAGGATTAATAAATCCACTTATGCGTGGTGAATATCCTAAAGTCATGAAAAAGAATGCAGGCAAAAGCTACCATCTTTTACCCAAGAAAAGGCCCATCAAGTGGAAGGTTTATTTGATTTCATTGGAATAAATTATTACTCTTTGGTTTGTGTCAGCTTTGCGTATGTTTCCAAATTAAATGCTTGGGGCTTCAATATGGACATGTTTGCTTCACTTTCAGGTTTATTTCTCTTTTATTTATATCTTGGCAATACTACTTACATTCATCAGCACACATGATCTTACTTCATTGAAATCCTATCTACGTTGTAGCCTGTTAGAAGTTCAGTTATAGTTTGCGATGATGTTCATGGACACGATCTTGCTGAACATTTTCCAATTGGAGGGAAGGTACCTTTTGTACCCTTGACCGTTGATAGTACTGAATTTTTTATTAACCGAGTTGATGTTAGTTTTGTTACTGTGTTATTGTAAAGTGCGGAAATGTTACGACACATTTTCTTAAAGAAACAAAGTAGACCAAGTGCTAATTCTCTTTAGAGATTATTTGTGATAATATTTCTATATTTTCCCTTGGTGTCTAGATAAAAATCAATTATTCATGGGGGATTATGTTGACATGGCTATTATTCAGTTGAAATTGCGACAGTAAGTTATGTTTTCTATCGTACCATTGACAAATGAAATAAGGGAGAGGGTGGACATGAACATGGATAGAGCAGCGAAATCAAGCCGAGAAAACTTGTATGAAATATAATGCATAGTTCTAGCATCATAAGGTCAATAAGTGGAATAAACAACAACAAAGCTAGAAAAATAGAAAATCAGCTGAACTAATACTAAAATTGAAAGTGTAGATGATATGTAGCAAACATGAGGCTTGATGCTGTTAGAGATAAGCGTGATGCTGAAATAAGCACAATGCGTAGCCAAGAAGCAGCTAGAGATAAGAACTCACAGGTTTGTCAAAGCATTTTGTAATTTATACTTATAGTTCCAGACTATATTATTTCACCCGATCAATAATACAATCTTCGTATCATAATATACAAGTTAACAATGTCCTTAATTTGCAATTATGCATTTCTGTCATCCATTAGGATCTACGGTTGTCCTTTCTTAGAAAAATAATGGGTTATAATAAAATATATCATGCCCTTTACCTATTTTGTATAGCTACCAACTACATTTTTAAAACTAGTTCTTAACACTCATACTTGATTGGAATAGAACCGAAAATAGTACAGTCCATTCTTGCATTTTACTTCAATTACTACAATCATATACTTATCTCTTCAATTTAATGTCTAAAACATATTGTCCTCGACATGAGATGATTACTAGTTTGTGAACCCTTGTCGCATTATATATGAGAATACATAGTGAATGTTGATCTAATCTTCTTAACCTTCTAAATTCAACCATTTAACTATAATCCTAATTTTAACTCTTTATAAGTCATTCAACCATTTAAATATTTTATTTAACTATTTTATAACTAAAATTGTAATCCATTCAATTATTTGTAAATATTTAAATATTTTATTAACTAAAATTCTAATTTTAATTATTTATAGTTCATTCAACTACTTAAATATTTTATTGAACTATTTTATTAGTTAAATTTTAAATCATATTTTATAATTTATATAACTATTTAAATTTTTTATTTAACTACTTTATTTAATAAAACTTAAATTTAACTATTTCAATCAACAAAAAAATTTAAAATCCAAAATTTAACTATTTAATTAACTAAAATTTAAATGTTAAACCATATTTATAATCAATCACGTGACTAACATGTTAATATGATTATCATAACTAGTTAACAGAATTCGAGCGTACAAAATGATATATATTTATTTTTCTCTCGACATAAACAAGTGACTGTCATTGCAAAAAGTCATACATATAAGTTCAACTTAAATCGACGGCTTATAACATGTTCCAAAGCAACAAAGAATCGTATTTGCATTTTTCCAATTGGGCATATGGTCCTTTCACGTTACAGTGACCTTTCATTTACTATTATTGACCTTCATTTAAATTTTTTTTTGTTTTAAATTTTATAGCATGTTGTATACTTTGTATTAGTCAATCGCCTACTGAAATAGTATGATGAATATTTAGTGTTTGCATTATGAATCCGATTTAACTTTGTGTACACTTTTTTGATGAGTTGATTCTCAAGCATTTCTTTTGCTTTACAGGAAGATAGATGACTGTGAAGCAAAAAAAGGTTGCAACGAGTTATCGATCGAAGTTATTTTTGCTGCAAGAACTACTTTTTGGTTTTAACGTATATACTACTTGCTTTTGTTTTGCTATTATATATTTTGTTTTTGAACTATCGATGCCAAACTATTTATGTTTGGTGTAAGAATATTGTGTATTTTGATTATGAAATTTCATACGTTGGTTATCAAATATGTATCCAAAATGTGGTATTGATACAATATGTTGATTTTGAAATGTGATATTAATATAATATGTTAATTTTGAAATGTGGTATATATACATATTATGGCGTATGTTTACTGAAATGGAATTAAAACATTCCACAGCGTTTTTAAAACACTATTAAAACATTCCACAGCATTTTTAGAACGCTGTTGAAAGTTTTAACAGCGTTTTAAAAATGTCGTTAAATTGTATCTAAAAACATAAAGCACGATTTACTGCAACAAGGAAACGTTGTAAATAAATATCATAACATTGAAAAAACGCTAGAAAATCTTATCTTAGCATGAAACAAACGCTAAGAAAGATCTCTAACTGCACCCCACCAAACGTTGTTGAATGATTTCATGACACCAGGGAAGCGTTGTTAAAAAGGACATTTAACAGCGTTTATTTATTGTCATTGTATATTTCTGACATATAACTGCATGTCGATATACAACGTATGCAAAAACGCTGTTAATAGCTTTCATAGCGTTTTTAAAATGCTGTTAAAGGTCATGTTTGTTGTAGTTTCTGCTTGTTTTGACATGTAGTTCATTGAGTAAGGATTCAATCCACATAACTTCAGCAGTCGCATTGGCCACATTTCTAAATTCTGCTTCGGTGCTTGATCTTGATATCTTAGATTGCTTTTTAGAGCACCATGATACAGGATTTTCTCCTAGATATACACAATAACATGTTGTTGACTTTCTGTCATCCAAGTATGCAGCCTAGTTAGCTTCAGCATAGGTATTAATTTTGATGTTTTCACTTGCTTTAAGAATCAGGCTGTAGTTCATCATTCCCCTTATGTATCTTAAAATTCTTTTGACAGCTTTCCAGTGTGAATCTATTGGTGTTTGCATGAACTGACATACATCGTTTACACTGTATGCTATTTCTGGTCTTGTTATGGTAGCATATTGTAGTGCACCAACTATACTTCTGTATTGTTTTTCATTTTCAATTGGTTCACCTTAATACTTCGACAAGTTGAGACTGCTAACCATAGGAATAGGAAGTGGTTTGGCTTGATTCATCTTTGACTTGTTGAGAATTTATGCTATATACTTTTTTTGATTTAGTTGAATTTATGAATATGAAGGTCTTTTAACTTCTATGCCCAAGTAATAATTAAGATTCCCCAAGTCTTTGATTGAAAATTGATGATCCAATTGTTGTATTAGCTTGTTGATTCCATCTTCGTTATTACCTGTAATTACAAAGTCATCAACATATATAAGTATGTATATTATTGAATTATTTTGAAATTTAGCAAATAGAGAATTATCAGACTTGGTTGGATGATAATTCAACTTAATCAAAGTTGACTTGAGTTTTCAAACAAAAACCTTGGTGCCTGCTTCAGGCTATATATTGCCTTACTTAATTTGCACACCATTCCTCTGTTGTCACCTTGATTAAAACCACATGGTTGCTTCATATAGACCACTTCTTGTAATTCACCATTTAAAAATACATTATTCACATCCAGTTGTCTAATTTTCCATTTGTTATGCAATGCTATAGTCAATACAACTCTGATTGTTGTTAGCTTGATAACTGATGAGAATGTTTCTATAAAATCAAACCCATGCTGCTAAGTGTAGCCTTTTGCCACTAGTCTAGCTTTGTACTTGTGTTTTATGCCATCGGGATTCTTCTTAAACCTGTATGTCCATTTGCAACCTATTATATTTTTATCTTTGGGTGTTGGAACAATTTTCCATGTTTTATTTTTGATAAGAGCATTGTACTCTTCTTTCATAGCTGCACTTGCTATTTTTTACAAATTGAGCATATGTTTCTGGTTCTTCTTGATCCAAGTTTGCAGAGTATATTTTTGATTTGAATATGCCATTCTTTGATCTTGTGACCATGTGATGTTGAGTTTGTGTAGGCAGTGGTTGACTTACTGATATCTCAATGACTCTTTGTTGAGAACTGGATGAACTTGCTTCTTCTTGTTCTTGACATGTGTCCTGATGATGGTTATTATTTTGCTGAAGTGTGAAACTGATATGCTCATGACCTGGTATGTTACTAGACACTTTCTGTTGTGAGCAGCTTCCACTTTAATTTTCTTTAACCTTAATTTCTACAAATCTACTTGGTTGTAAGGTAATAACAGGTATTGAAAATTTTGGATTATATACCTTCTGAGATGTTGTTATTTTTGAACTTGAAAAGGGAAAGACTTAATCATTAAAAACTACATGTCTAGATACAATAATCTTTCCATTACTAATTAAATACTTGTAACCTTTTTGATTTGTAGCATAACCCAGAAAGGTATATGGAGATAATCTAAAATCTAGCTCATGTGTGTTATATGGACTTAGATAAGGAAAACTCATTCTTCTTCGAAAGGCGCACATCATCCTCTGGAATGCCGTATTACAAGCAAATGTTATGTAGAACCTTAGCGGAGATCACGGAGGAAGCTCTCTCCTGTGGATTAAGTAGAACTCTAAAATTCTGAGGATTCCGGTCTACGACTGAGCCAACCAGAACTGGTTGACCATATTCAGCTTATGAAGCAGAAGAAGAAGGGGCGACGGACGATGATTCAGCTTCTAAAAGTGGTGGACTTCCTCCACTGGACTTGTGGTGAGAAGACAGATACTTCATTCTATACAATAGAACTTGCATCCAGTACGGTCAGGTAATTCTATCTTTAACTAAAAATTCCCTACAACACTTAAATTCCGAAGGAATATCGATTTACACCGACATATCGGATTTCAGTTATATACCAGGGCAAGTGCAGTGTGTTATCTATGTAGGGTGAGCTTGGTGTCCTGAACACTACAAACGCCCTATCCCGTGTAGATAATTCGCTTACAGTAAAGAATGAAAAAGGGTTTTCACATCATTTTTTGAAATTATGTCTTATACATTTATCCGTTATCGAACAATGATCGATAATGGATCCATTGTCCAAAGCGACGCAGAAAGCTCTTCCCAGTTCAGGTACACCAAGTGTGCAATAATGAGACCAATCCGAACTCTCGGGAAGGCGATAACAACATAAGCTGCACGCAAGACACCATCCTAAGCCATTATTCCCCTTTGAAAGGATGAAAACAACTAAAACCAATTCGCAATACGTCATGTTGTATCAACAATGCAACTTAGTACAAGTCAATTTTGATTCTGTGGACGAAAACAACAAAACATGTCAAGCACCGGTATAAAGCCCAAGTGTCGTTCCATGAAGAATTCAAGACTCGATTTACTATATTCTTCCACAAAATCACAATCAACTTGAATTTTCCATGACAATCATCACTAATACAACCTCGTCATTGAATTGCTAAATGAACGCCAAAATCAACATTACCCACCTATAATCAAGAATAAAAAAACGCGAATGAACTCAGAATGATTGGCAGCCTATGGTAAGAAAGGTCAGAAGCGATTCAAGTGAAATTCGATGGCGATCCAAGGAAAGCAAATCGATGGCGATCCAAATTGGTGGGGTTGGTAGCGACCCAAAAGACAAAGTTTCAGGAGCCAGGGTTGAAGTCAAAGCAGTGGTGAATTTCAAAATGGTTAACAGTGAGAGGCTTCGGTGGTAGATGGTGCGATAGAATAGATTAAGCTAGGGTTTGGTTGAGTTTGGATCGAGTCACAAGGAATTAGCTCGGTTGCAAGAGGAAGGTAAGAGTATAGGATAGGTCGGCTCGATTGAGTTAAATAGGGGATTGGGCTTTAAAAAATGATAAGTCTTTGGATCGTTAGCGTTCCATGGACAACGGATCACTATCGATCCATAAAATTGCATCTGATCACCTCTAAATTTGCCAAGCATGATCCACATGTTATTAGTAAGCATCTCAAAGGTTATGGAATCAGAATTGACTTGTTATAACAAGCAACGTCGATTCACGTCAAAACTCAATAAGCAGCTGAACAGCCAAAGCCAAATTCGTGTGATGGCCTTAACACGATCACTTGAACCTCACCAAGAGGGAACTCAAAAGTAATTACTTCTAGAACATGCCTTGTTCCAATGAAAGCATACTTCGGAGGTAGATGTTACCTGGGTTTTTAACCCAGCAGAATTCAAAGGAAGTTGGAACAATTTTGTCAAGTCAGAACAGCTCAAGAGCCAACTAAAAGGACTAGAAGAACTAACCAAGAAGGAGCATAGAAAAAAAGCAAAAACATGCTAAGGCGATGGATCACTAGCGACCCATAAGGTTCGCTCATGGGTCCACCAATCCTCTTGCATCATGATCCAATAGGTGTTCTAAGAATGATGGCTAAGTTTGATGAAATTCCAAGCTAGTTAGATCGAGAAGTGAGCATTTGTCCAATTGAATCAGTAGTCCAATGCAGCCAGTGTATGGATCATCATCAAAACAAGGCAACAAGCTAAGAAATTACGTAGAGAGCACCAACACGAGACAACAAATGCAATCCAAAAGACAAAGTCTAAAAATCCACTAAGTACATGGATCGCTAGCGATCCATGCACTATGGATTGCTAGCGATCCATATGATTGTGCCAGACTGCCATGAAGTTTAAAGAAGAGGATGAAGGAAAGCATCATATGTAGTTGAATCATCAATGACCCAAAAGCTATGGATCGTTAGCGATCCATCAGATTGACTCGGTTCGCAACGAAACTTTCAATGCACCTTCGTATGTTCGTTTGCAAGCATCTAGCAAGGTGGCCTAGCCCAATAGCTTTCCAACCCATATACATACATTCCTACTGCAACATAAACATGATCTTCTTGATTTGCTGTTGAAACTCTGCAGAAACCAATCTTTATTCTTCTTTTCCCCCGCAACAGTCATCTATGGGGTTCACGGACTCTCCAATGAACTTTAGTATTGGTGACTTGATCCAACTTACATAAGTCAATTGCATTGTAATCATATTCAACTTGTAATAGCAGTCAATCAATAAGAAAAGTTATAAAGTGGACGTAAGCTTCGTTAACAGCTGAACCACTATAAAAATCTCTTGTCTTTTTTTACTTTATCCGCAAGTTTTTATTTCTTGTTTCTATTTTATTTCCCTTGATAAACAAGGCTGGTGCTTTCATACTCGATCCAGGGTGTTGATCCATTTTTTAGGCTAACATTTGACTGATATCCTTTGTCGCCTTCCCATTAGAAGCTTCCACTATAATGATATTCAACAATGCCTGCTCAACTAAAATTTCAAATGCCTTTGCCATAGGAATCTAACTAAGAAAATTCACTAAGTGGTGAACTCAACCCTTTTGCAAACTTCATCGCCTTCTTGTATGCCATATCTATTAATTCAAAATCAAAATTTTTCCTCTATTAATATACACCTTCACGGTGGAATTTCCTTGTTTACGATAAATAAACTTCTCAAGCATTTACTTCCTTTTCAGCTCCTGGTAATTTTTTTGTCTTAAATCTTTTCTTAAAGTTAGTACGGGAAATTTCATTTTCATTGACTTCCTCTATAACAACGTCCCACCAGTTCATTGCTTTCCCTTGTAGGCATCAAGAAGCAAGCTGCCTTTTTACGTCATCGTTGAAATCCAGCATACTAAAAATACTATAATGTGTACGTAACCAAGCTCACGTCTCCATAAAAGCTTCTGTTCCCTTATACGATTGCCACCCATATTCTCATAATCTTTACACGGTTTTAGGAAATTTGAGCCCGATACTCGATCGTCTCCATCTTGTACCTCGGTTATAGGTTGCTTTTTGTTACAATGGTCTTGTTTCTAGCTTGAAGATAATGGCAGAACCATAGTGGAATGTTCATGCCTGGTACTTCCATGACTTCATTTCCAGTATAAGTTCCAGTCGGATCACTCATCTCTACTATTTGTTAAATTGGATTCAATACTGGATCCTCCCAGAGTAGTAAACAGAGACGGTAAACATGAACATGAAATTAAACATCATACGATTGTATACTTTAACTAATATATATATATATGTGTGTGTGTGTGTGTGTGTGTGTGTATGTATGTATATGTGTGTGTGTGTGTGTGTGTATATATATATATATATGTATGTATAGGTGTGTGTGTGTAAACACATACAAAGGTACGCTCTCTCTATACATTCTAGCTACAGCTTTAATACCAAATGTAACAACACGACTTTTCACGATCATACGATCGAGTCATATGCATCATAAACTTAAAGCGTGATTGTTTTAAAACAATAATATACAGAGAATCAAGCTAACTAACTACATCTTTCAGAACTCGTAGCGGAGTGGTTTCAAAATATAATGTAGATAAAATAAATAAAAGGGGGATTTAATTTAAAGGACAAAAATTTGTATATTTTTAACCTCAAGGACACAACCTCAATATTTTAACTACAAGGACAAACATTCTTCTAAAAATTATTCATAAGGACAAACATTCTTCCAAAACTGCTACCGAACTAAAAACCGATACCTGAAAACTAATACCGATAACTACAAACTAATACCTAAAAACTGCTATCAACAACTAAAAATTAATACCTAAAGAAAGTTGTCCTTCAGGCTAAAATATCGAAAGTTTGTCTTTGAGGCTAAAAAGCTGAGAAATTTTGTCCTTGACAATAATTTTCTGATAAATAAATCTCATCTATATATGTCACAAATTAGTCATAGTATTTATACATACACACATTGTCACACCGTATACACAATATGTACAAATAAACAGATAACATATGTAACGCCTTCATAGTCACCGTCTTCAAACACCACATGCTCCAAGGATACTCCGTTAACCTATAATGTATGGGGAGGGGGTCAGACACATGTCTGGTGAGTAAATTTTTTACCAAGTATATAATGCTAACATAATTTCATAAACATCATATACCTAACAATAATATATATACACACACACATATACATATGGCGACTATTTAGGCACAAATTGGGGACACAAAGCGTCTCATCTGTTAGGTATTTTTGTCCTTATATGAAAGGTGGAAACCAGGGGGCAATCTAATGGTGAAGATTAATTGTGTTCATATTTTGTGTTTAAACAAACTTTTCCATATATATATAAGAGTTAAACATATATTAACCCATCAAAATATAAGAGTTAGTCAAACAGAGACTAACCCCAGGATACAATTAAACATAGACTGGTCACGAAACATAATTAAACAATAATACATACATACATACATATACATACATACATACATACATACACACACACACACACACACAGATATATATATATGTAAAGTTTATTTTGATATAAAATATAAACACAATTGGTGACACAAAGAATCTGCACCATTGGATTGCCCCATGAATTCCACCTTCCCCATAAAAAAAATCCAATGATTCAGATCTTTTATGTTACCATTTTGTATTTAATTTTGTGTTCAAATAGCCATCAAAATATAAGAGTTAGTTAAACAGAGACTAACTCCAGGATATAATTAAACATAGACTGATCCCGAAACATAAATACAAACATATGTTAGGTAAACACTAACTCGTGCTTGACATAAGTTAGGTAAACACTAACTCATGCAAGCACGATGGTATAGGTAAACATAACCTAATCTAATTAACAAATAGTTTAATATCATCGTCATAGCACACCACTACAAGAAAAGTTCTTATTCAAAGCATTAACAAATGAACAAGTACGTTTTAAAAGCGAAGCAATTGCTAGTCATTTAATCAAACGAAATTAAATAATTACACGCTATTATATGTTACTGGTTACAACTTGGTCAAATTTTAGTACAATCTTTCTAGGACGCTTGTTATTTTTTTCCATTCCAATGCGTCCTGTCAAAAAACAAAGAAAAACCCAACCGAAAAAACAAACGAAACCCTAAAAAATATTCCTCTTTCCAATATGATTCTCTTTCACCACTATTCCTCACGTCCTGATTCTCTAACGTATTAATTAAGGAAGTTTCTTCCGCAATCGTGTGACATCTTTCCGGCCATCTCTAATCATTCTTTTCATCCATTTATCGATTCATCTAAATAAATTTTGTTGTTCTGCTTAAATATATTATAAGTTTAAATGTTAATTAATCATTGATACTTGATTTCATGTTAACCGGTTAAAAATAGGGTTAATTGGTCGTCGCTGTTGCTTGATTGAAAAGTGTAAATTCTTCACATAATCTATATTTTATAGTGTTTTAAACCTTTGATAACTGGCACATAAACACATTTGTACATGAAACCACCTTCAAACTCCTGGTTGAAATATTTGGTTAGCTAATACTGAGAAATGTTAAACTAGACAGAAGTTAATTTAAGATACTTTTGTTCTTATTCCTTAATTGGAAGAATTGATGCTGTCAAGGATCCAATATGTGACCGAGAGAATGTATCAATTCAATGGATTCAGATGACCTTTATGAACCTTGGTATATAAATCTTGAAAAAATATTTGAACATTGAACTATGGGAACAATCATAAAAGTGGTGAAGTGTTCCTAGGAAATTGACAACATCAAGTAATCTACAGACAATGGGCTATGTTTTGAGGATTCATTTTAAGGTAATTTTAGTTTATACTTCTTGATTGGTTTGTTTATTTTACAGTAACACTACTAGAAAAGGCCTCATTACCGACAGCTAGGACCGACGGCTTCCGACGGCTAATTTCCGACGGCTTTCGACGGGACGTCGGCAGCCGTCGGAAGCCGTCGGAAATTTACGATTATACCTGCAGCCGAGAGCTTTTCTTCCTCCTCTTTTCATACGAAAATTATACCCAAAAACCTCCAAATCCCTTCTCCAAGCTTCCAATCCCTAATTTCTAGCTTCCGGATCCTCCACGGCTGCCTATTCAAACTCCATTACTCTTAATCTCAGGTATAATCTCTTATTTTTGTGAAAAATTCAGTTTTTACCCTAATTGTAGATTTGCATAAATTGATAAATTAGGGCGAATTAGTGATTGCAATTGTTTCCAATAACGTAATAACGGTTTATAGCATCACATGGTATACCTATTTCATCTTTTATCGTGAAATTGTGAAAAACATGTATAATATTTGATTGTTCATGTATATGTAAATTGTTGTGTATGCCTTGATTCGACGATTGTATACGTTATTCAAAATAAGATAAAATGATTGAATGAACTAGGATTATTATATTGTGCACGTATTTACTTATGAAACAAAAAAAATGCATTACGCTAAATTATAGTTGTGTGTATTGAAAAATGACAAAAATGTTAAACCAACCTTAAGTTGATTTAATACGGCGAATAAATGTGTTAAATTAATATATATTTTTGTAAATGTGAACAGTGTATAAAACTGTATTTTTTCGTAAAATGCGCGAATGTAATTGACAAATATTCCTTAGAGAGTTTTTGGCCCCGTCCGACGAGTGTTGTACATGATCGTTGTATAAATAGTCGTTTTTTTTCGAAAAACGACCATTTACATTCATCTGGTACAATGTTTGTAGGATTAGTCTCTGTATTGGACAAGTTATGAACACAGTAAGCATTTATATTTTGTATACTACTTCGTCTCAAACGGTTCACAAAATTTCGGCCTAACTTTTCTTTTTTGTTTCCTGTGTACACGCATTTGTGTACAATGCAGGGAACAAAAGGGAAATGCTGTCGAAATTTTGTTGAAACGTTTGAGACAAAGTAATATACGAAATGTAAATGCTTACTGTGTTTGTAATGGGAAGTAGGAAGCCTGACCAATGAAAAAAATTATATATTTTTTTAAATCGTTAAGTTAAAAATTAAAATGTGCCCTATTTGAAAATATTTTTAAATTTGTGAAGTTGTTCTTTAAATTCAAAATATTATACGACCATGAAAATAATCTTTTTCGAATTTGTATTCTTCAAAATAAATATTAAATTTTGAACTTCTCATTTTGTCAAATAGGAAAAATTATTGATTATTTTGTTGATCGGAGGAGATGGATGTACCAAAGAAAAGGACTGAGGGGCTCAATAAAAGAAGATTTTTATAATGGTACAAACGTATTTGTTGAATTCGCTTTAAGTAATAATGGAAACGATCCAGAAATTCGTTGTCTGTGTAGTAGGTGTAGACATTTGAAGTATTTGTTACCAGATATTGTGAAAGTTCATTTGTGCCAACACGGTTTCGCACCCGAGTATTATGTTTGGGATCGGCATGGAGAAGTTGTAGCAAATACTTCTGTAGAGTCTGAAAGTGTCGTTAACGAAATAGTTTCAACGACCCGTATAGAAAATATGGTCGAAGATGCAGCACGATCAATGTTTCCTATGGCTGAAGTTGACGACGACGATGGAAATGTTGAAGAACCAAATATTGAAGCAAAAAAAGTTTATGATTTACTAGATGCTGCTAAGAAACCTATTTGGGATGGTTGTAAAAGCGGCACTCAGCTGTCAGTAATCGAAGAATACACTGCGATGAAGTCAAAATACAACATCACTGAAGCTGGGTTTACGGCTGTTGTACTAGCTGCAAAAAGACATATGCCGTCCGATAATCTAATGTGTGAAATCACTACGAAGATAAAAAAACTTATGTCGACTTTTGGTTGCCGTATCAGAAAATAGATACATGTTTAAAAGGTTGCATGTTGTTTTGGAAAGAAGACGCAAACCTTAGAATTGTAAAGTTTGTAACCAGGAGAGATACAAACCAAGAAAAAAGAAGGGGAATGAAGTTCCGTACAAGCGTATGCACTACTTACCCATAACTCCAAAACTTTAAAGATTATATGCATCTTCTGTAACTGCATCTAATATGAGATGATATAGCGTGAGAACGAAGGAAGAGGGTACGTTGACACATCCGGCCGATGGAGAAGCATGGAAGCATTTCGATAAAACGTATCCAAATTTTGCAGCGGAGAGTCGAAATGTTAGATTAGGATTATGTACGGACGGTTTTTCTCCATTTTCTCAATTTGGTTCTAAATATTCATCCTGGCCCATTATCGTCACACCGTATAATTTACCTCCATGGATGTGTACGAAAACGCAATATATGTTTCTTAGTGTTGTCGTTCCTGGCCACGACGATCCGACCCAAGAAATCGATGTATATTTACAACCGTTGATTGAGGAGTTAAAAATACTATGGAACGAAGGAGTAGAAGCATACGATGTGTCCAAGAAGAAAAATTTTCGTATGTTTGCTTCTTTGTTGTGGACTATAAGTGATTTTCCTGCCTATGTAATGCTTTCGGGATGGAGTACTGCCGGTCGTCTAGCATGTCCATATTGCATGGATAAAACACGAGCTTTTTCTTTACCTCATGGTAAGAAAATTTCATGGTTTGACTGTCATCGATATTTTCTCCATGTAAATCATCCCTTCAGAGGAGACAAGAAAAACTTTTTAGCTAATAGAGTAGAAACCAGACAACCACCGACGAAATGGTCAAGCGAAGACATATATGAACTTGTTAAGGACTATCCAAAGATATATAAAACTGGCGAGCAAACAGAAATTGAAGGCAAATCAGTTGTTCATAACTGGTGCAAACAAACTGTTTTTTGGGAGTTGCCGTATTGAAAACATCTTCTGCTTCGCCATAACATAGATGTGATGCACAATGATTAAAAATGTATTTGATAATGTTTTTAACACAATTTTGAATGTGAAAGGGAAGACGAAGGATGATTTGAAATCAAGACGTGATATAGAAGAATTATGCAAACGTCCCGAGCTTCATATGAAACCAAACGACAGTAAAAAAACCCAAAGCATGTTACGAATTAGATAATAATCAAGTTAAAGCTGTGTTAAAATGGGTGGAAGGGTTAAGGTTACCTGATGTGATATCATCAAATCTCCGTAGATGTGTTGACTTTAAAAATGGTAGATTGAGCGGAATGAAAAGTCACGACTGTCACATAATGATGGAAAATTTCTTTCCTGTAATGTTCAAAGAACTACTGCCGTTAAAAGTTTGGAAGGTACTAACAGAGCTTAGAATGTTTTACAAAGAGATTTGTTCGACTACTTTAAAAGTGTACCGTTTACGTAAACTTGAAGTGGACATTCCTATATTGCTTTGCAAATTAGAGAAAATATTTCCGTCAGGTTTTTTTAATGTAATGGAACATTTACCTGTTCATCTTCCATCTGAAGCACGACTTCGAGGTCCAGTCCAATATGGATGGATGTATCCATTTGAGAGATATGTAATATGTCATAACGTAATTTAATTGCATTTGAAAGATGAAGTTAATATAAATTAATTTTGCATAGATATTTGAATCATCTGAAGAAAAAAGTGAGGTAAAAAGCATGAGTTGAAGGTTCGATATGCAAATCTTACATCGAAGAAGAAGCTTCGTTCTTTTTCTCTCACTATTTCAGTGACCATGTGAATATTTCATTTCAAAGTGTTCATCATAATGACGAAGGCGAGGAACAAGAGTCCTCTCAAGCAATGTTATCTATTTTTAGACAACATGGTCGGCCTTCTGGAAAATGTGTAGAAATATGGCTAGACGATAGAGATTTTCATGTAGCACACACTTATATTCTTCTAAATTGTGCCGAGGTTGCGCTAATAATTTGTGTTTTATTCTTTTCTATAATTGAAAGAGTGGGCTATGCGGTAGGATCGTGTAATATGGAGTAATGAAATAGTCTAGGTAGATAAAGTAGGTAAATGCAAGGAGACACCAGGATTTTATACTGGTTCGGACCTCTCGTCCTACGTCCAGTCCCTAAGCTTCACTTAGGAATTTCACTAACTAACACCCTCACTTCACCCAGAGGAATAGGTTTACAACTTACCCGAACAACCGAACAGGATTTCTTGCCTCAACTACCGAAGAGGACTTCAACTCAATTACTAAAATACAATATTCGACTTGTTGTGTTCTTGTCAACACTAATGAGTCTAATGTAGTACAATATTCCTATAATCTTATCCTCGAGAATATGCAATGTGTTTGTGAAGATTTAGGAAATGTGAATTGCTATGAATCAAAAGAATGTTATAAACAAAAACAGTGATTCAAGCAATAGATTGGTGATTGCTTTGAGAATATCTAGAGAATATGAACAAGAGAATAGTAAGATTAAAGCAAGAGAATTCGGTTATCTAAACGATGTTAGAATCATGTATATATATTTGTAGAAGAGGTGCATTTGTTGTTAAAGGTTGCAAACAAGAGATGCTTCCATTTCCATTGATGAATGGTGGCAACTCTTGGGAAGAAGAAGGTGTCTTTTTAGAGAAAATTCGCATGTTTAAATTCAGTTGACTGAGCAGGAGATTCAGTCGACTGAAAATATAAAGAAAAATTTTCATGAAAAAATTCAGTCGACCGAGCAGGGAATTCAGTCGACTGAAACTGTGCATGTATGTTAAACTGCACAGATTCAGTCGACTGAATTCCCTGCTCAGTCGACTGAATTTTTTCCTGAAATTTTTTCTTCATATTTTCAGTCGACTGAATCTCCTGCTCAGTTAACTGAATTTAAACCTGCGAATTTTCTCTGAAAAGACACCTTCTTCTTCCCAAGAGTTGTCACCATTCATCAATGGAAATGGAAGCATCTCTTGTTTGCAACCTTTAACAACAAATGCACCTCTTCTACAAATATATATACATGATTCTAACATCGTTTAGATAACTGAATTCTCTTGCTTTAATCTTACTATTCTCTTGTTCATATTCTCTAGATATTCTCAAAGCAATCACCAATCTATTGCTTGAATCACTGTTTTTGTTTATAACATTCTTTTGATTCATAACAATTCACATTTCCTAAATCTTCACAAACACATTGCATATTCTCAAGGATAAGATTATAGGAATATTGTACTACATTAGACTCATTAGTGTTGACAAGAACACAACAAGTCGAATATTGTATTTTAGTAATTGAGTTGAAGTCCTCTTCGGTAGTTGAGGCAAGAAATCCCGTTCGGTTGTTCGGATAAGTTGTAAACCTATTCCTCCGGGTGAAGTGAGGGTGTTAGTTAGTGAAATTCCTAAGTGAAGCTTAGGGACTGGACGTAGGACGAGAGATCCGAACCAGTATAAAATCCTGGTGTCTCCTTGCATTTACCTACTTTATCTACCTAGACTATTTCATTACTCCATATTACACGATCCTACCGCATAGCCCACTCTTTCAATTGGTATCAGAGCCTGGTATTCTAGAGATCGTAACAACATCCTAGAATAAATGGCTATAAAGAGATCTAGTCAAGGCAATAAGAAGAGGAAGAGCAATAAAGAAAAATCAAAGGAGCAAACAAACAAATGCTTCATGGCAAAAGATAATGAGGTTAGTGATCTAACTTTTGATGATATGATAGAAGTAAATTTAGAACTTCTAGACACTTTAAAAAGTCTCAAAAGAAAATATAAGAAGGCTCTGGAAAATCAAAAGAAAGCAGAATTCGAAAGAGATATGCTTAAAGACGAGAAGAAAGTATTAGAAGAAGAACTTGAGAAAATTCAAGATTCACTCTTCGACAATTCTCAACTCGCTCTATTAAGTCAAGAAATAGAAGTTCAAAAAGAAAAGAATAATGCTCTAGCTTCTGAAAATCATGAGTTAAAACAAAAATTAAAATTGTTGAGTTAGATAACACTAGTCTCAAAACTAAGCTTGATGACATTACTAAAAATATTTCCAATTTTAATAAAGGGAGAGAAAATTTATCCAAGATTATTGAAAATTCTCAACCTGCTTCAAATAAAAAGGGATTTGGTTATGTTAAGAATTCAAAAGCTCGCAATGATAAAAATGGTTTAGGATATAATAAAACTGATCGTAGAAATAGTACTAGATATGCTTTCATGTATAGTAAAAATGATAGTACTAGTATTAAATTTCGAGTAAAGCCTAAATCTAATTTTTGTAGAAATTCAAATACTACTATGATCTATAATGTTGATAATTTCTCTAGAAATACAAAATCATTAACAGGAAACATGAATAAAAATTACCCAAGTATTTGGGTTCCTATTAATTGTAAAAATAGAGAAAAATACATTGATGATTATTTTGATATGGTAGTTAATAATGAAAATTATATTTATAAAGGTTCAACCACACCCAAATGGGTATGGTTTCCTAAAAATTAGGAAATTATAAAAACCTTGGGTATCGCATGTTTTAAATGTTAATTTTTTTTCTGATACCTCACATTATAAGTAGTGGTCATTTTGTTTTATATTGCTCTATGTTAACACTTATGTAAAATATATTTTATATCATCGTATAAACTCTCCTTTTTGTCGATGACAAATGGGGAGAAAGATATTGCTCTAACACTATTTGCAGGAATAAACCATGCAAGCATAGATTAAGGGGGAGAAAAGATTAATTATTTACAGGAATATATAGCATAGATTCAGGAGGAGAAGCAAGCACAGATTAAGGGGGAGAAAAGATTAATTATTTACAGGAATATATAGCATAGATTCAGGGGGAGAAATCTAAAGCACAATTACAGGAATATATTCAGTGAGGGAGATAAGATCAACAAAGCTTGTCAAAAATTCGTTCGTAGCAAATGAAGTTGTCATCATCAAAAAGGGGGAGAATGTTGGATCATAGGTTTTGATTGCTGACAATACACAACAGTTCACGAATCTACGACTACGATAACATCCAGACTCATCGGCTCAATATATGGTTTGTATAGTTATACATTTTAACAAGAGTCATCAAATATGTATATAGAGTCTAGTTTAGTGCTTTATTAAAATCTTTCCTCAAGAATCATCATTCACATTCAAATAAACTTGCTTGCATATTTTAATCAAAATCAAGTTTTCAAAAAATGCATGGAGCGGGGCTCAAACCCGGGTCACTAGTTTGGAAGGCATGTACTCTAACCAAATGAGCTACTGCAGTTTTTGTTGAACAACAGAATTCAGTAGACTAAATAACCTGAGTCAGTCGACTGAATCTGTGCAGTTTAACATACATGCACAGTTTCAGTCGACTGAATTTTTTCCTGAAATTTTTTCTTCATATTTTCAGTCGACTGAATCTTCTGCTCAGTCAACTGAATTTAAACCTGCGAATTTTCTCTGAAAAGACACCTTCTTCTTCTCAAGAGTTGCCACCATTCATCAATGGAAATGGAAGCATCTCTTGTTTGCAACCTTTAACAACAAATGCACCTCTTCTACAAATATATATACATGATTCTAACATCGTTTAGATAACCGAATTCTCTTGCTTTAATCTTACTATTCTCTTGTTCATATTCTCTAGATATTCTCAAAGCAATCACCAATCTATTGCTTGAATCACTGTTTTTGTTTATAACATTCTTTTGATTCATAGCAATTCACATTTCCTAAATCTTCACAAACACATTGCATATTCTCGAGGATAAGATTATAGGAATATTGTACTACATTAGACTCATTAGTGTTGACAAGAACACAACAAGTCGAATATTGCATTTTAGTAATTGAGTTGAAGTCCTCTTCGGTAGTTGAGGCAAGAAATCCCGTTCGGTTGTTCGGGTAAGTTGTAAACCTATTCCTCCGGGTGAAGTGAGGGTGTTAGTTAGTGAAATTCCTAAGTGAAGCTTAGGGACTGGACGTAGGACGAGAGGTCCGAACCAGTATAAAATCCTGGTGTCTCCTTGCATTTACCTACTTTATCTACCTAGACTATTTCATTACTCCATATTACACAATCCTACCGCATAGCCCACTCTTTCAATAATGCATGCGCGTGTATAACCTAATGTAATAATTTGTTTACATAAACAGTGTTTATGAACGTGAACATCCGAACGGAGATCTCAGTAAAGAATTTTCCGGTTGGTTTTCAAATTACGTTTATGAGCCGAGAAATTGTGTTGTTGACGAAGGGTTGAAACATCTTGCGATGAGACCAAAAAAAGTGGTCAAGACATATCCAATATATTTCGTCAATGGATATAAATTTAACACCAAAGAATACGGTGCAGAAAAATTAACAAATAATACTGGTGTATTTGTTAAAGGTAGTGACGATCCAGAAAATCATTTAAATGATTTTTATGGCGTTCGAACATAAATTTTGGAACTGACATATTTCTCACGACCCGCGGAGGAGGTGTTTCTATTTAGATGCAATTGGTTTAGCAATGTTACAGGTTCTGGACACTACAACAAAAAGTCTCTATTACAACTGTATGTTTACAACTGCCAAAAACTGCCAGTTGTAATAAAGTTTTTTTACAACTCTTTTTTTCAGAAAGTTGTAATAAACTTATTTTTAACAACTCTTTTATTTTTTCATTTGTAATAGATACCTATTACAACCTTTCTTTTTTGGTCAGTTGTAATAGATGCATATTTTTAACAACTGTTCTTTTTTGCAAATTGTAGTAGATGCCTATTACAGCCTTTTCGTTTGCCAGTTGTTATAAATGTCTATTTTTAACAAAAATATTTCCCTCCTATTCGATATTTTTGTCTCCAATTTCAAATTTTTTTGGCTCCGATTCAGACTTTTTGGCTCCAATGTTTATTACTTCTGAGTGGCATCTTCCCTTAAATATTTTTTCCAATTACCGTCTCTCAAAATCCCCAAATAGTTACGCCTCCTCCCTCAAATAAATCATGTTTTGATTCACTTAAAGACCTGAAAAGATTTCAACTTGCTACTTCCTTCTCCTTCCTCCGCCTCCTCAAAATCCTGTTCAAAGACAAAATCATGCTCGCCCACCTCCCCTTTCCATAAACTCCTAGGCCCTACCCCAACCCGACTTGTTCAACCCTGAAGCGAGCAGATGTACGACGGATGCTACACAAACCACCATTGAAGCTACTCGAATTTCGACGCCGTAGGTTTTGATTGGAAGTCGTGCATGTACTAGGCGCGTGAGTTTTGCAAGAATGGAAGCGCGTGTAGGTTTCTGCACCGAATGCCCAAAGATGGATCCGATATAAGCAACATCGAGTAGGAGTTGATGCTTATGAGATCTAAAAGCCAGTACCATGGTTCCACAACCAGCATGTGTTTTCTTACTCTCTTGCCGGATCTCTTAGTCCTATGTCGCCTTTTTCTTCTTTCTTTTTATTTGAGCAGGAGAAACAGAGGTCGATTGAAGTGATCGGACTTTGATCAGGTAACTAGGTTTACTATTTTTTACGTTGCACTTTACTGTAGATTTGACAAGCTGAAATCCTTTAGTTTCCATATCTCTTGGATTTCATATACTCTATTTACTAAGTTGAGACGTCGAAAATATTTATTTAAAGCTAGTGACTATCTTCCCCAATACTGTTTAATGTATACGTCAGTTTGAAACGTTTTTGATTACAAAATCCAAATGAATGCACTATATTCAGAAGTTAAAAATTTATCTGAAGTATTTAGCACAGTAGAATGCATTTTGTATTTTGTTTGATGCATATACATTTCATGTTGTCATTTTGCATACAATTCATGTGAATTTGGCGATGTTCTCATTGAATTTGAAAGCAATAAATTTAATCTAACACCAATGAGTGTTGATCAAGTCAAAATTTAATTATAACGGTGAATGAAATTGTTACTCGCATATACAATTCATCCACATTTTCGTTGTTTAGTCGGAAACACTAATTCATTATTTACTGATAGAAAGAAAGTAGAGTTAGGTTCTTTTGAAATTCATATTCACTTGTTTTACACTACATTTTTTTGGTAATTTTTTGGAAATGGTAGCAAATTCGTAGGTTGATGGCCAAAGTTGGTTATTAATTGTAGAGCTTTGTTCCTTGTGCTTTCAAGTTTCAGCGTGCCTTATATAAAAGCTCAAGTAATATTTCTGAATGACATGTCTACTTTGATCATCTTTGCTTTTAGTTCTTGAATGAAATGGTCTTTGTAACTTTATAACTGTAACACTCTCAACCATCAAATATACAGAATTATGCAATTTTACAACTGTCGTCCGTTTGAAGATGTTAAAGTATATTAAAATAATCTTCAGATTTAAACTTGCGGTTGTTGGTAATATTTATTCTATCGATGGTGTGAGATATTCCAAAACATCTTTGTATAGCTTTTTTTCAATACTATAACTAGGAATTCAACATATTTTGTAGTTTAGTAGAGATGTCTTCACCAAACATAAATCCAAAAACATACAAGTCCAAACAACCGAGATAACAAAGAAATCAGAATACATTACACATCAAAGTTTTCATAGTCTAACAACCTATGAAAGCAAAGTGATTAGAGTTGACTTCCTAGATTTTGCAAATATAACAATGAATGAAGACAAAATAAATGGTATGTGCATTATTAAATTTATGGGTAAGTTTTGCTGTGAGTTTCAATGAGTGCTGGTAGGAGTGCATTTATAGTGGTACTGAGCAAGACTATTCTTTCGTTGGCTTTGGGCCTCCAATCTAGTATATTTTGGTGGATGCATTTGCTTACCGTATATCCCATATATGTCATTTTATGTTCATAAACCTTTGTTCTGATTTGCATTTACATGTGCTAGTGAATGACAAATCACATTGTCGTTTACATGTCGTCTTAATTTTGATAATAATGGGTCAGTTGAGATGAGTATGTAAGTTTACTCTAACAATATGTTGCCTTAAGTTTCACCATAATGCTTTATTTATACAGTCTCATTCGAGTAGCAACAACGTCACAACTGGTGTTAATACAATTTCAGCAGCAGCCTAGAAATTGTGAATTATTGAGTTGGCACAGTAATGTTGTCGTAAAAGCAACAATCGCATCTACTGATCCTACTGTTATAGTGCATCATGTATCACTAGGAGCAGATACTTGGAAAGTTTAGGTCGATGCGGTGGTGGATTCTGAAGCTTTTCTATTTAGGTCTACTTCAAATATTTATACGATTGGATAAGCGGTTGGGACGCCTATTGCTTGGCATAAAGAATTTATCTCTTTTGATTAATACGTATATGTACTTTATAGATTTATGTTATGGATTTAGTTATGTTTTAGAACGGAGTTGTGAATTCATAAATGATGTAAACTTGAATTATTCTTGAATGTGAATGATTTGTGTTGTTTCAAGTATTCTAATGATTGCTGTAATTATTAAAGAAAAATTGGTTTTAATTATAATATAATGAAATTTATGGTTAATAGCAATTGTGAAAGAATTCAATTACAGTAGTTGTTGTAAAAGATTCTATTACAAGAGCTGTTGATAGTGGCAAAAGAGTATTATAACAACTGGTTTTGGCTGTTGCGATAAACTTTAATACAAGTGCAAATAGCGGTTGTAAAAAGCCTTTTACAACTGTCGAAAACAGTTGTAAATAACTCTTTTACAACTACTATTTGCAGTTGTTAAAAGCCCCCTTTCTATTACAACTGTGGATATAAAGACTGGCGATGCCAGTTGTAATAGATCTATTACAACTGTTTTTGGCAGTTGTGAAAGTGTATTTTTGTTGTAGTGGGAATTAATGTGCACATGGATTATAATCTTATCGAAATAAAGCATACATCGCACTATCACAAGTATGATCCTTTTGTACTAGCCAAACAAGCATTGCAAGTTTATTACGCTCCTTATCCGTCTCTAAAAAGAGATAAAGCAGATTGGTCTGCAGTTTTTAAAACAAAGTCCAGATTCACATTCGATGGGAAGAATATTCCGGACGAACAAGCTTATCAGGCAGATCTTGAGCAAAATAACGAAATAATAATTACAGACGATCATACAGATTTTGGTCCTTTGATCGATGAATCAAATGTTTTGGTAGAAGCGTTTGACAGTGCAGAAGAAAATATCGTCGAAAACGAGACCGAATCTGAATCAGAAGACGATGATGACTGATATAAATCTGAATCTGTTTTTTTGCAATTGATGTAACTATATTGAATTCTTGATGTATTATGAAATTGATGTAACTACGAAACCAAATCCGTTTACTATAGTTTGCATGTTTTATGTCATTTCCATTTGTCATTTATTTAGCAATTTTTATTAAAAATGCAATGAACTTTGCTTATCGTTGGAAGAGTACACCGATTATGAATCAGGTATAACACACTTCCATTTCTATTTCCATTTCAGTCATTAATTAAGCAATTTATACCGTTGATGTCATTTTCATATGAAATATATTTCATTGTCATGTTATTATTCTCTTATATAATGATGTGTATATGTCACAGGTTTATCATTATGTCATATAGAACCTCAACACAAAACTGTTGAGTAACGACAGCAAGTGATTGAGTTCAGTAGTTCCTCATAGAAAATTATTGACTCTAGAGATATGGTAATATGGAGAAGACAAAATTGTTGAAGCACGCACAGAACCGGAAGCGCCCCTTGTTAGCTCTTTCCGATCGTCAAGAGGTGATGGCAGTGACACATCGCAAGAGCCACAGCATACAGTTGTATCGTTGGTCCCTAGAGCAGATAGGTAAGAATTAAATTTTATTCAGCATCTTATTTTTTATGATATACGTACGTACTTATCTGTATCGTACTTAAAAACAAGGGGTTCGACCTACTTCCCTCTAAGGTTGTGCTGGACGTCTCTAGAGCTTCTTATCGCAGTAGGATGAGTGCTTGCTGGCCGAAGTGGGATAACATCCCTCCTCACATCATAGAGTGCATATGGCAGGATGTCCTAGTATGTATATTTTTCTGTTTTTCATTTTTAATTCGTTTTTGTCGTTTTTGTACTGCTTATCGTTTAAAGTGTAATCTTTTTTTACACAAGCTGAGATAGACATCGAGACAGACGATTTGATGTTGGCACGAGCATACTGGATGAAGAAGATGCGCAAGAACTACAGGGACACGATATCTGAGATTAAGAAATCTGGTAAGAAACCACGGTAGATGGGAGAGAGCGTGTGGCAAGGTTGGTTGAGATACTGGGAGAC
This sequence comes from Allium cepa, assembly GCA_030765085.1. Taxonomy (NCBI): domain Eukaryota; kingdom Viridiplantae; phylum Streptophyta; class Magnoliopsida; order Asparagales; family Amaryllidaceae; genus Allium; species Allium cepa. Next base: position 255,877,065 of record CM060939.1, read on the forward strand.
GGACGAGGCGAAGGCAAGTATACTAATTTTTTTTGAATTATTAATTTGACGTGATCGAAAAATAATGTATCAAATTTTGAATGTACAGGCAGAGTCAGATAGAAACTCTGTAAATAGAAATAATAATCCCGTCACTCATCGCGGAGGATCGAAGTCGTTTCAGCAGTATCGACAGGAGTTGGTAAATTTACTGAATAATAAATGTAAATAGTTTATGCTATATGATTTTAAATGTATAATAATTGTATGCAACAATCAACTTCAGGAAGCCAAGGCACATGGTCCTGTCAGCTATATGGACGTGTTCACCCGTGGGCATGCTGTCGAGCATGTGAATCCAGACGGGACTGTTTCATATACATGGCAGGACGATAAATCCAGCAAAAGTCATATAAGCATATTTCATTTTATTCAGTATTAGTAATTGTTTTAATTGTTAAACTATGATGAAATGAGATATGATATTATTAATTTGTTAATGCAGGAGATGTTTATGGAGCAGCGACAAAAACTCCTTGCTGATACGGGTCGAGATCAGCTGACGACCGATGAGGAGGACGTTATTTTTGAGTCCGTTATGCATCCAACAGAGCATGGTCGACGATACAGATTTGGCAATCTAGCGGTAAATAATTTACTTTTTTTTTGAAATACTTCAATTGACCTTTTCAAAACAATAAACTTGGATTTTATTCATTTTTCAATTATTGCAGGCCAGTAGTCAGAGTAGGGGATGACGAAGTAGACCTCAGAGCGATCTAGCAGATATGGAAGAATTGCGGACTAGAGTGTCCCAATTGGAGCAGAACCGCCAACAGGCCATACAGACCGCACAGTTGTTAGAGTACATGCAGCAGTTTGGTGGCCGCTTCCCTTCCTCGACTGGCTCTGGATCCGGAGGAGATTGATTCATTGCTTGCTTGCTTGTTCGTTCATTCGTTCAGGTATGTTTTGTTTTAGTTTAGAATGATTTGGTAGACGACGTATGTAATTGTTGATTTATATATAATTATGTTTGATACACTTGGTTCTGTAGTTGTATGAGGATGTGTATGAGAATATTGATGAATTTGTGTATTAACAACATGGTAGAACAGTTATTGTTGGGATTATTATTAATGTTCGAATGGTTATGAATATTTTGTATTTTATTTTGATGTAATTTTATTTATTTGTGTGTTTATTGAATATTTTGTAGTTTGAGTTTGGATATTTGGTTGGATTATTGTATGTTGGATTGTGCAGTATTGATATCAAAGTGTTTGGAAGAGAAATGTGGTTGGAAGGCTATATTTGCAGCGAATTTTAAAAAAAAATAACTGATTTCCGATGGCTTATAGGTCAAAATTTCCGACGGCTCTCGACGGTCTGTAGCACACTATTTCCGACGGTTTCCGACGGATACCGACATTTGTCGGAATCCATCGGAAAGCGTCGGAATCGTGTGCGACTGCTTCCGTCGGAAGCCGTCGGAAATACTGCTCCCCGACGCAGTCATTTCCGACGGCTTTTTCCGACGGCGGCCGACGGCCGCCGACGGTTTTAGGCCGTCGGGAAACGGGATTCCCCTTGTAGTGTAAGTGGCAATTCATCTCCAAAATTTCCAGCTTAAGCTAAGTGTTTAATGTTTTGAAGTTTGAATTAAAAATGATGAAAATTTAAAAAGTTAATCATGTGCACGTTACTATGTATTTCTATTTTTGTATTTGTGATTTTATATTGGAAAAGAAATAAGAAGCTTACCATTTGGTATATAGAGGTATGTTACTCATGTGCATGTTGCTATATAGTTCTCTAAAGTTAATTATGTGGATGTAAATTTATAATCTGGATTGTTGCTTCCTAAGACCTCAGAAGACTAAATATCATGTTCTAGATGATGTTAAGGTCAATTCATTACTGGTTTTTTCTCCTGTATTTACCGTGTTCTATATGTTTGTTTTGGTGTATCGTATGGACAAACGAGCACTTAAATTTTATTGCTGTAAGTAGACTATCGTATAAGAACTCAAGATAATATTGCAACTGAGTGATGTTGAATTTGGAATATCTCTGTCAACTGTCCGTGTTGAAGCTCAAAATTATTATGTGCAATTACACCAAAAGCCTTTTCAATCCACCGTTGACCAATTTTTGTTAGCTTCAGATGTAGTACATCACATATCTAAAAATATATATTAATATACACATAATTAACTTGCAAAATGAAAAAGATAAACTTGGATATTTTTTCTTTTGCTATTTTAGTATTTTATACATTTGGGTTGAATCTTTATCAAGGTTTGGGCAAGACAAATTATGTGTGAGTGTCCTTTAATAGATTACAGGCTTAAAGTATAACGACTCATATAATGAATATGTTAATCCTTCCATTAGCAGTGAATGCACTTTCTACTCAAGGGGAGGAATTCAGTGTTGTTCCAATCTGATCTTGAAGGTGACAACCTTGATAAATCAATATGTACAATCTACAAGGAGATACAACATGTGTTTGGGTGGAAGACAAAGTCTGATGCTCTCAACGTTGCTAAACATTTGATAGAAAGTCCTGAGTTCCAAATGTCATCACCTGTTGACCACAATTTATATTTTTACAAATAAAACTAATGACAGCGAGGGAGATTAAAGAAGGTAACCTGATTTCTTTTATTGGATCATATATTAGTTTGTTTCTTGAGGTTTTACAAACATCCAATTAGTATGTGTTTTCTTTTGAAATAAGGTGTGAAGAATTGATTTTTGTTTCATTTTGTGATATTAGGCTCTTAATTGAAATACAACGGTATTTGTGCAACATTTCAGATTAGTACTGTTGTTATGTTGGGTTGATGTGAAATTTTGATTTATAAGAGGGTCCCGTGCTATTGTTTGGTAACTTTTTATAGAATGAAAACCACATAACTTTTCTAATTAACTAACAAATTTGGATGGTACTCTATTATAAGTTATTAAATGAGTACATTTATGTCAGATAAGACCCTTTCTTTGTTAAACTGTTGTGTGCATGAACTCTACTATGAAATATAAACACTAGGGCTGTCAATTTCCTACACCACCCGAAACACGACCCGAAACCCGTACGGAAATTAGCAGGTTAACCCGACCCATTTAATTGGCGGGTCATTTTCGGTTCAACCCGAATTTGACCCGTTTATAAACGGGTGGGTTTCGGGTTGACCCGCTAACCCGAAACTGACCAGTTAACAACCCGTTTATACAGTATATAGGTTGAGCTGACCAGTTTACGACCCGCTCCGACCCGTTTATGACCCGTTTGTACTTTATACGGGTTATACGGGTTGACCCGACCCGTTTACGACCCGTTCTGACCCATTTACGACCAATTATACCTTATACGGGTTGACCCGACCCGTTTACGACCCATTTACACCTTATACGGGTTGACCTGACCCATTTACGACCCGACCCGACTCGACCCGTTTATAATCGGGTTACACGGGTTGGGTCGGGTCAACCCGTTTATAAACGGGTCGGGTTCGGGTTGAGCTTTTTCGACCCGTTTAATAAACGGGTTGACCCGACCCATTTAAAATCAACCCGAACCCGACTTAATCCGACCCAAAGCCGACCCGACCCATTGACAGCCCTAATAAACACCAAATGAAGTCCGACTAAAGAAAAAAAGATATGTACATGTATTCTTAATTAGAGTTAGTTAAGCTTAGAACTTCGTGATATAAAAGGGAGCAGGCCATTGATATGTGATGTATAAAGTAATAAGCCATGGGCTAGGCATTAAGGTAAGATAACTAATACGCTTTTCAAGGGAAACTCCCACCTATTGTGAGTATCAGACCTGGCAAAAAAATATACTATGATACTCACAAATACTAATTTGCAGGATCTATTATGGTTTCTAAAGTTATCATTGTTAATTTGTTTTACAAAAATTCAGATACATGCCATAATTTCAAATGTTTTAACTTTATTTTGGTTCTTATCCAATGGACCAAGTCCCTTTAATTCAGATATTGAATCAGCATTCTACAGGTATCATTGTTCTTATTGCCCCTTCATTAAGGAAAATATGAAAGAAGAGGAACAAATTGTTCATATAACATGAAATGGAACTCAATCATGTTTGTCTTTAAATCTTTCAACTAACAGAATTGTCAAAATTGCGCAGCTTCGAGACACTGCACCACCGGCACATTGATTTCGTATATGAAGAAATCACATTACTCTAAGAAATAATTGAACAATGTTTTTGACTTGCTAAGTGTATATTTAGGTTATTTTGGCAGGGATCAAGGAGATAATAACAGAAGCTATGGTGCAACCTGGTAGATTCAGAACTGAGCTGGTTAAAAGCGACGTTCTTTTAGTCCCCATAAATTGGGGTAGTGACAAATTAGATCCTATTCAGAAAGAAAAAGGGTTTTGGGGCAGCATCAAAAGTTGATGCATCATTACCCTCAATAGGGGTTAGACTAATTATTAATCGCTTCTTCTCTGTGTTTAATGTAAAAAGCATTCAATACATTTCTGTAAACTCTTTCAGCTCTATAAACCAATCATTGTATATCATCGATTGCAATATTGTAGGATGATTTTTGATACTAAAGCTCAGTACATAGCTGCAAATTCATACCTGAAAGCTGAGGCGTGCTTTAAAGCTGAATGGTATCACCCGCTGAATATGAAAGGTGAATTGTGAAGTTTTCATATTAACTTTTTTTTGTTTATTTAATATATGACTAAGTCAGATATATTAACCAAGTTACTGAGTTTTATAAAGAGATAACTAAATTTATAAAAATTAATCAAGTTTTATTAGAATTTAACCAAGTTGACTAAAAGATTGTAAAAATTAACTAATTACTATAAAATTTAACTAAGTTAACTAAGTTCGTAAAAATTAATAACGTTAACCAAATTTCATAAAGATTAAATAATTTTCTAAAATTTAACTATGTTTTATAATAAATTTATAAAAATTAACTAGGTTTTATTAAATTTAACAAAGTTAACCAAGTTTTATAAAATTAAATAATTTTCTAAATATTAGCAAAATTTTATAAAACTTAAATAAATTTATTGTTATGAAATGAAGAAAGTGGAAGCCACTAGAGAGAGAACAATTTTATTCATTCAGAGATTAGTCATACAATTACATTACATAGGCTCCTTTATATATAGGCCTTGGAGCATGAGATGGAACATATCCCATGATGTGGGACTAAATAGAAAAATACAAAAGCATATTCACTTATATATATTTACATATATTATAACACCCCCCTTTGAATATGCGTCTTCGAAATCTTGGATGCTCATATGGTTGCTAGAAATTGTTTCTTTTAAAACGTCCATGACAATTGATCCCCCTCATCATTATCTTGCTTTCATACATCCATTCAGTCGTTATAAATATTGTCTTTTGTCTCATTAAAAACCTCTATTATGAAAACCCAGTGGGAAAAAACTTGAACGAGGAAAAGAGTGCAACTTTTAAAATCATATTAAAAATGATATTGTTTCTAAAGGGTTTGATACTTCGGCATCAAAACAATGTCTCATCAAAACCTTGCTAAGAAAAATCCAATGGGAAAAATCTTAGTGAAGGAAAAAGAGTACAATGACATATTTTATTTTCTTATTTTTTCAAATGAAGTTTGATACTTCTAGATCAAATTAATGCCTCGTTAAAACCTTGCTAAGAAAAATCATATGGAAAAAATCTTAGTGAAGGAAAAAGAGTACAATATAGTATGAGATATTTCAATAATTTACAGAATCAAATAGAGTTTGATACTTTTGGATCAATATAATACTTCATTAAAAACCTTACAAAGGAAAACTCGATGGGAAAAGCCTTAGTCAAGGATAAAAATACAATTTAACTTAAATAACATATTTGAGATGTTATTTCTTGAAAAGACGTTTGATTCTTCTAGATCAAGACAATGCCTCGTTAAAACCTTAGTAAGAAAAACCCAATGGAAAAATTTTAAATAAGGAAAAAGAGTACATTATAACTTATTTCAAATGTTACTAGGGAGTTGATACTTCTGGATCAAGGTAATGCCTCATTAAAACCTTACTAATAAAAACCCAGTGGGAAAAATCTTAGTTAAGGAAAAAGAGTGCATTATAAAATACTTATGAATGCTCCCCTTGATTTTAAATTTTCCTCTGAATTCATGTTCGTCTTTCGATAACTCAAATTGGTTATAGATACTTCTGGATCCATAAATATGTATCTCATTAATAATACAATTTATTAATATTTTCCTTCGATACAATCAAATTTTCTAAGATTGTTTCTTCTAAATATGGATTGCATTTTATGCATTTTGTATGCTACTTTTATGAAAAACACATCATGTGCTTTCATTTTTGTGCTTCAAATTAGTTTTGCGCATTGCAACTATACATCTTTCATGAATATTAAAAATTTCATTACAACATTACTAGGAAGCAGAAAGTAATCTACTCATTTTGAAGTATATCAAGATTTTCATTACAACAATACTTAGAAGAAATTTGTAATCTACACTTCATGTCTTTTGCATTCTTTATAACTACAAAAGTTATATATATTCTTCAGGAATTTGTATACTTTCATTATTTAATATGATTTAAACCATATTTATACCTTCGGGGTATATTAAGCATTTCAAGTACTTTCGCTACTTTGCGGACTACATGTCCATATTTCTCTATTGGTAAAGGATTCATGATGGCCAATCATGTTTTCCCTTAATCCAGGATCTTTAATCCATTTATAAACATAAGCGCTTTATTATTTATAAATTTATCATCGATGATTATTTCTTGTCAGTTCTAGACATGATTTATTGAGATCTATTTAATTATCATGTTTTAGGTACCTAACCCACTTCTAGGGTTATTTGAGAATCATGTCATGGATCTCTTTCAGAGTATCCTTAGGTGTTTTTTCAAAAACACTCACCTCTTTTATTTGGCACCTTTATTACTTACTCCAAAAATATTTTGAACTGACTTTTGAACCATATTTCAGATGTGGTTTACAAATTTTGATCCTTCAGGGATTCAAATCTATATTGGAGAAAGTCTATTAGGGATAATATTGATCATATTTTGCATCATTGTATATTTTAATAAATATTTAACACTGATGATCAAAATGAACTTGTATCCCTTTATCCACCCCCTTAATGATGACAATTGTGACATTAAATAATAATCCTCTTTGGATTCTCATCTTAATTCACTATCACATTGCTGCTAGCAAATACATTATGTGTATATCAGTTATAGAAGGATAATCATTTTATTAGTTGGTAAGATGCATTTAATTGATATTGCTTAGTAGAGTTTGTTCTCATTCATTGATCTAGTCAATTGGAGGAATTTACTTAATGTATAGATCATTTGACCACATACACAACTTCAGGTCATTCAACATTTATGTTGATTGAATTTTAAATCACTAAATAATATCTATACATGATCTATAAGATGAGCTCATAACAAACTTCAGGTTGTTAGCTGAATATTTACATATATGGATGTATACGTGCGTCCACGTATTACATATATATTATAAATTCTCGTATATTTTTTCTTATTTGAGTTAGTGATTTTTTTTAGAACAAACTATTACAAGGATCCAAGACATTTTTTTTGGAACCATATCGAACTTCTGGTTCGAACAACTTCAAGTTGTTAAGTTTTGTTCCTCAATTATATCTCAAGTATAAGTTTTGAACATTAATTATATTACTTATCAAAGAATAATTTATAATTGCATATAGACATTTCTACACATCTCTTTTGAGAGTTCTGTAAAAAAAAAAATTACAACAAAAATAATAATAAGAGTATCTTTTGGATACTTGGAATATTACAGATACAGATCTCCTTAAGACCGTATGTATAGCTTGCATGAAAATTATGATATGAAATATAGACCATCTCTTCAGGAGAATATTTAAAAATATATCTTCAAGAATTGATTATATATGCAATATTTCTTATGAAATAATAACTAGGAACATGACCTTTATGATATAATTAGACATATGAATATAGAACAATATACTCTAGAGATAATCTTAAACCTTTTGGATCTAATCTAAACTAAATTAGGATCCTTCATAATCATATTTATGTACACTTATTTGGTTTAATAAAATTACCAAATATATAGATAAATCTCTTCTAGATATATGTTATGATTTTCAAATTTATAAATCTCTTCTAGAGATATATTAGTATCACCACTTCTGGAGTGAACTTTCTCTTCTAGATATATATATATATATATATATATATATATATATATATATATATATATATATATGCACTGTTTGAATGCCATATCAATATACAATATTTATTTTATATAAATTACATAATTACTACTTTTACAGTAGCATAAAATATCCATGCTGGAGATTTTTGTTGTAATTGCTTTTAAAATGGCGTATCAAACTTTAAATACAGTGACAAAATTAGATTCACCAACTGAAAGTAAGATGCAAGAGATAAAATCACTACTTCTGGAGTGTAACATTGGTATACAATATCATTTTTTTGGATAAATTATTGTTATTACTCAAAAAAATAATTTATATCATTATTCCTTCAGGGAATATAGTATTTCCTTTTAAGGAATTGCAATGTAACAAAAATAAAATTCCTATAACATCTCTTCTGGGATGTTAGATTTTGCAATATAAATATAAATAAATCTCTAAAACATCTTTTCAAGAGATTAATATACACACACACATCCAATGATGTTTGAAATATCATATAGCATAATATCTTCAGGATATTTTGTTAATATGGTGTAAATGTTAAGATATAAGGTAAGGTACAACTCATTTGGAGATTGTATTCTCTTTAGTGCAGCATCATTTTCTTATATGATTACTTATTAATTTTCTTTAACTTCTTCAAGAAGTACAACCTTATCATTTTACATAATATCAATAGAGCTTCGGGCTTCTAATTCATGAACTTCAAGTTCATTAATTTGTTATGAACTTCAGGTTCTCAAATTTTGTGTAAACTTCTCCCCCCTTTTTTGTACCATATTGTTACAAAATAAAAGTTTATTCTTATTTCAAGATTTGTACGTTTTGACAAAAAAATACTGACAAGAATTCGAGTTATACAACTTCTGGTTGAAAAAAAAAATCTTTGCACAACTTCAGGTTGTTGTTCAAACTTATTTCTTTGCTTATATCGAGCTTTGTTTGCCAAAATGAATATACCATATAATAAACCATATGTCTATTCTTATTCCAAACATAAAAATACAACATCATTTAATTTACTATATCCAGTGCATTTATGATGATATGGTAATTTAATTTATTACCATGACGACAACATTTAATGCATTTATGATTAAAAAAATAAATGCAATTTACCATTATTATGGCATAAAATATAAAATATTATCACAACGAATTGATTTCTTTACAAACAAATAAATCAATCTAACTAACTTTAGTTAGCAAAATTTAATCTCAAAGCTAAGTCTAACATACCCAATAATAAAATTAAATGAATACCATAAGAGAAACTTTATTTCTTAATAGTCAAAATTTCTAAAATAACTAAAATAACTCTTATATATATATGTATATATATAAATCCCTTTTTTTTATAATTCAAGTTTCTGCTCTTTTATTGAAACTTCTGGTTCTTTATTGTAAGAAAACTTGAAATTTAATAATTTATGTAAACTCAAGCTTTTAGCATTATGGGAAATGCAGGTTCTCAACTTTTATTTCAAATGCTAGAAATTAAGTTTACCGTATATGTTTCCATTAACGTTTCCATTCACTTCAGGTGTACTAAATCAATATTAATATTGGATCTAAACTAATATGATCTTCTAATTATGAATTATTCTTGTATATGTTTCTCTAAGAAATAATAAAATATATCTTATGGAAATATAAACAATATATATAAAAATAATTTCCAAAATCAAAATCCAAATCAAAGAGTTTTCAAAATGAAAACTTCATTTATCAAACATGTAAATATTACTTAGATCTATATCACAAACCAAAACGTAATCAAGATCAATAAATTTATTTGAATCAACAATAGAAATTGTCAAATTCAAAACTTGCTTTCCAAAATAATGAACTCAAAAAAAACATGCAATAATAAGCAAGTTTGAAATCAATTCAAATCCAAATTCGAAAAATCACAACATTTTATTTTTAAACAATGTACAAATCTCAAAGGTATATTATTTGGGGGTGATTTTGAGATCTACAATATAACGAGATCAGAAAAATAAGAACAAAAAAATCGAATCTATTGTAGGATGAGATCTGAAATATAATGGCAAAAATACATGTACAGAGGAATAAGATCTATAAATTTAGATCTATGACAAAATAAGATCTTGAAAAGATAAGATATATTGAAACTTAAATCCAAATCTAAAAAATTAGAAAATAGATATAGAATTGTGAAACAAGAATACTTAAATCTAGATCTAAATTAATCGCAAAATAAATCTAGAAAATCTAGAAAATTTCAAATCCGATTTCAGTGGTTGAATAAGAGGAAGAGATAGATCTGGTTTCAGTAACTGAATAAGAGAAAGAGATGTACCTACATGAAGATAACGTGTTATGAAATGAAGAAAGTGGAACCCATTAGAGAGAGAACAATTTTATTCATTCAGAGATTAGTCATACAATTACATGACATAGGCTCCTTTATATATAGGCCTTGGAGCATAAGATTGAACATATCCCATGATGTGAGACTAAATAGAAAAAAAACAAAAGCATATTCACTTATATATTTGCATATATTATAACATTTATAAGAATTAACAAAGTTTTATAAAATTTTAACTATGTTAACTAAGTTTTATAAAAAATAACTAAATTTGCAAAATTAACCCAATTTATAAGAATTAACTAATGTTTATAAAAGTTAGTTTTATTAAAATTATAAGCTTGTAAAAATTACAAGTTAATTAATCTTTTAATAGATAACCAAGTTTACAAAAATAACTAAGTTAATATAATTATTATAAAAATTAACCAAGTTTTATAAACATTTCGCTAAATAAACTAAGTTGTAAAATTTAGCTTGGTTTTATAAAAATTATCTGAGTTCTATAACAATTAAATAAGTTTATAAAAATTAACAATGTTTTATAAATATTTTAACTAAATTCGCTTAGTTTTTAAAAAAATTATTAAATTTAGCATAAAATACCGAGTCAAAGCAATGGCCTCGGTGTATTATTTATGTTGGTTTTGTGATAGCAGGTTTGATGCTGTGATTCATTTTCTTGGGTTAAAAGCTGTGGGCAAAAAGGTTAGATACTTTGATAACAACTTGATTGGTGCTTTGAATTTGTATGAAATCACAACTAAATATGGTTACAAAACGGTTTCTTTTTCTTGCATCTTTGCTTAATTATTATTACGTACACTAAGAAACATTTTATATTTATTATTTTCCTATTACAAATGTATCAAAAATACACATAGATGGTGTTTTCCTCCTCTGCGGCTGTGTATGGGCAACCAGAAGAAATCCCATGTGTCCATGAATCCCGATGGTTGAACTATGGTATATAATATTTTGAAGGAATTTTACCCACTTAAGCTACTTTTAAAAACCAATTAAACATCAAACTTCTTCCAGAAAACTAAAAAAAAAGACCCCATGGTAGGGGTGCGCACGGTCGATTAACCGACCCGATCGGTTAATGTTTTCGTTTAACCATAAATAAAGGGCGGTTCGGTTAACCGTTAAATCGGTTAATATTGGTTGGGTCATACCGACCGAACCGGTTAATTTTAACCACGGTTAACCGTTATATTTACACGGTTAAAGATATAATTAAACGGTTAATCGATTAATCAATTAACGTTTAAATTACATCGATTAACTGTTCGGTCAACCGTAATATACATACGGTTAACCAATGTTCTATTCAAAATAATGCAATGCATTTACTACAATGAAGAGTTGCAAATTGCAAAAAATCCAACATAACATAAACAAAAACAAAGTCTAATTACACGAGCCCAAAGTCTAAATAACATACAATATACATTAATACTACTTCAGTTTTCAAATAACATAAACATAAAGCATATTAAGAAATTGCAGTTAGTCTGCATTCAGTTTGACCATTCGGTCCATAGATATTATTGCTTCATGCAAGTCTCCAATCCTCCATGTTACTGTAGCAAGCATAAGCAACTTTACAAATTAAGGTACATTTCGACATCTCCTTGTATGCATAAACAGCTTTACAAATTTAGACATCTCCTTGATCTCTATGTATTGAAATAATGTAAGGAAAGCATATATCAACTATATTGGAAAACATGTAACCATCCTACATCACTGCACTCAATAGGTAATACACACACCACATTCACCACACGTAAAACAGTTCGAAGAAACTACTTCTTACGTTCAATCAATTTTGATATTTCAAATTGGTCTATTTATACACTACGTAATAAAATTAAAATAAATTCAGAATATATCAACTATAGAGCTTCTATATGATGCTTTTGCCATGAAACATTGGTAATCATAGCACAAAACCAGCTTGCATTTAACAAGTTACCAAGTAATAATAAAAAGTTGAAACGAACTAAAGTCGCTAAAATGAGAGCACAGTGATGCTCAAGTTAACCATTTAGCATACCAACAATGATAAAGCATTTCCATTCACTATCGAACATGTACCTATATAATAATGAACCAAATTTATTTCTTTATTTTCATGTGGATAATCATCGCATTTACCTTGTATAATTTAAATAAGTTTACACTACATATGCTTAAAGATATTCCAGTTAGCATAAATATTGAGTGCAATAGCATATAACGTAACAAATATTGTTGTTTACGATATAATATTCAAAAAAAATGAAAGCTTAAAATTAAGAATATGATATAACTTATAAAACTATAAGCTTGGTAAGTGATAAAAATGTTTCCCTTGTAACACCTATTAGAAGAACAAACACAGCTATTCATATTATCATATTGGAGAAATAATTATCATCACTTAAAATTTCATAATTATCTTTACTCTATCAATTTGAATACACTCATGTTGTCAACCCTTACATTTTTTGTGCATGTAGTATCTTTACAGTTACAACTGTTTAAAAACTCATTGATTACACAGTTTAAAAACATGTCATTATGAAGCAGTAAATTCCACGAACATTCTCCTTGCATGGCAGATATGAACCATAGAAAAATTAAAATTACAGACAGAACTAAATAAAATAGAAAGCTTGGAGGAAGTATGCTAAGGAAAATAAAATTCCGTTCTTCCAAGTAGTGAAACTTGGTTGAATTGATAACTTTTACTAATTATACAAAATTACTATTAGACAAAAAAATTAGTTATGAAGCAGTTACCTCATTAGAATAAGTTCAAAGACCATGCCCACAAATTCGAAGGGTGTAAAGTCAGTGAAACTAATCCGTCACTGATTCAACATATGTTGACGACAATCTAACAAAAATATTGAAGTGTGGATGATTAAAGTTCCATGCGAAGAAATCATAGGCGTTAAATGCAAGTGATTATAGAGGTGGAAGAGAGAGTATTTTCGTTATAGAATATTTACCGCATGGACAGGGGAAAATCAAAAAATCGAATTGAAATCAACACAAAAAAATCATTTATAGAGCATACAAGATCTAGAAATTTACATCTCAAAACGAAGAGAACCATTACCATGCATATCCCTAACTTTGACAGTGCATCAATTGTTCAAGGCATGATGACAGATTACTAAGCATTTGCACACATTTGAATCTTAAAGGCACATAGGGTGGACCAGTAAATAACCAAGCTACCCATTGATAACTATAGCTCAACAAATTTACGGCCACCGACACACCAGATAACATGGAAACAAGCAAGACAGGGTCGACTTTGGATCGAACTGAACTTTGAAGGTTGATGAGATCTACAGTTTTGTTGAATGGGAAACTTTAGGTCTAGATTTTTTTTTGCTGAAGGCATGAGATGAAAATGGGGCAAAATGGAAGCGGCACAAGTAATTAATTAGGATTGGGTAGAGTGGATCGGGTTCATTGGCAAGGGTAAAAATTATTTTCGGTTCAACGGTTAATCGATTTCGTAAAATCTTTAACCGTTAACCGATCCGATTTTCATCGGTTAACATCGGTCGGTTACCGAATGTTCGGTTAACTAATTTTGTCAGTTAAAACGATTCGATTAAAATCAGTTAAATCGGTTAAGTGGTTAAATGCCCACTCCTACTCCATGGAAGACACAATGATAATTGTACTAAGGTTTTTTGTGGCATCAATAGAATTTTTTTAAATGCATTATGTCACATTCTACCACTTACATGAATGACATGTTTTTGTTAATAGTTGTTTTAATTTGTTTAAATATAAAATATAAATGTGAAAGTGATCTAAATAAGGAAATAAGTAGTCTGATTTTTAACTACACCTTTGGAAAAAAGAATAAACCTTAAGACAATCATTAAACATTACATTTTAATTTTTTTTGTTAGCTATGGTTGGAAGAGGAGATATCTCAAAATTTACAAAAAGCTGATCCAGAATAGTGCATAATGCTACTAATAAAACACCAACAAAATAACATGAACTTTACATCGTACCATTAATAAAAAAACTAACAAAATACCACTCCGAAAAATCAAAATATAATCATAGCATGAGTATATAAAGTTACCCTACGCGCATGCGTAAACACACACATGCACACGCGCATTTGTATGTATATAATCTTATACGAATAGTAATAGTTGTCATTGTAGTAGTAGTAGTAATAATGTCTAGATAAAGTTTAGTAGCTGGAGAATGCAAACATAATTATAAGTATCAAAATAACACAAAATGACACATAAATTATATGTATGAGAGAAGATTCATCCATAACAATTTTGTTTTATTTATATATTTTGTAGCCTATAAATATTGTTTTATAAAATTCAACTAAGTTAACTAAGTTTTATAAAAATTAACTAAGTTAATTAAGTTTTGTAAATATTATCCGGAAGAAATTTTCTTCAAAACTGGAATAAAGATGTTTTTGGTAACATTATATTTAAAAAGAAAAATTATTAGATGAAATTTTAAAATTGAATAATACTAAAGAATACCGAAATTTAAATATTTTAGAAAATGATGTGCCTTCTAATGTAAAAGATGAATTGAGCAAAATTCTAGCACAAGAAGAAGTGATGTGGAAACAAAGATCTAAATCCAATGGATGAATGAGGGGAATAAGAACACCAACTTTTTTCATAAAGTAGCAAATAGTAAAAAACATAGTAACACCATTAATTCTATTTTGATTAA
Organism: Allium cepa; assembly: GCA_030765085.1. Taxonomy (NCBI): domain Eukaryota; kingdom Viridiplantae; phylum Streptophyta; class Magnoliopsida; order Asparagales; family Amaryllidaceae; genus Allium; species Allium cepa. The sequence goes on from CM060939.1 coordinate 255,892,410, forward strand.
TAATATTGAGATTTTTGATCAAAGTTATTTAAATGACGCTTTTACTAATTATTTTAAAGGAATATTTGAAACTAAAAGTGAACATAGGATTAAGGCTAACTAGGACATTTTATATCCTAATCACACTAGAATAGATTTAAAGGAATTGGATAACCCATTACAGAGGAGAATTTTGAAGGCTATAAACGATATGCCTAATGATAAATCGTCTAGTCCGGATGGTTTTCCTATTTTATTTTATGTAATTTATTGGAAGGTTTTAAAATATGACTAATTAAAATATTTAATGAATTTTATGATGGTTTATTACAATTTGAAAGGTTTAATTTTGCAAATGTAATCTTGCTTAACTAGAAAAGTGGGAGCAAATGAGTTGAAAGACTTCAGACCAGTTTCATTATTAAATTGTTCTTTTAAAATCATTTCAAAGGTTTTGGCTAATAGACCGAATGTTCAAATAAATGAACTAATTGATAATACTCAAATTTCTTTTATCAAAGGTAGAAACATTATAGATATGGCAGCGGTTGTTCAGGTATTTATAAATTATTGTTGTAAAAATAATATCACTTATACGATTTTAAAACTTGATTTTGCAAAAGCTTTGATTCGGTTGACTGGGATTTTCTTAAGGATCTCTTATTGGCTAGAGGTTTCGGTGTTAAATGAGTGGGTTGGATTATGTCATTACTTAAACCTGGAAATTTAGGCGTTATGGTAATGGTATATTTAGGAGTAAAATACAATTAAAACGGGATCTTAGGCATGGTGATCCATTATCATCTTTATTGTTTAATTTAGTTGTTGATGTTTTTGCTAGAATTATAAAATTAGCTACTAGTAATGGATTTTAAATAATGTTGGAGATGAGATTGTGAATAATGGTCTTTCTATGCTTCTGTTTGCAGATGATATCATGCACTTTACTTTTCATTTGCCCAGACATATTATAAAACTTAAGTTTATTTATATTGTTTTTAATTGCTTTTGGGATTAAAAATTAATTTTGAAAAGAGTTCCATGTTAGTATTGAATGATATCGATAAAACAGAGAACCAAGTTGCTTGTACATTAAATTGTAAAATTACAAAATTTCCCGTAGAATACTTAGGTTTTAGACTAAGGACATCTAATCTCAAACATAATGACTGGTTAATAATAATTGATCAAATTAACAAAAGATTATCTAACTGGAATGGTAAATTTTTATCGAGAGTGGGCAGGATAGTCCTTATCAACTATGTTTTATCAGCACTACACATATACTGGATATCGTATTATCGCTTTCCAAAATGGTAATTGATAAATAGATGAAATAAGGAGAGATTTTTATGGAGTGGTGATAATTTAATAGTAGTTCAAAATGTCTAATTAAATGAGAAATGATATGTGAATTTAAAGAGGAGGGAGGGTTAGGTATTTTAAATTTACGAAACTTAAACATATCTTTATGAGGAAAATGGATGTGGAAAATAGATCAAATTTAAGTTTTTCATGAGAATTTAGTTTTAATCATACTTTACATGGAAATACGTTGTTTAAATTTATTTTACTCCGTGCTAGATTAGAATTATATAACATTGATAATGAAAATGACATTAAAATATAGTACTGGGATAATAACGAAGTTTATATAGCGCACTCGTTTTATAAATCTCTCAATTTTTCGTGTACTAAGTCAAATATATTTAGATATATTTGGAAAGGTAATTCTCCACTCAAAGCTAAAGTACATATGTGGTTAAGTATACAAGGAAAACTAAATACTATATTCTTTTAAAAAAAGAAAAAATATAATTATTGATAAGAAATGTTTTTTCTGTAATGTGAAAATAGAAAAAAATATCGCATTTATATTTTAAATATCACATCATTAAGTATGTTCTTATTAACTGTCTTAATACTTTTTTTCAATTTAATATAAGTAAAAATGATATTACTTGTGAATTTTTTTCGAACAAGCAGAGGTTTTGTTATATGATTTCATAGATCGGTAACTGATACTATTTTTACTATTATAAGTTGGCATTTATGGTTTGAAAGAAATAAAAGAGGTTTTAGTAATACAAATACTCCAATAGATATTTTAATTTATACATTTTCTTTATTTTGTTTTAATTGGATTTCTAACCCTAGTTACAATAAAGATAACAATATTAATTTCAAGGATTACATTAAAAGGTTAAGTCACGTACTAATAATCTAAAGGAAAATGTAATCGGTAAAAGTAGAAAATAATTATTCCCCAAGTCCCTTTCTAAATGATATGTATGCCAAGGAGACTGATGCCATATTATATATATAGGAAATTAGTTCGTCTTTTAAAATATTGTTGTTTAGAAGTGTAATATTCATTTCATAACTCTGCATGTTGCATATCATTTATAATAAGTTAGATTTATTGTTAGTATGTTTATTTTATTATTATGACATATATATGTATATAAAATTTATTTATATACATACATATATGTATGTATCGATCTAACCTTTTGGTTGAGTTTTTGTTTTCAATATTAGATGTATCACTACAGGGATAGTTTTAACGATTTTTGGTATCATGGATGGATGGACGGCATTAAAGCATATCTAGGGTTTAGACTAGAATTTTATTTTGTTTTATTTCTTAATCAACTTATTCACGTTATGGACTTTAGTCTAGGTTAGGGGGATTTCTGTTTATTGCATCATATGAGGAGTTTCTGCTACCTGATAGACTTGTTGGCAACACCGCTTTTAGAATAAAATGTACGAGTGCTCTCCTCTACGAATAGAGAACCACTCATTTTCTTCAAAAAAAAAATTATAAAATTAAATTGATTATTATGGGAAATAACTAACTTCACTAAGTTTTATAATATTTAACTAATTTCGCTAAGTTTTATGAAAATTAAATTAGTTTATAAAAACTGAGAAGATGTCTAAGTTTCCAAAAATTAACTAAGTATCATAAACGTTAAACAAGTGTTATAATATTTTATCTATAATAACAATTTTTTACAAAAGCTAACTAAATTTATAAAAATTAACTAAGCTACTAAGCTATATAGAAATTAATAAGGTAAATTAACTAAGTTTCATAAAATTCCACCGAGTCTATAACATTTAACTAAGTTTTATGAAGTTAACTAGGCTGTTTATAACCCACAATAGTTTACTTTTGGTGTTGGCCATGTAGACGTCTTTCAGTCAGACTCTAAGTTCTAAGCAATATAATATGGTACTTTATTCAACTTGACCTTTACTTGTTTTTTCTTCAAAACATTGGCATATCTCTGTTCTCTCGAAATTACTTAAATGGTGGAAATAATGCTTTAACCGATCTGCATAGCTAATGCATGTTGATATACTTTCTTTCTAAAAAATGTTCAAACTTTTACTCATGTTTGCATAATTTTGACAAGATTCTAAACTTTAACTGATGCTGGTATTCTAGTCTTGTTTGTCGTCTAAAGGCTTATTCAGACAACTTTTGGAATATACTAAGGATAATACATTTTTTTATCATGTGTATAATTATATCGAACTAAGAGGTGTTGAGAGAAATTTGTAGTTATGAAGTACAAGTTGACTTGCACATATTGACAATATGGAAGGGTATCTGTAGAATGTTATACAGTTGTCTTTTGAGGACCGGCTATTTGAAAACTTTGGGATATATATAAAATATTGGTTATTACATGCGAAAATAAAACACTTTTAATTTTTTTGTTAATACCTACAAGTATGGGTTAAAGGATTTTAGATGAGAATGTTTTTGCAGAATGAGGGCAAGAATTGTAAGGTAAAAGCGTGACATAGAAGTTCGAAGAATATCAAGTCTACATAATCATGTGTGCACACCTCCTTGGTTTTTTTTGGTTCCAACTGTTGTGTTAAGACCAATATTAAGAAATATGAGATTGAGTTGAGTAGGATAATTTTTTTAAGAACATTATGGCTATAAAACTACAACGAATTAATGTATCAAACATTATGTAAACTGGATTATACTTATTATATAATATGTGTTCATTATTAAATATGACTTTATGATTTTTGTTTATTTATTATATTTGTGGGCAAAGATATAACATAACTTTTTTTCTAAACGTTATAGAATTCTTCGACATTTATGCAAAATGACAAAGGGCTAGCATAAAGAAACTTTGATAGGGTTTACAAAATGTTGTCATATAGAAATACATGATAGCGTTTTAAAAACACCATTGTATAAGAGATATGACAAAGTTTCATTAAGACGTTAAATATTAAGATACGATAGCATTTTAAAACCCCATCGTATAACAGCATGTGATAGCTTTTTATTAACGCTCATATAATAGCATACGCTAGTGTTTATGAATGTGCTATGAAAATTATCTGAACTATTTTAACATGTCATGATACCACATTCATAAAATGCTATTAAAGCCAATACAAACATTTTAAAACACTACAAAAGAGTCTGATTGTTGTAGTGCGCACACAAATCAATAATGTACATTTCTGGACATTAACGGCCTTCGAACATTGCAAATAAACTAGTATCGTCTTACGCATCCTAATTGTAATATCCCGGAATTTCCAGGAATTTAAAATATGATAATCTCTTAATTTAAATGATTGGAAATTGATAAATTGTTATTTTCAAAAATAAATAACCAAGTAATAAAAATATAATGTCTTAATTATGGTTATAGATTGGTTTTTAAAATAATTATTATTTTTGTTTGTATAAATAAATTCTAAACAGACTTATTGTTTTCAAAATTGATAAGTGTACTTAAAATATATATATTTGTGTATTTAAATTGATTTTAAAATAGGATAAATTATTTAAAAATTGATATTTATATTTATTTAAATTAATTTTAGATTTGGATTTTTAAATTTGACTTTGAATCTGAATATAAATTTGAATTCAAGGAAATATACATACATATTAAAATAAAATGATAATATAGTTTGGTTTTAAAATATATAGATAATGTTTTAGTTAAAAATAAGATTTATTTTTATTCTTTTTATAGAAATTTATCTATAGAAATTGGAATTGTATTTATTTAATAAGAATAAATACAAGGCTTTTGAAATAGCACTTTAAAATAAGTTTGCAATATTTATATAATTTTATTTAAATTATAATTGGTTTTATTTTATTTTTAAAGATTGTATTTTATATAAATTTAACAAACATTTATAAATTTATAAATGTATTTGTTAACTAGGAATTTAATTGGAAGAGTATTTTTAAATTTAGAAAACATATTAGTAATTAGGAAATTAATTTAAAAAGCTTTTTAAAACTCTTTTAGGATAAATAAAAATAAACTAGGACATGTGTTAAATCCTAAATCACTTTGTCAAACAAGTGTTAAAACATTTATGTAAATTAGAGACAAGTGTCCATTATTTTTTTTAAAATTTATTTTGATTTAGTAAATCTGAAAATTGCCTATATAAACACCATCTTTCTTCATCTTCATTTTCTTTAAATTTTATAATTCATTCCTAAGAGAAACTAGAATGTCCATACAACTTTCACTCTTCAGAAATCTAAAAATCCTCCTCAAACAAAAACCTGAAATCTCCTCAAACCATTGTGTGATCAAAAGTTTACCATCAACTCCTCAAAACATCACTCTCTGTTTACAAAATCAAGTGCAAACAAAATCTGCAATATGTTTCAAAAGCTCAATGAAAATCTGAAATCTCCTCTAATCAATCTGCAAATTTGTTTTCCTGTAAAAAAATTTCCAAACCTGCCATCTATCCTCAAGTCAATGCTCAAATCAATTCCTCAAATTCAAGTACCATCCAGAAAATAAGTTGAAAACCTGTAACCCATTTTCCTAACTTAAAATCATATGCAGATCAAATCTGCAAGATTTACTTTCCTACAATCATCCTTTAAAACTGCATGCCTACAGTTTGCTTTCAAAACAAAATCTGCAATATGTTTGCAAATTTTCAAATGCATGCAAGAACTCCAGTCATTTCAAAAATTTAAAGTATTTGCAAGTTGCCAAAATGCATGCAAGTTTTTTTTAAAGGGGCAAACCTGAAGCAATGCAGTTAAAAAAATTTAAAGGGATTAAGCATTTCTGTTTCAAATGAGGGTTCATCTTCAAGTTCAAAGTATCTTGGCAAATTTCCAGCTTATCATCACCTCTGCACTGCATTTAAAAAGGGCGAGTAAACATTTTTACTAAAAACTTAAGTGATGAACTATCTGTTGCTTGAAATATTTCTGTGATGGTAGGAGTACAAATCTGTGTATAGGAATATATTTGAAATTATTGTTTGGATTGTTTGAATCTCCCTGTTTCTGATTTCAGAGATTTTAAACAAAACAAAATTTTAAATTTTCAGCTTAATCTCTGTGAATCTATGTGTGACGCCCACCTCTATACCCACTCTAGCCAAGGACACTACGATGTAATGCCGTCAACTAGCGTGGAGAATAAGGCTGTTGAGCAGCCACCATCCGTGCAATTGCTTTGTGCGAGCACCGATATGTCAGATGGTACAACATGCATCTGGTTTCAAGAGAAAATCTGACATACCGATACAAACTCAAAGCTACTACACAGTGGCTATATATAGTCTTCGGAAACAAATATAGAAATAAACATAACACAAATCAGTCACAGACATCCATATCACAAAGGCGGAAATAGATATGAATATATATAACACATGAAAGTGTACATCAGAGTAGTGGTCAAACAAGATCCACAATGTCACAAAAGAATAGCTACAAGTGCTAGACAAAAGAATATGGATACATCAATGAGTCTATATCTCAAATGTATACAACAAAACTACTAATCTAAGTAGTTAGCCAAAAGTCAGGGTGATAATCCCAGATGTGAAGTCAAGCAGGAGCACCTGTAACATCTCGGTCTGACCCGAGTATTATTTAATAAGAAAATATTTAACGTGTGACGACCGCCCATGACTCCCGCACCAAAACAAGGAGATAGTGCGCTGAAAAGTGTGCCAGGCAGCCATGGACGATAGTCAGGGTAAGATAAAACAACAGACTCTATCGTATTACTCACAGCGCATGGATAAAATACAATAGAAAATATACATAGTGAAGCTCTATAGAACAGAAGTCTCATCATATAAACTCATAATAGTTTTATACAATCATCTGAATAGTCAATACATCAAGCCTCACTACATAACACTCGGAGTATCAAACAAACAGTGGAACATCCAGTACATATAGTAAGAAAACAATATGCAAAAGCCTCCAGCTCGTCTTCATCATCAACAGCGTTGGTAGCCAAGAACAGCACCTGTCACCTGCTACCTAGTCTGCCCATCCCAACATGGATGAACAACCCAAGGTAATAAGAGTTGAACATAAAACCTTGAGTCAGACAACAGTTTTAGTGAGCAGTAAATTAACTATCAAACATACCAAAAGAGCATAAAGGGTAAAAGGAATAGGAACTCAACCGTCCCACTCCACCTCATTCTACAGTGATAGCCCCCAGACACACTAAGCAGAAACAAGCATAACAAAGCAGACATTTAAAGTAAAGTAATTATCACTCGAGTCAAGGTCGATGTTTTCCAAGTACAAACCCCCAAGGCCTAAACCAAGATCAGATAAGCACCCAGAAAGCATCGCTCTTGAGATCGAATGATGGTGCAACCAAACATCCATGACTCTGGATATCACTGTTATCATTGCCTCGATATCACCGTTAATTGAATGACCGACACCTTCTTTCAGCCGTCCGTCAAGGGCTAATGGCAACCCCAGTTCTAGACATAACCCCGCACGTCGTCATGACCCGTGCCTAGGACTATCGCATCTGCCCAGAGTACTAACACGTCATCGTGACCCGTGTCTGAGACGTCATCGTGACCCGTCCCAACGTACTCTTGCTTTGAGCATGCTAGAACCTTCAATAACGATAAGATCCAAGCCTCCTAGTCATCCTCCTCGACGACTATTCTCACACTAGCTCAAGCGCCTCTCGAGCCCACCATTATCCACAAACCCGGACCGCATCAACGAGTTATCAACATGCTTGGGATGATCCCGTCTGGATTAAACCAAGGCTTTAACACATCATGCTTTGCTTCAACGCATCATAGCAAAGTCCCATCTCAATATCATGGTTTGCCTCATCGCATCATGGCAAAGTCCATCATCATCAAATCTATCCATATGAGCTTCCACATCCGCTTCATATGCCACAAGCAGCTTTCACCATTCAAGAGCCTTTCAACTTAGCTTTTGAATCATCTTCGACCAACTTGTCCAAATCAAGTTATCAATCAACTAATCAATCAAATCAAACATTAATCCAAGTAATCAATCATTCAAACAAGATCTAAATAAACAATTACAACAATAATGGCAATTTCGTAAATAAAGAGTTCAAGTCCAACATGCATTCTAACAAGCATGAATTATGAACAATATCTCTACAACTTGATGAAACTTGCATAAGTGAACATGTAGTAAAATGGATATCAAAACTTCATAGATGATGGATCTACATGCAGACTTAAGGAAAATGCAAGAAATCACTATCTTTAACACATAAACAAGCCACCGATCCAATATACTCCTTTGGGTCCGTGTGAGAGATAACTACCACTCACCGAATCACCTAAACACCTCAAAAACAATCAACTCCAGATCTGGACAGCAAAGAATCAAGCTTGATCCTCCAAAGCTCCGCTTCAAACGATGAAATCTCTCTTCAATGGATGGAGATCTTCAACTTTGGCTCTTGGATCTTCGATTTGATCTTCAATATAGATGGAAGGAATCACTAGATTAGAGTGGAGAAAAGAAGTGAAGAAGTGTTGTAGTCGAGCTCTCAAAATGGCAGCACTTCGTCACTTCAAAATCCGGTGCCAAAAATTGAACCAAACCCCTCTATTTATAGGCTGGAATTCCCTTAAGTCGCCGCCCCCATGAGTCGTCCACGACTCAACAGACCCCCACGGCTTACGACCTAGGCCACCTCACGACTCAACGACCTATCCAGATGCGACTCAACGATATGCGGCATAGCGACTTAACCTTATGAGCGACTCAACACCTAGCCGACCTATCGACCTAAGCCTTAACACTAAACCAAACTGGGCACGACCTAACGACTTATACCTTCATGTGACCTAACTAGGTCGTCCCACGACTTAACAGCCCTTGCCGACCTAACACATGCGTGACTTAACACTCGTGCGACCTAACTGGTATGCGACTTAACACTACACAGGGTCACACGACCTAACAGATCCAACGGCCCTAAAACACGCGCGACCTAACTCGTACGCGAGTTACGACCTATCCCTCAACACAGCTACGCGACCTAGCAACCTAACACTGCCTCCGACCTAGCGACTTATCAACGTCGCGACTTATCGACCTAACACCTCCTTAGGTCGCCTACTATTAGGTCGCTACACCCCTTAGGTCGCTCGCTCTCTTAGGTCGCTACATCTACCAGGTCGCTCATTCCTAAGCCGATAACCCACTAACTCACTAACCCCTATAGGTCGCTCGGCCGACCTAAACTAACATATGACCTAACCCCTTAGGTCGTTAACCCTTAGGTCGCCCCTATGAGTCGGTAACTAGTTAACTAGTTCTAACACTAACACGTTAACTCGCCCAAACTTATAGGTCGCTCCATACGACCCAAGCTTCCCACGACTTAAGCACCACACGAGCTAGCTTCCATACGACTTAAGCTATGGTCGACTCAAACTTTAAACGACTTAACAACATCAACGACCTAATGTCAATAGTTTTACGATCTTTCGATCCGTAAAAATACGGGTCGTTACATTCTCTCCCCCTTAGGAATTTCGCCCCCGAAATTCCAAACAAACAAGAGCAATCAAAAATATTCTGCATGCCTACCATCCATAGCAATCAACAAACAATGCATCCAATTACTAGCCTAGCATGCAGAATTCTAAGACTTAGAACAAGCTACAAATTCGTGAGATGTCACGACACCTTAGGGCCATACCTTGAAGAGTTCAGGATGAGCTGCCTTCATCCTCTCTTCCTCCTCCCATGTACAGTCGTCAACATCATCACTCCATTGTACCTTGAGCAACGTAATCGCCTTCCTCCTAAGCTGTTTCGTGTCGGTTTCAACAACACGAAGTGGCTTACGAGGTCTCGTAACAACTGGATCAACTTCTAAATCTTCACAGCTATCAGCAGAAACCACCGTATTCGAGTCATGCACATACTTCCGTAGATAAGATACATGAAAAACATTGTGCACACCCGCCATCTTTTCCGGTAACTCCAATTTATAAGCGAGCTTTCCAATTCGCTCGACGATCGGGAATGGTCCAACAAATCTCGGAGTCAATTTTCCTTTCTTCCCGAATCGTATAACATTCTTCAGTGGAGAAATCTTCACAAAAACCATATCACCTACGTCGAATTCCAAATCCTTACGACGCTTATCGGCATAACTTTTCTGACGATCTTGGGCTGCCTTCATTCGTCGCCGAATGATCTCTATACAATTCGAAGTCTGTCGAATCATTTCTGGCCCAAGTATCAACTTTTCTCCAGTTTCTAACCAACATGTCGGAGAGTTACACGGTCTTCCGAAGCCAACCCTCTCGATCGACTTCAAATCCCTTATCCTTTTCTGGATTAAATCCAGATTCCAAATCGCGGATAATCTTGACAAGATTATCATCTCGCTTTTGGCTCTCGCCAATTCTTTCCACAAGAGTAGGTCTTATTGATAAGTTTGCCAACATCTCAGGTTCCAATTCACATCTGGTCCTGAAGTCAAATCCAGCTAAATACTCAAGGCTCTTCCATTCTGAAAACATGGCTCCCAATCTTGCATGTCTTCGACTTAACGCATCTGCCACTGCGTTACCTTTTCCCGGAGTATAGGCTATACCAAAATCATATGATGCTAAGAACTCTAGCCATCGTTGCTGCCGAAGATTCAAATCCTTTTGGGAGAACAGATACTTCAACGACTTATGATCTGTAAACAACTCAAATCGAACTCCCAATAGATAATGTCTCCACATCTTCAAAGCAAATACAATCGCCGCTAACTCCAAATCATGAGTCGGATAATTCCTTTCATGCGGCTTAAGTTGTCGACTTGCATACGCAACAACTTTATCCTTCTGCATCAGTACTGCCCCAAGTCCAGTACCACATGCATCGGTATAAACCACCATATCATCATTCCCACTTAGAATAGTCAAAACAGGAGCACTTATCAGTCGCTCTTTCAGGATTCCGAAAGCTTGCTCACACTTATCATCCCATCTGAATACCTGATTCTTTTTCGTCAATCCTGTTAACGGTGCAGCTATCTTGGAAAAGTCTTTGATAAACCGACGATAATATCCTACTAATCCAACAAAACTTCTCACATCAGATGCATTCTTAGGTCTAATCCAATCCTGGATTGCTGCCACCTTGGCGGGATCAACCGCTATTCCATTTCCAGAGATAACATGGCCTAAGAATCTCACTTCACTCTTCCAGAAGTGACACTTCGAAAACTTAGCCCTCAGCTGATGTTTCCACAAGATTTCCAAAACAATATGCAAGTGCATCTTGTGCTCTTCTTCAGTCCTGGAATAAATCAGAATGTCATCCACGAACACAAGTACGAACTTGTTCAACTGATCTCTGAACACTCTGTTCATAAGATCCACAAAATATGCTGGTGCATTGGTCAATCCAAATGGCACTACCAGCCACTCATAAAAACCGGATGGTGTCCTAAAAGCAGTCTTCGGCACACTATCCTTAGCCACTCTCAACTGGTGAAATCCCATTGCCAAATCCATCTGAGAAAACACCCTAGCTTCGTGAAGCTGATCAAACAAGTCATCTATTCTCGGCAATGGATACTTGTTCTTCCTAGTCACTTTATTCAGCTCACGATAATCCACACACAACCTCAACGATCCATCCGCTTTGGTTGCGAACACAATTGGTGCACCCCATTCGGACACACTACGCCGAATGAATCCTTTCCGTAAAAGGTCATCAACTTGCACCTTCAACTCTTGCTGTTCCCTAGGCGCCATCCGCCTAAGAGGCATCACAACAGGTCTGGCTCCCTCAACTAGATCGATACGAAACTCGATCTCCCTATGCGGCGGTAACCCTTTGACCTCATCAAAGACGTCCTCAAATCCATTCACAACCGGCATCGATGACAGTCCATCCCGTGGAACAACCAACGAATACATGAAGCTCATGAAGACGCCTTCTTCATGCTTACATCGTATCACAACCTTTCGCCCCTCCACTTTTCCGACTGTCACCTTCAGCCTCTCACAATCAACCTTTGCCGCATACTTCCTAAGCCAGTCCATACCCAAAATAATTCCGAACCCCACAAAGTTTAGAACAAAGCAATCACAAACAAAAGAGCAATCATGACTCGATACAACTAGACCACGACATATCATACACAAACAAGACGAACCCCCAACTGGATTAGTCACAACCAATGGCCTATCAACAATATCCGGTTCCAAACCCAACCGGTCTACAAGATCGTTACAGACAAAAGAATGCGATGCCCCGGTATCAAACAACACTCTAACTGGAACACCACAAATGGAAAGAGTACCTTGAACCACCACACTCTTTCCTTTCTCATCTGCAGTAGGAGCTTTCAAAGACGATGGCACAGCCTCTAAAGCATAAGCTTGCACAATCTGCTTGTCCTTCCTCGGTTTCGGACAATCCTTCCTGATATGCCCCAGCTTATCACAGTTGTGGCACTTCAACTGCACCTTTGGATTCTTGCAATCCCTAGAGAAATGACCCTTCTGCCGACAATTGTAGCAGATCACTTCACCCTTCGGCTTCTTCTAGCCATCCTTACCCTTCTGCTGCTGCTGCTTTCTCTTCTTGTTTCCACTTTGCTCCTTGGTCACAACAACAACATATCCTTCCTTAGGAAACAGATTCTCATGCCTGAGAGCTTTCTCCACAAGCTTCTCAAATGGATCGTCCAAATGATCCACCAACTGTCTCCCAAGATAAGTGTCCAAGCCTGTCACAAACTTTTTGTTCTTCTGGTAGGGAGATTCAATATACGATCTGGCATACTTGGACAAAGCTTCAAACTCAGAAACATACTCAAGAACTGATCTTCCATCTTGCTTGAGCTCCACAAACTTCTTAAACAGAACAGATTTCTGAGCTGTAGAAATGAACTTAGCTTTAAATCTAACTTGGAATTGCTCCCAAGTAATCTCTTCCTCTGGAGTATCAATGGTGATAGAATTCCACCAATCAGAAGCTCTCCCTTGAAGCTGTCTTGATGCAAGCTTCCTCTTAGTTGCATCCTCAATTCCCAAATCAACAAAGATCCTTCTGCAAGCATCAATCCATCTCTGCACTTCAATGGTTGACTCTGTTCCCAAGAAAACCTTTCCTCCAAGAGCAGTATAGTCCTTAAACAACTTAGCAAAATCCATTGGTCTTGAAGCTTGAACTTGAACTCCAACGTCTACTGACGGTCCTGAAGTTGGTGTCCTTCTCATGATAAAAGTCATCATAGCCTCGAACATTGCGGCATAGTCAGTAGCTCCCCCAGCAGCACGGCTTTCCCTAGCAGCTTGTCTCTCACTTCGACTCATCCTTAATATCTACAAAAAGGAATGACTTAGAACACCTTGAGAAACAACTACATGAGGAGTTCAAATCCTTCTAAACTACTATATTATATATAGTAATCATCCATCAAAATACAATTACGTCTCTCATACGTAGTTACGTCAGCGAGCGTTGGCTAAAATCGATTAACCAAAGCTCTGATACCAAATGTGACGACCGCCGATGACTCCCGCACCAAAACAAGGAGATAGTGCGCTGAAAAGTGTGCCAGGAAGCCATGGACGATAGTCAGGGTAAGATAAAACAACAGACTCTATCGTATTACTCACAGCACATGGATAAAATACAATAGAAAATATACATAGTGAAGCTCTATAGAACAGAAGTCTCATCATATAAACTCATAATAGTTTTATACAATCATCTGAATAGTCAATACATCAAGCCTCACTACATAACACTCAGAGTATCAAACAAACAGCGGAACATCCAGTACATATAGTAAGAAAACAATATGCAAAAGCCTCCAGCTCGTCTTCGTCATCAACAGCATTGGTAGCCAAGAACACCACCTGTCACCTGCTACCTAGTCTGCCCATCCCAACATGGATGAACAGCCTAAGGTAATAAGAGTTGAACATAAAACCTTGAGTTAGACAACAGTCTTAGTGAGCAGTAAATTAACTATCAAACATACCAAAAGAGCATAAAGGGTAAAAGGAATAGGAACTCAACCGTCCCACTCCACCTCATTCTACAGTGATAGCCCCCAGACACACTAAGCAGAAACAAGCATAACAAGCAGACATTTAAAGTAAAGTAATTATCACTCGAGTCAAGGTCGATGTTTTCCAAGTACAAACCCCCAAGGCCTAAACCAAGATCAGATAAGCACCCAGAAAGCATCGCTCTTGAGATCGAATGATGGTGCAACCAAACATCCATGACTCTAGCTATCACTGTTATCATTGCCTCGATATCACCGTTAATTGAATGACCAGCACCTTCTTTCAGCCGTCCGTCAAGGGCTAATGGCAACCCCGGTTCTAGACATAACCCCGCACGTCGTCATGACCCGTGCCTAGGACTATCGCATCTGCCCAGAGTACTAACACGTCATCGTGACCCGTGTCTGAGACGTCATCGTGACCCGTCCCAACGTACTCTTGCTTTGAGCATGCTAGAACCTTCAATAACGATAAGATCCAAGCCTCCTAGTCATCCTCCTCGATGACTATTCTCACACTAGCTCAAGCGCCTCTCGAGCCCACCATTATCCACAAACCCGGACCGCATCACCGAGTTATCTACATGCTTGGGATGATCCCGTCTGGATTAAACCAAGGCTTTCACACATCATGCTTTGCTTCAACGCATCATAGCAAAGTCCCATCTCAATATCATGGTTTGCCTCATCGCATCATGGCAAAGTCCATCATCATCAAATCTATCCATATGAGCTTCCACATCCGCTTCATATGCCACAAGCAGCTTTCTCCATTCAAGAGCCTTTCCACTTAGCTTTTGAATCATCTTCGACCAACTTGTCCAAATCAAGTTATCAATCAACTAATCAATCAAATCAAACATTAATCCAAGTAATCAATCATTCAAACAAGACCTAAATAAACAATTACAACAATAATGGCAATTTCGTAAATAAAGAGTTCAAGTCTAACATGCATTCTAACAAGCATGAATTATGAACAATATCTCTACAACCTGATGAATGAACTTGCATAAGTGAACATGTAGTAAAATAGATATCAAAACTTCATAGATGATGGATCTACATGCAGACTTAAGGAAAATGCAAGAAATCACTATCTTTAACACATAAACAAGCCACCGATCCAATATACTCCTTTGGGTCCGTGTGAGAGATAACTACCACTCACCGAATCACCTAAACAACTCAAAAACAACCAACTCCAGATCTGGACAGCAAAGAATCAAGCTTGATCCTCCAAAGCTCCGCTTCAAACGATGAAATCTCTCTTCAATGGATGGAGATCTTCAACTTTGGCTCTTGGATCTTCGATTTGATCATCAATATAGATGGAAGGAATCACTAGATTAGAGTGGAGAAAAGAAGTGAAGAAGTGTTGTAGTCGAGCTCTCAAAATGGCAGCACTTCGTCGCTTCAAAATCCGGTGCCAAAAAGTGAACCAAACCCCTCTATTTATAGGCTGGAATTCCCTTAAGTCGCCGCCCCCATGAGTCGTCCACGACTCAACAGACCCCCACGGCTTACGACCTAGGCCACCTCACGACTCAATGACCTATCCAGATGCGACTCAACGATATGCGGCATAGCGACTTAACCTTATGAGCGACTCAACACCTAGCCGACCTATCGACCTAAGCCTTAACACTAAACCAAACTGGGCACGACCTAACGACTTATACCTTCATGTGACCTAACTAGGTCGTCCCACGACTTAACAGCCCTTGCCGACCTAACACATGCGTGACTTAACACTCGTGCGACCTAACTGGTATGCGACTTAACACTACACAGGGTCACACGACCTAACAGATCCAACGACCCTAAAACACGCGCGACCTAACTCGTACGCGAGTTACGACCTATCCCTCAACACAGCTACGCGACCTAACAACCTAACACTGCCTTCGACCTAGCGACTTATCAACGTCGCGACTTATCGACCTAACACCTCCTTAGGTCGCCTACTATTAGGTCGCTACACCCCTTAGGTCGCTCGCTCTCTTAGGTCGCTACATCTACCAGGTCGCTCATTCCTAAGCCAATAACCCACTAACTCGCTAACCCCTATAGGTCGCTCGACCGACCTAAACTAACATATGACCTAACCCCTTAGGTCGTTAACCCTTAGGTCGCCCCTATGAGTCGGTAACTAGTTAATTAGTTCTAACACTAACACGCTAACTCGCCCAAACTTATAGGTCGCTCCATACGACCCAAGCTTCCCACGACTTAAGCACCACACGAGCTAGCTTCCATACGACTTAAGCTATGGTCGACTCAAACTTTAAACGTCTTAACAACATCAACGACCTAATGTCAATAGTTTTACGATCTCTCGATCCGTAAAAATACGGGTCGTTACATAACGGATCAGTCTAGCTATAAATATCAGATAAAATGATATAGAATAAGAGATATGACATAAACATATGATAACCATAAAGCCATACTGTGATAAGTATGTAACTGAAAATCAACAAGAGATTGATCAATATCACAAGAATTTTCTCAAAGATAAAAAGAAATGTCATACTCAATATCTTTATTCACAAAAAGTTAATGACGCACAAATTCACCAATGCACAAATATTGATAAAACTTATCAAATGTAAATCATGAAAATTGGTGAAAACACAAACTCCAGAAATCATCAATGAAAATCCAGAAATCACAAAAAGGGGGGAGGCCTATCACAAAACGGGAGCATGAAAACTCACCAACACGTGTATCACAAAATGGAACGCTATTCCATGGTTGCTAACCATTAATTTTGAGCCGAAGCTCCACAAAACGGCCCGAAGGCCATGGGTTGCTACCCCACCAAATTTGAGCCGAAGCTCCACAGGAACAGGGTTTAGTCTCCCTTGTAGACAAAGAGACATCGCACATTTTCTAGTCTAAATCACAAAAATGATCATCAACGATCATCAAGAAGTGTCAATTACAGTAAGCAAGTAAATATATAAGCTTAGCTTCATGTGCCATAACCATTAGCTTAACTTAAATATTTACGAAAAAATTGTAGATCTTCACTCGAAAATTGTCACAAGAGATTCAATCGAACAAGTCCAAGAATTAACCGACGAAGTAAACGCAAGCGTTTCATACCACTTGCTTTACGAAGCCGTTTAATTAGATTTCTCGTACGAGTGAGGTAAAGGTTTGTATATTTTTAAAATGACAAATCACAAAAATGATCGTAGAAACGATCAATCACAAAAATTCACATACGAAGACGTGAATGAAACCCAAAGAATTCGATTCCAAATTCATCAAAGTGGAAATACCCTTGCTACTCGACACGGTGCGACCTAGCAGATGAGCAACCTAAGAGGTAGTGACATAAGTGCAGGGGCGAGCGACCTAAGGAGTGGTGCGACCTAATGGGCCGAGCGGCCTAACACAAGCGACCTAGCATGGCGCGACCAATCCATGGCGCGACCAAACTGCAGAGCGACTTAAGGTGGTTGAGCTATGGGGTGGAACGACCTAATGGCCGAGCGACCTAGGGGGAATGACCTAATGAGCTAACGGCACAACGTGGCCGAACGACCTAAGTGATGCAACGACCTAAGAGAAGAATAGGCCGAGCGACTTAAGGGTTGGAACGACCTAACAGGCCGAGCGACTTAAGGGTTGGAACGACCTAACAGGCCGAGCGACTTAAGGGTTGGAACGACCTAACAGGCCGAGCGACCTAAGGTATAGCGCGACCTAAGGCACAGGGTCAAGCCGAGCGACCTAAAGAGCAATGGTACGATCTAAGTGACGCGACCTAGCCGAGCGACTTAAGAAATATAGTTTAACATATGGCCAAGCGACCTAGCGACGAAACGACCTAAGGGGTAAAGAAAGCCTGAGCGACCTAACGACTAAGGGGTACAAGGCCGAGAATCATTCATTTGCAGGCCGAGCGACCTAGGGTTTTGAAGTGCAAAAACTCTCTCAATTTGCAACCGATCGAGCACGGACACTAGGGGATTATGCCCATAGGCTACCCGGTCGTATTAGCTCCTCGATGCATCACCAAAAACGTGTTCAAACATCAAAGATTGGATTTTTAAAGATTTGAACCCAAAACACTAAAATTGGGATTTTCACCAATTCAATCCAAACCAAAGGCAAATGCACATGAATAAGTGTTAGGAATTCATACCTAACAATCAAAGATAGTTATAGACAAAGATGTGAGATAAAAATCTCACCTTTTCACAAAATCAATGAAGGAGAAGCTTGAAAGCAAAGGAAGAATCAATGGCTTCTCTTTGAATTTGGAGTTAGATGTTGGATTTGCAAATGAAATTGAGCTTGGAGTTTTAATTTCCCATTCCTTCCTCCATTTTTGATGAAGCTTGAGTGTTAGGAAATGAAAGTGAAGTTATGAAGGGAAGGGGGTTGAGCTAGAGTTAATAGCTTAGGCTAATGGGCTAAACCAAACCCAAAGCCCAAAGTGAAAAAGTGACAAAATTCCACTAACTCCAAACATATCAAAATTTATACTCAAAAAGATCGCAAACGGTGTTTTGAACCCAATGGAAGTGGTTCCGAGTCCTAATTCGACCGTATGCAAAAAGTAACTTTTCGGACTAAAATCCGACCAACTATAAAATATTAAAATAAAATATTTAAATATTCAATCGTTAAAATATGCGGGTTGTTACACTATGGTGTTTAAACCAAGCTAGTTAGTTTAAACATCATATAATTTTCTTAAAAAAAGAACTAGTATTTTAGATTCAGGAAAATTTTTGGAACAAGGAAACTCGGTTGGAAATTTCAAATGTAATAAAATCAGATGTTATTTTTTACTGATTCAAGCATATATCTTAGATCATTATGGAAAGTAAGGATTTTTGAAACAAATATCACAATTTTTTAAAATCGTATTGAGTAAGTAATTGGGGTTTTTTTGAAAATTTGGTTGAACATTTTAGTTTGGGTCCAATCCATGTATACTGGAATTCAAATACAAAGTACATCTTCTTTTCTTTTCTTAAAAACAATTTGACTTTAAAATTTTAAAAACTGTTTTAGTTAAAACTTAAAAACTGTTAAACATAACAGTTTAAATCAAGCTTGCAAAAGCCCAGAACTGTTATCTGGGTATTAGCTCGGGAAATAAGGTTGATGACTCAGGGGAAAACTCGTGTATTCTGGGTTGTGTCACAAGTGGTTTCTGGGCTTTTGCAAGCTTGATTTAAACTGTTATGTTTAACAGTTTTTAAGTTTTAACTAAAACAATTTTTAAAATTTTAAAGTCAAATTGTTTTTAAGAAAAGAAAAGAAGATGTACTTTGTATTTGAATTCCAGTATACATGGATTGGACCCAAACTAAAATGTTCAACCAAATTTTCAATTTAAAATAAAGTAAGTTTTAAACTTTAAATAATTTTAAGCTAAGTTAAATTCTTGTAATTCATTTCTTTAAATTGATTTGTTTATATGAATGAATTTGTATGAATGGATTTAAATGTTTTAAGTTAAAAACCTTAATGTTATTTTCAAAACTTAGTTTGAAACATAAAAGGAAATTATAAGGAAATGTTTTTTTTTAAATTAGTTAGTGAATAATGATTTATTAATTAACAATTAAAGTTTAAGGTAATTTATTAACTGGAAACTAAGGAATTGTTAATTAATAATTAAGGGTAAGTAATTAATGATTACTTTATATTTTAAACTAATTAATGAATTAAGTTAAGCAAAGATTTCAAGGTTTATTTAAGATAATGTTTTATCTTAAATAATAATTAAGTGTTAATGAATAATAATTAATTATTTAATTAAGAAATTTTAGGTTTAATTAATTAATTTAATTAATTATTTTAAAGGATTAATTAAGTAATTAATTAAGTATAATTATTAATTTAATTAACTAATAATTATGATGATTTAATTAATGGCTAATGATTAATTAAATTGTAATTACTTATTAATTAAGTAATTAAGTGTTAATTAAAATCGCAATTAATTAATACTTAATAAAGGTTTTATTAAGTAATAATTAGGTTTTTTTGATTAATAATTAAAGGTTATTAATCTATAATGCAAGTTAATTAAGAATTAATTAACTATTATTAAAGGTTAACTAATTGTAATTAAGGATTGATTTATAATTAATTAATTTGTAATTAAGATTGTTAATTAATAATTAAGTTTTCATAATTAATGATTAAGAGATAATTAATTAGTTAATTAAGGTTAATTAATTAATTATAAAAGTAATTAGTGATTGATTACTTTGTATTAAAGGATTGATTAATAATTGAGGTTTATTAATTAATAGTTGAAGATAATTAATCTGTAAATTGAAGATTAATTTGGTTAAAGAGTAATTAAAGGATGAATTACTCGATTTTGATTTATGGGGAGTTTGTGATCAAGCTGAGATAATTAATTTGTTAATTAATTAAAGGAAGTTACTTGATAAATGATTAAGTATTTTTACTTAATAAGTTTTGACAAGGGTAATTACTTAAGATAAGTAATTGATGAACAAATTACATGGGTAATTGAGATAAGTGAAATTACTTATTGGGAAGTAATTTTAAATGGATAATTACTTGTTAAAGTAATTAAGGGTTTATTACTTGGTGTAATAAATCAAAGAGTAATTAAAAGTAATTAAGAATAGTTAATTACTGTCTATATTTATTAAAGTTGATTAATTGATAGTAATTAATTTAAGCATGATTAATTAATGTAATTAATTAATAAATAATGTAATTAATTATAGTTAATTAATTAATGGAAGTAATTAATTAAGGTTCATTAATTAATATGATTAATGAGAATAATTAAGAATTAATTACTTGATTAAAATTTAATTAATCAAGGTTGATTAATTAGAATGATGATTAATTAATTGGTTTAATTAATGGATAAGTAAGCAAGAATTATTGTGATGAAGGTAATTAATTTAATTAATTTTAAATTAATTAAGAAATGAAGTAATTAATTTAATTCACTTTAAATTAATTAGAGATTGAGATAGTTAATTTAATTCATTTTAAAATAATTATGTTGTGATTAAGTAAATCATTGCTTATGTATGAATGAGTGACATTGATTGTCTTGAATGGATGTAATCTCAGGAATGAGATAAGTAATGTTGTGTGGTATGGATGCTAGGTTGCATTGTGATGGTAATATAGATTATCTACTGAATGATGATATGGATTACCTATTTTGTTATGGATCATCTGTTTATTTTGATAATGTGATTATCAATTGTGACTTGTGAGTTATCTATTCTATGTGTATATAGATAGTTGAATTGAATTGTTTAACCTTAAACAACTTGGATCTAAAAGATACGTTTTGGATTTCGATGAGACCGGGATCGGGTTTCCATATTTGGATATCCGAAAACCACATCGATCCAAATTAACGATAGGTCGTGAATCTCAAGTAAAGATAAAGATTCAGAGTGCAAGGGTTATTGTCGTTAATTCTAAGGGTGATTCCAAAATGAGTGTAACGAGATAATGCCTTCGGTTTCGTTCGAACCCGGAACGAACTTGTATGGATTGAATGCTTTCAGAACATCGTCGGGTGGACGATGAGCATTCTAAGTGATGTGTTCACTAAAGGTAATCGTAGCCTCAAGCCTCATCAAACGGGAATGGCTAAAACAGGGAAGGTGCAGCAAGGCTAAGTGGGTCATGCCCAAGTAGGATGAGATTAATCCCTGTCTAGAGTCCCTTTTATTTCGGATGTGTGGGCGTTTGAATAGCTACATCCGTCGGGGTTGTCTTATTCGGAACTGTTCAGTAAGGAATGGTTCCGGCCTTGTGTTGCAGGGGAGCGGACGTACTCCTCGGTACGGTGATCTAGACCACGTACTGTGACGGGCGGTACCCCAGTAGCCCTGCCATTGTATGGAATCCAAAATCCAATAAGTGCCATCGGATTTGATTGTATTACCCACTTTTGTGGCTAGTAGCTGGAATTTAATAAATGTAACATTTTTGGCTATTTCATATTTATTTGAAAACCCTAGACCTATTATAATATCACTGAATTTCCTATCAAATGTTTTGGTTAGCGTAGGGTAAAAACTTTTCCATGTTTATGTGTGGGAAGTCTTACGTGATACCTTTTTCTTTCAAAAGGTTTTTAAAGTTAAGCAATTTTAACCGTTTACTCACACCAAACCCATGTCTGACCCGGAGTTTATTCTGTTTTTCTTAAACTCTTGGGTACTCAAATTTTTACGAGTAGCCAGGGGAATTCAGGTTGGCTTTGACGAATTCAGGAGGAGCAATGGAGCAGGAGGCTTCTGCGTTTAGCTATATAGTATTCCGCTGTGTGTTCTCTGAGTCGTTTGTCTTTGTGTTGTATTGAGTTGTATAACTAGATAGGTGTCTATAACTGTCTAGTAGATGTTGTTTAGCTGTGTATCTCTGATGTATATGATACTATGTAATATATTATGTGATTAATATAATTTATTCGTTCCGCTGTTTAGATTCTGATGTTGTTTCTTTCTTTCTTCTCTGTCTTTTCTCTTTTCTATCCATTTCTTTCTTAAAAATGATGCGATTTTCTGTGGTAAGAAAGTCGAGTCGTTTCAGTTGGTATCAGAGCATTAGGTTGAGCGAATACCTAGGCTCTATAGTGGTGTCTTTCTTGAGAGAGCGTACTTGTAATTTTTATATATAACTATATATATATATATATATATATATATATATATATATTTCTACCTATCTATGGGTTACTTGTTCGGGTTTTCCAACATAAGTTATAAAGGTAGATGAGTAGTGGTGTGTGTAACACGACTACCATTGGTTGGAGTTTGAATGTTTGAGATTGGAAGTGTATTTATCGAGACTGTAGACCTAATACCATCTCAAGTAATCTTTGCAGTTTGGTGTAAGGATTTCATTGATCTCTGAAGGAAACCTGTTAAGGTTCGGAGTTCATCTTCGAAGTGTAGGTTTGATTGCGCTCATGTGAGCGGATTTTTGAGAATTTGGATCTGTCGGTTAGGCAGAAGCGAGTGATGGTATCTTGGCAACCTCAGGAAGTAGTAGCTGCGTGATGAGATGCAGTGACTATGGATGACTCCTAAGATGTTTCCTTTCGGAGCAAGTTTAAGGAAGTGTGTCTGCTTTAGTGTTGTAGCTGAGTTCAGCAGGATGTATGAGTTTAGTTGGAGGTCCAAGTTTCTCAAAGAGCTTTGAGTAAGAAGTCTTTGGCATCTGTGTTTGCGGTGCAGCTCGGGAGTGTTCTGTGTTCCAGCAGGAAGATCTTTTGGCTTAGAAATTTCCTGGAGGTGGAATTCAGAAGCAGCAGCGAGGACCTGTTTCTTCGATGATTAGTTGCTCGAGGATAAACTATTCTGATTTGTGAAGAGAGAACAATATCTTTAGAAATTTAGGTTGAGTTGATCGCAAAGTGACTTGCGATGGTTTGGTGATTATCTTAGATAGTCTTTTTCTTGGGTTTGTGGCATTTCTAGAGGATGTAGGAGTTATGGAATTGTCGAAGATTTTTCGGATATATCTTCAGGAGAGTTAGAGATTTTCTCGCATAGGAGATTGAGTTCTGAATCAACTTGATGTCAGGAGTGATATCGGTGATTCAGCTGGGTAGAAGGTTGTCTCCTAGGTTGATTGTTTGGTGAAGCAGCTCTATATTTCTCGGAACTTTTGTTGAACCTTATTTCCGAGATGTGATGTTTAGTCTGTGCCTGTGTTCATTCAACGGCATTTTCGTCTGCTCCAGATTAGGGTTGTGCAGCGGAAGCAAGATGGCTGTTGTTCTTGAGTAGAAGCAACTGGAAGTTGCAGTATTTTAGATTAGAGATTTTCTACTGAATTTATTTTTCAGAATCTGAGACAAGTTGGCGAGTGATTCTGTTCTGTCTTTTCCGGAGGGGAGAAATGGTTTTCTACTGTTGATAGTAAAGTTTGGTTTTGATTTTGGAATGATCTTGTGAGGATCAGTTTGTTGAGTTGATCCAGTTTGTTTGTAGAAGCATCAACGAAGGTTGAGTTGATCAGGAAGGATCTGTAGGCAGCCCAGATCATCTGAAAAGTTTTGAGGTTAAGTAACGGAAGAATTCGGAATTCGAAGTTGGAGGCTTCGATGTTGTTGAGGTTTTCTCTGGTAAAGGGAGCAATAAGATTTGGTAAGATTTTGAGGTGAGCTCCGAGGTATATTGGATTCTTCTGAGTTTTTGTAAAGATCGGTGCTTTGGTTTGAAGAGTTGAATTGCCAGTTTGGAAGACTGGAATTCAAAATATTTCACGTGTCTCTGAGGGAGTACGTGTTTGGTCCATCACTGTTTTTGAGACCAGTAGTTCGGTGACGGATTTAGTGGTTGATCAGACTTGTCTGTGGTGTGGTATCTTGTGCAAATTATAGGTCTAGCTGAATAGAAACTCAGTAACTTAGCAGTATAGCTGGTTTGGATTTAGTAGAGCGAGTATCCCTGTATTTGTACCTGGGAAACTCGAGATAATTTTAGGAAGCTTATCCGGATCTGTGTCCGGATAGCTAGTGTTATTTATTTGATTGAATTGGTTGTTTGGATGAGATTGTTGTTAATTGATAGTGTACGGCTGTTATGAATGTTTGAATTGGTTGAAATAAAATAAAACTTTGGATTATCTTCGTTTTAAATTTCGAGGACGAAATTCTTTTAAGGGGGGAGGAATGTAATATCCCGGAATTTCCAGGAATTTAAAATATGATAATCTCTTAATTTAAATTATTGGAAATTGATAAATTGTTATTTTCAAAAATAAATAACCAAGTAATAAAAATATATGTCTTAATTATGGTTATAGATTGGTTTCTAAAATAATTATTATTTTTGTTTCTATAAATAAATTCTAAATAGACTTATTGTTTTCAAAATTGATAAGTGTGTTTAAAATATATATATCTGTGTATTTAAATTGATTTTAAAATAGGATAAATTATTTAAAAATTGATATTTATATTTATTTAAATTGATTTTAGATTTGGATTTTTAAATTTGACTTTGAATCTGAATATAAATTTGAATTCAAGGAAATATACATACATATTAAAATAAAATGATAATATAGTTTGGTTTTAAAATATATAGATAATGTTTTAGTTAAAAATAAGATTTGTTTTTATTCTTTTTATGGAAATTTATCTATAGAAATTGGAATTGTATTTATTTAATAAGAATAAATACAAGGCTTTTGAAATAGCACTTTAAAATGAGTTTGCAATATTTATATAATTTTATTTAAATTGTAATTGGTTTTATTTTATTTTTAAAGATTGTATTTTATATAAATTTAGCAAACATTTATAAATTTATAAATGTATTTGTTAACTAGGAATTTAATTGGAGGAGTATTTTTAAATTTAGAAAACATATTAGTAATTAGGAAATTAATTTAAAAAGCTTTTTAAAACTCTTTTAGGATAAATAAAAATAAACTAGGACATGTGTTAAATCCTAGATCACTTTGTCAAACAAGTGTTAAAACATTTATGTAAATTAGAGACAAGTGTCCATTATTTTTTTAAAATTTTCTTTTGATTTACTAAATCTGAAAATTGCCTATATAAACACCATCTTTCTTCATCTTCTTTTTCTTTAAATTTTATGATTCATTCCTAAGAGAAACTAGAATGTCCATACAACTTTCACTCTTCATAAATCTGAAAACCCTCCTCAAACAAAAACCTGAAATCTCTTCAAACCATTCTGTAATCAAAAGCCTGCCATCAACTCCTCAAAACATCACTCTCTGTTTACAAAATCAAGTGCAAACAAAATTTGCAATATGTTTCAAAAGCTCAATGAAAATCCGATATCTCCTCTAATCAATCTGCAAATTTGTTTTCCTGTAATTTTTTTCTCTAAACCTGCCATCTATCCACAAGTC
The DNA here is from genome assembly GCA_030765085.1 of Allium cepa. NCBI lineage: Eukaryota > Viridiplantae > Streptophyta > Magnoliopsida > Asparagales > Amaryllidaceae > Allium > Allium cepa. The sequence goes on from CM060939.1 coordinate 255,918,626, forward strand.
AATGCTCAAATCAATTCCTCAAATTCAAGCACCATCCAGAAAATAAGTTGAAAACCTGTAACCCATTTTCCTAACTTAAAATCATATGCAGATCAAATCTGCAAGATTTATTTTCCTGCAATCATCCTTTAAAACTGCATGCCTGCAGTTTGTTTTCAAAACAAAATCTGCAATATGTTTGCAAATTTTCAAATGCATGCAAGCACTCCAGTCATTTCAAAAATTTAAAGTATTTGCAAGTTTCCAAAATGCATACAAGTTTTTTTTAAAGGGGCAAACCTGAAGCAATGCAGTTAAAACAAAATTAAAGGGATTGAGCATTTCTGTTTCAAATGAGGGTTCATCTTCAAGTTCAAAGTATCTTGGCAAATTTCCAGCTTATCATCACCTCTGCACTGCATTTAAAAAGGGCGAGTAAACATTTTTACTAAAAACTAAAGTGATGAATTATCTGTTTCTTGAAATATTTCTGTGATTGTAGGAGTACAAGTCTGTGTATAGGAATATATTTGAAATTATTGTTTGGATTGTTTGAATCTCCCTGTTTTTGATTTCAGAGATTTTAAACAAAACAAAATTTTAAATTTTCTGCTTAATCTCTGTGAATCTATGGTGTTTAAATCAAGCTAGTTAGTTTAAACATCATATAATTTTCTTAAAAACAAGAACTAGTATTTTAGATTCAGGAAATTTCTGGAACAAGGAAACTCAGTTAGAATCTTCAAATGTAATAAAATCAAATGTTAATTTTTACAGATTCAAGCATATATCTTAGATCATTTTGGAAAGTTAGGATTTTTGAAACAAATATCACAATTTTTTAAAATCGTATTGAGTAAGTAATTGGGGGTTTTCTGAAAATTTGGTTGAACATTTTAGTTTGGGTCCAATCCATGTATACCGGAATTCAAATACAAAGTACATCTTCTTTTCTTTTCTTAAAAACAATTTGACTTTATAATTTTAAAAACTGTTTTAGTTAAAACTTAAAAACTGTTAAACATAACAGTTTAAATCAGCTTGCAAAAGCCCAGAAACCACTTGAGACACAACTCAGAATACACGAGTTTCCCCTCGAGTCATCTACCTTATTTCCCGAGTTAATACCCAGCAACACAACAACAACAACCCACTGACACCCAAAGCGATACGTGCACCTGCACCAGTGCCGTAACCACCTCCTGTCAATGACGAACCTATCGCCAAGTCACTCTACCACCATACAATCACCTATGATCAACATAACATCGACACATGCCTTGATTCACAATCGAGCTCCTCAGGGTGAACTGAAACCCAAACCATCATCAAAAAAATCCCTGAACCCACGCCTCCGATCAATGATAACCGCCACGATCACGGCTAGGGTTTATACGCCGTCGCGAGCTATACGGCCAAATCGAGGCGAATTCTGGTGCCAATATCAGGAACTAACCGTATGGATCGAATCCCCTTGCTCCCCTCTACTCGGCTGTGCTCTTTGATCGCCATGAAATTGGCGATTCACCGTCGATTTAAACCCGAGGTCAATGGATGGCCGAGGTTCAACATGAATTTCAGAGCCAACGATGCAACGAATTGAAAAATGAATTACACCATTGAATTACGCTCGTCGAGAGCTTCGACATATAATTTTTCAAATTTTTCTGAGGACTTTGTAATTTATGCTTTGGATTTAAATTTAGGATTGGATCTAGAATTCGTTTATCTGCCATTGAGGAGGAGAGGGTTGAGATGTATGTACAGACAGTGAGAATAGAGATAGGCTAAAGTTTATAACGCCATATTTACAGACACATGAAATAGAATGGATCGGATAAGATAGATGTACGCGTTAACGACAATGTGGCCCAAAAAGCACGTTCTGACTACGGAACGAAATTGGGTTAATCCATGTATCAAAATAGATGTTTTAAATTTTTTTAAATGCAATGGTAAAAGTTTCAGGTTCAAATTGCATCGTATGAAGAAGTTATGCTAAAAACAATATTTTCAAATTGATTTCAATTTATCGATTTCAAGGCGTTCCGAGTCCGTACGATTAAACGACAAGTCCGATCGCTACGAAACTTGAAATCCTACAATAATTCACCGTTACGGATCAGATGAAACTGGTTTCGTCGAAATCCGATTCAGTGGCCAAAATGGCTATTTTTATATTAATTAAATAAATAAAATTTAGTCAATTAAATCAAATTTTCATTCTAAATTCGATAAATACCCATTTCTTATCATTTAAATTTTCCAATCATTTAAAATGATTTGTCCCAAATTCAGATGTAACTGTAAAGTGGATAAATTTATAAATTTCAGTGTTAACTTCCAATTTCGTTAAATTTTAAAATTATAAATAAAATTACCAATAATTATTACATTCAGTATTGGCAAATAAATGGGTTTGCTATTGGATTCAAAAATATTACATAAATTTTCTCCTATCCCATCTTCACTTCAAATAACGTATTGTTTAGCTATATCCAATTTCATTTACTTACAATTAATTCAATTATTGAACTTTTCATTTTATTTAAATAAAATCTTGGTTTCCATTCTTTAAATCAACCAATTCATATTTTGAATAAAATTAACATTTCTTAAATTTTATATTAACAAAACGTTAAATTTGGGTTTATTGTCATTGATTACCAAAGTTTGTTTACACATTAAATAAATAATCTATATTAATAGTCACCTATTTGCTTTCCATTGCCTTTATAAATTCGTTACTTATCAACCCCGATTATTATCCCATATAATTGCAATAAACCCAATTACCTAAATTATTTACATTCAAATAAATAAATCTCGATTCTCCTTCTTATTATTCAACAAACATATTTAACGTTTGTTTACGTTTCATTACACTGATATTTTCCGTTTCACCTTTATCCGTATTAACTATTTTAATTCCACTTATTGTGTAATAACTACCATAATTCAATATATAACGCTAATTTTATTTTATTGCATTAATATACGCCTATTTACCTTTTAGATTTGAATGAATATTACGATTTTAAATGTGTACTTCTATCAAATTGAACACATTAATTTAGGTTTTTAAAAACTTTACATTCTATTAAATTTACAACATTGAACTTACATTCCATTAATTACTTTACAATACTTTCCGTATTAATTTCTCAATTTACCTAATTTAAACTTATTTCCCAATCCAACAATTACTACTTAAAATAAATTTACGTTTCTATTAGTTTCCATTCACACTTCCATTATTTCATATTACAATCATTAAAGTAACGTTTATCATCAACACAAACATTATGAATACTTATCAACCTGCATCATCCTTATTATCTTAATTTATGTTTTATCCCGTTATAAATTAATGTGCACATTAATTAATTCATATATTCAGTTTATTTCCATTTTTTTAACATCAGTTATAACCTAACAGTCGTTTCAAATAATTTGAATTGCATTAAATTGGTTATTCATCAACTGCCTCTAACATAAATACCTAAATTTACATACAGTTACCATTAATCAACGTATTATTCCATCGGTAAATTTAATGCCTACCTTTATTTACTTATATTTTAATTTTATACCCAAATGCAACAAATTTACACTTCCCATTATTATATAAATTTGAATTCTCTTCTAGTGGATATTCTTATTAGGTAAATCACTTATTCAACATTCCCATTTGATTCTTATATTAACTTAAAACCAAGTATGCCAATTTACACTATTTCAATTAATTGCAATATAATTTTTAAATTGTAAATTTTTAATAACCATTGATACATCAAATTTCTATATTCGCTCTCATATAAATCATAAGATTTTTTTATTTCTATATAATTTAATTACAAAATCTCATTAACTAACCAAATTTATTTACCAAAATTTACGGGTCGTTACATTCTCCCCCACTCAAAATTTTTCGTCCCCGAAAAGGAAAAAAAGGGAAAAGAAGAATTAAAAAAAATCAATATATCTTATTTAAAATATTAAATTCATACACAAATAAATTTACAAAATTAATTACTTTAAATAAAATATACAAATTTATAACCATTAAACCTTTTTATACTCAAATTAATAAAGTTTGGGACAAACATTTTCAAAAAATTTCTAAGTCCAAAAATTTACGGAATTTTTTTGGCAGAGTCTCCTTTGTACGGGAAGGCTCTGGAGAAAATATAATATCAAAATAACAATATACAATATATAATTTCCAAAATAATATATATCCCAACACGGGAACAATATAATAACGCTATAAACGGAAATCCGAAAACGTACCTATTTGTCGGGCAATTAACGCTTATTTTATGGAACCAAAAGCAGTAGCAATTGCTTCCATAACCTGTATTTCACTTATATAATCTAAAAGGGTTAAAAAAATTATAAAATGAAATATTTAACTTGTTTCAATCAATAACAAACAAATCAATACAACAACAACAACAACAATTCCTTGCAATAAGGCATACAACCATCACATAAAATCAACACAAATCAAACATTCATTCATATCAAACAAACAAATAGTTGTTCGGGTTCAAAACTTTAAACTGTACAGAGTGAAAAATAAACTACTAAGTGTACCGTTCACTGAATAGTCTTAGGTGAAACTAAATAGATTATTTATATTCCCAAACCCATTTTTAAAGTTTCCTTACCCAAACAACCATAAACCAAAACAAACAACCATTTAAACAAAATTTCCGTTTCATTCTTATTAATTTCATTTTATACATTTGTTGTTTGATTTCCTTTTTATTTATACAATGATTTATCTTTTTAATGTACATTTATTTCTAACAAACTCTTAATTTCATTTACTCATTCAGTGTTTGTTTCATTTATTTTCACTTATTACTTACAATTATTCATTTTCATTAATTCAGATCATGCCAGTTCCTTTTATCGCATTATAATCATTCAATCATTTATTAACAGTATTCATGTCCCATTAAATTTCTTAACATTTCCATTTTATTTACTTAAGTTTATAATCATCTATTTGTAATACTTACCTTTAATTATATTTACTTATAGTAAAATTTCAATTATAACTTAAATTATCCCGATATCATCAATTTTTATGAAGAAAAGCTATTTATTGAACACTTTCATTACATACTTTTTACTTGTACAATTTCCATTACATTTTCTCATTGAACATTTCAACTTTTTAATATTTGGTAAGTTATATATATGTTTATTAAGAATGCAATTGAAATTTATATAAGTTCACCTCATTCCTTTCAACTAATTTAATGTTCAATAATTATATCTTTTGTTTTATAAGATTACAATTTCACTTTCCTTTAATCTCATTTATAACTTAGCATTAAATCACTTATTTCCTTTAGAGGTTTCAATTTATTAATTACCTATGTTCCAATTCACTACAGTAATTGAAACTATTAATTAATGGAAACTTAAGAATTAAATACCGGGTTTTACTCAAAATCATTTAAAATAACAGATAAATGTATATACTTACACTTTTATATATATCAATTTATATTTAAACAATTTAAAATTTATATTTGTTTACCAAAACAACTCTGCAGTAAAACACTATAGTGGCCTTCCCACTTCGAAACTCGAAAAAGAATGTCGATGATGCGTGCACTCATCACCGAAATTATTTTCCAGCGACAGAGAGGGAAGTACAGAGCTTATTTCTTTTTCAAATTTCCTTCTTAAAACATTTCTTTAAAATTATATTGAAATATTAATATCAAAAAAATACTTCTTTTAATAATATTATTATTATATTTCAAAATCTTTCAAAAGAAATTTCAAAACCCCGGAACTTAAGTTCTAAAATTTCCAATTTGATTTATTTTATTTTCAATCTTATTTCACTGTTATTTATAAATTTCATTACCTAACAACCAATATATTGCAACCAAATATATATATTTATTTCAAAATTGTTTTATATATAGAAAATATAATAGGCAAAATTATTTCATTCACCTATATTAAAATCAAATATTATGTCGGTCTGTCCTATTAAATGTTTAGAAATCCCTACTAATGTCATAGCGTCCCATGCACCAACCAGAATTTATAAATACAAAACGGAACAGATTAACACAATATTAAAACCTTTTATAACACTAACAAATACGCTCTCTCATATATATATGCTCAGCGACTCCCATAGGGTATTACTACCCTATTAATAAAGAGTCAAACCCCACAAAGCTAAGGTTTATCGCTAAACCAAAGCTTTGATACCAGATGTAACGTCCGACCTTTTCGCACGCTTTAAATCGACACACGTGCCAATTCAAACATACGAAAGAGCGGATTGTTATGGGGTAAATAAGAAAAACAAGAAAGAAATAAAACAAAATAGAATCTCACAGCGGAAGGATAAAATATAATAATCAACATACAGATCATAAAACTGTTTACAAAACATTCGATTCTTCTTTATACAATAAATATCAGAGTCCACGTACCAATAAATATCAATGCAGTGGAATACAGTTTGTAGTGGAACCATATAATATATAATAATAGCAATAATGAAATCCTCGTCTTCGTCCTCCAGAAATAAAGTCTTCGATCCTGAAATGATCAGACTGACCCAAGCGAATTGAAAAGACAAAACACAATTGAGTCAGAACTAGAAGATCTTATGTAAGTTAAATCAATAGAAATAAATATGAGTGCAGTAACTCAAGAGATGCTAGGGATTAACATCTCCTGAGGATCTGTTAAACTATTTACTATGAAGTATATTTCGCTATTATAATAGTGTCTAATTGTAAAATAAACTTACTTTTAAATAGCGTTAAGGCTTTACATTTTTCACCTTAACACGTAAAATGTCAATAGTCTATACATTACCGTAATACCTCCTGATCGGGAGGCTACCAGAGGATACTCCATAGGTACGACACAAATAGAAACTCGTACAAGGCGCGATAGGGTAGGTGGCACGGCACAACTAGGTAATGCCAGGGTAGATATACCAATTACGCTTTCGGGTTGGTGGTAACGCATAGCCGCAGCTACCGCCCACCTCGAGCCACACCCCCAAATCAAAGAAATCAAAAGTGGCCACCGAATAAAACCAAAGTCAGAGTAGCATATCGAAGGGATGTGTCCCATCAAAGTGCTACCTCAATTAACCTGTCGATCGCTCCTGTTTTAGCCACCTTATGCCAACTCATGGGAATTGGGTCCACGTATTTACCTCAAAGGAACCTCCGCCACCATCCTACTTCATTATGGAATCTCCACCACGTACACGGTTGTTAAAGTAGTTTTCGGAGTTGACAGAGAGTATGACAACATCCGATCCCAGTCTCTTCAACAACCAAACGTTATTATAACACCGCGGTCTTTTCAAAATAGTTTATACTTTAAAACCAGAATATAATATCCATTTCAACCATATAAATACGATATCATTTCTATTTTAAAACCCAAATCAATATGATATCATTTTTATTTCAAATATATCTTTTTCAAAAATCATAGTACTTTCAAAAATATATATACCTTAAACCCATAGCTTCGAAACAAAATTTTCAATACTTAAATGGTTTAAATATAAATTACTTTATAAAGTAAATTAGCTTTTTAATTTCTCAAATCAATTCCAAATACAGATTTGAATTCCCAAATAAACCATTTAAATTTCCATATATTTCAAAGCTTAAATTTCCCACCATTTCAAAACTTATTCTTTGATAATTTCATATACATCAATTCCAACTACTTAAATGGTTTAAATATAAATTACTTTATAAAGTAAATTAGCTTTTTAATTTCTCAAATCAATTCCAAATACAGATTTGAATTCCCAAATAAACCATTTAAATTTTCATATATTTCAAAGCTTAAATTTCCCACCATTTCAAAACTTATTCTTTGATAATTTCATATACATCAATTCCAACTACTATTATTTAGATTTGAAACGTTACTAAATAAATCAAATATTGTTTTAGTAAAACTTTTAGAGTTCAAATAACTGGAAACTCTTCCAATTAAATTAACGTGATAACATTCAATTTAATAAATTTGATAATCATTTAAATCCTCTAAATAAAAATCAAGTTATAAAATCATACCTCTTAAATCTAAATTTATTTACATTCCAAATCCAATTTATTAAGAACAATTCTTAAATAATTCAATTCAACCCAATTTCATATTTTCCTTCCAACTTTAATTTTTTTTTTGAGTCATTATAAATTCTATATATATAATATCTTAAATAGGTACTTACCCCTATAATATAAACCATCAAACTCCATTATTAAACTCATTTTTATTAAACAATTTTATACATAGCTTAAATTCGAGAATTTAACTATAAATATATATAAAATAATATTTATATAACATCAAAATTTGTATTTAATAAACTGTATATTCCTTTCCAAAATCATAGAAAATCACTTCAAAATATTTCTATATATATAGACCGCGATGCCTGTATATAATTGTCTATCCTACGGTCAAGTGATACAGATATTTATCATTTCAATCTGCAATTTAAAATAAAAATTACGGTTATATATCATTTCAAACCGCAATCCCGAATGAGATGAAAATGCATAACAACTTGCAGTTTATAACAATATAACATACAACATCCATTCATCCAATATCAATCATCAACCATTCATCGCAATCATCATCAAATTCAATAATAGCATCAATATAGGACGGAAAATAAACAATAGGTGTTAAATAGCAGTTTAATTCAATAATAAATTAAATAACTGTTTAACTCGCAGTTTAAATGCAAAATAAATTAAATAACAAGTAAATTTAATGAATCCAAATTAACTGAGATAATGATGAAATATATGCCTAACAGCTATAAATAAATTTCTAAACACATCATAAATCAATTTAACAAACATAAGAAATCTTAGAAGTTGGGAGTGGGTTAAAACACTCGCCTTTTGAATTTAAATTGAATATGGATCCAATTTAAACCCAAAAATTCAACTGCCTCAGAATCTGTCCAAACCAGCGTCAAAGTCTATGGAATTTAATTACGATCCTAACGTAAGAAACTGTGTGAAATTCTGATATCGTATGTGGAAGTTATATCGATTTGAACATTTAGATTCCAAAATAAAATAAAATAAAAAAATAAATAAACAATCCCTTACTTACCGTCCACGTCAATCAACTTCACAGAACCGAAACCCTAATTTTTTTCTACAGGTCGTGAAAACATCATGAAGCCGTCACCGTTCTCTCGATTTGTCGCCGCTACTCGTCCACTTTCGTGATGATCAGAGATCACCACTGGGTTCGCCGTGTCAGGCCGCCCCTCCCAAGGCCGAATGACCCTCTTTTGCCACCCAAAACACGATCGCCACCGCGAGCTATACGGCCAAATCGAGGCGAATTCTGGTGCCAATATCAGGAACTAACCGTATGGATCGAACACCCTCGCTCCCCTCTACTCGGCTGTGCCCTTCGATGGCCATGAAATTAGCGATCCACCGTCGATTTAAACCCTATGTCAATGGATGGCCGAGGTTCAACATGAATTTCAGAGCCAATGATGCAAGGAATTGATAAACAAATTACACCATTGAATTACGCTCGTCGAGAGGTTCAACATATAATTTTTTCAAATTTTTCTAAGGACTATGAAATTTATGCTTTGGATTTAAATTTGGGATTGGATCTAGAATTCGTTTATCTGCCATTGAGGAGGAGAGGGTTGAGATGTACGTACAAACAGTGAGAATAGAGATAGGCTATGGTTTATAACGCCATATTGATAGACACCTGAAATAGAATGGATCGGACAAGATAGATGTACACGCTAACGACAAAGTGGCCCAAAAAGCCCGTTCTGACTCCGGAATGAAATTGGTTAACCGATATATCAAAATAGATGTTTCAAATATTTTAAACGCAATGGAAAAGGTTTCAGGTTCAAATTGCATCGTATGAAGAAGTTATGCTAAAAACAATATTTTCAAATTGATTTCAATTGATTTCAATTTATCGATTTCAAGGCGTTCCGAGTCCGTACGATCAAACGACAAGTCCGATCGCTACAAAACTTGAAATCCTATAATAATTCACCGTTATGGATCCGATGAAACTGGTTTCGTCGAAATCCGAGTCAGTGGCCAAAATGGCTATTTTTATATTAATTAAATAAATAAAATTTAGTCAATTAAATCAAATTTTCAATCTAAATTCGATAAATACCCATTTCTTATCATTTAAATTTTTCAATCATTTAAAATGATTTGTCCCAAATTCAGATGTAACTGTAAAGTGGATAAATTTATAAATTTCAGTGTTAACTTTCAATTTCATTAAATTTTAAAATTATAAATAAAATTACCAATAATTATTTCATTCATTATTGGAAAATAGATGGGTTTGCTATTGGATTCAAAAATATTACATAAATTTTCTCCTATCCCATCTTCACTTCAAATAACGTATTATTTAGCTACATCCAATTTCATTTACTTACAATTAATTCAATTATTGAACTTTTCATTTTATTTAAATAAAATCTCGATTTCGATTCTTTAAATCAACCAATTCATATTTTGAATAAAATTAACATTTCTTAAATTTTACATTAACAAAACGTTAAATTTGGATTTATTGTCATTGATTACCAAAGTTTATTTGCACATTAAATAAATAACCTATATTAATAGTCACCTATTTGCTTTCCATTGCCTTTATAAATTCGTTACTTATCAACCCCGATTATTATCCCATATAATTGCAATAAACCCAATTACCTAAATTTTTTACATTCAAATAAATAAATCTCGATTCTCCTTCTTATTATTCAACAAACATATTTAACGTTTGGTTACGTTTCATTACACTGATATTTTCCGTTTCACCTTTATCCGTATTAACTATTTTAATTCCATTTATTGTGTAATAACTACCATAATTCAATATATAACGCTAATTTTATTTTATTGCATTAATATACGCCTATTTATCTTTTAGATTTGAATGAATATTAGGATTTTAAATGTGTACTTCTATCAAATTGAACACATTAATTTAGGTTTTTAAAAACTTTACATTCTATTAAATTTACAACATTGAATTTACATTCCATTAATTACTTTACAATACTTTCCGTATTAATTTCTCAATTTACCTAATTTGAACTTATTTTCCAATCCAACAATTACTACTTAAAATAAATTTACGTTTCTATTAGTTTCCATTCACACTTCCGTTATTTCATATTACAATCAGTAAAGTAACGTTTATCATCAACACAAACATTATGAACACTTATCAACCTGCATCATCCTTATTATCTTAATTTACGTTTTATCCCGTTATAAATTAATGTGCACATTAATTAATTCATATATTCAATTTATTTTCAAATTATTTTTTTAAATCAATTATAACCTAACAATCGTTTCAAATAATTTGAATTGCATTAAATTGGTTATTCATCAACTGCCTTTAACATAAATACCTAAATTTACATACAGTTACCATTAATCAACGTATTATTCCATCGGTAAATTTAATGCCTACCTTTATTTACTTATATTTTAATTTTATACCCAAATGCAACAAATTTACAATTCTCATTATTATATAAATTTAAATTCTCTTCTAGTGGATATTTTTACTAGGTAAATCACTAATTCAACATTCCCATTTGATTCTTATATTAACTTAAAACTAAGTATGCCAATTTACACTATTTCAGTTAATTGCAATATAAATTTTAAATTGTAAATTTTTAATAACCATTGATACATCAAATTTCTATATTCGCTCCCATATAAATCATAAGATATTTTTATTTCTATATAATGTAATTACAAAATCTCATTAATTAACCAAATTTATTTACCAAAATTTACGGGTCGTTACAGTCCTTCTTAGATAGGATGATTTTAGATTGCATCATAGTGTTTCTAAAGTAGAATTTTCCATATTGAAACTTTTCAGTATTGTATCACGTACAAGGATTAGGACATCCTAGTAGCCTCTTAGATCTAGCTCTATGGATCTAAGTACCTAATATTAGGAGGCTGCTCTCAAATTTTTCATGGAGAAGTTATTGAATAACCATGCTTTCATTGATTGCAACAATGCAACGTCGTCGCCAATCTGTAATAGATTGTCAACATATATGACTGAAAAATACCATAGCACTTCCTTGTTCTTTTCGATATATGCACTCTTCCTCTGTATTAAGATAAAAATGAACTGTTTGATTCCTTTAACAAAACACATATTCTAACTTATTGAATCTTGTTTAAGACCATAAATTGATCTTAACAATTTGCAAACTTTGTCTTAGCTTTCATGGACCTTTAACCCTCAGGCTGTGAAACGTAAAGAGTCTCTTTTAAATCACTATTTAAAAATGTCATTTTCACATCCACTTGCCATATTTCACGGTCATAAAACATGATGATTGCATGCATCATCACAATGGGCATAAGCACAAATACAAATGAAAACTTTTCATTATAATCAACACCTTGAATTTGACGAAACCCTTTCCCACCTAGCATTGCCTTATAGGTCTCTACCTATATATCTGCATTTAACTTTTTCTTAAAGTTCCATTTGCAGCCAATGGGTTCTATCCTTTCAGGTATGTCAACCAAAGTTTAAACTTTGTTATTATACATGTAATCCATTTTGGATTTCATAACTACAAGCCAAACTGCAGTCTTTACCTACAGTTCTTATTGGATGGGAGAGAAGTGTCAACGTCTAAGACACAGTCCTCTTCTCGTCATCCACAAGAAAAGCATAGTATCTCTTTGGTGAATGTGACCCTTATTAGGCTTTCTAATGAGTTGCTTATTTTCTTATACTAGTCAATTTGATTCATCTACTAGTTAGACTTCTGTGTTAATTTCTCAGATCTTGTCCAACTCTACGATCTCATTGTTAATTTATTTCATTAGAAACCTCTTTTCCAAAAGACAGCATGTCGAGAAACAATAACCTTTTGCTCCTCGATATTGTAGAAAATATATCCTAACGAATTCTTGGAATATCCTATAAATTTACACAATGATGATCTTGCCTCAAGTTTATTGGGGCTAACTATCTTTATTGTAGGCTGGACAATCCCATACCTTCAAATATTTGAGTTAGGGTTTCTTCCCACACCACATCGCATATGTGGTCTTAGGCGCAGATTTAGTAAGCTTCAAATTCAAGATATGCGCTCGATTTCCAATGCATATTCCCAATAGGTATTTATAGTAAGTAAGTGGTAACTCAGCTTTAGTCTACATGGAATCAACCATGCATAATAGGGTTCAATTACATCTTTTCAAAACACCATTGTGCTATGGAGTGTATGGTGGAGTAATTTTAAAGATAATGTCATTATCTTTTTAGTGTGGTTGGTGCTCTTTTCCAGCATACTTGCCTCCTTGATCATATCGAAGTATTTTAATCTGATAGTTCATTTAATTTTCAACCTTATTCTTACGCCCTTTAAATTTATTACAGACATCAGATTTATTCTACATAAGATATACAAATCCTAATCTTGAGAAATCATCGGTAAAAGTTCCAAAGTAAGAAAAATTATCTTTGGTAACTATTGGCATCAGACCACATTCATCAATATGTATGAGACCCAAGAGTTCATTAACTCTTTTGTTGCTCCTACTAAAGGGGGCTTAGTCATTTTTCCTTTCAGAAATGAAACATATGTACCAAATGGTGGCAGAAAACCTTTGTTTTTTAATTTGTGTAGTCGCTTATCACTAATATGGCCTAATATACAATGCCACATATAATTATTATTAATGTCAACATTAGAAGAATTGTTCATAACAGAAACATCATTAGAATTAAGTCCATAAATAGCACGAAAACACCATTGTAGATTTTATTTCCATCAAACATAATGTTCGTAACATTATCAACACAAAGAAAGCCATATACAGTTTTAGACAATCTAGATACAGACTGTAATGACCCGCTATTTCGAACCATTCAAATCGACAATAATCCACATATATTAGGCTTGAATTGCTCAAAACAACAGATTGTTAATTTATAATTGGAAAACCTTAGCATATACAATAAATAAATCAATCACAAAATCATAGATACAGAGTAATACAACAATAAGCAGCGGAATAGATAAATAGTAGTTCATGAAGCTACTACAAAACATCAGAGTCTAAACAAATACAGCAGAAATCCAATACATAGAAGTCTCAATACAAAAGAAAATGACAAGTCTGAACGTAAACAACTGGTAATAACTGAAAGCTGAATGGATGAAAGATAAATTTCTAACCAAAGCTCCAAACTCCAAAGATGAGTCTCAAATGCTGTGACACTCAAGCTGATCCGAGTATAAAGCAAAACACAAAACACTCGAGTAAGGATTAACATGCTTACGCAAGTAAATCAACTCAAGTTAAATGTCCAAGTGAAATACAAAAAACTTAAAGGATGTTGGGATTTCATCCTTTAAGGATCCGTGAAACTATATACATACACAGTACAATACACTACATTGATAATGTCTACAGTAAAGTAAAATATTAAAATAGCGCTAAGGCGTTATCCATATCTCCCTTAACACATTTTTATATTAATGTCGTAGTCTATACATTACTATAAATTCCACCACACTGGTGGACTATCAGGGAGCACTCCATATGTACGATAAGAACCAAACTCGCAGTGGGCACAATAAGACATATGATAATGCACAGGAGGCAATGGCAGATAGGATTCTACCGTTTGCACTCTCGGACTAGTGGTAACGGATAACAGCTAGTACCGCCCACTCGGAACATACTCCCATAATTAAATCGAAGGTGACCACCAAATCTTTCACAAAGTAAAGATATGGTATCGAAGAAGCATGTCCGTTCGGAGGAGTGACCTTACTTGGCTCGATATAGCTCCTGTTTAAGTCATATCAAGCTGACCTGAGGGGATCAGGGCTGCATTCATACCTCATACAGAATTGTTTGCCAACCATCCTACTTGTTCTGGATTCTCCACCACGTGCATAGTTGTTAAAGTAGTTTTCGTTATTGGCAGAGAGTATGACAATATTTGATCCCGGTCTCTCTAACAACCAAACACTTATTTCACACCGTGATCATTTTCATTTCAAACAGTTCATACTTATATCAAAATATCATATTCATTCCAAAATCATATCACTTTCGAAATTATATTCACTTTTCAAAATCATATCACTTTTGAAATCATATTCACTTCGAAATCGTAACCACAAAACAGGTTAAACCATCATATAGAAATATGCGCGTTTAAATCAACTAAATCTAAATCGTAACAGTTCCAACTGAAACAGTTTGAATATTGAAATTTGTTTATATATTGGAATAGTTATACATTAAAAAAGTTTATATTTAAAATATGTTATAGATTTAAAATAGTTTATATATAAAAAATAGTATATATATATTAAAAAGAGTTTATATCGAAAATAGTTTCAAATTAGAATTGTTTCTTCCAATTTCACAAATTAATTCAAATCAACTATAGTTCCAAAATTTAATTTAAATCAATCTCATTTTAACAATTTCAATGAAAAAAGTTAAAGGTTCAATTCAAATTCTCATTAAACCATTTTTCAATTATGTCGATTTCGAATCCAGGTTTGAACTACAAATTTAAACCACTTCCAATTCAATAGGTTTCAAGGTTTAAATATTCAAACAATTTACAATAACTCAAACTTTAAATTTTATTTAAATTTGAAAATATTCACTTAATCATTTTTAATAACATTTAAATAAAATCTCAAATAAAAAATTTAGATCAATATTAAATATTCAATTTCAATTTTATTTAAAATTTGAAAATATTCATTTAATCACGTTTAATCAAAATCCAATTATCAAGTTATTAAAATTATATCTTTAAAATAAATATGTTTTCAAATCAATTTTATTTAATGTAACAACCCAGGATTTCGCAATTATTTTATAATCGTTATTAGACGATTAATTTTCCTAGCTGTCTGTTATTTGGAGTTTGAGTCGATTTGAAATCTTTTTAAATAAAACTTGCTAAATGGGATTGTGGGCTTTAAATCGAATTTGGCCCGTGTTTTATATTGGTACCATGTTAAAAATCGAGTATATACCCGGTTTCTTTCATTCTAAAACCCTAAAAACACAAATCAAACGAACGAAAAATAATGGCGGCATCTTTTATTTTGGTCGAGTTCGACATTGACTTCGGCTCCTTCAATCTGCGCGCGTCGAAAGTTGTCTTCGGCTGCTTCGATTTAGCGACAAAGGTGAGTAATTCTCACATCTAATTCATTCTTAAGACTGTGCTTAGATCGTTCGACTTTGTTTCGATGTTGATGTCTTTTATCTGACTTGTTCAAATTTTGTTTACTTGGACTTTGTTCGAATTCGTATATTTTTGTGACTTTGGGTTTCACAGTTTGGTTTGGTGAATTTCTGGTGACTTTGGACTTGACTTCGATTTTGAGAAAGTATGAACTTGTTCGATTTTTCTTGGTTATTGATTTTGAATTGTTCTACGACTTGCATTGTTCATGGTTGATTTTTTTATTCTCTGTAGTATTGCTTGAAGTCTTCATTGCACACTGGTCTCTGATCTTTTGTAGTTGTTCTTGATGTTTGGTCTGACCTGATCTATGATATTGTAGTCTGCATTGCACTACTTCATGTATTTATGTGTACACTTGAGTCGCATTGAGTTGATTTTGTCGCAGTTTGATTGAGTGATGTTGCCTCTGGTTGCTGTCCTGATTCATATTTTGTAGCTTTCATGCAGTTATGTTGGGGCTGCATATAAGTCTTGGTGTACATCATATAGGCACTGTGTATTAGTGGCATCCATGTGGTTACTTTGAGCATGTTACCTTTGTGCTCGAGTTGCTGGCATCTGTATATTTTTGGTCGAGACTGGTCATTCATTTGTATCACTGGTAGCTGCATGTTTAACTGTAGTCGAGTTGTATCCATGTGTTTACTATGAGCAAGTTGCAGTGTTCATTTGTGTTGTATTTGCCTGTTCGGTCTTGCATCTTGATTCATGTATATTGTCACTGAGTTCATTGTGTCTGGATTTGTATTCTTTGTTGCCTTCATGTGTGGTTGACATGTGCATTTGCCTTTGTGGTCTGCACTTGCACTGTCTCTGACCTTTTGGCACTTATGTTGCATTTTTGAGTCCACTGGCATGTTTGACGTTCATTTGCATTGTGCAGTTGCCTTTGTGTCTGGCCATGTTACATCTCTAGCCAAGCTTAGTACTGGTGCACTGTCTTGGTGGTTTCATCGAGTAAATCCTCATGTAGTTTGTCTGCACTTATATACTTCATAGTGGTTGTTGCCACCGTCTATTTCAATTTGCATGCAGTTCACTATGCAGCCTTGCTCATTTTTACTTTGGTCTTGGTTGCGGCATTGAGTTGTTTTCATGATGTAGTATCTTCACATTGCATTATACAGTTTTCACTTTTGAACTACATGTGTATTGGTGCCGTGTATCTATTGCCTCCATGTTCTTGTACATTGGTACTGCTCCCTGTTCTTATGCATTCGTGCCATGTTGTGCATATGTACATTGGTGACTCTGTGTATGTATCACCTCTGTTGGTCTATATGTCTGCAGTTCCATGTTGCACCTCGGTTTCATTTTTATCCTTGTGCAAATAGTAGTGTACATCCATTGTGTACATTTGGGTTCGCATTCATGTTGTTCAGGCTTGACCTTGTTGATTCCTTTGCATTACTGTTAGCTCTGGGCTTCATTGACCACTCTTGTTGTTCCTGCTTACATTTTAATTTGGTTAGATGGTACAAACCAGTTGAGTTTGAGTCGTATAACTCAAACTCAATCTCGAGCAGGTACCAGTTGCTTTTTATTTGCTGAGCTTTTGTGTAATTCCATATTTTGTAGTGGCGAGGCAGTACGCGCGTGCGTGTGCTGCAGCCCTACCTGAATTGATGTTTTTAAGTTTTGTTTTAATTACTTGAATTCTTTTGTTTAATTCAATATTTTGGAACTTGCTGATTTGTTGTTAACGCTGTTATGCATTATATTTACCGTTATCCTTTTCTTTAATAAAGGATTGAATAGGTGAAATTATTGTGACTGTCGTCTAATTGTTATTTAATTATTACTGCTTCTGTGCTTTAATAACTGAGTTTGAATTAGACTAACCTGGGTATTATTTTCTTTTGAATGTAATACTCGGGTCAGACCGAGTATTTACAGGTTATAGATATCTTGCTTTGGGTTGCTGCTAGAGCTATGAAGTATTTTCATAATTTTAGAGTAGTCGTTGTCTTAGTATAGGATGTTATGTATTCATGTATGTTAATCACGATAATGTACTTGTGTATATAACTTCCTGAGTCGACAGTTGTAGTTGTATCATATGTGTTGTATCACATGTATTGTAACTGACATCAGTTATTGTATATATGAGACTTTCTGTTTTATTTGTGTTCCGCATTTATATTATCTGTGTTATTATTATATTTACTGTCCTAAACTTTTATGAACCATCGTAGTTCGTTTCATACTGGAATTGGGGTATGTTGATGGGAGTAAATAAATCAGAGATGAAAAATGAAAGAATATATATACCACTCCTTTCGAGATAACCAATACTAGTGTAAGGCCTAACTACGAATGGCCGCTCCTCAACAGCCTTATTCTCCGCGCTAGTTGACAACATTACACCGTAGTGTTCTTGGCTAGCGTGGGTATAGAGGTGGGGCGTCACAGCTTGGTATCAAAGCCTGGGGTTTATGGACATAATATAAAACATAACTTAGACGGAACATGTGTTACAACTATTTGTCGACGTTTTATCTCTCATCTTTGCCTATGATTATTTTTGCTTGTTAGGTATGAGTTCCTAACGCTTATTTATGCGCATTTGATTTTGATTTCATGAAAGTATTTTGGCTTCGGCCTCCGTTTGCTTTTCAAACTCAAGTTGATTTTTTGATGATGAGGTTTTTGTTCTTGTGTTTTCGGCTTTAAATTGATTTTGCCGATGTTGATTTTGTTCGAATTCGGCCAATAATTGTTGACTTCGGCATTGACTTGATTTTTATTATTGTTGAAGTCATTTATGCTCGTTTTGCTTTGTTTTTCCAATTGTTAATTGATTCTTCTTTTCCGATTAGTTGTTATAACTTCTATTTCTGGAATTTTTGGGTATTTCTATTTTGATGGATTGGAATCGAATTATTGGGATTTTATTCACGTCTTCGAATGTGAATTTTAGTGAATTGGTTTGGTTTCCAAATTTAATCGATTCGTGTTAATTCCCCGATTTGTTGCTATCATTTATTAGCGACTTTGGTGACATTTTCTTCGGGATTTTCGTGAACATACCTTTTGATGAATTCCGTATCGATTTCTTTGGATTCTATTCACATCTTTGTATGTGAATTATTGTGATTGATTGTTTCTACAATCATTTTTGTGATTTGTCACTTTAAATATATAAAGGTTTTCTATACTAGTAGTAAATATAAAACCCTATTCTCCAAACGATTTCAAAACTATTTTACTACAAAGCTCTTTTCCTAAACCATTTTCCAATCTATTAGTATATACAAACCTTTACCTCACTCGTATGAGAAATTGAATTAAACGGCTTAGTAAAGCAAGTGGTATGAAACGCTTGCGTTCACTTCGTCGGTTAATTCTTGGACTTGTTCGATTGAACCTCTTGTTCTAGTGAAGATTTACAGTTTTTTCGTAAATATTTAAGTTAAGCAAGTGGTTATGGGACATGAAGCTAAACTTTTATATTTACTAACTTAGTGTAATTGACACTTCTTTATGATCATGACGATCATTTTTGTGATTTAGACTAGCAACTGTGCGATGTCTCTTGTCTGCGAGGGAGACTAGACCCCGCTCTTGTGATGTTTCACCATCACATCTGTGTGATGTTTCGCCATCACATATGTGGGGTAGCCCCCCACGGTCTTCGGACCATTCGTGTGTCAAAATTTAGTGGTTGGCCATCATGAGACAGCGTCTCGTTTTGTGATACCGGTTGGTGAGTTTTCGTGCTCCCATTTTGTGATAGGCCTTCCCCTTTCTATGATTTAGACTAGCAATAGTGCGACGTCTTTTTGTTGCGAGGTTAGGCTGGACACCATTTGTGTGATTCCACTCACACATACCTTTTTTCTTTTTGGTTAGCCAAGACACCATTTGTGTGATTCCGCTCACACATACCTTTTTGTTTGCGAGGTTAGGCTAGACACCATTTGTGTGATTCCACTCACACATACCTTTTTGCTTTTTGGTTAGCCTAGACACCATTTGTGTGATTCCGCTCACACATACCTTTTTTTTTGCGAGGTTAGGCTAAACACCATTTGTGTTATTCCACTCACACATACCTTTTTGCTTTTTGGTTAGCCTAGACACCATTTGTGTGATTCCGCTCACACATACCTTTTTGTTTGCGAGGTTAGGCTAGACACCATTTGTGTGATTCCACTCACACATACCTTTTTGCTTTTAGGTTAGCCTAGACCTCATCTGGGTGATTCCGACTCACCCATATGGGGTAGCTCCCCATGGTCTTCGGACCGTCATGTGATAGGCCTCTTTCCCTTTTCTGTGATTTCTGGATTTCTTGTGTAGATTTCTAGAATTTGTGTTTTCTGGATTTCTTGTGTAGATTTCTAGAATTTGTGTTTTCTGGATTTCTTGTGATGATTTCTAGAATTTGTGCTTCACCAATTTTCGTGATTTCTATTGATAAGTTTTATCAATTTTTGTGCATTGGTGAATTCGTGTGTCATTGACATGTTATGAATACAAGTTTAGGGTATGATACCCCTTTCTATCTTTGAGAAGATTCTTGTGACATTTTTGATGAATAAAAATTCATTGGTATTATATTTTGATGCCAATTATTTTGATGAGATTTTGACGTATAAAAATTACTGTCGCTTTGACTTCGGTAACCGTCAATTTTAAAATGGATTTTCAAGCGGTTATCCCGCGATGCTTATTTTGTTGTCTGTTTTTACGGTATTTTGAGAAGTGAAATTTCCTTGTCGAAGTTGCTACTGTTGTTGCTGTTTTAATCACGTGTTTTAAAAAATTGTTTCAAAATAAAAATTGTTTCCAAAAATTTTACGGTTTACGCTTTCAAAAGAATGAGGAAGCGACTTAAACGTTTCGGCAAAATCGAGGACTATGACCCCTTTCTTTTGCTGATTCGCTTAATTCTGGACTTGTTCGTTTGAGAATGTAAATTATTATTTTTATAATATAAATGAAAATTGTATTCAGAAGTTTTGCACTTTGCGCTTTCAAAAGAATGAGGAAGCGATTTAAACGTTTCAGAAAAATCGAGGACTATGACCCCTTTCTTTTACTGATTCGCTTAATTTCAGATTTGTCCGTTTGAGAATGTGAAATGTTATTTTTAGAATACACAATTTTGCACTTTCAAGGAAACGATGAAGTGAATTAAACGATTTAGTAAAACTCGTGGTTATGGGACATGTGCGTTTGCTATTTCGGTTAATTCCGGACTCGTTAATTGAAATATTTGTTGTTTCTAATTATCGTTTTTTATAATTAGATATTTGAGATTTGATTATCGTTTTGATAATCGAATAATTGTTGCTTCTGATTATCATTTTTGATAATCGGATATTTGTTGATTCTGATTATCGTTTTGATAATCGAATAATTGTTGCTTCTGATTATCGTTTTTGATAATCAGATATTTGTTGTTTCTGATTATCGCTTGTGATAATTAGATATTTGAGATTTAATTATCGTTTGTGATAATTAAATATTTGTGATTTGATATTTTATCATTTTTGATAATTAAATATTTGTGATTTAAGATTTGATTATCAATTGTGATAATTAAATATTCGTTGATTTGTGATTTATGATTATCGTTTTTGATAATCAGATATTTGTTGTTTCTGATTATCGCTTGTGATAATTAGATATTTGAGATTTAATTATCGTTTGTGATAATTAAATATTTGTGATTTAAGATTTGATTATCGTTTTGATAATTGAATATTTGTTGATTTGAAATTTGATTACCGTTGTGGTAATTCCTGATTATCGTTTTTGATAGTTAGATATTTGTGATTTGTGTTTTCTAATTATCTTTGTTGTAATTAGATTTGCTGATTTTGCTGTTTTCTAATTATCGTATCGATAATTAGACATTGCTGTTTTGTGATTTCTGTGTTCTAATTATCTAATTGATAATTGAATATTGCTGATACTTGCATTTATTCAGTTTTGTTGTTTTCTGATTTTCTACTTGATAGTTAGATTTTGTTGAGAATTTGTGAATTTCTTTTATGAAATTAAAAGGTTTCTTTGACGTTTGAATTCTCTAACTTTATTTTTCTAGCTTAACCAGTTTATGTTAGGAAAATAATTGTTAATGACGACATTAAGTATGAAAATTGCGGGGACGCAATTTTTATAAGGAAGGGAGTCTATAACAACCCAGGATTTCGCAATTATTTTATTATCGTTATTAGACGATTAATTTTCCTAGCTGTCTGTTATTTGGAGTTTGAGTCGGTTTGAAATCTTTTTAAATAAAACTTGCTAAATGGGATTGTGGGCTTTAGATCGAATTTGGCCCGTGTTTTATATTGGTACCATGTTAAAAATCGAGTATATACCCGGTTTCTTTCATTCTAAAACCCTAAAAACACAAATCGAACGAACGAAAAATAATGGCAGCATCTTTTATTTTGGTCAAGTTCGACATTGACTTCGTCTCCTTCAATCTGCGCGCGTCGAAAATTGTCTTCGGCTGCTTCGATTTAGCGACAAAGGTGAGTAATTCTCACATCTAATTCATTCTTAAGACTGTGCTTAGATCGTTCGACTTTGTTTCGATGTTGATGTCTTTTATCTGACTTGTTCAAATTTTGTTTACTTGGACTTTGTTCGAATTCGTATATTTTTGTGACTTTGGGTTTCACAATTTGGTTTGGTGAATTTCTGGTGACTACGGGCTTGACTTCGATTTTGAGAAAGTATGAACTTGTTCGATTTTTCTTGGTTATTGATTTTGAATTGTTCTATGACTTGCATTGTTCATGGTTGATTTTTTATATTCTCTGTAGTATTGCTTGAAGTCCTCATTGCACACTGGTCTCTGATCTTTTGTAGTTGTTCTTGATGTTTGGTCTGACCTGATCTATGATATTGTAGTCTGCATTGCACTACCTCATGTATTCATGTGTACACTTGAGTCGCATTGAGTTGGTTTTGTCGCAGTTTGATTGAGTGATGTTGCCTCTGGTTGCTGTCCTGATTCATATTTTGTAGCTTTCATGCAGTTATGTTGGGGCTGCATATAAGTCTTGGTGTACATCATATAGGCACCGTGTATTAGTGGCATCCATGTGGTTACTTTGAGCATGTTACCTTTGTGCTCGAGTTGCTGGCATCTGTATATTTTTGGTCGAGACTGGTCATTCATTTGTATCACTGGTAGCTGCATGTTTAACTGTAGTCGAGTTGTATCCATGTGTTTACTATGAGCAAGTTGCAGTGTTCATTTATGTTGTATTTGCCTGTTTGGTCTTGCATCTTGATTCATGTATATTCTCACTGAGTTCATTGTGTCTGGATTTGTGTTCTTTGTTGCCTTCATGTGCGGTTGACATGTGCATTTGCCTTTGTGGTCTGCACTTGCACTGTCTCTGACCTTTTGGCACTTATGTTGCATTTTTGAGTCCACTGGCATGTTTCACGTTCATTTGCATAGTGCAGTTGCCTTTGTGTCTGGCCATGTTGCATCTCTAGCCAAGCTTAGTACTGGTGCACTGTCTTGGTGGTTTCGTCGAGTAAATCCTCATGTAGTTTGTCTGCACTTATATACTTCATAGTGGTTGTTGCCACTGTTTATTTCAATTTGCATGCAGTTCACTGTGCAGCCTTGCTCATTGTTACTTTGGTCTTGGTTGCGGCATTGAGTTGTTTTCATGATGTAGTATCTTCACATTGCATTATACAGTTTTCACTTTTGAACTACATGTGTATTGTTATTGGTGCCGTGTATCTATTGCCTCCATGTTCTTGTACATTGGTATTGCTCCCTATTCTTATGCATTCGTTCCATGTTGTGCATATGTACATTGGTGACTCTATGTATGATATCACATCTATTGGTCTATATGTCTGCAGTTCCATGTTGCACCTCGGTTTCATTTTTATCCTTGTGCAAATAGTAGTGTACATCCATTGTGTACATTTGGGTTCGCATTCATGTTGTTCAGGCTTGACCTTGTTGATTCCTTTGCATTACTGTTAGCTCTGGGCTTCATTGACCACTCTTGTTGTTCCTGCTTACATTTTTAATTTGGTTAGATGGTACAAACCAGTTGAGTTTGAGTCGTATAACTCAAACTCAATCTCGAGCGGGTACCAGTTGCTTTTTATTTGCTGAGCTTTTGTGTAATTCCATATGTTGTGGTGGCGAGGCAGTACGCGCGTGCGTGTGCTGCAGCCCTACCCGAATTGATGTTTTTAAGTAATGTTTTAATTACTTGAATTCTTTTGTTTAGTTCAATATTTTGGAATTTGCTGATTTGTTGTTAACGCTGTTATGCATTATATTTACCATTATCCTTTTCTTTAATAAAGGATTGAATAGGTGAAATTATTGTGACTGTCGTCTAATTGTTATTTAATTATTACTGCTTCTGTGCTTTAATAACTGAGTTTGAATTAGACTGACCCGTGTATTATTTTCTTTTGAATGTAATACTCGGGTCAGACCGAGTATTTACAGGTTGTAGATACCTTGCTTTGGGTTGCTGCTAGAGCTATGAAGTCTTTTCATACTTTTGGAGTAGTCGTTGTCTTAGTATAGGATGTTATGTATTCATGTATGTTAATCACGATAATGTACTTGTGTATATAACTTCCTGAGTCGACAGTTGTAGTTGTATCATATGTATTGTATCACATGTATTGTAACTGACATCAGTTATTGTATATATGAGACTTTCCGTTTTATCTGTGTTCCGCATTTATATTATCTGTGTTATTATTATATTTACTGTCCTAAACTATTACGAACCATCGTAGTTCGTTTTATACTGGAATTGGGGTATGTCGATGGGAGTAAATAAATCAGAGATGAAAAATGAAAGAATATATATACCACTCCTATCGAGATAACCAATACTAGTGTAAGGCCTAACTACGAATGGCCGCTCCTCAACAGCCTTATTCTCCACGCTAGTTGACAACATTACACCGTAGTGTTCTTGGTTAGCGTGGGTATAGAGGTGGGGCGTCACATTTAAATTCAATTCTTAAATAAATTAAATTACAAATCAACTTTAATTTATCTTTCCTACTTTTATTTATCAAATTTAATACAAAAAAATCTATTTAAAAATATTAAAATAAATTTAAATATATATTTTAAAAACATATTATATATATTTAAGTTATTATAAAAATCTATTTTAAAATTTTAATATAAATTTTAAGAAAAATATTTTAAACATATTATATATATTAATTAAATTAAATTTTGTTAAATTAAATCTTATTATTAAATCTATTTTAAATCTTATTATATATATTTTAAAACATAATAAAGTTACAAGTAAAATTTTATAATTTACTTTTCAAAACTTAACTTATAATTTTAAAATTTCCAAAACATATATTTTAAAATTTCCAAAACATATATTTTAAAATTTTAAATTTTACACATATATTAAAATAAAACTTTATATTATTTTAAAATCAATATTCAATTTAAAACACATATTTGAAATAAAATCTTTATACTATATTTTTAAAAATCAATATTTATTAAAACCCATATTTTTCAAAATTCTGGAAATTAATTAAAAGTAGACTAACGTTGTCCGTATATAATTTTCTATTCTATGATCAAGTGTTACAGATATTTATCATTTCAATCCGCAATAATTTGATATTTGCGGGTATATATCATTTCCACCCGCAATCCCAAAATTTCAAAATCAATAAAATCACTTAGGTTTATCAGTTCAACCCATAATGATTTTTCCTAATCTATAATATCGTTCGGGTATGTATCATTTCAAACCATAGGGATTTCCTAAACCGACATGAAACTTGCGGTGTGAGAACAATAAAACAATAATATAAAATGACACATATATCAATAGCCAGCATATATCATAATTAAAAATTTAACTATAATATATTCAACGGGTTATGGTGTCACATGTTAATCAATACAGGCCAACATTTGCGGAAAATAATATATCATATTCAACGATTTAATTACTAACAAATTCAAATTCAACAACATATTTAAATTGTCATTTCATGTGAAATCAATTTACTAAACATTTGAATATCAATCGTGAGTGATCGCTCACCTTTCGAGGCTATGAAAACAATGAAGGCGAAGAAGGTGACACGAACACGCACACGGATACGCAACAAAGCTAGAAAATTGTTATTGTAGTCTTCGAATAGCGACGAACAAGGAAAAACTAGCACAGTCTTGAATTTGATGAAAAACAAATATATATATATATATATATATATATTTCCCTTCCTTATATATATATATATATATATATATAAAGTGGAAGAGAAGCTGGTTGGGGGTTTGGTAGCTACTGAGTAGAGCTCATGCGGAAGTGCCTGCCACGTCACGGTAGAGGATAGGCAAGATAACTGGAGGGGCAAAGTGAAAGGGAAGGCGACGGGTGAAGGTGGTTGCATGGAGGGAACTGCTCCGGTCGAGTGTGGTTGATGGGTTCGGGTAGCTGGACCAAGGGAGCAAGGCTTCAGATAAGTTGCTCGGAGGTGAGGACATGGCTGCTCGGAGGTGTGGCAGGGAAGGCCGAGGGTAACTGGGTTAGCGAGGAGGGAAGCGGCTACACTGGATGATGTGGGCTAACTGTGTTGCGAGTGGTGAGGCCTGGTCATTCAGGGGAATGAGGCGGAGATAAGGGTGTTAGGTGGCTGCAATGGAGGTAAGGCTGGCGTTCGGGAGGAAATAGAGAGGCCGACAATGGAGAAGAAGGTGTGCGATCAAAGCAAGGGGATGAGATGGGTCAGATCTGGTTTGGAGACTGACATGGTGTGTTCGGTAGGGTAGAGGCCAAAGGTGGTGGAGGATGGAGGTGGGCCTGTGGCTTCACGGCAGTGGGAGGAGAGGGATTTGAGGCAGGGACAATGCAGCGGATGGAGTGGAGAAATGTGTTGGAGGATGAGAGGAAAGGGGTTCAGCAATAAGGAGGACGAGCAAAAGAAGAGGACGAGCAGCCTAATGGAACAAATAAATGAGAATGCTTTTTCTTTATATAAACTTAATATTATTTTTCTCTTTCAGAACGAACAAAAGAAGAGGAGAGAAAGAGAATGGAGATTGAATGGATGCACCAGAAAATATAAATTGAATATTAGGAATAGAGAAAGTCAAAGGTTGGATTTCAGGAAATATAAAGGCTAATGGCCGATTATTTCTCCCAGGTGAGGAAATAAAAGGACACAGGGAAACCCAAAAGGCTCAATATGGGAACCGATATGGCTAACCGTTTCGCAGATTTCGCCGAACACCAGACACAAAAATACACAAATGAATATACTGAGGAGATCAGCGCGATGAGACGAACAAGATGGTACATAGATATGAGAGACATCACATACCTATCAAAACTCGATATTCGTTGCCAAAATGTTGCTAACCGCTGATAATAAGATAAACGGGGGTAGCGACGTCTCACTCAGTAAATGGTTTAAAATTTTGTTATATAGAGATATTTAGATTTCAAAATATTTTATTTCCAACAAATTTAACCGATTTCAAATTTAAATTGAAATTTCACAACTGAACAAACTTACATATTTTCTAATGAAAATTTGACACTTGCTACGTTTAAATAGACGTATTCCAAATATTAAATTTTCATTGTCAAAATTTTATTGCTTATTTTTATGAATTTTTTAATTAATTACGTTATTTAAATCATTAAAATTTTCAGGTCATTACACTCTCGCCCAACCAAAACTTTTCGTCCCTAAAAAGGAATGAGATAGGAGAATAGAAGCAACAAAAAGGAAAGATAGATTCGAAATACATAATACCAGATACTACAATTAATTCAAAACATATAAATTTTATTTTCGAGTGTTAATATTATACATCTCATTACTTATTAACATCAATTTATTACTATCATTCTAATTAACTCACTTTTAATTAATTTACATTCATATCCAATTTATTTACATTCACCTTTTCTTTATAACTTAAATTCATTTTTCTTTTTTTTCAAATTTTTTTATATTTTATTTAACCCATTTATTTAATCCATTTGACTTCACTTAAGTTAATTCCACTTTATAATTCAATTTCAACAATTCTTTGCAATTTAACTCTTGTATCACAAACGGTTTACAAAGATATGAATTCATTTATTACCTATTTAGTTTCTTAAGTTATAGCATTCTCTTTTTATTATTCAATTTATTTCACTTAACGTATCTTACAACATAGATTAAGGGTATAAACATCTATTATAACCACTCAAATTTTTATTTAACAAAATTTCATTTTTGGACATCTTATTACTTACATTTATATTGTATACTATTCAATTACACGTTCTCATTACATTTTACCATTTTTGAATATTTCAAGTAAGTTATACATGTTTTAGAATGCAACTGAGTATTATACAAATAGGTTTTATCCTAGTTCAATTATTTCAAGTTGTTTCAATTCTATTTCTCATTTTAGACACTCCAATTATTCAAAAAAATTGCTTCACTTCAATAATTGAAAACCATCACTTAACATAAAACTCAAGAGTTAAATTTATGGTCCCACCTCAACCATTTGAAATAAATATATACATACATATTTTATACATCAAATCATAGTCAAGAAATTCAAATCAAATTCATTTTCCAAAATAAAAGTGTAACAAAGCTACTAAGTGGTATCCCTACTTTGAGACTCAAAAATGAATGTCGATGATGCTGCAGTCATCATCGAAATTATTTTCCAGCGATAAATGAGGAGAGTACTGACCTACTTCTTTTAAAATTCTTTGGAAACAATTTTCATTCAAAAATACTTTTAAATAATATATATTTTTCAAAACTTTGAAAACCAAATTTTGAAAAGCATTGAAAATTAAGTTCTCAAATCCCTAATTTAAATTCATTTCACTTGCAAATCAGATTTATAAACCATGTTTTGAAAATTCCATCTCCTTATAACATACAACAATAGTTAACGGTTTAGGAATGTTGACAAAACAATAAATGATAATCTTTTACTATCATTTCTAGCAACCAATTCATTTAACCATATAATTTCAGAAAATTATACTTTTATATATAAAATATAATCATACATAAAATTATTTCATTTACCAATTTTGAAAATAATATTGTGTCGGTTTGCTCTGTTTAAGTATTTTGGAATTCATATCGATAGCGTTAGCTAGACGGATCGATCGAAACCTAAAATTCAAATTTTACAACTCAAACAACACAATATACGACATTTTTATATCAATTACAAATACGCTCTCTCATAGGATGATTCAAGAATGGATTTTAGAACAAGGATAGAGGTTCCAATTTAGAGGAATCCTAATCAAAGAGAATTCTAACTAAGAAGATAGGCTTGAAAGAAAGATAAGATAATTAAATTACAAAAGAGGAAAGATGGATAGACTTACATTAATCGCGACAACCTTAACCGGGTCAACCAAGACTCCATTCTCTGAAACAATGTGCCCAAGAAATCGACTTTATCCCTCCAGAAATGGCATTTAGAAAATTTGGCTTTCAACTGGTGACTCCTATGAGTTTCCAGCACATAACACTGATGAGATTTATGCTCCTTAACTTTACCTAATCAAATCCTTGGAGAACGGGTCTTCAATCTGCTTCCTTAACTCGACTTTCTCCCTGGGTGTGCCATGCTTCTGGGAGGAAGAAAAACATGTCGAGCTCCAGGAATAAGATCAATGCGGAATTCAATTTTCTGCTTAGGCGGAAGAGAGGTGACTTCACCAAAATCATCAGGATAATCCCTGACTATCTGTGTGGAGTTAAGATCACTAGGCTGAGAATCAAGCAAAAAGATAAAACTGCCTGCATAATCTTGAGGCAATCAAATTCGATTACAAGAGAAGTACCCTGGTCATCTACTAAAGGAACAGTTTAGGCTTTACAAGAAATAGCAGCATCATGACGCTTTAACCAATCACCTCCAAGTAAGATATCAAATGCATCAAAACCGAGGATATAGAAATCTCTGGTGAATCAACGCTTGTTGTAAAGGAGTTTCACCCCTTTA
This sequence comes from Allium cepa, assembly GCA_030765085.1. NCBI lineage: Eukaryota > Viridiplantae > Streptophyta > Magnoliopsida > Asparagales > Amaryllidaceae > Allium > Allium cepa. The sequence continues at coordinate 255,948,960 of CM060939.1, forward strand.
CAAATCATACTAAGATTGTAGGATCGCTGATGGGATCAGTCACACATAAGGATGAAGTTTCCAATTGAGGTTGCAAGATGTGTTCAAATTTATTACAAAGATTAATAAAAATAAAGTTTTGGCATGCTCCAGTAACAAAAGAACCCGAACAGGAAAAGACAAGAAAGGATTTTAGAACAAATGTAACATTCCAAAATTCGAAAGAAATTCCTAATCAATGAGGACAATAATAAAGAATTTCAAGCTCGAACGAAGATGATTTTATAATTAGTTCTACTCATTCTAGGGTAATACTAGCCTATCTCTAATGGTTTTTACTCCATGTACTAAATTTTGCCAAAACCAGAGCTCTGATACCGCTTGTAATGACCCGCTATTTCGAACCATTCAAATCAAAAATAATCCACACATGTCAAGCTTGAATTGCTCAAAACAACAGATTGTTAATTTATAATTGGAAAACTTAGCATATACAGTAAATAAATGAATCACAGAATTACAAACACTGAGTAAAACAATAATAAGCAGCAGAATATATAAATAGTAGTTCATAAAGCTACTATAGAACATCGGAGTCTAAAGCAAATACAACAGAAATCCAATACATAGAAGTATCGATACAAAATAAAATGACAAGTCTGAACATAAACATCTGATAACAGCTGAAAGCTGAATGGATGAAAGATAGATCTCCGTGCAAAGCTCCAAACTCAAAAGGTAAGTCTCAAATGTTGTGACATTCAGGCTAACCGAGCATAAAGCAAAACGCAAAACACTCGGGTAAGGATTAACATTCTTATGCAAATAAATCAACTCAAGTGAAATGTCCAAGTGAAATACATATAACTTAAAGGATGTTGGGATTCCATCCTTTAAGGATCCCTGAAACTATCTACATACATAGCACAATACGCTATATAGATAATGTCTACAGTAAAGTGAAATATTAAAATGGCGTTAAGGCGTTACCCATATCCCATTTAAAACATATATATATATATATATATATATATATATATATATATATGTCGTAGTTTATACAGTACTGTAAACTCCACCAAACCGATGGGCTATCGGGGAGTACTCCATAGGTACGACACAAACCAAACTCGTAGTGGGCAGGATAAGACATGACAAGGCACGCGAGGCAATGCCAGGGTTGGATTCTACCGTTGCACTCTCAGACTGGTGGTAACGGATAACAGCTACTACCGTCCACCTCGAATCCCATAGTCAAATCGAAGGTGACCACCAAATTAATCGTAGAGTAGTATATATGGTATCGAAGAAGCATGTCTGATCGGAGGAGCGACCCCACGTGGCCCGGTATAGCTCCTGTTTAATCATATCAAGTTGACCCGAGGAGGTCATGGCTGCATTTATACCTTGTACATAATCGTTCGCCAACCATCCTACTTTGTTCTGGATACTTACCACGTACGAATATATATCATTTCAACCCGCAATCCTAAAATTTCAAATCAATTAAATCGCTTAGGTTTATCATTTCAACCCATAACGATTTTTCCTAATCTATAATATCGTTCGGGTATGTATCATTTCAACCTATAGGTATTCCCTAAACTAACAGGGTACTTGCAGTGCGAGAATAATAAAATGATAATATAAAATGACATACATAACATTAGCCAGCATATATCATAATTAACAATATATCTATAATATATTCAACGTGTTATGGTGTCATATGTCAACTAATATAAGGAAACAATTGCAGATAATAATATATCATATTCAACGATCAAATTACTAACAAATTTGAATTTAACAACTACTTAAATCATCATTTCACGTGAAATCAATTTACTAAACATATGAATGTCAATCCTGAGTGATCTCTCACCTTTCGAGGCTATGAAAACAATGATGTTGAAGAAGGTGACACGGAAACACACACAGGTACGAAACAAATCTAGAAAATTGCTGCTGTAATCTTCAGACCGCGATGAACAAAGATAAACTAGCACGATCTTGAATTCGATGAAAAACAAATACACACACACACATATATATAATTTATATATTTCTCCTCTCCTTCTTTTTATATATATAAAGAGGAAGAGAAGCTAGCTAGGGGTTTGGTGGCTGCTCAATAGAGCTCGTACGAAGGAGCCTGCCATGTCACCGTACAGGCGAGGCAAGATAGTTGGAGGGGCAAAGTGGAAGGGAAGGAGACGGGTGAAGGTGGTTGTGGGGAGGGAACTGCTCGGGTCAAGTGTAGTTGATGGGTTCGGGTAGCTTGAGCAAGGGAGAAAGGCTTCGGATAAGCTGTTACGTGCTTGGGAAAGCTGCTCGGAGGGGAGGACGTGGCTGCTTGGAGGTGTGGCAGGGAAGGCCGAGGGTGATTGGGTCAGCAAGGAGGGAAGCGGCTGCACTGCATGATGCGGGCAAACTGGGTTGCGAGTGACAAGTCCTAGTCGTTCAAGGGAAGGAGGCGGAGACAAGGGTGCTGGGTGGCTGCAATGGAGGTGAGGCTGGCGTTGGGAGAAAAGAGAGAGGCTGGCAATGAAGAAGAAGGTGTGCAGTGCAAAGCAAGGGGATGAGATGGTTCTGTTGTGGTGGCGGATCTGGTTTGGACATTGACATGGAGTGTTCGGCTGGGTAGAGGCTGAAGGCGCCTTAGGAGGAAGGTGGATCGCGTGGCTTCACGGTAGTGGGATGAGAGTGATTTGAGGCGGACACAAGGCATCGGATGGAGCGGAGAAATGGGTTGGAGGCTGAGAGGAAAGGCGTAACGACCTGCCGCTCTGACCGCCCCCAGTCGGTAATTAAACCAACTTGAGACGTTCAAAATGACGGATTGTTATTCAGTTTATAGAGTTTAAACAGAAACAGCCACAGAATCACAGAATAATCATAATATTTTACATAAATGAATTTTTATACATATATCAGAGTTTGTACAATGCATTATATTTATACAGCGGAATATTTCTTTTAAGTACAAAAATTCTTCGAAAAGCTAAAGTGAAGCAATTTCCCCAACTCTCTCTCTAACTTCGCGGCCTGAAAATCTTCAAGCTGTAAATTTACTCGGTCTGACCCGAGTATTACATTCAAAAGAAAATAATACACAGGTCAGTCTAATTCAAACTCAGTTATTAGTGCATGGAGGCAATAATAATTTAAATAGCAATTAGATGATAGTCAAAGATAAATTTACCTATCCGATCCTTTAACAAGAAATCAGATAACGGTAAATACAACACTTATCAGTGTTAAACAACCAATCAGTAGATTCAATTTATCAATAAGGATAGATGAAGGGATTATTGATGAAGATAATTTAGAAAACAATCAAAATCTGCCTAAACGGCAATTAACAACAAAATCATCAAAATCGGTTCAAAATATATTGAATTGTCAACATAAAATAATTTTCATCAAAAGAAAACATCATTTAAAACATTAGATTTGGTAGGGCTGCAGTACACACACGCGTATACGGCCTCGCCACATTTAAAATGTTAACTCTGTGTGGCTGCAGTTCATGCTTGCGTGCACTGCCTCGCCACTACCGTAATGAGATATGCAAAAGATCATAAATCAAAACAAAATAGTATATCGCTAAAATTATCACCGTGTGGCTGAGTTCACGCTTGCGTGCACTGCCTTGCCACTATCGTGATGATATACTCAAAAGATCAACGAACCAAAATCAATAAAGGTTCAAATATCGATTCAAAATGTCGATACTGCGTGGCTGCAGTGCACGCTTGCGTGCGCTGCCTCGCCACAACAACTTGTGAAATCATCTCAAGATAGAATACTATCAGAAATCCAAGTTACAGAGGTCAAGTCAGTGACTCAACACAGCTGCAACATGGTCAAAACCAAGACAACAAATATGCAACCTTTCATATAACAACGCCACTGTCTCAACATTCAGAGTATCATTGACACAGTAAACTACAAGTACTCACAAGCTAATGCAAATTCCAGCTACGAATGTGCAAGTGTATTTGCATATTAATTATGCAAACACAGGTTGCAATGAAGACTACACACTGTTCAATGCATTCAAAGTCAGAGATTTAAAACAACTGAATACAATGCACGACAAATACAAGTGCAAGGATGTGTGCATAAATGGATGCAGTCACGTGGGACGAAAAATCTGAAGTCACATATGAAAATGTGATATGCCTCAAAGTCCAAAATACAATAACAACAGTTCACTAAGTACAAATGCATGAAATGAAGCAGTACTTATGTTCAATGAACATGAAGGCAAGGCACAAGTCAGGTAATGGTACAGTCAAAACATCAAAGTGAGAAATGCAAGCGCAGACAAATGAACACAGTGAACAAACATAGGCAATGCCTATATAAACATGTGATACAATACATATATACGGCAGTTCGAATAACAATGCGACTCAAATCAAAGTGTGTACGAGTGGCAACATGTTACAGTAAGGGACAACATGAAATAATGTTTGCATGCCCAAAAGGTCAGAGGCAATATAAATGCAAACTGCACAAGAATGAAGACCACACGAGCTCAATGCATCCCAAATGCTCAAATATACAACAAGTGTATACATGTACATGAAGATAGCAGACAACATAACATGACCAAGAAATGCATATACAAGGATGAATGAAACTGATCAGGCAAGTGCAACAGGTACAAAGGTCACTGCAACATGAATACAAGTGCAGTGGGACTACAAAATACTCAAGTGTATCCACATATTAATTGTGCTAACCTAAGTTGCAGTGAAACAATAAAAAGACTCAAGTCAGCATATATATTCAAAAATGCAACAAAAATAGAACTGCATGATTCAGTTCAAACCAAATTTGATCAACTACAAAGGCAGTAGTGAGTGTAGACAAACCAAACTTAAGATTTTAGAATGCAGCGGCCAAACACATATATACATACAAGAATGTATGTATACAAATGATCAGCCATCAAAGAACAGTACATATGCAATTTGGATATGCAAGCATACAGTATCAACATATTAATTATGCTAACCCCAGTTGCAGTGAAACACTGCAGAGACAATTATCATCAGAAAACAAAGCACGTAAACGCGTCAGGGAATATGCAACCTGATCAACCCGGTGCAGACAAAATGAAGTCGAGACCAACAATAATGGCAACAACTCTATTAGGTCATGATTTAAACCCAAAATGCAAAACAGTGACAAAGATATCACAATATAATTCATAGCCGAGAGACCAAAAGCATAACCAAGTGGAATCGAACAGGGTCGAACACTGGGCAGTAAGGCCAAATCCACAGAGTACAACTCGAGTAAATCACAGTGGACATTACTCATATAACACATATATACACACATAGATGTGTGTATACACATGGTAGTAAAGATATAATGACCAAATATAACATGGCAAAAGTCAAACAAGACCAACATCACGAAAATCAAGTTCAATATAGTCAAGGCCGAAGCCAAAATATTATCATAAAATCGAAGTCGAAGTTGAGCAAGTCATAAGTCGACATCGTGGTGGCCAGCAAATGACCGAAGTCAAAAAGGGAACCACTGTGATGAACAAGTCATCAACAATTCAGAGCATAAGACAACTACCAAATGAAGTTAACTTCCAAAAAAAAAAAGAATCAAATATTATGGTGATGGTGACCCAAAATCACAATGGTGCCATGATGACCGAACTACATGAATACATGGAGCATGGCAACAGTCAACATAAATCAATTGCTAGAAATTCGAAACCAGTGAACACGGAAATCAACATCAAAACAAGGCAATCTGCAGAAGCAAAGTGACCGAAGTCACAGTTCAAAAATCATCAATTACTTAAAATTAGATGTGAGTGAAAATTAAATCACTCACTTTTGCAAATCGAAGTAGTTCGGAGACGAAACCATAGCAATTCGAGGAAAACGAGCGAATTGAAAAATATCAGAGAAAGCATCAACATTTAAACTAAATTATACGAAAAATAAAATAAAATCAAAAGAGTTATGGAGCTCGAATTAGATGTGAGGGAGAGATTCACTCACCTTTCACCTGAAGCGGTCGCGAGCAAGATTGAAACCGAAACAAACCCTAATTTTTGGAGCACGGAATCGAAGAGACGAGAGACGCCATTTTTTCTTCGGTTTGATTTCTGTAGATTTGAAGAAGAATGGGGTTTCGAATGAATTGGGGTAAAGGGGTAGGGTATAAAAGAGAAAAGGAAGAACGTGTTTTTAGCGTAGTTGAAGGCGTGATGAAAGGCGTGAATTTGGCTGATAGGGTAAGGCAGTGTATACTTATATTATATATATTATTATATTTTCATTTTTATTTATTTTTTCTTTTCAATTTAAATTCAATTTGTTTTGTATAAATTTTCTTTAATAAATATATAAACGTTTTGTGGTTCAAATATCAAACTTAAATTTATAAATTTTCTTTAGTTTGTTTTGTAAATTCTGTTGTTTGAATTTTTTTTTAACTACGTGTATTTCTCTATTTATTTTATATTGATTAAAATTTTATTCTATTTTATTTAAGTTAAGAAAAATGTTATTAAACTAACCATCCATTTATAAATTTAAATAAATAAAAATTCGTAAATCCAAACTATTTTTTCTAAGTCATTAGTTTGAATTTCAATTACAAATTAAATATTCAATTTAACTCCAAAGTCAAATTTAAATTTTATTCAACTTAAATAGATTAAATTCTAAAATTTAATCGCCAATTTATTCTGAAAATTTGAAATTCAATTTAAATTCTCATTCAAATATTTAAAATTAATTAAATATTTTCATTTTTAAATTGTTCAAAATTCTGGGTTGTTACAATCTTCCCTCCTTAAAAGAATTTCGTCCCGAAATTGTAAGTTAGGAAAAACGATTGCTAAAATCTCGCCGACATTTATACCCTACTCAATTTTACTAAGTTCTAAACTTATAAATAAATATAGGATTCATTCCATTTATTTTATCTCAGCAGTTTTGTTCATCGATTTCAATAATCAAGACACAAAAAGTCTTTTACCAAATTTTTGACTTACAAAACTCAGATTTTTAAACTTGAAATTCTTTCATACTAAATATTTGCATATTACATCTTTTCCAAAGCTGTATGCTTTCAAGATATTTTAAAGATCTTCTTCCTTAATTCATTAAGTTAGAATTATGTAATTCTAATTTCAGACTATTGATTTTCTATTCAAAGTTTGAAAATACTTGCTAACTCGAAGTTTAACAAGTCCATCGTCGTTCTTACAGACTTTAGGCATACGCTGGCCAGGCGCAAGACTAAAAATCTCCAAGTACTAAATATACTTGCTTCAACTCCCAGTGAAAATACTTTTTAAAAATTCTTTTAAAAATGGATATGGAAAGCACGTTCCCCCATGGATCACAGTTTACCCGGCGGTTACGCTACTATCCCAGTAGAATCGCTTGTAACTGTAGATTTCACATCTCTCTTGAATTTCGCCATGGTTGTCGCCATAGATTGCGGTTCACACGGCGGTTACGCTACTATCCCAGTAGAATCGCTCGTGACCGTAGGCATCACGCCCCTCAAATTACGCTTCGGTTTCTAGATCGCAGTTTACACGGCGGTTGCGCCACTATCCCAGTGGAATCGCTTGTAACTGTAGGCATCACGCCCCACGAATTACGCCGGCATCAATTCACATAATCCCAAACACGATGATCCATCGTGGGGGATTCCAGTCAGTCCCAATGGACATTCCACTAATGGAAATTCTACGTAGCTACGATTTCCAATGGACACTCCACCGAGTTCCGATCACCTTCACAAATAATAAATGGAAGGTACATTTCCATATCCTCAGTTTTTAGAAAACATATGTCATATACATATAGTACTTCATTTCACATTTCGTACATATCATACCTATGTAAACTTGCATAGGACTTTTCATAATAATGACTTTCCAAACTGATGGTTTTCGATTTATTATATTCACATATATAAGTTACGAAAACTCAATTCACATTCATAACAAATAGAGGTTTCCAAATTATCCATCTCGTTTTAAAATTTTCCTCTAAATCGATTTGAAAATTTAAGGTTATCTCAAACCTAATTCACATTCATAATCCAATTCATTATCGACTTCACATTCGATTTGGATTTCACGTTACATCGTCAATTCTCAACACATAATTGATGTCTATCGATATATAACCTCTAAGCTCGTACGTCTCAGAGAAGGGTGTTAAGCTAAAAGAATAAATTCTCCGCCACCAACAGATATATATTTAATAGAGATCAATTGATATGTCATCAATTCACAATGTTAGACATACAATCCCAATCGACTATCCAAAATTCAAAGTTCAACTTATATTGTTTTTGATGTCAAAGTTAAACTCAATTTAACTCAAGATTCAATCTTTTTTGGAAAATATTCAAGTTGAACTGATCGTTCAAATTTCCCAAAAACTATCTTTACAAGATATATAATTTTCCAACTTAACCATTTGAAACCAATTTCAAATATTCAATTTTCAATTTATCTTTAAAAGATAAAATTTCAAACCTTTCATTTCATATTGGAAAACATTTCCACACTTATTAAATAATAAGTAATTCACAAGTTCATTTATTTTCAACTCTCGGAAAATATTCAATATACTTGAATCAAAATTAAGTATATATTCCATCTTTTAAGGAAAGCGTTCTTTTAAACACATTTATTTGAGTCAAAACGAATGTTGCGTAAAACATCGTTACGCCAACTCAAAAATCAATAGTATAGGGATTCGAATTTAAGATAGATATATAAATCCCAATACTATAAACAATATTTCCTTCCGGAAACCATTTACTATAACAACAATGTTATAGTCCACCATTTCCTTATTTTTCTCTCGAAAACGTCTATTTCAACAATGAATGTTGAAATCTATGTATTCGATACTTAGTGCATTTTAAAACATCTTTAAAACCATTAACTTTTTCAACTTCAACTTAATTCATAGTTTGAATTCCTCCTACTTTTCACAATATTAATTTTAAACCGATTTCAAACTTTTCAATATTAAGTTTTTCACTTAATTTAATTTTCCGCACGTTTAAATTCAAATTCGTCACTGAATTTATTAAACCTATAATGGATTATCATGTTGACAACTTCAAATTTGAAATCTAAATCTCATTTGAACTTTGCATTTGCTTTCTATTTCAAAAATAATCAACTAGTTCTTTAGTAAGCCATTCATCAACTTAGTTCCATTAAATTTATATTTCCACATTAACTTCATTTCATAATATCACTTCCCTAAAACATATCCGTTTTAGTTAATAATATATTCACTGTCCAAAATCGTGAATATACTTCGTTTATTCAATTCAGTGTTTCTACACATTTATTTAAAATATTATCCACTGTCCAAAATCGTGGATAAAATTCCCAACCAACATTTACTATCACAATATTTAACTTAAAGGATAATTCGCTGTCAAAAATCACGAATATATCTCCTTTAATGACTTCTATTTTTCATTTATCAAATTCAATTTGGTTTCGAATTTATAAACAATCTTTACAAATTCCATTTCTATTTATAAAACTTTGATTTATAATCTCCTTTTATCACTTTAATTCAATTTATATAACTCAGTTATATACCAAAAGTCCATATTATAAGTTTAAATACTTATAATCCATTTATTCACTAAATCGTTCTTCAAAACATTTGAAATTCAGAATCAAATTCTCAAGTCATAGTTTAATTATCTCGTTGGCTATAACTAAATTGAAATATCATTTTATTTCACAATTATTATTTTGGAGCTATTCAAAATATTGGATTTAAACCAATTCATTAATTCACTTCACTTATATTTTATTTTTCATAAATCTCAACAATTCGATAATGGGTTTCGAATGAGAAACTATCGCAATCCTAAATTTAGAGAGGGGAATTTCCGAAAAAGATTTGAATTTTCAAAATACCTTTTATTTTTCAAAGAAAACAATTTTATACTTCTTTAGATTTTAAAACATTTTTCTTTAAAGTGACCCTAGTAACTATTCATATTAAACATCATAAACTGAGCTTTGTGTAAACCAAAGCTCTGATACCACTTTTGTAACGACCTGCCGCTCTGACCGCCCCCAGTCAGTAATTAAACCAACTTGAGACGTTCAAAATGACGGATTGTTATTCAGTTTATAGAGTTTAAACAGAAACAGCCACAGAATCACAGAATAATCATAATATTTTACATAAATGAATTTTTATACATATATCAGAGTTTGTACAATGCATTATATTTATACAGCGGAATATTTCTTTTAAGTACAAAAATTCTTCGAAAAGCTAAAGTGAAGCAATTTCCCCAACTCACTCTCTAACTTCGCGGCCTGAAAATCTTCAAGCTGTAAAATTACTCGGTCTGACCCGAGTATTACATTCAAAAGAAAATAATACACAGGTCAGTCTAATTCAAACTCAGTTATTAGTGCATGGAGGCAATAATAATTTAAATAGCAATTAGATGACAGTCAAAGATAAATTTACCTATCCGATCCTTTAACAAGAAATCGGATAACGGCAAATACAACACTTATCAGTGTTAAACAACCAATCAGTAGATTCAATTTATCAATGAGGATAGATGAAGGGATTATTGATGAAGATAATTTAGAAAACAATCAAAATCTGCCTAAACGGCAATTAACAACAAAATCATCAAAATCGGTTCAAAATATATTGAATTGTCAACATAAAATAATTTTCATCAAAAGAAAACATCATTTAAAACATTAGATTTGGTAGGGATGCAGTACACACACGCGTATACGGCCTCGCCACATTTAAAATGTTAACTCTGTGTGGCTGCAGTTCACGCTTGCGTGCACTGCCTCGCCACTACCGTAATGAGATATGCAAAAGATCATAAATCAAAACAAAATAGTATATCGCTAAAATTATCACCGTGTGGCTGTAGTTCACGCTTGCGTGCACTGCCTTGCCACTATCGTGATGATATACTCAAAAGATCAACGAACCAAAATCACTAAAGGTTCAAATATCGATTCAAAATGTCGATACTGCGTGGCTGCAGTGCACGCTTGCGTGCGCTGCCTCGCCACAACAACATGTGAAATCATCTCAAGATAGAATACTATCAGAAATCCAAGTTACAGAGGTCAAGTCAGTGACTCAACACAGCTGCAACATGGTCAAAACCAAGACAACAAATATGCAACCTTTCATATAACAACGCCACTGTCTCAACATTCAGAGTATCATCGACACAGTAAACTACAAGTATTCACAAGCTAATGCAAATTCCAGCTACGAATGAGCAAGTGTATTTGCATATTAATTATTCAAACACAGGTTGCAATGAAGACTACACATTGTTCAATGCATTCAAAGTCAGAGATTTAAAACAACTGAATACAATGCACGACAAATACAAGTGCAAGGATGTGTGCATAAATGGATGCAGTCACGTGTGACGAAAAATCTGAAGTCACATATGAAAATGTGATATGCCTCAAAGTCCAAAATACAATAACAACATTTCACTAAGTACAACTGCATGAAATGAAGCAGTACTTATGTTCAATGAACATGAAGGCAAGGCACAAGTCAGGTAATGGTACAATCAAAACATCAAAGTGAGAAATGCAAGCGCAGACAAATGAACACAGTGAAGATACATAGGCAATGCCTATATAAACATGTGATACAATACATATATACGGCAGTTCGAATAACAATGCGACTCAAATCAAAGTGTGTACGAGTGGCAACATGTTACAGTAAGGGACAACATGAAATAATGTTTGCATGCCCAAAAGGTCAGAGGCAATATAAATGCAAACTGCACAAGAATAAAGACCACACGAGTTCAATGCATCCCAAATGCTCAAATATACAACGAGTGTATACATGTACATGAAGATAGCAGACAACATAACATGACCAAGAAATGCATATACAAGGATGAATGATACTGATCAAGCAAGTGCAACAGGTACAAAGGTCACTGCAACATGAATACAAGTGCAGTGGGACTACAAAATACTCAAGTGTATCCACATATTAATTGTGCTAACCCAAGTTGCAGTGAAACAATAAAAAGACTCAAGTCAGCATATATATTCAAAAATGCAACAAAAATAGAACTGCATGATTCAGTTCAAACCAAATTTGATCAACTACAAAGGCAGTAGTGAGTGTAGACAAACCAAACTTAAGATTTTAGAATGCAGCGGCCAAACACATATATACATACAAGAATGTATGTATACAAATGATCAGCCATCAAAGAACAGTACATATGCAATTTGGATATGCAAGCATACAATATCAACATATTAATTATGCTAACCCCAGTTGCAGTGAAACACTGCAGAGACAATTATCATCAGAAAACAAAGCACGTAAAGGCGTCAGGGAATATGCAACCTGATCAACCCGGTGCAGACAAAATGAAGTCAAGACCAACAATAATGGCAACAACTCTATTAGGTCATGATTTAAACCCAAAATGCAAAACAGTGACAAAGATATCACAATATAATTCATAGCTGAGAGACCAAAAGCATAACCAAGTGGAATCGAACAGGGTCGAACAGTGGGCAGTAAGGCCAAATCCACAGAGTACAACTCGAGTAAATCACAGTGGACATTACTCATATAACACATATATACACACATAGATGTGTGTATACACATGGTAGTAAAGATATAATGACCAAATATAACATGGCAAAAGTCGAACAAGACCAACATCACAAAAATCAAGTTCAATATAGTCAAGGCCGAAGCCAAAATATTATCATAAAATCGAAGTCGAAGTTGAGCAAGTCATAAGTCGACATCGTGGTGGCCAGCAAATGACCGAAGTCAAAAAGGGAACCACTGTGATGAACAAGTCATTAACAATTCAGAGCATAAGACAACTACCAAATGAAGTCAACTGCCAAAAAAAAAAGAATCAAATATTATGGTGATGGTGACCCAAAATCACAACGGTGCCATGATGACCGAACTACATGAATACATGGAGCATGGCAACAGTCAACATAAATCAATTGCTAGAAATTCGAAACCAGTGAACACGACAATCAACATCAAAACAAGGCAATCTGCAGAATCAAAGTGACCGAAGTCACAGTTCAAAAATCATCAATTACTTAAAATTAGATGTGAGTGAAAATTAAATCAATCACTTTTGCAAATCGAAGTAGTTCGGAGACGATACCATAACAATTCGAGGAAAACGAGCGAATTGAAAAATATCAGAGAAAGCATCAACATTTAAACTAAATTATACGAAAAATAAAATAAAATCAAAAGAGTTATGGAGCTCGAATTAGATGTGAGGGAGAGATTCACTCACCTTTCACCTGAAGCGGTCGCGAGCAAGATTGAAGCCGAAACAAACCCTAATTTTTGGAGCACGGAATCGAAGAGACGAGAGACGCCATTTTTTCTTTGGTTTGATTTCTGAAGATTTGAAGAGGAATGGGGTTTCGAATGAATTGGGGTAAAGGGGTAGGGTATAAAAGAGAAAAGGAAGAACGTGTTTTTAGCGTAGTTGAAGGCGTGATGAAAGGCGTGAATTTGGCTGATAGGGTAAGGCAGTGTATACTTATATTATATATATTATTATATTTTCATTTTTATTTATTTTTTCTTTTCAATTTAAATTCAATTTGTTTTGTATAAATTTTCTTTAATAAATATATAAACGTTTTGTGGTTCAAATATCAAACTTAAATTTATAAATTTTCTTTAGTTTGTTTTGTAAATTCTGTTGTTTGAATTTTTTTTAACTCCGTGTATTTCTCTATTTATTTTATATTGATTAAAATTTTATTCTATTTTATTTAAGTTAAGAAAAATGTTATTAAACTAACCATCCATTTATAAATTTAAATAAATAAAAATTCGTAAATCCAAACTATTTTTTCTAAGTCATTAGTTTGAATTTCAATTACAAATTAAATATTCAATTCAACTCCAAAGTCAAATTTAAATTTTATTCAACTTAAATAGATTAAATTCTAAAATTTAATCGCCAATTTATTCTGAAAATTTGAAATTCAATTTAAATTCTCATTCAAATATTTAAAATTAATTAAATATTTTCATTTTTAAATTGTTCAAAATTCTGGGTTGTTACAAAAGGGGTTTAGCAATAAGGAGGACGAGCAAAAGAAGAAAACAAGCAGCCTACTGCAACAAATAAGTGAGAATGTTTTTTATATAAACTTTATATTGTTTTTGTCCTTTTAGATTGAACAAAAGAAGAGGAGAGAACGAGAATGGAGATTGACAGGACGATCCAGAAAATATAAATTTAATATAGGGAATAGAGAAAGTCAAAGGTTGGACTTCAGGAAATATAAAGGCTAGTGGCCATTTGTTTCTCCCGGGTAAGCAAATAAAAGGACACAAGGAAACCCAAAAGGCTCAAAACGGGAATCGATACGACTAACCGTTTCGTAGATTACGCTGTGCACCGAATGTCGAAATACATAAATGAATATACTACAGAGATCAACACGATGAGACAATATATAGATATGAGAGACACGATCTACCTATCAAAATTCAATATTTGCTGCCAAAATGCTGCTAAATTGCTGAAAATAAGATAAATAAGGCTAGCGAAGTCCAAATTTGATGAAATGAATTATAACGTCCCGCTCATAAAATGGTTTAAAATTTTATTATATAAAAATATTTAGATTTGAAAATATTTTATTTCCAACAAATTTAATCGATTTTAAATTTTAAATTGAAATTTCACAACTGAACAAATTTACATATTTTCTGTTGAAAATCTGACACTTGCTACGTTTAAATAGACGTACTCCAAATATCAAATTTTCATTGTCAAAATTTTATTGCTTATTTTTATGACAATTTTTAGTTAATTACATTATTTAAATTGTTAAAATTTTCAGGTCGTTACACAGATTTTATTCGATAAATAAAGTTTTTCACATCTAATATAAATTATTTAAAATTAAATCTAATCCATTCTGCAAAATCAAGTGATAGTCTCCAATCGCAGTTGCATATACTAGTGATAGTCCGCAAAAATTTTAGATACTAGATCTACAAATCATATTTGTAATTCGTTACATGAATTTAAAGTATCTAAAAATCGAAGATAACTTATTCATTACAAAACAATTTTGATTCATAAATATACCTACAATAGTGGTAGAACCATTCTCTTTCTTCTCTTTGACAAGTTTCTGGTAATTTGGACAATTTCATTTCCACTGCCCCTTCTTGTGATAATGATGACATTCACCCATTTCATTAGGAGTGCTCTTCTCACTCCTCTTGCAAACATGCTCTCTCTTTTTTGAACCATTCAAAGATGATGCCCTTCCCTTTATAGCGAGCACTACGCCTTGATCTCTGGATGAAGAGTTGGCCGATCTCAATATATTGAGAAGCTCAACGATGCTCACATTCGACTGATTCATATTGTAGTTCAATATGAATGGCTCAAATTATGGAACTGAACCTAAGATCAAGTCCATTTGCAGCTCGTTGCTTATCGTGACATCAAATTATGAAAGCTTATCAATATAGCCCTTCATGAATATGATATGCTCTTCAATACGAGTGCCCTTCATTATTTTGTTATTTAATAGTTTCTTAGCAATCTCTTATCATGCAGAGCAGGATTGCTACCCAAACAAAACTATGGGGTTCAAAAGGTTGGATGGACAATCATGTTTTTCTGCTGTCTTAGCAATGATTTGTCTATAGTAGATAACATATAAATTGGTGCATTTTCAAGATTTTCTACCTATTTGTTATAAGCGGTTATTGATTTGGAATCTGCATCTTTAGCGGGTTTTTGTTTTGGATATTCGTGTATTAATGACATAAGCATTCGTAGATTTGTGCTATTTTGATTACTCTTAGCTACATATAATTAGATCCAGTGAGCTTGTCATTTTTTGAAAATAAATTTGGTGTGAACATTTTTCTAAAAATTTGATTTAAGTAAATTAGGACATTTGTACATAGCAAATGTTTTTATATTATTAGTAAGGTTAATCGTTATATTTCATTTTACTAATAAGCTCCCACTTGATTTTTATATTTCTCAAAAGCCTAAGAGAAATATAGTCTTTTCACTTCACTAGTGAGTGTTAGGAATCGTTTTCCTTGGTATTCTGATCTTAAGTTTGCTCAATAAGTCATAGGGACAAAAGCGATGGATAATACCCTATGGGTTGTGTTATATACAACTCTTAGACCGTGGTCTTTGTCCGAATCACATCTTAACATTGAGTTTGCATTTTGCAATGGCCAAAGTATAAATTAGCGGAACTTAAGTTTGCTCAACAAATATGAACTTATATCTTACCACATCTATTAATATATTAATAATAATATACATAACTTCTCAAGCTTGTGTTTGCTCAACAACTAAGAATATGCAAGTAATTTGTTACTATAAATGGTAGATAACAACATTTATGTTGGAGATACATAATCTTTAATAGATTTATTTGAGAAACATCGATTTAGAAAATAACATATTTCTTATGAAATACCCTCATAATTCAATTGTCAAACATATTTAAAATCAAGGTATATATACTATACATATGTATTTATTCCTTAAATCTAATTTGGGTTTCATATAGTTCCACGCTATTTAATTAAATTATACATAATTTTAATTATATCAATTAAATCATACTTAATCAACACTTTATTTCAATTTATTTTATTCATTCTAACATTTTAAAAATGAATACTGACTATAAGTATGGTGATATATGTATATAAAATTT
The DNA here is from genome assembly GCA_030765085.1 of Allium cepa. NCBI lineage: Eukaryota > Viridiplantae > Streptophyta > Magnoliopsida > Asparagales > Amaryllidaceae > Allium > Allium cepa. Next base: position 255,965,752 of record CM060939.1, read on the forward strand.
ATAATAATTTTATGTACACATATCACCATACATGTATATTACCCACTAATTGAAATTAAATTAATTTATTTAATTAACAAAATTTTAATTTAATAAATTAATTAAATTTTAATAAAATACAATTGATTTCAAATTTTTATTATTATATAACTTAAAAAATTTAGATAACTATACATAAATCATTATATATGTTCTAATCTACTTAATCAAGTTTTAATTTATTATTTATTTATTTAATCTAATTAATTAAATAAAATTTTATAAATTCATTTTTCAAAATGATTTTGAAAAATATTTTACAGCATTTATAAATTTTCTTCTATAATTTAAACTTAACTTTTGAACTTGAAATATTATTTAAATTCTCAAAACTTATTTGAAAAATTAGCCCAAGAACCAAAATCAATTCAGACTTTTATATTGAGTATAACCTTTCGGCTTACTTCATTCTTTGTGTCAACCTTGTAGTTAGGTGGAGCAGAGTATTTGATTACCCAAACTAAACCTTAGTCACTACCTTTTCAAATACTCTACTAAATGTGTAGGCTTTGATAAGTTAGCCCTAATACTGCTAATTTAGATCACATAGGCTACTGGGATCGAATATTATTGAAGGAACCGAGTTGGTTCATAGAGGTTTAAATAAGTGATTTTTAAAAAACATTCATTTTTGACCTTTTCTGGACTAATGAAGTCTAACTGATTTTAAACTGAATATAAATATTTTAAAGAAAATCTTTGCTTTAGTTAATTTGTTTATAAAAGGTTTTTATTTAATCTATATAGGCTATACTTATAAGTGTATCAAATACAATTATATGTTTATAGTGCACGTGCAACATATAAATAGTATACATGGTTAATGAGTATATATATGGATGGTGAGATTTACACCGTAACCGACGCATTTATCCCTTTCTATATGCCTTTGTTGGTTGTAGTTTAATTTTTAAAATTATATATATACACATGTAGATTTTATTTAAATAGTTTTGACTAATTCATAATATTTTATATTAATATGTTAAAAATCTTATGCTAATTTAAAATTCAAAATCAGATCCAGATCTGAAAAAAATCTATTTCAAATTTTAAATACAAATTACAATATATATATATATATAATTTTTTAAAAGATTATTTTCTAAATTCGATATGTATATATTTATATTTTAATCTAAATTTATTAATTTATAAATCGTTAATTAGTAAATATATATGTATTAGAACTTAATTTTTTTTCATTCTCGATTGAAAGGCTTTTAAATAAAAAAATTATCAAATCCATACGACTTTAGTGTAAGGAATTTTTTTAATGTAACACATACATTAATGTATTTAAATGAATTATATATATATATATATATATATATATATGTATATTAATAATTATTATTCGGAAGTAATTTTTTAAACTAAAAGTGTATTTATTTATAAATTAGTTTTAAGTAGTTATATATATATATATATAATGTAGCTATTGTGTATATAATTACATATAAAGTTAAACAATTTTAAGTTTTGAAAAATAACATTTTAAATATTTTTAGTATGGCAAAAATAATATAAGTATATTAGTGATGTTTTCATGTGTATTTTTTAAACAAATTAGATATATCCATAAAATTGGACAATAAAAAGGTATATACAAATTTGTTGTAATAATTGGGTGAAAAATATGAACATAATGATCAACATAAATAATTATAACTAACGTGAAATTGAAATATTAGCAATAAACATTAGCCTATGATTTGCACCTTGAATAAAGAACCAACTCCTACATCCATTCGAACTACCTCCAAAAATTACAGCCAAATGGAGATGAACACCACTCTTTATTTTAATTGATTTCATATTGAATATTAATTTGGAAATTATTGGCTATTAGCATATGATGCTAGCAGCTACGATAGGGTTAGTGTGGGTAAGAAAAAATTCAAATATTGGATGAGAATAAGGTGTTTAAACAGGCATCTAGGTATAGAAACAAATGGATCTAATCTCCTTTCATTACTCGGTCTTTTCTACGAATTCAAATCAATGTTTGAATATATAAAAAAAGCTCCACCCTCTTTCTTCTATAGTTAGCCATACTAACGACATTATGGACCTACAAAAATTTCCAAACTTGCTTAGCAATTAATTATTTAAATCAAATTTAAATATTTATCGATAGTGTATATCGATACGTATATATAACTTTTATATACGCACTTTATGAATACTAATGTCATTCAAATAAATCAAATAAAATTTTAATAACTAATCTTTCATAAATATTAATTAATTAAAGCAATTATAATTTAATCAATAGTGTAGTATTTTGAACTATTCATTATTACAGTTGTGCGACTTTAAAGGTGTAAATTCAGTTAGGGATTAATATCGAACAATTCGAATATTAACGTTAACACATCATCTTAGCTAGTGTGTGATAGTTTGACCGAATTTTTCACTTAAGTATTTTTCGCTAAAATCTAGTTTTACCCATTTAAGTGGTACTCGGTGGTAACGATTATTTACAGCAATGTAACTTAGGAAAGGAATTCTCTATTGAATAATGTTTTATTTTCATTGCATTAATTCAAACCCATTTATAGTTATTCGATGGATGCTATACCACAATTTAACATAATCAAAGTGGAGTGTCCAAGTTGAAGTCCAATAGTATTCTCAAGCCGAGAGAAACATGTAATACTATTACTTCAAGATTTTCTGTTCGGCCATAGTTATATTAACTAATATAAAACTCTCGAGTGGGTCATTTCATAATTATCTCTTAAATATCAGTACGTAACCCCTTGGTGTCCCCAATAATGCGAGCAATACACCGTCCAACATTTGAAGAGCATTACATACTCTTGTTGTAACATCCATGTTTAGTAGTTAAAATAAAATAAATATTTTAAAATGAATTTTGGGAATTAATTGAATACTTTATTGAATTTTTGGATTTATTTAATAATAAAGGAAGAATATTGATGCAAAATTCAAATTTGAAATTATTTATTTAAAGATTCGAAAATTGTTTGGAAATTTATTTGGATAAATTGCTTCGAGTGGAATTTTAATCGGTGATCAAATAGCGGTCAAGTAATAAAGTAGTTAAGGATATTGATTTAAAAATTAAAAGAAAAGTAGAGTTTCCTCCTTTTTCATTGGACACAAATTCAAGTCCGTATATACCCCATCTCCCTTCATCTTTATCTCATTCATTTAACTCTCCATAAAATCCCTAATACCTATCTCACTCCAAATCATGGCAAAAGAAGAAAAAAAAGAGCAAATACATGTAGGCGTAGGCGAGAGGAGTGGCATGATGTGACCAGGCTAGTGATTGTAGGAGTTTGACGATGCGACCTGGAACGGTGAAGCACACGATTTGTGATCGATAATGGTGATGCTGCACATGAAGGGCTGTGAACTAGTGGCATTCAAGTCAAACAGTCGACTAAGGCAAAGATGTGGTGTTTGTGGCTTGGATGTGAGGAGTAATGCATATGACTGGGCTGTGAGCGATGATTTTATAACGATGAATGAAATTGTGAATGTTGGTAGGAGGTTTTAAATTAAATGAGTATAACTTCATTTTCTACCTAGTTTAGTGAATATAGTCTACCTTTTCTAATTACAGTGAGTATTTCATTACCTGAATTTACATACTATCCTAACACTAAAACAATAGTTTAAAGCAATAAGTGATTAAAACGTCCATATGGCTATAGTTTGCTAAAACATGAACTATGTCTATACCCTATAGATGTAGTGTTAGTTTGTCATTTTAGAGAAATAAGTGAGTATAACCTTAACTTTCAAGGAGTATATTCTTTTTACAGAAAACTTTACGCACTATATTTCAATTCCAGTAATTATATCTTATTTAAACAACAGAGAATATTGCTTTAATCTAGAATCCAGATTGTTTTATATCTTTTCATATTATTGTTAATGGCTTGGTAGCCTTTCATGATTGAATTACTTAGATGGTTGATTTCTTGATTAATGATTGTTTGAATTGAAATACATATGGTTGAATGATACACTATATAGGTTGATATTGATTATTTTGGACAGACTAAATTTGGAAATATGAGGTTAGATGTTCATAAAAATATTTAGAGGTAATGCTTGAATTTTGTTCATGATGATTGAGATTTAAGTATTAAATTCTTTTGGAAGAAGTTTTCAAAAGGTTTGTTTAGATTATATAGATAGGAAAATAGGATTTCTATATTTTAAATTATCTGAAAAAGTATTTCATGGGAGTCTATCATTAGAAAGAGTTTTTAAAAATGATTTTAGCTATTTTTAAATTAATGGAAAACTGAATCAAAATATTTTCAAATTGAAAGTAATAGAATTTATATCCTATATAAGATATACAAGATGTATGTTTTCTATTTGGATTTTGAAATAGAAAAGATTTTATGGAGCATAATTATTTATTTTGGAAATAGTTTGAATTTGAATTTAAACCATAAAGGTTGAATGTTTTGTTATAAAAGCTTCACTATAAAAAGTAGTTTAGGAAAATTATTTGAAAGATCGTTTTATGGATTTTATTTATAATAAACCAGAGGTATTTTTATAGTATTTCTGCTATTGAAAATTCCCAATAAAAAGAAATAAAATCCGTTTGGATATTGTTGCTTTTGATATCGCTCAAAGCTAATGCCCGAACCTGGATCACAGGGATTGGATTAAAATGTTCCTTCCATGGGCATCGATTGTAGATGAGCAATATTATGATTTGTTATGATCTATTTTGATGAGCATTCACCTTATAAGGATATTTATTTAAATTAGATTTTCCGAACACATTTTGAATTTTTAAATCTAGTTTTAATGAAATTATCGAATATTTTAAAACCAGTTTAAATAAATGAAAAGTAGGAATTTTAAGCAAATAAACAGGAAATACTATTTTGCGCAATGTTTTGAATTTTTTTGGAATTAATCAGATTTGCAAACTGATTTGGAAGATATATTGCAAAGATTGGTTTTACACAAATTGGGAAATATTCTAAAAAACTAGTTAAATATAAAACCAATAATTTGACGCCATTTACAAAGCAGGCAATTAGTTATGATTTCTGAATAATGAGATCTTCATGAATAAAGTGAATTTATGAAAATGATTTGGAAATCCGTTTTGAAGTGATTATAGAAAAATAATTTGAAAAAAAAGAAATATGAAATCTATTTTCAAATATATTTTTAGTACAGAGCTTATTGGAATCATTTATGGGTGTTGATTTTATTAATAAAGTTGAGTGATTTGAATTTAGGGTTATATTTAAACGCGTCGCACTCACTATATTATATTTTATGCACGGTTACACTCACAACCAGATTTCTATCCTGACTTGGGGTTCGTTATTTGTTTAACAACCTTAGGCCAGACAAAGGGTGTTATCTAGGTCAACAGTATTACTATATCTATTTTATGGGCCACGATATGGAGCTGGAGTAGATGACGATGATGAGTATTTAATTTGTTTGTATTTTGTAGTGGTAGATGTGTTTTATTTATGTGATGATTTATGTATATGAAAGTAATGTATCAAATTTTGGATATGATATAAAGATCGTTATTTTTATTCACTTTGATTCTATTAACAGGGAAAATCTTATTTGTCTCTAATAACGTATTATTCATTAACTCGTGTACATTGCATTGTTTAGAGATATGATACGTGTTATTTCAGATATATTTAGGTATTGAAACGTATTCGTGTTGATGAAAAGTAGTGTATTTGAGAGTTCGCTCCTTTCAAGCCCATTGATTCGAGTTATCGGATGGTAAACTCCCTCTATTATTTCGGTGACTAAAGCTAGGGCATCACAATTGGTATCAGAGCTTAAGTTGAAATAGTATAGAGTAGAGATATATTTTGACCTTAAAGGATTAGGACTTAGGATGTTTTACCATTTTATTTGACTCTCACATGTGATGTGTGAGTCTTTGAATGATCGAAAGGGTCAATCATCGAGTTTAATATTTATATAAATGTATATATATAAATATATTTGTATTGAAAAATTGTTAAGTTATTTCTTATTTGAAAGAGAAATAAAATAATATTCATACATATGATGTGAATATTTATATGTGATTTTGATGTATTAAAATGAATTTTATTTAGATGTTTGATTGATATTGGCATATGATTTCATGAAAAAATGTAATTATAAAAGCAAATTTTGATATTCCAAGAATAAGAATATTTATTTATAGAAAAACACAGGATTTATAGTGTTGTTCGACAAATTTGGTCGAGTAATATTACTTTAGTGAAGATTTTACCTAAAACCTAATGTTATAAAGTTTAATGTCAAATGAAAACAAAACACAAAATAAAGACAAAATATGCTATTTTCAATGTTGCATGGATTTAATTTATGAAATATTATTGTTTTAACTAATACACAGTGATCCCACTATATAACATGTTAGCTACAATAGAAAAGTAATGCTGGTAGGCTACTTCAGCCTTTCTAACTTAAGATGGTAATCAAAATACTTATAAACTTAAACTCTTGAACTTGGAAGATGATGAAGCTTTTGGTAGTGCCTTCCTTGTAGGGATTATTGTCCTATCCTGGACTGCATTGGCTCAGGATTCCTACATTCACACTTTCATAATATTTATACGTTTAGGGTATGGTATCAGAATCACTTAATTCTGTTGAATTTTACTTTGGATACTATACAATGTTCAATCAACTATTGCAATTTTAGCACATGGATTACATTACTATGGTAGTTCAGGTTTTTAACACTTGAATTTCCTAATAATGAATCTCTTTTCTCCTATGACATCAGAACCATTCACTTCATTGTTAGAACATTTTCGTTGTGCTACAACTTGAGCGAGGTGTAAAATTTAGTCATATATTACAATTTCAATGATGGGTTTCCTGAATTTATCCATTAAACTTAAGGTAGATTTGGCATTGTATTTTTGAACACACAAAGAAGTGTAATGACTTTGTTATGTATCTAGCAATATCATACTCTATTAAACAACTGACATTATAGTTTTCTTTTGTTTACATAATCAACCATTACAAACTCCTGATTCTGTAAGCTACCTAAATGTGAGCAGACCACAAATGCTAGTATCATTTTTATCCAACGTAACTGTCAAGCCTTCTTGACTTTGTTTGAAGGTGGCAAGACGATCAACCTGCAAAACACTTGAATGTGCCGATTATTAATGCATGCCCACCAATGTACCTATAAAAATGTAAAAGAACCTTTAGCTACTACCATAGCAGGGTCATTGCTTGTAGCAATTGAATAGTTGCGTTAACGACCTACCTTCGTGAAACCTAGGAACTACACTTAATACATTCATGGTACTCATGTGTCGTTACCCAAGCATCTGAAAGATGAGTTATCTTGGGGTAAAATATAAGAACAAAATAGAAATTTCACAACGGAATGATTAAATATAATATAACAATAAGACTATGATTAAATATGATATAACAATAAGACTGTACATAAGGTTACGCCCCAACATGGAGTTATTAGACTTACAACAAAAGTACTAGTATCAGCCTAGGCAGTTATAAAAACCTTCTTTACACTTACTGATGCAAAATACACATACATACAATAAACATCTCATAACCATTGAAATAGATAGCAATAAATGAGTACCCTAGAGTTTAGGGAAAACAAATAACTTGGGTCAGACAATGAGTCTGGTATGATTAAACAACAAATAAAAATAGAACACACAAAATAACCGGTGAGACCATGACACAAAGCAAGGAATAGGTTTCCCTCACAAGAACAACATCTAAGCATAAAAGAATGGACACAAATATTAAACAACGCGAAGGTGCTAGACACTTCCTGATGCAATTAATAAAGAATCGGTTTAAAGGTTTGAATCAAAAACAAGGAGAAGGAATTTTTCCAGCAATGACCTAGAGGGTGAACCCTTCTGACCAAAAGTACACTTTAGGAAAATGTAATTTAGAGGGTCATATACTCTATGACTCTCTCGAAAATGTCCAAGCCAAAATCATTTCAACCATACCGAGTATCCTAGTATTTCACATCTTCACATGCATACAACCAAATCCAATCTAGGGTAGATGTGAAGATATAATGGGAGCAACTCCACATAGTTTGACGTCCACTCGCTCTTTGGTTTTAGTCATTTAAAATAAATGATATCAATGCTATAAATGAGCAACAAATCATCTTAGGTTTGTGAGACACAAAGAAGATAGCGAAATCGATAGTCAATAAATCAACTATCGGGAATAACAAAAAGATCGTATATGCAAATTAAATCTCATACTCTTATCACCACTCGCCAATTTCAAACTTATACTGTCCCCCGGTTAATAATGAAGCCGAACAACTTGAGGTAGTGTTACCTCTAATCCTTTCCTTGACATACATTTTTAACTTTTTACATGGAGACGGGTTTCCATACCTCGTCGTTTACTATTAAGTATATGCATAATTCCTTTCCATATAAGCTATGTCACTTATGTGAATTAAATTTCTTATCTTTATAACCAAACTTCAATTTCCAACTCATACTATCCCTCCCTCAAAAATGAAGCAACGTAAGTTAGGGCACTGGTTGCCTTGGCCTTGCCGAGACACTCCAGTTCTAAATCTCACAAATAGTAACGAATCTACCTTCTCGGTGTTTGGTATTAAGCATAAACTAAATCCTTTCCATAATCGAGTCAAACTTTTAAACTTTTAGAACCTAAATTGTGCTTGGTTTCACATTGCAAATAATTGTAAAACACGTTTAAAATTCTTGGAAATAAGTTAAAAACATCCATATTAAATCCCGTTAAGAGAAAAATAAGTTAGAATCATTTTTGTAAAAATTTAGAAAAAATGTCGCAAAAAGTGTCGCTAAACAGTATTGAACATTTCTTTAAGCTGGTCCTTTTTAAAATGTAAATTTCTTTGAAATTAATCCAAAGTATGAATTCTCAATTTTATTTTGGAACAACATACTATGGACCTAATATGCATTCACAAAAACTTAGAGAATTTTGAAATCAAATAAACATATTTGAAAATTCTTTAAAATACTTGACTTTACGAGATGGATAAAGGAAATCCATTTCTAACTTTTGAAGACTTAAGTTTTAGGGGTTCTAACCTTTTCCAAGCCATCGTACTTTTGCACTAAAAGTGCAAAAATGCGACTAAATATTTATTTTGGAAAAACTCAAGCACAAGATCAATAAATAATGGATTTTAAAAAGATAATATTTCAAAATATCAGTATAGCAATAATTGCTATAACAACACTTCCATAAAACAAGGTACATGTCATATATATTCATCCATACATTTCGTAAACAACACACATATGAAAGTGAGTCAACATTGGCAAGAAACCCTTTAGGGTTTCTCAACAAAAGTCCACGGTAAATCTCCTATGTGTATATGCATTTTGAAGTATTCTTTGGTGGCCTATTCGCTACAAAGACACTTCGAATTCCTCCCTTTTTCCCCTGCAAGAACATTATTACTAATGCCATTCTGTAATAACCCCTAAATCTATCACTTGAATAAATTATAATTATTTTAAAAATATTTAAATATGGGTTTACAAGTAAGAAATAATCATGTTTTAGGTGACAAATAATAATAGTTATTTTAGATGGGAAAAATATTGTGAACAAATTACCTAGGTAAAATATTGATAAATATTAAATATCGTCCTAGGTAAAATATCGGTAAAAAAAAACTAAAAATCATTTTATTGAAAAAATGCTTTTAAACAATAAGAATCGTGCACGGCTCTGGATTCATACACTGATATTTGTATTATACAATTTCATGAAATAAAATAACTTATTTTATTTTTGGAAAATAAAATGTATTTATGACATCGACAGTTGATATCATCGATTTTATATATTTCTTTGGAAATTCAAGTTATATTTAAATATTAAATAAATTAAATGGTTATTATGTTGGTCGATGGTGATTTGATGGATGTTTGCGTTTGGTGTTGAACTTGAGATTTGAATGTGATGTTGTCGAGTTAGTAAGCATATAACGTTATGTTTATTTATGTGTTTCATTGTGATGTTAAAAGTATGGTAGCATGGATGTACCATTATGATCTAAGAACCAAAGTATGCTGATATGAAACAAAGTTAACAACTTTGTGTGTTGCAACGGATGTGAGATCCGATTCGAAATCAAAAACTATGTTTTCTTATTTTAAAATTTGGAGATTATTTCAAAGTTTCTATCTTTGTTTCTAAGTCTCAATTTTTTTTAAGAATTATGCTTTTTAAACTTGATATAGGAAAGAATAAGCAAGTATTTCCACTTAAAATATGTTTAAGAGAACTGGGCTCATAGCGATGATCGCTATGGACGTAGTTCGGCAAAATTATCGATTTTCATTTTAAAATGTTTTCATTTGGAATGATTTATAAACATTTTTCAGACTTAATTAGTAACATAAAAAGAGATTAAGTTTAGATTATTTAACAATTTATTTATTTAATAAAATGGTTAAAGGTAATTAGTGATTAATTAGAAATTAAGTAAGTGATTAGAGGTAAAGTAACACTTAAAGAAGATTAATGACCAATTAGTGATTAATAATATTTTAATTAGTGATTTATGAAGTTAAGAAGTAATTTAATGATTATTATTATTATTTAAGTTAATTAGTTGATTAATTATTATATAATTAAGTGATTATTTAATTAATTTTAATTAATTAGGGTTTAACTAATAATGAATTGTTTAAACCTTAATAAGATACATTAGGAAGTTAATTAGGACTTTACCAAGTTCATTAAGTTAGTTGAAGTCTAATTATGAATTAATCTTGATTTAATTAAGATATAATTAGGGTTGAAGCTAATTAAAAATATTTTAATCTTTTCAAATCTATTTTTAAAATTAATCGGTTATGTTCTAAATCAGCTTTCTTTTTAAGGTTAATTGATTTTAAATCAAAGGATCTCTCGTCTGGACCATCAAGTTGCTAAATGAATTAAAATAGTGATTATAAAACGTTGACACATTTTATGGAAAGTAAGTTGACTTGTTTTTGCACAGTTGTTGAATATCGGTAACGTGATAAACACAAGGAAGTTAATTTCAATACGCGAGTCATGGTAACTTTAGCATATAGAAAATACTTCTGTGTGTACATTTTTCACTGATAATAGATGTATCTATGTTTGTAACTTGGATATGTAACTATGATTGATTGTATATTATGTGTGAATCCCTTACATCTTTGACGTTTAGCAGTATCTATGATATAACTTAGATAAGTTAAACCCAAATTTAATGATCCAATGTAATCATTGAGCCTCCATTTAGTTTTATAGAGTAAACATTTAATTTTCTTTAAAAATGGTCTTCAAAGTTATTCTATTTGAACAAGATATTTGAAGAATGACTTGACAATTGGTTTGAGAAGTTTTATAGATGATTTTGGGTATTCAGAAATGGAGTTTTAGAAACGTTTTTGAATGTTTATACAAATATTTTATAAATGGATTTGAATGTCTATAAAGGGAACTTTTATGCAAGATTGAAAGTTTATAAAGAAATTATATAACGGGCTTTGAATTATTATGAAGATTTCATAAATAAGTATATGAATGTTGATAAATGTTTGGGAAAAGAGATTTAATAGATGAAAAATGGTTTTGAGGCTTAGTGATTACTTCAGGTAATTAAATCTCTAGATTTTTTTTGCTGTTATTTGAAGTTAAGTAACCGACTATCAAATTTGACCTAATTTGTCTTTGGAGGAATGAACGTAAATTCGAGTTCCATGGTGAGTACTCGAATACTTACTTCCAAAAGAACCGGGAATGAGTCAATATGAAATTATCGGTTGTTGGTAAGGAGAGAACGGTATCAGATTTATATATCCGAAAACCACTCCAAACCAACATGTATATTCGAGTGGAAGAGATCTTGATGATGATTGAAGACAGTGCTCTTTGAAGTGCAAGGGCTACTGCTACTAATCCCGAAGGTGATTCCAAAATGGATATAGTAGAGTTAGTGCCTTCAGTTTCGTTCAGACACGGAATGAACTTGTATGGATGAAAACTGGCATTACAGTGACGCTTAGAGGGTAGTGTTAGCACTCTAAGACGGATTGTTTTTCAAAAAGGTAAAGCGTAGCCTCAAGCCTCACAATCGGGAGGAATGACAATAATAGGGCATGCAGCAGAGCTATGTGGTTAGCTACCACTAGAAGCGGTCACCCGATTCTAGATGTCTCTTTTAGAGTTGGTTTGCACGCAAACACCGTAGTAGTGTAAGGCCTCGGTGTTAAGGGGGTGAGGTAATCCGGTCTGCCATGTTAAAGGGACAACCGACTCTATGTTAGCATCAGTGCATTCTCTAGAGGTGTATTATCAAAAGATAGTCCCTTACCTTTCCATTTTTGGAATCCAATATTCAGTACATGCGCTATATTTTGATTTTAGAGCCTAGTATGTTGGAATATGAGATGCAAACATTTCAACTATTTTATCTATTCACATTAAACCTACACACTTTGATAATATCACTGGATTTTGATATAAAATGTTTTGGTTAACGTAAGGTAAAAACCTATTTGTTTTTATGTATGGTGTGGTCTTACAAGATACCCTTCATTAAAAGTTTTCAAATATAGAAATCAGTTTGGTTGTTACTTGTTATCGAGTTTTACTTACACTGATTTACCAGACTGACCCAAGCGTTATTCCATGTAATGCTCAGGCTAGACCGAGCATGTTTTTCCCAGGTTAGCTAGATGCTTTGGAGTTGGAGAGGAGCTGGATGGTCAAGATGTATTCACGTATATTTTTCTTTCACTGTATTATATGTTTTATATGTTTATCAATGTAAGGACAGGTTTCTATAATTGTCAAAATTTAGGATTAGTCTAGTGTACACTGATGTTGTATATATGAATAAAGATGTTTCCTTTTTGTAAAGATCATTGTTGTATTATATATTATTGCTGCGTTGTGAGATTCTATGTTGTGTAGTATTCTTCTATCTTCTACTTTCTTCTTTCACCCTAACAAATCAGTATTTCCAGCACTTGAATGTTCGGCATATAATACAGTGGAAGTATTAGTGTCGATTTTTGATGATCGAAAATCTGGTTCGTTACATTTGATAACAGAGCTTAGGTTGCACGAACACCTAGGCCTTGATTGGGTAAGCTCATTGGGGATAATTAGTATTGTCCTAGATTGAGTGGAGTGTATTATATATAAGAGCGCGTATTTGTTAGTGTATAAAAATGTTTTGTTTTGTATTGTGTTGGTTTACCGGTTAAGTGGCTTAAGAACTCTGGTCGAGATATAGGATGCCACGATATCGATAGGGGTTTCCTAAACACTTGAAAAAGGCAAACTGACACAACATCATTTTAAAATGGTAAATGAAACAATTTTACCTAGGGTTATATTTTATATAAAGGAAAATTTTCAAAATTAATAGACTATTGGTTGTAATTAATATTAGGGAGTAATAATGGAAGTGTGTTCTAAGGATATTTTACCATGATTAGGTAATAAGAAATAGGTATGCAAGAGAGACATGGATGGAGAAAGAGATCGAAGAAGTCAACCACAAATTATGGAAACGCAAATGGACAGGCCACCAAAGTTGTAATAGTTCCAAGTGAAGAGGTATTGGGAGTTCAGAAGAAGCCAGCAACGTCACCCAAGAGTAACAGTATCAATGATTGCAAAAGGAAACTATGTTGGAAGAGACCTTGGGAAGACAAATCAGAAGAGCGTAGTTAACAAAGGAAATTCTTCAAAAAGGGAAAAGAAATTAGTTGCTACCCCTGTCATAAAAAGGGATATACCATGGACTATTGTATTGAAGGAAAGGAAGGACCAATAGTTCCCAAAGTTTGGGAGAAGCATTACTTCTTTTTCCAACAACTTGGAAACATCAAGAAAGATTGCCCCATGGTTCAAATAGCACTACAAGTCGGAGGAATTATTAAGAAGAAACCTGCCACCTTGAGAGAGATAATTAAGGGAATATATTTATGGAAACCATAGGGTAATAGTAGATGGGGATAAGTATCTTTATTATGAATTCTTAATACGTAAGGTGTTTGAGAAGTTATGTATAATATGTATACCCTTGGAAATGTTTTGAATGATATGCAGTTATCTTTAGTTGCTTTAAAAACCTTTCATTAAACTTATTAAATAGTTAGTAAGAGTTTGAAATCAGATGTTTGAAATGAATTTAGGTAACCCAAGAATCATGAACACTAGAGTTTTAGAACTAAGGGATATATGGTTGAGGAAGATCAAACCCAATGGACTTTGCTTATGTCGCGATTTTGAGATTTTAAGTCAAATGAAGTTTTGGGTTCGAAATCAATCATGGAGGTTAAGAATCGGTTGTGATGGTGTGATAAGTTATGTAATGACATGATGAATTATATCCATGGATCATTCGAAATGATGATAATTAATGTTCTACGGTTTGATGATTTTGCTTCACAACCACCTATTGCCGCTCCAACTGAAGATAAGAAGAGCTAGTTCAAAGAAAAAGCTCCCAAATATGGTTGTTTCTTTTATAGGGAAAAGGATCACTTTGTTAAAGAATGTTAGGTTGGTAAGAAAAAAAAGGGGAAAAGATGAAGGCTTTTAAGAAGCAAAAGCTTGGAAAACAGATCGCACAAAGGAAATGTTATTGCTGCTACTTAAAGGGCTACATCGTGAAGGATTGCCCAATGCTTAAAATAGAGGAGCATCCTAGACCTTTTGTTATCCTAATAGAAACATCTGCTTTAGCAGCAGCAAAAGGAAAGGGAGTTATGGAAGGATTAATTTAGCGCCAGGAAGATAAGGACTAGTATTAGGAATATTATCCTAAGTTGTTCCATGTTTAGCATCTTCTACTGTATATTATCTTTTGAAGTGCACTTTCCGTCTATGATGGAGTCACTTGGCGTGTGTCTAGGAAGGTATGTTGTTAGAATGATATTCTATCTATGTATCATTTCTTCTTTTTTTCTTGGTTGATATTAATTTTCATCCCAATTTTACCTCTCTTGACCTTCTAGATAGACAAAGACTAAGACCAATAAGGTTCATGGCTTTAGTTTATGTCAAACTCAGTGGATGAAGGGTTGACCCATCATAGGGTATTTTGACTAGAAGGCAGATTAATAAATGAAAATTTAATTCGAATTAATTTAATAAGAAAATTTAAAAAACTTGGTTTTATTAAACAATATTTTGGATTTTAACATCTAAATCGTCAGAAGCTAATTAAATTTTAAAATCAGATGTTATATATAATCTTAGGATGTAGATGTATTAAAAAGAAAATTTTAAAATAATTTTGTAAGTAAAGTTATATAACTTAAATGGTTGAACCTAAGTAGAGATTTTGTGAAATATTTTTATATGTCGGGAGGAAAGTTTATTTGTTAAGGATTTTCAAATGAATAATTTTCGGTGTTTTGGGATAGGATTTTGGCAAATTTCGAGGAAGAAATTCTTTTCAGGGGGAAGAATGTAACGATCCACAAATTTATCACTTGAATAATTTATATTCATTTTAACATATTTAAATATGAGTTTAAAAGTAAGAAATAATCATGTTTAAAGTGATAAATAATAATAGTTATTTTGACTGGGAAAAATATTATGAACAAATTACATAGGTAAAATATTGATAAATGTTAAATATCCTTCTAGGTAAAATACCGATAAAATAACTAGAAATCATTTTACCGATAAAACTGCTTTTAAAAAATAAGGATTATGCATGGCTCAGGATTCCTACACTAATATATGTTTTCAAACAAGTTTATGAAATAAAATAACTTATTTTATTTTTGGAAAATAAAATGTATTTATGACATCGACAGTTGATATCACCGATTTTATATATTTCTTTGGAAATTCAAGTCGAGTTTAAATATTTAATAAATTGGTTTTTATTAACGAATAAACCTATTATAATTATTTAATAATGATGGTAAAATAGTTTCTAAAATTTGTTTACCAACACAGATAGTTCGAAGAAAAATAGAAAATGTGATCGAATAACGTTTTTCGGAATTTTGACCTTTCGATATCGAAAAGTCATCGAGAACGTTGTTCACCTTTGTGCACCATATGTACACATATATAAGAGATAACTAACCATATAATAATATACTTAATTATGTATTATCTTACATTAATTATGTTTAGCAAATGATGTGATAAGACATGGTTTTAAAATAATAACTTATATATACTAAATCATGTCATTATTTCTTGTTATTTCCTTAAGTACCATCATCATTACCCATCATGGCTTAGAGGATGTGACTAGAGAGGAAGGAGATGTGACATATGAGGGGGAGGAAGGTGGTGATGTGACATGTCAAAATAATGGCATGTTATGATATTTTAATCTAGGGATAAAATGGTAACTTCTCCAATTTCTTTCATCTATAAATACACACCCTCACACACACATTTTCATTTACTTTCCAACTTCATTCTTATCTAAACCTTCTTCTCTAAACCTTCTTCTCTAAAAATTCCATGGCTTTCATGGTTCAAAAAATATAGAAAAAGTTAGCCTTTTGTGTTGTAACTTGTTTCCATACCTTCTATACCTCTTATACTTTCATTTCAACGTCCTCTCTTCCAAAAACCAAGGCCAACACTACTCCACAGAAAATAGCCAAGCCAAATCACCTCTGGCTGAACCCATTCTGAGCCTTTAGCCCATCAAAGTTTCTAATTATTAAGCTAGAGTCGAGCGTAGAGGCATTGCTGAATTATAGTCTAAGTTCGGGCGAAGTTAGTTAGCATAAAGGTAAGTAAAACTACTTTGTTTTTGAAATTTTTTAACTTTATTGTGATATGTTATTGTGGTGATAATATGATGCGAAAATTGAATAGTTATTTTGTTGGTTGATGGCGATTTGATGGATGTTTGTGTTTGGTGTTGAACTTGAGATTTGGATGTGATGTTGTCGCGTTAATAAGCATATAACCTTATGTTTATATACGTGTTTCATTGTGATGTTAAAATTATGGTAGTACGGATATATGGTTGTGATCTAAGAACCAAAGTACGTTAAGTTGAAACAAAATTAATAAATTTGTGTGTTGCGACGGATGTGAGATCCGATTCGAAATCAAAAACTGTGTTTTGTTGTTTTAAGGTTTGAAAATTGTTTCAAAGTTTCTATCTTTGTTTCTAAATCTCAAAAACTTTGTAAATTATGTTTTCTAAACATGAAATATGAAAGAATAAGCAAGTGTTTCCACTTAAAGTATGTTTAAGGGAACTGCGCTCATAGCGATGGTCGCTATTGACGCAGTTCGACAAAATTGTCGATTTTCGTTTTAAAATGTTTTCTTTTGGATGTTTTGAATTTTTTTCCAAACTTAATTAGTAACATAAAAAGAGATTAAGTTTAGATTATTTAATAATTTATTTATTTAATAGAATAGTTAAAGGTAATTAGTGGTTAATTAGTAATTAAGTAAGTGATTAGAGGTTAAGTAACACTTAAAGAAGGTTAATGACCAATTAGTGATTAATAATGTTTTAATTAACGATTTATGAAGTTAAAAAGTAATTTAATGATTAATTATTATTTAATTAAGTTCATTAGTTAATTAATTATTAATTAATTAAGTGATTATTTAATTAACTTTTGATTAATTAGGGTTTGACTAATAAGGAATTGTTTAAACCTTAACTAAGATACATTAGGAAGATAATTAGACTTGATCAAGTTCATTAATTTAGTTAAAGTTTAATTATGAATTAATCTTGATTTAATTAAGATATAATTAGGGTTTAAGCTAATTAAAAGTATTTTAATATTTTCAAAGCTATTTTTAAACTTAATCGGTTATGTTTTAAATCAATTTTCTTTTTAAGGTTAATTGATTTTAAATTAAAGCATCTCTTGTCTGGACCATTAAGTAGATAAATGAATTAAAGTAGTGATTATAAAATATTGACACACTTTGTGGGAAGTAAGTTGACTTGTGTTTAACATAATTGTTGAATATCGGTAACGTGACAAACATAAGGATGTTAATTTTACTAAGCGAGTCATGGTAACTTAAGCATATAGAATATACTTATATGTGTACATTTTCACCAATAATAGATGTACCTATGTTTGTAACGTGGATATCTACCCATGATTGATTGTATATTATGTGTGAATCCCTTACATATATGATGTTTGGCGGTATCTATGATATAACTTAGATAACTTAAAACCAAATCTAATCATCCATTGTAGTCATTGAGCCTCCATTTGGTTTTGTAAAGTAAATGTTTCATTTTCTTTTGAAATGTTCTTCAAAGTTATTCTATTTTGAACAAGATATTTGAAGAATGATTTGACAACTGGTTTGAGAAGTTTTATAAATAATTTTGGGTATTTAAAAATGGAGTTTTAGAAAAGGTTTTGAATGTTTATACAAAGATTTTATAAGTGGATTTGAATGTCTATAAAGGGAAATTTTATGCAAGATTGAAAGTTTATAAAGAAACTATATAACCGACTTTGAATAATTATAACGAGTTCGTAAATAAGTATATGAATGTTGATAAATGTTTAGGAAAAGAGATTTAATAAATGAAAATGGTTCTGAGGCTTAGTGATTGCTTTGGGTAATTAAATATCTAGATTTTGTTGTTGTTATTTGATAGTTAAATAACCAACTATCAAATTTTACCTGATTTGACTTAGAAAATATAAATGTAAATTCGTGTTCCATAGTGAGGACTCGAATACTTACTTCCAAAAGAACCGAGAATGAGTCAACTGAAAATTACCGGTTGTTGGTATGGAGAGACTGGGATCAGATATATATATCTAAAAACCACTCTACACCGACATGTACGTTCGAGTGGAAGACATCTTGATGATGATCGAAGACAGTGCTCTTTGACGTGCAAGGGTTACTACTACTAATCCTGAGGGTGATTCCTAAATGGATGTAGTAGGGTTAGTGCCTTCGGTTTCGTTCAAACGTAGAATGAACTTATATGGATGAATGCTGGCATTGCATTGACGCCTGGAGGGTGGTGTTAGCATTCTAAGCTGGAATGCTATTCAGAAAGGTAAAGCGTAGCCTCAAGCCTCACAACCGGGAGGAATAGCAATAATAGGGCACGTTGCAGAGCTATGGGTTTGCTACTATTAGGACTGGTCACCCCATTCTAGATGTCTCTTTTAGAGTTGATTTACGTGCAAACACCGTGGTAGTATAAGGCCTTGGTGTCAATGGGGTGAGGTAATCCAGTCTGCCATGTTAAAGGGGAAATTGGCTTTATTTTAGCATTAGTGTATTTTCTAGAGATGTATCATCGGAAGGTAGCCCCTTACGTTGGTGTTATTGGAATCCAGTCTTCGTTACGTGCCTTACGTTTTGATTTTAAAGCCTGGTATGTTGGAACAGAAATGCCAACATTTTAGCTATTTTATCTATTTACTTTAAACCTAGACACTATGATAATATCACTGGATTTTGATATAAAATGTTTTGGTTATCGTAAGGTAAAAACCTATCCGTTTATATGTGCGGTGTGGTCTTATGAGATACCCTTCGTGAAAAGTTTTCAAATGTAGAAATCAGTTTGGTTGTTACTTGTTATTGAGTTTTACTCACGTTGGTTTACTAGACTGACTTTGGCATTATTCCATGCAATGCTCGGGTCAGACCGAGCATGTTTTTCCTAGGTTAGCTGGATACTTTGGAGTTGGAGAGAAATTGGATGGTCAAGACGTATTCACATATATTTTTCTTCCACTGTATTATAGAGTTTGTATGTTTGTCAATGTAAGGACAGGTTTCCATAACTGTCAAAATCAATCCTTCCAAAACCAAATCATACCTTTTGAACATGTCAAAACATTGCTAAATAATCTTTAGAAATATAGCTTCATAACCAATGAAAGTACCACTTACGAAAAAATTGGATTTTACTCTTTAAAAACATCTTTTGGGTCAAAGTGGTTATACACGAAAGTATCTCTTTCGAAACCTTTAATAAAATATTTTTGGGGAAAAATTGATGGTGTCGAACCCATCTATTCGAAAGCTCAAACCTTGGAGTAAAACTTTAATGGATAACATCGAAACCCCCTTTCCACACCATTGCCTTCAAAACCCCTGAACCTCTTCAAAAGCATTTATGAAGTGATTTAGCTTTAGTTTAAAACAAAGAGAACCCTTCAAAAGCATTGATGGCTGCAATACATCCGAAAGGTAAAAGAATAGGGGCTGGGTTTTGACCAAGTCGGAACCACCTCTTTTGAAAGCATTATATAAAAACAAAGGAACCCATTCGAAAGCTCCTACTTAAAACATGATATGGCAACCTACTTTGAAAGCCATTTAGAAAAATCCCTTTCGAAAACATAGATTTGACTACATCAAAATCTTTAGGTAAAACAAAGCAAGAACTTAACATTTTAAAATAGAACTAAGGTTTCAATCCCATTGGAAGTATTGCTTTCGACACCCTGGCTTCCTCCTTTCCGCCAATCCACTACGTATCATCTAAGTGACACCTTATGCATTGATTTCGACTAGGTGAGTTTTGGCTGGGTTGGTTTCAACTGAGGTGGAGTGAAAGCATTAGAGTCGAAAGATACTACTAAAAGAGTCGGAACCCTCCTTTTTGATTAAAGGCTGAAATCATGCTCAGTTTTAGTAATTGCTTTTACTAACCTGCCTACGCATAATCTTTTAATTGGTTGCCTTAAAACTTTTCAAATACTTTACGAAATAACTGCCGCATTTATCAGATCTAATCTAGAGGAAAAATTTAACGTTTAAGCCATTTCATTAAGCAAAAACAATATTGCAAATAAGTCCTTTTAAAATAATTTACTTCTATAGCAAATTAATTTGAAAAAAATCCCCAAAAATAATACAAATTTATTTTCATCATGTTATCAAACATATTAAAATTTCAGACCCAATTTATTCCTAAAATAATCGAAATAAATCTTGAACCCAAATATATCATATTTTCCTTTAGAAATTCATATAAAATTTCCATAGCTTGGAAAATTATAAAAATTTAAACCCATCTCTAAAATCATGTTTTACTTAACATATAATTTTTCCATGGCATTCCAAATTCAGTAACAATTGGTTTTGCCCTAAAACCGTGCAAGTTCATATGTAAATGATTGGTTTAAATCCAACATATAATAATCAAGCATATCATCATCCAAAACATCATAAAAACGAATTTAATCTTAAATCCGAAAACATATGATTATAAAAACAAAATAGAGATGGAATGAATTATTATTCACCCTAAATATGATAAGAGCGTTGAGATTTGATTTGAAATTAATCATATAACATTAATTCTCTAACTTGATTGAATTTCTCTTCCTCTTCTTCCTTGTTAATGGTCGGCTCTTGTTAGGTTAAATTTGCGTTTTTGAGTTTTTGAGAAAATGAATGTGGATGGAAAAATAAAAGTGTATGATGATGAATAATAAGGTGCGGCTATATTTATAATATGCCCATGTTTTAATTAATTATTTAAAAGCCATTTTGGGCTCATTTAATGTAAATTATGCATGCTCTTCTTATAGTTTTGTTCAAATCTCAATCCCCTTATCATCATTATTCTATTTAATTTATCTAATTAAATCTCTTGAATAATGCTATCAAAAATATAGGCTCCTCCCTTAATGAATTTCGTCCTCGAAATTTAGTAAGGACTAAATAATAAATGTAGTAAACATCTGTAACAACTCCTAACAAGCATACTAGCCTACCTAACTAGCAACTATCTGTATGAATCTAATATAGACATACCCTCAAAGCAGATCAGGATAAGTATATCTAATTCTGTCTTTTGTCTCCAAAGTACAGTCCTTCTCGTTGTCGTTCCTTTGATTTTTTACTAACCTGACTGGCTTGTTCCTCAATCTTTTCTTATGCCTCGCTACAACCCAAACTGGTAGTCTATCAAAAGTCAAATTAGGCTATAGTACCAAATCTTCCAACTCTGCTGGAGGAATAGTTATCTCTGGATCATGCACATACTTACGAAAATGAGACGCATGAAATACATTATGGACACCAGCCATACTGCTCGGTAACTCTACTCTAAATGCGAGCTTCCCGATCCTCTCTATAATCTACAGTGGACCAACATACCTCGGTGCTAGTTTTCCCGATTTTCCAAATCGCACCATACCTTTCATCGATGACACATTAATGAAAACTTTATCTCCAATTAAGAAATCTTAGTCTTTACGCTTCTTGTCTACATAACTCTTCTGTCTTGACTAAGCTTCTTTCTTCGTTCCATGGATCAACTCAATCTTCTCTAACGCCTCCCTAACCAAATCTGGACCTAAGACCAGTCTGTCTCCAGAATCAACATGCTGTAGATTAGCATGGCCTTCCATACAAAGCTTCAAAAGGCGACATTCCTATACTAGTCTGATAATTATTATTGTAGGAAAACTCAACCAAATGTAGGTGATCTTTCCAAGATCCACCAAAGTACACAATCTCTCAATAGATCCTCGAATACCTTGTTCACTCTCTCCGTATGCCCGTCCATCTGAGGGTGATATGCAGTACTCATATTAACCTTGGTACCCAATGCTTCCTATAGACTCTTCTAGAATTTACTAGTGAACAAGGCATCTCTGTCATTGGCTATATTACTAGGAACTCCATGTAGTCTAACTATGTTCTTCATGAACAACTTAGCTAAACAAGTGCCGTCCTGGTTAACTTTACCAAAATGAAATGGGCACTCTTGGTCAACCTGTCCACTATAACCCATATAATTTCATTTCCTCTATTTGACCTTTGCATCTTGTCTATAAAATCCATGTATATCGAATCCCATTTCCAAACCGGAATATCTAAAGGTTGAAGTAGCCCACTAGACATCTGATGTTCAGCTTTCACTTGTTGACACTTTGCACACTGCCTAACCCACAATCCAGCATCCCTTTTCATACCTTCATAATAGAAGTTCCTCTTCATATCCTGATACATCTTGGTTCCTCCAGGATGAATCGTAAAATTGGACTGATGACATTCTCTCGTAACTTCCTTTCTCAAGTCCTCCATATTCGAAACACAAAGCCATCCTTCTTTCTCAACCATCCTATCTGGTCAAGGCTAATATACTTTAGATCATCGATCTCATCTCCAATCTCAACCCTTCTAATTTTCTCGGCTAATACCGGATCCTCTTTCAACTTATAAGAAATCCTCTCGATCAGCACCGGTCGAACTACTAAACAGGAAAAGATGGCTGTACACTGACTAGAACTAGCAGTCGACCTTAACTGCACACCACAACTGGCCAAGGCTTCTAAATCCTTCCACTCCGCCAACATACTTAACATCGCATTTTGATGCCTTCTACTAAGAGCATCTGCTACCTTATTACTTTTCCTAGGCGTATATATTCCAAAATCATAGGTAGCCAAAAACTCCAGCCACCTCCGCTGTCTCATATTCAACTCCTTCTGAGAGAATAAATACCTTAAAGATTTTTCATCGGTATAAAGCTCAAACCTCTCCCCTAAGAGATAATGTCTCCATATCTTCAATGCAAATATCACCGCAACCAACTCCAAATCATGTGTAGGAACCTCACTTCATGCGGTCTAAGCTGTCTGGATGCGTAGGAAATAACTTTACCCTTCTACATCGATACTACTTCAAATCCAGTTCTGCATGCATCAATATACACTACTAACCCCTCGTTTCCGTTTGGAACTGCTAAAATTGGTGCATTGGTCAACAAATGCTTTAACTTAAGGAATGTTTCCTCACATTTATCGGACCAGATAAACTTCACCTTATTCCTGGTTAACTTAGTCAAAGGTGTTTCTATCCGCGAGAAATTCTTGATGAATCTCTAACAGTAGCCAGCAAGTCCAAGAAAACTTCTAATCTCAGTCATCGTCTCTGGTCTCTTCCAATTATTCACAGCTTCGATTGGATCCACCGACAAGCCTTTCTTTGAAACCACATGACCAAGAAACTTATCCTCTTTCTTCCAAAAAAGGCACTTGGTACACTTCGCCTTTAGTTGATTCTGCCTCAACGTCTCAAGTACCACTCTAAGATGAACTTCATGCTCTCTCTCAACCTTCGAGTATACTATAATGTCATCTATAAAAACTAGCATAAAACTATAAAAGTACTCTCAGAAAAATCGGTTCATCGAATCCACGAAGAAAGCAAGTGCATTCCTCGATCCAAATGGCATCACTAACCACTCATACGAACAATACCTAGTCCAAAATGCAATCAAAGGAATACTGTCTTCTGCTAATCTAAACAGACGGAAACCAGTTGCGAAATCCAACCGGGAAAACACTCAGGCTCCACTAACAGATCATCTATTCTCGGCAAAGGATACTTATTCATAATCGTCCTCTCATTCAACTTACTATAGTCGATACACATCCTCAACGACCCACCCGGTTTCTTTACGAACATTGCGGCCGCTCCCTAAGGCAAACTGCTTAGCCTAATAAAATTCCTTCATTCTAGATCCACCAACTGTACCTTCATTTCCTCGTCTTAGTTGGTGTCATCCTGCTATGTGGTCTACTTACATGTTCAGCTTTGGGCACATGATCTATATGAAACTCAACTGTTCATTTCGGTGGTAGTCCTATGACTAGCTCAAAAGTTCTGTAAACTCTCTTGCTACTCGAAACTCACTTAACTCTTCTCCCACTTCCATGGCACTTAACAAGGCACTAACACTCCGATTAGAATTCTCTACTGAGAATATCACTCGGTTATGACTATCAGGGTGTCTCGGTGATATCTCCCTATCCCGACAAAATATTCTAGCCTCATACCTATACAACTAATCCATACCAAAGATGATTCTGAAATCTACGAAATCAAAAATATACAGACTGCATACAAAATTATGACCTAACAAATCCAGTTGTAACTGGTCACATCTCATCCCTAGAGTTGCATATCCTCCTATTGGATTCGCAACCCTTAAGAAAGTAACAAGGTATGTGGGTTCTAAGCATAACCTATCAACCAAACACCAAGATATACATGAATGTGATGCACGGGTATCAAAAAGTACCCTAACTGGTATACTCTGAGTCAAAATTGTACCTTCCATCACGGTCTTTCCTTTATCAGCATCAGTCGGCCTAGATGGTCCAATAGAAAGAACATTTCCTTTGTCCTCCCTAACTGGCTCTAGATACTGATTCTTGTAGTGCCCAACTTGATCCCCGTTGAAGCACTTCACATTCTTCTTATTTGCCGCCTTCTTCCCACTACTTGACTGACACACAGTCCCATAATGACCCTTGTCACACTTATAGCAAACTAACTCCGCCTTTGCCTTCTTGGCAATGTCTCCCTTTTGGGCTCCCTTCTTTTCAAAGATCTTTCTCATCTTTCCCCGAGAACCCTGAATTTCCACTGACTTCTCTCTAGCACAACTAGCAAGCATCTCCTCATGGCGAATGGCCATTTCCATAACTAAATTATTAGGATCGTGAAGGCGATATAGGGTCGCCCCAGCAATCTCGGGCCTTAGTCCCCAAATGAACTTCTAGTTCCTTCTAATGACGGTGTCTATAATATTATGTCCATAACGGGAGAACTCCTCGAGCTTTGTAGCATACTCAACAACTGACATATCTCCCTGCTCCAAATCCATAAACTTCCTCATCAACTCTGACTTAGCAAACTCAGACACAAACTTCCGCTCAAGTCTCCTTCTAAAATCTACCTAAGTTAACTACTCCTTCGGAACTCCGGTAGTAACATTATTCCACCAGTGAAGTGTCGATCCTTGCAACTGTCTAGAGGCTAATCTTTTCTTTTTCACATCATCTAAACCCAAATCAGCAATGATATGCTAAAAATGCAACAACCAATTCTCAAATTCAATAGCATCCTCTGTCCCCATAAATGGCTTCCCACCGAGACTGTTTTGGTCCCTGCTCAACCTAGCATAATATTCTCAACTAGAGCTAGAAGACTTGCTCCTCCAACTTTTCCAGCAACACTAGAAGCAACTCCTGCTTACATCATATTGACGAAGACCGATACATTGCCCCATATCTACTGACGGATTTCCAACACCCACATTGGCATCAGCATTTTGGTTATTAGCATTAGCCGCTTGACCCGGATTCCTCCTGGTGGTGGGTCGAGCATTTCCATTGCTTGTGGTGCTTCCTCCATAGAGTTTTCCTCTTCCATTTTCTGCCTCTATATCTTCTTTCTTGTAAATCTTCATATGAGCTTTAGTAAGATATAGAAGAATGGTCTGAGAGAACGGGGAATGCGTGCTTATATATATAAATATATAAATACATATATATATATATCAAATATAAGTACGTTACTATAATGTTAACCAAAATCCCAATCTTGTTATCTGATTCATTGGATTATGTTTGGAAAATATTGTAGATTTAAGTTTCTTTTAATGTTTCAGAAACCTCGCCATGACACAAACTTGTAACATCCCCCACTTGGAGGCACGAAACTATTGGCTACGGATGCTGTAGTCATCCATAGTTATTAATTACCGACGACCAAATATGGCAATATTAGATACGTTGATACACAGAAACACATGAATATGGAAAAAATTTAAAACAGCGAACAAAGTCCACATTCCGCTTCAAAATATTTCAAATTCATTATATAATCCCAGTACGCAGAGCACATTCAGACAAAGTCTACTTATTACAAAATAGTCCAAGAGCGACATATGGACGTGCCTCCTTGGATGACCAGAGTATATAATAAGGCAATAAAAAAACTCTAAGTAGCTAACATGCCTCTTGCACATCACCGGAAGCTTTATTCGTCTAAAAGAACACATAAAAGCCCTAAGCCTCAAACTACCCAAAATCAATTGAGTACCCGAGAGTTTAAGGGGAAAACAAAAACTTCGAGTTAGACATAAAGCTTGGTATGAATAATAATCTACCATCTCAAACCATTTAGATATCTAGTGAGACCACGCCGCTTAGCGGAATAGGTTTTCCCTTTACTATTATCCTAAAACTTTATAAAACCATATACTGTGCTCCTGCATCCACAATGATTAAAACAATTTAAAATAATATGATGATATACGAACAAATAAATTAACTTTAGATTACCCATCCCTATTTATTTGGACATCTTTCTCAATCATAGTTTCTAGGGTTACTATTAACCTATTAGATTTCATGGGCTTACTAACAACCAGATAAATATTTACGGACTACGTGCATGATTTTTTATTTTTTATGGGATCACTAAAACCTATTGGTAACTTCAATATATTTTCTCTTATCCTAGTTTTCATGGGCTGAATAGGAAACAATTGACTAACTATCACTTGATGAGATGTATATTTGTGATATATATACTGTCATTTTTTTTTCCGATCGAGCCGCGCAAAGGAGACTCTGCCGAAATTTTCCATAAAATCCGGGTGTTAGAAATTTTTTCAAGTTTTAAAATTTTTATAACTTGTTTTGATAACTAACTTTTAAAGTTAGAAAGGCGTTTAGAATAACTTAGTAAAAGTGTAGTAATGACTTTATGAATGGAATTTCATTGTTTATAAGTTGGTAACTTTGAATAAAATATATCTAATGTTGAATTCTATACTTAGTTCCTTTTCCCTTCTTTTTCCTTTTCGGGGACGAAAAGTTTTGAGTGGGGAAGAGTGTAACGACCCGTAAATTTTCGATAATTAAAATAGCTAATTTAAAAGATTTCGTGATTTAATGTTAGAAAAAAATATTTTGTAATTCGTTTGGAATAATAATAACTGGAATGAATTGCAACAATAATTATCCAAGTAATGAAAAATGAATGCAACTTAGTGAATGCCTTTGAAATCAATAGTTGAATAGGATAATAAATGCTGAAATTCATTGGGTATAATAGAGTAATTGATTGATAAGTAAAATCTATTTAAAATCAAATATTGAATATTGAACAAGTAAGCTGTTTAAATTAAATATTTAAAACTTACTGAATAATTGAATAACTGTAAAATGAAAATAGTGTTCTAAATTCTGAATTGGTTTTAAAAGTTGAATCTTATAAGTTCAATTTCAATATTTCAAAAGATAATGAATTATTGGATAAGCGAAATTGTTTAAATTTAGTATTTGGAATTTATTGAATAATTTAATAATGGGAATTGGATAACCGTATAATGGAAATAGTTGGCCTATAATTTTAATTCGTTTCAAAAGTTAAATTTTAAGTTCGTTTTGAATATTTCAAAAGATAGTGATTTAAGAATAATCAAATTGTTTAATATTACAAATGTTTGAGTTATTAAATTCCGAATTTGATATGATTAATTTGATATTGAAATTTATTATGTGAAAATAGAGTTAATAATTGAAATTTTATTTAATATGATTCAAATTGGTTTCCAAAGAGAATATAAGTTATATTGGGATTATAATAGAGTTAATAAGATTTTAAAATTGAAATTTATTGGATAAATTGAATACCGGGTTTAATATGATTAAAAACGATTTATAAAATTTTATTTTATCATATTAAAGTTAGAATGAGGTTATAGAACTTTTAGAATCGAATTAAAAGTAAATTTGTAAACATTAAATATTTTAATATTTAATTATCAACTGAAAAATAGCCAATTTTCGAACAGTCTCAGAATTGGACGAAAATAGTTCCATTGGATCCGTAATAGTTTGTTATTATCGGATTTCAATTTTCGTAGCAATCAGAGTTTTCGTTTGACCGTGACAGCTCGAAACACATCGAAATGGTTTTAATATTAATTTGGCGAGTTAAAATAGCCATTTTTCAAACAGTCTCGGATTTCGACGAAACCAGTCTCATCGAATCCGTAATGTTATATTATTGTAAGGTTTAAATTTTCGTGTCAATCGGATTTACCGTTTGTCCGAGGCGAGCCAAAACGCATTGAAATCGGTTTAATCGATTTAATTTAAAATCGAACGTTTATTGCCATAACTCGCACAGATGATCGAATTAGCTCCCGAACCTATTC
Organism: Allium cepa; assembly: GCA_030765085.1. Classification (NCBI taxonomy): domain Eukaryota; kingdom Viridiplantae; phylum Streptophyta; class Magnoliopsida; order Asparagales; family Amaryllidaceae; genus Allium; species Allium cepa. The sequence goes on from CM060939.1 coordinate 255,994,817, forward strand.
CATTGTGTCCGGAACGCAGGATAAACCTTAGAAATGCCGGTCACCGCGCGTAAATCGGAGTTCGAAAAAACCGGGTTGAATAGTGTTCGTCGTTTTTCTATAAAAGCACTTCATTATCTTCTTTTTCCAAAATATACCAAAACCCTAATTTCTATTCAGAGCCGCCATTATCTTTATAAATGGCCAGAAAACTCCCTCTTTCTCCCTCTATTACCTTCCATTCCGTAAACATTCAGCAAAAATTATCAACTAACAAATTGAAGAGCATCACGAGTGCTTCGCATCCAACGGCTGAGATCGTCATCGGGGCATCGATGGAGGAGAAACGCGGCCGCGACTTCCTGCCGTTCGCACGCGTTTCTAGGCCTTTGTGGGAGGCCGAGCTTCGTGGTGCTCATGCCGAAGGTAGAGGAGGTGATGGACTTCAATATGGCGCTTGTAGATCGTCGCCAAAGTGGAGGGTTTGGTCGCAAAATTCAACCCTAGTTCGGCTTTGATGGGTTTGAACGCGTGATGTTTACTGGAGCACGAACGAGAGATGGGAAGATGGATGCGCGCGTTCCAGATCAAGGGCAGTGAATCCTGCGGCTGTGATTTTTTTGAGGTTATAAATAAAATAAAAGTGGTTAATTTTGTATTAAAATTCGTATAGAACTTTGTAAACTCATATCTCATCCATACGAGGTCGGAATTGGACGAAACCGGCGGCGCCGGAATCGCAGAGTCGAGAGCTGCGCTGCAGTGTAGATTCGGGAGTGTTTGGAGCTCGTTAAAATTTTGGGTCAAATTGAACGTTGTTCGATTTGCTTTGAAATTGAAAATCAAGGTGAGTGTTTTACAACGCTCACAACGTACTAAATATTTTTATGCTAGTTAAATTTGACATTATGAAGTGTTATGATTTTATTTGTCGTTGTTTGAAAAAAATTTAATTGTCATATAGCTTGTCATTTGAATTAACCGTTGAAAAATTAAATTGACAGTTAAACTGAAATTAAAATTGAATTGCGATTAAATTACCTGACATTGATAACTATGAAACTGCCATGAATTGTATTGTCTATTGGATGATGTATTTTGATGGATGTTATTGGTTGATATTTAAATGTTTGGATGTTTATTTGCTTATATATACTGTTATGCATACGTATGACACTGTGATTGGTTTAAGTAATATATACTCATCCTTGACATTTAATTGAAATAAATAATTACTTGGCCATAGGATAGAAAATTATATACGGACACCGTATTGGCTAAATTAATAATTTGTAAAATTGTCGATTTGAAATTTATTTAAATGTTTTGATTTAAAAGTTATAAATAGAAATCAATTTATAAAAATCAAATTTATCGAAAATTGAGTTTGGAATGTTGAAATAAAATTTGGTTAAAAGAAATTGTTAAATAATTAAAGTGGAGACTTTGGAATTTAAAATCGGGATATGATTAAATTTCGTAAATTGATTTGTTTAAAGATTTAACCTTAATTCGAGCTTTGAATATTACTAAGTAAAAGCGATATAAAAGATATTTTGAAATTGAGCTTGAAATTGAATCATATTTGTAATTGGGTTTTAAATTTGAATATTGGAAGATAATTTTGTTAAGTATTATAAATTGATATTTTGAAAAATCAAGCTCCAAATCGATATAAATTGAAATTGAATAAAAAAAAGGTGAATGTAAAATTGAATTAATTTGAAGTCAAAGTCGACATTGATTTGAATTAAAATCGAAATTGAATCAGTAAAATGGAAATTGAAATTGATTTGAATTGGGAAGTTATAATTGAAATGGATTGGTTTTGAAGCTGTTTATTTTGTTTTCCAATTTACTCTGTTATATAAACCATTTTGAATACTTAAACTATTTTAATCTATTTTTAATCTACTTAACCCAATTTAAATTATTTTAAACTGATTTATCTACTTTAAATCCATTTTAAAGATTTTAAGTATTTTTAACTATTTCAATTATTTAAACTATTTTTAAACTACTTAAAACTATTTTCTAAAATTTCTAATAGGTCAATAAGGTGAAATGTTTATGTTTAAATCTTAAATGTAAATACGAATTGGTTTAAATGAAGTTGCAACCTAAATTGAAATTCGAAATGATTTTGAAATCGAAATGAGATATTGATGCGAATGAAACGAAATCTTACATTTGAATAGATACGATGATATTTGAAATGGATTTGATTTTTGAAGCGAATATGATATTTTGATATCAATAATGAATCGATTTGAAATGTAAAAGAGCCAACGGTGTAATAATAAATAATTATTAAAGAGACTGGGATCGGATATGGACATACTCTCTATCGATATCGAAAACCACTTTAATAACTATTATACGCGGAGTGTTGATCCAGAATGAAGTGGATGGTTTGGTGAACGCGTTGACTGAAGAAAGAGAACGATTATTGGATGACCCCTGACATGACTAAAACAGGAGCCGCATCGGGCCATTGAGGTTCGCCACCTCTAGCGGACACACTTCTTCGATACCATATCTATTACATTTGTGATTCGATTTGGGTGCACCCCTTGATTTGGGAGTGTTGTTTCGCGGTGTTGGGGTAGCTGCTGGCTATGCCCAACATCAGTCCGGATCACGCAACTACTAGTATTCTAGTTGGTATCGCCTCATGTACCTTGTCATACTGATTATCCTATTCGCGACCACTACGTTTTGTTTTGTGTTATACCTATGGGGTACCCTTTGATAACCACCAGTTTACGGTGGGGCTTACGGTGCTGTATAGACTATGGCATTATAAAAATGTGTTAAGGGGGATTATGGTAACGCCTTAACGCTATTTTGATACTTTATATTACTGATAGGCATTATCTACTTAGCGTACATTATACATTGTAGATAGTTTAATGGATCCTTAAGAGATGGAAAATTCCGTAACATCTCTTAAGTTATTGCACGCACGTTGATACTGGATATGAGATGTAAAACCCCGTAAACATCTCTGACGCCGTTACACTCATATTTATTTACGATTGATTTAACTTTCATAAGGATATTTTAGTCCTGACTCGAGTGTTTTGTCTTTTCATTACGCTCGGGCCAGTCCTGAGTTTTCAGATTTTTGAAGATCTATTCTGGAGGATGAAGATGAAGATTTGGTATACTATTACTATTATTACCCTTGCATCATGCTATCTGCTGCATTATTTTATTTTTCTGTTGTATATGTATAACTCTGATAAATGTTGTATAAATAATTGTCAAAGTATAGTAAACAGCTTCATGAACTGTTTATTTGACTATTATATTTTATCGTTCCGCTGCAAGATTCTGTGTTGTTTCCTTTCTTTTATTTCTCTTTCCTCTCTTTTCTTATTTACCCCAATAACCATCTGCCCTTTTGAATGGTTTGGAATCGACGTGTGTATTTGATCGTCTGTTTAAACTGTCCAAAAGGCGGGTCGTTACAGTTGGTATCAGAGCTTTGGTTTAGCGATAACCTTAGCTTTGTGCGGTCTGACTCTTTATAAATAGGGTAGTAATACCCTATGATGAGTCGCTGAGTGAATATATATATATGAGAGAGCGTATTTGTTAGTGATATAAAATGTTTTATATTGTGTTGGTTGATTTGTTGAGTGGCTTATGGATTCTGGTCAATACGAGTAATTAACGTCATTGATAGGGATCTCTAAACACTTAAACAGAACAATTCGACATAGTATTGTTTTGAAATTGGGTAAATGAAATAATTTTGCCCTAATTATATTTTGTGTATAAAGAATTTATTTTCAAAATTTATTATGACTTATCTAGCTTACCTGGTTGTTAGGAATTAAAATATTAGTTATTATCATAAATTGGATATTGTAATTTAATAAATAAGATGGATTACAAAATGAACAGTAATAAAACAACTTGTGGAATGTTTTAAGAAAGAAAATCCTATAAGAATGTTTTATAAAGGTGACTTAAAATAGATTTAAATTGGAAAATATTGAATTTAAGACCCGGAGATTTTGAAAATAGTTTTCAAAGCTTTGAAGAAAATATATTGTAATATTAGTTGGAAAATATTTATGAGAAATATTTTGAAATGAATTTTAAGAAGGAATGAATTAATTACTCCTCTCTTATGTCGCTGGAAAATAATTTCAGTGATGACTGCGCAGCATCATCGACGTTTATTTTCGAGTCTCAAAGTGGGGGAGACTTCTAGGAAGCTTTGCTTTTCTTCGAAATTATTTTGGGTAAATGGGTTTTGGTTTAAAATCCAACTGTATGATTTGATATATTAAAGATATAAGTGTATATATTTATTTCAAATGATTTGAAAAGAACCAGGCATTTAAATTTCTAAGTTCTGTTAATTAATAATTTTCAAATTATTTGAATGAAATGTGAATAACGAGGATTTATAAAATAAGAGGATTAAGATATCTAAGCTATTGTTTGGGAAAACTTTAAAGTTGAAAGGTAAAGAGGATTTAAATAAATTAAATTTGCGAACATTCTAATTAAGTAAAAATGAAATTCTATAAATTTGTATAATACGAAATTTGCATTCTGCTAACATATAACAAAACTTACCAAATATTAAAAGTTAAAATGATGTTTTGGATATGTAATGAGATGTTGTACAAATAAACAGAACCTGAAAAATTGAAGTATACAAGTAAGGAACTTAAAATGTATACAAATGAAAATTTTGGTTGTCATAAAAATGTTATATACTTAAATATAGCATGAAATGATGAATGGATTAATGGAACAAGTAAGTGAACTTAAGAAAGAAGACAAATGAATTGTATAATATCTTTTGTAAACTGGTTGTAGAAAATAAATATAAATTGCATAGAATTTTTTTTGAATTCGTAACCTTTAAGATAACTGTAAACTAAGAAAAGTCATTTAGGAGAGGTTAGACTTTTATAGGATGATTAATAAACTAAAGTGCCGGTTTATAAAATGTTTCACAAATGAATTCGTTATTAACTGAAATTATGAAAATGCAATAAATGTAAACAAAGGAATTTCTTATAGCTAAGAATCAATTGGAAATTGAAATTGAATTTAATTAAATTATATAGAATTTTTAAAATGAACTTGAGTAAACAAATTCTTTTATATGATGTTTAAAAAAAGATTATGTTGAAAAGTATGCTATGTAAAGAAATAGATATATTAACTAAATAATGGATTGTGAATAATTAATTGTAAATAAAATGAAAGTCAATAAAATAATTTAGTATAGATAAATTGGATAGGAATCCATTGGAAGGTAATACGTGAGATTGTACGTATATTATTTTATTTGCATAACGATTTGATCCAAATTGGAGCATAAAATTTCGAGATGATTTATATCGATCCAAGTTAGGATTTTTCACTCGATTTTCGACGGCGAACCCTAGATATGGATTTTTAATTTGATTTTGGAATTCTCTATCATAGTATATGGTTATGCAAGGAGAGTAACAGTTTCCAATCAAGGAACCAAATCTGAGTCCGCACTAGAGAGTCGGGTGAACGATACTAGTTTGGAAGTGAAATTGTGTGATCGAATAAGCGATTAGATTGATATTGCTCACGAATGATATATGTATGGCTTACGGACTTAATTAAAAGTTAATATCGAAAATTTTAAGATGCCAAATATGTGAAGATAAATTTGCAACTTTTGAGATAACTATAAACTAAGAAAAGTCGTATATAAGAAGTTAGACTTTTATGGAATGACTATAAATTAAAGTGATGATTAATAAAATGTTTTGCGTTAATAAAATGTCCGCAAATAAATTGGTTATTAACTGAAACTGAATATAAGGTAAATGCAAACAAAAGAAATTGGTATGGCTAAGAATAAATTGGAATTGAAAGAGATAAACCAAATTGAATGTAAAATTAATAATTTGGTTATGTTGGGTATGATTTGGTTGTTATATGATTGTTAGTTGATTGTATATAATTCAGTAAGTGTTGATGAAATTGAAAGCTATAAATCATTTAAATCAAATTGGAAGTTAAATGAATTTAAAAGAATTTAATTTGATTCAAATTAGAAGTGAACTAATGTAAATATAAATTAGTGAATGCTAACTAATTGAATTGAGAATGAATGTTAGTAAAATCCAACGTTAATGAATCAACTGTGATTAAAATTGAAACCCAAGTCAATAAATATTAATGAGAAGTGAATTTATATTGATTGGTTATGGATTTGTTGGATGATAGTTGGATGGTAATTGATTTGGTGGATGCATTTGTTGTTTGTTGAAATTGCTATGTTGGCACATGTAGTTGTTATGTTGCTATATGATGTATATTGATATTATTTTCATAATATGCATGTTTCTATGGTTTGTTGAGTGTTTAGTAGGTGCGGATTGCGCTTGCTTCGCATTTGGAGCTCGCTTTCGCGCTATATTAGCCGTATATGCTCGCTAACAAAATATAAGGTACATATCTCGGATTACATACCGTACTTTTACACGTTTTCCCTTCGGGATGCCTCATCACTTGATGAGATGTATATTTGTGATATATATACTGTCATTTTTTTTTTCCGATCGAGCCGCGCAAAGGAGACTCTGCCGAAATTTTCCATAAAATCCGGGTGTTAGAAATTTTTTCAAGTTTTAAAATTTTTATAACTTGTTTTGATAACTAACTTTTAAAGTTAGAAAGGCGTTTAGAATAACTTAGTAAAAGTGTAGTAATGACTTTATAAATGGAATTTCATTGTTTATAAGTTGGTAACTTTGAATAAAATATATCTAATGTTGAATTCTATACTTATTTCCTTTTCCCTTCTTTTTCCTTTTCGGGGACGAAAAGTTTTGAGTGGGGGAGAGTGTAACGACCCGTAAATTTTCGATAATTAAAATAGCTAATTTAAAAGATTTCGTGATTTAATGTTAGAAAAAAATATTTTGTAATTCGTTTGGAATAATAATAACTGGAATGAATTGCAACAATAATTATCCAAGTAATGAAAAATGAATGCAACTTAGTGAATGCCTTTGAAATCAATAGTTGAATAGGATAATAAATGCTGAAATTCATTGGGTATAATAGAGTAATTGATTGATAAGTAAAATCTATTTAAAATCAAATATTGAATATTGAACAAGTAAGCTGTTTAAATTAAATATTTAAAACTTATTGAATAATTGAATAACTGTAAAATGAAAATAGTGTTCTAAATTCTGAATTGGTTTTAAAAGTTGAATCTTATAAGTTCAATTTCAATATTTCAAAAGATAATGAATTATTGGATAAGCGAAATTGTTTAAATTTAGTATTTGGAATTTATTGAATAATTTAATAATGGGAATTGGATAACCGTATAATGGAAATAGTTGGTCTATAATTTTAATTCGTTTCAAAAGTTAAATTTTAAGTTCGTTTTGAATATTTCAAAAGATAGTGATTTAAGAATAATCAAATTGTTTAATATTACAAATGTTTGAGTTATTAAATTCCAAATTTGATACGATTAATTTGATATTGAAATTTATTATGTGAAAATAGAGTTAATAATTGAAATTTTATTTAATATGATTCAAATTGGTTTCCAAAGAGAATATAAGTTATATTGGGATTATTATAGAGTTAATAAGATTTTAAAATTGAAATTTATTGGATAAATTGAATACCGGGTTTAATATGATTAAAAACGATTTGTAAAATTTTATTTTATCATATTAAAGTTAGAATGAGGTTATAGAACTTTTAGAATCGAATTAAAAGTAAATTTGTAAAAATTAAATATTTTAATATTTAATTATCAACTGAAAAATAGCCAATTTTCGAACAGTCTCAGAATTGGACGAAAATAGTTCCATTAGATCCGTAATAGTTTTTTATTATCGGATTTCAATTTTCGTAGCAATCAGAGTTTTCATTTGACCGTGGCAGCTCGAAACACATCGAAATGGTTTTAATATTAATTTGGCGAGTTAAAATAGCCATTTTTCAAACAGTCTCGGATTTCGACGAAACCAGTCTCATCGAATCCGTAATGTTATATTATTGTAAGGTTTAAATTTTCGTGTCAATCGGATTTACCGTTTGTCCGAGGCGAGCCAAAACACATAGAAATCGGTTTAATCGATTTAATTTAAAATCGAACGTTTATTGCCATAACTCGCACAGATGATCGAATTAGCTCCTGAACCTATTCCATTGTGTCCGAAACGCGGGATAAACTTAGAAATGCCTGTCACCGCGCGTAAATCGGAGTTCAAAAAAACATGGTTGAATAGTGTTCGTCGTTTTTCTATAAAAGCACTTCATTATCTTCTTTTTCCAAAATATACCAAAACCCTAATTTCTATTCAGAGCCGCCATTATCTTTATAAATGGCCAGAAAACTCACTCTTTCTCCCTCTATTACCTTCCATTCCGTAAACATTCAGCAAAAATTATCAACTAACAAATTGAAGAGCATCACGAGTGCTTCGCATCCAACGGCTGAGATCGTCATCGGGGCATCGATGGAGGAGAAACGCGGCCGCGACTTCCTGCCGTTCGCACGCGTTTCTAGGCCTTTGTGGGAGGCCGAGCTTCGTGGTGCTCATGCCGAAGGTAGAGGAGGTGATGGACTTCAATATGGCGCTTGTAGATCGTCGCCAAAGTGGAGGGTTTGGTCGCAAAATTCAACCCTAGTTCGGCTTTGATGGGTTTGAACACGTGATGTTTACTGGAGCACGAACGAGAGATGGGAAGATGGATGCGCGCGTTCCAGATCAAGGGCAGTGAATCCTGCGGCTGTGATTTTTTTGAGGTTATAAATAAAATAAAAGTGGTTAATTTTGTATTAAAATTCGTATAGAACTTTGTAAACTCATATCTCATCCATACGAGGTCGGAATTGGACGAAACCGGCGGCGCCGGAATCGCAGAGTCGAGAGCTGCGCTGCAGTGTAGATTCGGGAGTGTTTGGAGCTCGTTAAAATTTTGGGTCAAATTGAACGTTGTTCGATTTGCTTTGAAATTGAAAATCAAGGTGAGTGTTTTACAACGCTCACAACGTACTAAATATTTTTATGCTAGTTAAATTTGACATTATGAAGTGTTATGATTTTATTTGTCGTTGTTTGAAAAAAATTTAATTGTCATATAGCTTGTCATTTGAATTAACCGTTGAAAAATTAAATTGACAGTTAAACTGAAATTAAAATTGAATTGCGATTAAATTACCTGACATTGATAACTATGAAACTGCCATGAATTGTATTGTCCATTGGATGATGTATTTTGATGGATGTTATTGGTTGATATTTAAATGTTTGGATGTTTATTTGCTTATATATACTGTTATGCATACGTATGACACTGTGATTGGTTTAAGTAATATATACTCATCCCTGACATTTAATTGAAATAAATAATTACTTGGCCATAGGATAGAAAATTATATACGGACACAGGATTGGCTAAATTAATAATTTTTGAAATCGTCGATTTGAAATTTATTTAAATGTTTTGATTTAAAAGTTATAAATAGAAATCAATTTATAAAAATCGAATTTATCGAAAATTGAGTTTGGAATGTTGAAATAAAATTTTGTTAAAAGAAATTGTTAAATAATTAAAGTGAAGACTTTGGAATTTAAAATCGGGATATGATTGAATTTCGTAAATTGATTTGTTTAAAGATTTAACCTTAATTCGATCTTTGAATATTACTAAGTAAAAGCGATATAAAAGATATTTTGAAATTGAGCTTGAAATTGAATCATATTTGTAATTGGGTTTTAAATTTGAATATTGGAATATAATTTTGTTAAGTATTATAAATTGATATGAAATATCAAGCTCCAAATCGATATAAATTGAAATTGAATATAAAAAAAGGTGAATGTAAAATTGAATTAATTTGAAGTCAAAGTTGACATTGATTTGAGTTAAAATCTAAATTGAATCGGTAAAATGGAAATTGAAATTGATTTGAATTGGGAAGTTATAATTGAAATGGATTGGTTTTGAAGCTGTTTATTTTGTTTTCCAAATTACTCTGTTATATAAACCATTTTGAATACTCAAACTATTTTAATCTATTTTTAATCTACTTAACCCAATTCAAATTATTTTAAACTAATTTATCTACTTTAAATCCATTTTAAAGATTTTAAGTATTTTTAACTATTTCAATTATTTAAACTATTTTTAAACTACTTAAAACTATTTTCTAAAATTTCTAATAGGTCAATAAGGTGAATTGTTTATGTGTAAATCTTAAATGTACATATGAATTGGTTTAAATGAAGTTGCAACCTAAATTGAAATTCGAAATGATTTTGAAATCGAAATGAGATATTGATGCGAAAATTGATTTTGAAACGAAATCTTACATTTGAATAGATACGATGATATTTGAAATGGATTTGATTTTTGAAGCGAATATGATATTTTGATATCAATGATGAATCGATTTGAAATGTAAAAGTGCCAACGGTGTAATAATACGTAGTTATTAAAGAGACCGGGATCGGATATGGACATACTCTCTGTCGATACCGAAAACCACTTTAATAACTATTATACGCGGAGTGTTGATCCAGAATGAAGTGGATGGTTTGGTGAACGCGTTGACTGAAGAAAGAGAACGATTATTGGATGACCCCTGACATGACTAAAACAGGAGCCGCGCCGGGCCATTGAGGTTCGCCACCTCTAGCGGACACACTTCTTCGATACCATATCTATTACATTTGTGATTCGATTTGGGTGCACCCCTTGATTTGGGAGTGTTGTTTCGCGGTATTGGGGTAGCTGCTGGCTATGCCCAACATCAGTCCGGATCACGCAACTACTAGTATCCTAGTTGGTATCGCCTCATCCACCTTGTCATACTGATTATCCTATTCGCGACCACTACGTTTTGTTCTGTGTTATACCTATGGGGTACCCTCTGATAACCACCAGTTTACGGTGGGGCTTACGGTGCTGTATAGACTATGGCATTATAAAAATGTGTTAAGGGGGATTATGGTAACGCCTTAACGCTATTTTGATACTTTATATTACTGATAGGCATTATCTACTTAGCGTACATTACTACATAGTAGATAGTTTAATGGATCCTTGAGAGATGGAATATCCCGTAACATCTCTTAAGTTATTGCACGCACGTTGACACTAGATATGAGATGTAAAACCCCGAAACATCTCTGACGCCGTTACACTCATATTTATTTACGATTGATTTAACTTTCATAAGGATATTTAAGTCCTGACTCGAGTGTTTTGTCTTTTCATTACGCTCGGGTCAGTCCTCAGTTTTCAGATTTTTGAAGATCTATTCTGGAGGATGAAGACGAAGATTTGGTATACTATTACTATTATTACCCTTGCATCATGCTATCTGCTGCATTATTTTATTGTTCTGTTGTATATGTATAACTCTGATAAATGTTGTATAAATAATTGTCAAAGTATAGTAAACAGCTTCATGAACTGTTTATTTGACTATTATATTTTATCGTTCCGCTACAAGATTCTGTGTTGTTTCCTTTATTTTATTTCTCTTTTCTCTCTTTTCTTATTTACCCCAATAACCATCTGCCCTTTTGAATGGTTTGGAATCGACGTGTGTATTTGATCGTCTGTTTAAACTGTCCAAAAAGGCGGGTCATTACAGATGATGTGAAGTTATTGGTAAAAATAAAAAAGAATGGAAAATGAAATGGAATAGAAATCGAAGTTGAAAGTAATAAATGTGGTAGCAACGATATTGATAAGTGAAAATATGAAGCGATAAATAAACTTGACGAGGAAAAGTAAAACGCATAGCAAAATGATGATTCATGGTCGAATATAAAAAATGTAGAGGAAATGCAGAAAGAATAAGAAGAATAAAGATACATGAATATTAAATATGTATATATGTAACATCTGATATGCGTTTATAACGGGTGTGGATAGTTACAATTTAGCAGATATATATTATAAAATGTTAATGATATAAGGTAATTAGAGTCGGTCAGAATGTGAAAACATATTCAACCACATGACCCATGAAGAGTATACGATTTTCTATAGAGAAAGGGATACCCTCATGTTAGGACTGTGCTTGAAATAGAAGCTCCATAAACAATCATATGTTCTTTAGCAATAATGAACCTTGATTGTTAGGTAGATGTCGAGGCTGGACTTGCACAATCAAAATACGTCTACTGCAAAATTAGTTAGAGGAGGATATTGTCTTGATTGCGCTAGGTAATCTAAATGGGCAGTGGTTGGATCAGACACTATGAAACACATGCGGTTTTTTTGGGGTAGGGTTGCATAGGTCCTGGGTCCGTCATCGTTCCCTTACGGTCAACGAGAAAGACAGGGTTACACCTAGTTGATCTTCACCATCTACTAGGGTTGATTCAATTGGGTAATGCACCGCCACAGTTGTTTGCTAGTTTGTCTTATAGGTCATGGCTAGATAACCTACAGCGAGATTCCTTCAAAGCATGGACAAGGTAGTTAATGGAGCCGAGTCCACGTAATATAAGGTCGGAAAAGTAGAAAATCCCTAAAGGGTGGAGCCGAGTCTACATAATAGGAAGCAGACAAAGTAGAAAATCCCCAAAGGGAGTACACCCTGATGGAGTAGAGGTCGTCGGTGCACATTATATGATTTCCTATAGTTGTACGACGATTGTGATACAGCTAGGCGATGGATCCAGACGTGTTGTTAAACGAGAGATGCCAGTGGGGATAATATCTAGGTCCATTAAGGGACCATATGATATATTTGTATATATATCTATATACCAATAGATAGAAATCTATAGGATGTGGATGGGAACGGTTTGTATGTAGAGATGAAGTCGAAATGACTAATAATTAAATCAGACATAACATGAAATAGTGAACAATCGACATAGGTTAGTGTTATATATAAGATATATAATTTACTAGTCACCAGAATATTGTTATGACCCCTCTCCTCATTACAACCCTCATAATAGTTTGAAAAACAGGTAGTGGTGCTTGGCATGTTTGGTGCTGACAAGGACACTTGATTTTGGGAAGTGTCAACCCTTGGTCGGTACATATATGATCTATTATATTTAAATTATTCTACTGTAAGTTATTCTGTTAGAGCATTGATATGCATTCTTTTGTTTTATTAGTATGATACCAAACCAATGATATGTACTTTGGTGGACTTGGGTTTTCCATTTAGCGAAAATTCAGGCTAACTGCAGTGTAAGTTGTCACACTTACCAATGCTTACTTGATAGCTGTTGTTGTAAGTGAATTCGACTAAGGGTAATGATATCCCAAGAACCACGAATTCTAGAATGCATGCTCGCAATAAATCCTCCAAGTTTTGGTTCACTCTCTCCATTTGTGTATCCATCTAGAGATTGTAAGCTATACTCAGACTTAGATCAGTTCCTAAAGAAGTTAGCAGTCTCTCTTAGAACCTGTTAGTGAATATCAAGTCTCGGTCACTTACAATACTACAAGGAATCCCATAAAGTCTTACAATCTCCTTCACATACAAACTTGCTAGACTCGTATCGGTCCTAGTCGGTTTAATAGGAATGAAATGGGCATTCTTGGCCAGTCAATCGACTATAACCCAAATGCCTCCTTTACCTTTTCTCGACCTAGAAAGTCCATCAATAAACTCCATAGAGACCTGCTCCCACTTCCACTTTGGAATCCCCAACGGCTGAAGCAATCCAGCTATCTTCTGTTGGTAATTCTTAATCTACTGGCAGTTTGCACAGCGACTCACGAGGATTGAAATAACTCACATCGTCCTTTTCCACTAGATACCCTCTTCATATCCTTGAACATCTTGGTCACTCCTATATGAAAAGATAACTTTGAACAATGGCATTTAGCTAACATTTCTTACCTAAGTCCATCAAAGTATGGAACACGAATAAACCTATTCATTTTAAATACGCGTGAGGGATCAATCTCAAAGCTAGAAAAAACACCTTCTTTAACATCCTCCTTAAGTTGAGCCAAAATAGGATCTGCCTATTGACTAGATGCAATCCGTTCCACCATAGCTAGCTTAACTTCTAAGTTTGCAACCATTGTTACATTCTTACTCATCACATCGCAGTGACATTTGCTATCCTAGGGGTATAAAGAATCTCCCGATCATAAGAAACGAGAAACTCTAGCCACCTCTGCCACCTCAAATTTAAATCCCTCTGGGTAAAGAGGTATTATATGGATTTATGGTCTGTGTATAACTTAAACAGTTTACCTAGAAGATAATGCGTCCACATCTTTAGTGCGAAGACAATAGCCACAAGCTTCAAATCACGTGTAGCATAATTTTTCTCATGCAGCTTTAGTTGTCGACTCTCATGGTCAATATCTTTCTTCTACATCAGATTTTCTCCTAGTTGGTTCCACAAGTATCCATATACACAGTTGAACCTTTGCCCTCATTTGGAATGGTTAAAATAGAAGCGCTAGTCAACTTTTCCATCAATTCATTGAGTTCTAATCACACTTGGAAGTCCAAACAAGCTTATCATTTTTCTTTGTTTACTTTGTTAGATGAGAAGCAATCTTCGAGAAGTCCTTGATGAACCCATGGTAAATAACCTACCAATCTCAAGAAATTTCTGACTTCCATTGCACTTTTATACTTCTTCTAGTCTTGAACCGCAATAACTTTAGCTGGGTCCACTGATATATCTTCCCTTAAAACAACATGCCCAAGAAACCAAACTTTGGATTTTCGAAAATGGCACCTAGGAAACTTAACCTTCAACACATGGCTTCTTAAGGTATTAAGTACGACATGGAGATGATATTTGTCTTCCTCGTCCATCTTTGAATAGATAAGGATGTCATCAATAAAGACGAGAATTTTTTTATTAAGGGTATCTTGAAATGCTCGATTCATTAAGTCCACAAAATAAACGGGTGCATTAGTCGGCCTAAATGACATAACTAACCACTTGTAAAATATTTCGGTGTTCAAAAAGATGTTAAGGGCACACTCTCCTCTGCTACCCTTGATTGGTGGAAATTAGTGGCAAGATCCAATTGAGAAAATATCCGAGCGTGATGGAGTTGGTCAAACATATCGTCGATCCTGGGCAAACAATATTTATCCTAGTCCTTTTGCTCAACTCCTGATAGTCTACACATAACCTTAAAGAACCCTTCACCTTTGTAACAAAGACGACTAGCTGTCCATAACTCAAGGTACTGCGCCAAATCAAGCTCTTCTGCAACAAGTCATATGTCTTGCCTTCTAACTACCTCTTCTCGTTTGGAGCCATCCTTCGTTTGGATTGTACAATAGGTCTGGCTCCCAGAACCAAACCAATAAGGAATTCCACTTCATGGTGAGGAGGTAAACCATGCACCTCTTCAAAAATATTAGTGAAATGTGACGCCCCACCTCTATACCCACGCTAGCCAAGAACACTACGGTGTAATGCTGTCAACTAGCACGGAGAATAAGGCTGTTGAGGAGCGACCATCCGTGTAATTGCTTTGTGCGAGCACCGATATGTCAGATAGTATAACATGCATTTTATTTCGAGAGGAAATCCGACATACGGATACAAACACAAAGCTACTACACAGTGGCTATAATAATCTTCGGAAACAAATATAGAAATAAGCATAACACAAATCAGTCACAGCTAATTCATATCACAAAGGCGGAAGAAGATATGAATATATAACTAACACATGAAAGTGTATATCAGAGTAGTGGTCAAAAAGATCCACAATAATACAAAAGAATAGCAACACGTGCTATACAAAAGAATACAACTATGAGTCTATATCTCAAGTGTATACAGCAAAATAAACTACTAATCTAAGTAGTTTGCCAAAAGTCAGAGTAATGAATCCCTGAGGAGAAGTCAAGCAGAAGAACCTGTAACATCTCGGTCTGACCCGAGTATTATTTAATAAGAAAATAATAAACAGATCAGTCTAGCTATAAATATCAGATGAAATGATATAGAATAAGAAATATGACTAAACGTATAATAATCACAATGCCAAGCTGTGATATATAAGTAATTGAAAAATCAATAAGAGACTAATCAATATCACAAAGATCTTCTCAAAGATAAAAAGGAATGTCATACTCCTAATTTCATTCACCAAGCCACAATAAATGACATATATATCAATGCCAATCGTAAAAGTTGGTGAAACATAAATTTCAGAATTCAACACACGAAATCCAGAAATCACAAGAAAAGGATGGCCAAGACATTGATGTAGTGCAAACGGTACATCCAATGAATCAAAAAGCAAGGACATTGATGTAGTGCAAACGGTACATCCAATGAATCAAAAGCAAAGACATTGATGTAGTGCAAACGGTACATCCAATGAATCAAAAAACAAAGACATTGATGTAGTGCAAACGGTACATCCAATGAATCAAAAGCAAAGACATTGATGTAGTGCAAACGGTACATCCAATGTATCAAAAAGAAAAGACATTGATGTAGTGCAAACGGTACATCCAATGTATCAAAAGCAAAGACATTGATGTAGTGCAAACGGTACATCCAATGTATCAAAAACAAAGACATTGATGTAGTGCAAACGGTACACCCAATGTATCAAAAAGCAAAGACATTGATGTAGTGCAAACGGTACATCCAATGTATCAAAAGCAAAGACATTGATGTAGTGCAAACGGTACATCCAATGTATCAAAAACAAAGACATTGATGTAGTGCAAACGGTACATCCAATGTATCAAAAAGCAAAGACATTGATGTAGTGCAAACGGTACATCCAATGTATCAAAAGCAAAGACATTGATGTAGTGCAAACGGTACATCCAATGTATCAAAAACAAAGACATTGATGTAGTGCAAACGGTACATCCAATGTATCAAAAACAAAGACATTGATGTAGTGCAAACGGTACATCCAATGTATCAAATAATTCGGAGCATCGACGTCGTAAAGCGTGGCATCCGATGAACCAAATCAAAAAGACATCGCACCATGCTAGTCTAAATCACAAAGATGATCGTCATGATCAACGAGAAGTGTCAATTACACTAAGCTAGTAAATATATGAGTTTAGCTACATGTCCCATAACCACTTGCTTAACTTAAATATTTACGAACAAATTGTAGATTTCCACTAGAGAATTGTCACAAGAGTTTCAATCGAACAAGTCCAAGAATTAACCGACGAAGTAAACGCAAGCGTTTCATACCACTCATTTTACTAAGTCGTTTAATTAGATTTCTCATACGAGTGAGGTAAAGGCTTGTATATACTAATAGATTGGAAAACGGTTTAGGAAAACGAGCTTTGTAATAAAATAGTGTTGAAATCATTTGAAGAAAGAGTTTTGATATTTACTACTAGTATAGAAAACCTTTATATTTTTAAAGTGACAAATCACAGAAATGATTGTAGAAACAACCAACCACCAAAAATTCACAATCGAAGACGTGAATAAAATCCAAAGAAACCGATAAAGGATCCATCGAAATAGATATTCAAAAATCCCTGAAAAGGAGTCATCAAAGTCATAATAAATGATAACAACAAATAGGATCATCACGAATCGATTTAAATTGGAAATTCAATCCAAAAAGGCAAAATGGACTCAAACAGCATGTTCAGTCGACTGAACAGAGTTTTCAGTCGACTGACCCTGTGCCTGGAAATTTTCCAGGTTCAGTAAACTTTCCGTTTCCAGTTTCAGTCGACTGAACAGAGGATTCAGTCGACTGAATGATGCCTGGAAACTTTCGGGTTACAGGTTCAGTCGACTGAACAGACTTTTCAGTCGACTGAATCTTGTCTGGGCTGTTTTTCAGCCTATCCAAATAAAGAGCAAACTCTTCAAAAATGCAACCGGACGAACATTGGTTCTAAGGGTTTATGCCAATCGGCAACCCGGCCCTATATGCTCCTCGATGCATCACCAAAAGCACGATCAAACATCCATATAAGGATTTTCACACAAATTTGACTTAAAAACCCAAAAATTGGAATATTCACAAAACCAATCCAAATCAAGAGCAAATTCTCATGAAGAAGTGTTAGGAATTCAAACCTAACAACCAAAGATAATTATAGTCATAGATGTGAGATAAAAATCTCACCTTTGAACCCAAATCAATGAAGAAGAAGCTTGAAAGCAAAGGAAGATCAACCACACTTCAATCTCAACACTAGAAGCTTGAATCTAAGCTTTAAAAGAAGAACATTCCCAAAGTTAGGTTTAGGAATTTCTGAAATTGATAAGAGATTGAGTTGGAGAAGAAGGAGATGCTTACTAATGGGTTCTCTTGAATTTGGAGCTAGAAGTTGGATTTGCAAAGAAAGCCAGGGCTTAGGAATTTCCATTTCCAATCTCTTCCACCATTTTTACTTTAACTTGAAGTGTTAGGAATATGAAATGAAGTAATGAAGAGTTGGAGTGGAGCTAGAGTCTTAAGGTGGAACATTGGGCTGAAACCCAAACTCAAACCCAAAGTGAAAAAGTAGCAAAACTTGACTAACTCCAAACATATCGAAGCTTATACTCAAAAAGGTCGCAAACGGCATTGTGAACTCAATGGGAGTGGTCCCGTGTCCTAATTCGACTGTTTGCAAAAAGTAGGTTTTCGGACTAAAATCCGACGAATGATGAAATATGTAAATATAAAATCGATAAATATGCGGGTTGTTACATGAAATCCCAAACAACCGGTACATCTCCTAGCTCCTCTTTAGCCACTTCGGATGAATAGAGAAAACTGCTTATTAACTTTTTAGGCTCTTCATAACACATATGAATGCTTCTTTCTAGTGCATCCTTTGTTATGACCATTCTTCTAACATAATCCAAGATAACTTTAAACTTAGATAACCAACCCATTCCTAGAAACAATCCAAAACCCATTAACCTAAGAACAAACAAGTCAAAAACAAAGAGATGATTTTGACAAGAAATAGGCACATTTATACACATAGTGTCCAGATTTGTCGAACCCCCACTGGGTTCGACACATAAAGAGGATTACTTATTATAACATATTTAAGATTTAGTATGTTGATCAAATCATAAGAAATAAAATTATGGGAAGCCTCTGTGTCAAATAACATCTTTACAAGAATATCATAGATGTATAATATAACTTACAACACTTACTTCTCATTTTGGCTTGTAGAAGTGGGTGCTGTCTCTTCAATGGTAAAAGCCTATGCTTGAGATCCCTTTTTTTGGAAAAGGGCACACATTCTTCAGTGTTTATGTTTGCGACAATTGAAGCAGGTTAGTTTGCTAGTGTCTATGCATTTATTTGCAAAGTGGTCTATTTTGTTGCACTTAGAACAAAGAATGTGGGCCAAAGTAAACTGCTTCTTCTATGTTGGAACCCCACGTCTTGGTTTCTTCCCTACCCACTGCTTCTTTCATTTAAACTTATACTTGAAGTTTGGATTTCCTACAACAGGTTTAATTGATGAAGGCTTGACACTTACTGCTGGCACTATACCCTTTTGGACTTCTTCCTTAATATGTAGAGCTTCAAACCTCCAAGCCATGCTGATAATGTTGATGGATGTACCCATAAGATGACTAGTCATTTCATGATGGAACTCTAGACACATCTCATTCATAAACATTTCATTTCTCTTGAGCGATGCATCTATCAATCCAAGCCGAAACAGGATATAGCATCGAACTTATGCTCATATTGTGACACCGTCATATCACCTTGCTTTAAATCAATGAAATTCCTAAACAAACGAGTTATTCCGGCTTCTAAAATAAACTATACTTCAAAATATTCCTTAATTTGGGACCAACAAAATTCTTCCTCCTGAGTATTGGCTATTATTGAATCCCAACAATCCATCATTGCTTTTGAAGTTATTGCGATGCCAATAGTTGTTTCTCTGCATCCTTCAACCAAAGATCTCCAAATATTATATCATAAGATTGGAGCCACATCTGCACGCCAAGAATAGCTTTAGACCTATAGAACAGTTTCCCACAACCGCAAAGTTCATAAGGGGCTACCACTTCCTTTACCAGATCTACAACTAGCATAGTAGAATTTCTATGTACCTTGCCATAGGTAGCTATGCTAGATCTAGTTACTTTCCTTCCTCCTTTTCTTGCATTAATTTTCTATTACCGGAAAAAATAATATGGATCTTTGGAATACAAAAAAGTGTTAAAACAGTTTAAGGAAACAAAACCAAAGGATCTAAAATGAGACTTTAGAGGATAGATATTTATAAAAATTACAAATACGTTCTTTCAAGATTAACTCATTTTAGGGCATTACTTACCCAACCTTTAATGAGTTCTACCCCAGTCAGGCAAAGGTATTTTCTCAACCGAAGCTCTGATACCAAATGTGATGATCCAACTTCCTAACCCCTGGGAATGGTACTTAATACATCCACGGTATTTGTATGTCGTTACCCAAGCATTTGAAAGACGAGTTGTCATGGGGTAAAATAAAAGAACATAACCGAAATTTCATAACGAAACAGTTAAATATAATATAACAATAAGATAGTACATAAGGTTACTTCTCAACATGGAGATATCAGAGTTAAAAAAAAGTACAACTACCAGCTAAGGCTGTTATAATAACTTGCTAATACAAAATACACATACATACAACAAATATCTTATAACATAGGAAATAAATAGCTTGATAGATAAAGAGCCTCTTACTTGTCCATTATCCTCAAAAGAGCCCAAAGAAACCTATCACTCTCGAACTACTCAAATAGAAATGAGTACTAGAGAGATTAAGGAAAATAAATAACTCGGGCCAGACTATTGTCTGGTAAGAGTAAACTACAAATAAAAATGGAACACACTAAACAACCTGTGGGACCATGCTGCAAAATAAGAAAAAGGTTCTCCTTCACAAGAACAACATCCAAGCATAAAATAATGGATATAATAATTAAACAATGCATAGAGCATAAGGCACTTCCCGTTGTAACTAAGAAAGAATCAATTCAAAGGTTTAGATCAAAAAAACGGAGAAAGAATTTTTCCAATAATGACTAGGAGGGCGCGCACCCCTTTACCAAAAGTATGCCTTTAGAAAATATACTTGAGATGGCCATATATTCTGTGACTCTCTCAGAAATATCCAAGCCGGACCCCGCCAACCTAATCGAGTATTAAGTATTTCACATCTTCGTGCGCATACAGTTGAATCCAATCTTGAGTAGATGTTAGGATACCTTAACCGAGGCAACTCCACATAGCTTGACATCTACTCGCTCTTTGGTTTTAGTCATTTTCCACAAGATATATCAATGCTCCAAATGAGCAACAAATTGTCTTTGATTGACAAAATGCAAAGAAGATAGCGGAGTAGATAGTCAATAAATCAACTATTGGGAATAACAAAATGATCGTATATGGAAATTAAACCTCGTACCGTTATCACCACTCGTCGATTTCAAACTTGTACTAACCCTCGGTTAACAATGAAGGCAGACGAGTTAAGGTAGTGTTACCTCCAAACCTCACCTTGGCATACATTCTTAACCTTTGAGATAGAGATGAGTTTCCATGCCTCCATGTTTAGTGCTAAGTATATTCCTAAATCCTTTTCCTATAAGTGATATCACATATAAAATTAAATTTCTAATCCTTATCACCAAACGTTGATTTCCAACCCATACCATCCCTTGCTTAAATACATAGCGCAGTGTAGGGCACCAGTTGTCTTGGCCTTTCCTATACACTCTGGTTCTAAATCTCATAGATAGTAACGAATTTACCATCTCTTTGTTCGGTACTAAGGATAAACTAAATCCTTTCTATAATCGAATCAAACTTTTAAGCTTTTCAAATCGAACTTATGCTTAGTTATCAAATCACAAACATTTGTAAAACACATCTAAAATTCTTGGAAATGAGTTAAAAATATCCATATTAAATCCCATGAAGAGAAAACTATGTTAGAACCATTTTTGTAAAAAACTAGAGTCGCAAAAAGTGTCCCTAAATAGTATTGAACATTTCTTTAAGCTGGCCCCCTCTTTTAAATTGTAAATTTCTCCAAATTATGAATCGTCTATTTTACCATGGAATAACGTACTACGGATCTAATATGCATTCACAAAAACTTCGAGTTTTGAAAACAAATAAACATATCTGAAAATTCTTTAAAAAAACTTGACTTCTTACCAAATCCATAATGGAAATCCATTTCTAACCTTTGAAGACTTTGGTTTTAGGGGTTCTAACTTTTTCTTAGCCATTGCACTCTTGCACTAAAAGTGCAAAAACACGACCAAATGTTTATTTCATAAAAAACCAAGCATGAGATCAGTAAACAATGAATTTTAACAAAGATAAGATTCCAACACGTCGGTATAGCGATAATAGTTATAATGACACTTCCATAAAATATGGTGTGACGGTCCATATTTTCAACCTTCTAGAAATATTAAATTTAAGATAATTGTTGATTAAAAATGGTTAGAAATAAAGATTGCATGATTTATTAATAAAAAAGGGTTGGAATATGTAACTTTATCTTAAATGAATTCTAAAATCGACAAGTTCAATGAGGTAAGGATGGTAACACAAATAGAATATAATTTAATGTTATTGATTTGAATATAATTAATAACTGTTTGAATGTAAATTTCATCGATCGTAAATAATAAAATGTTAATAAAGAATGAATATTTTTTTATTTCTAACTAGAATATAAATGTAAATTTTAATCTGGATATGACCGTGGAGTTTAATAAGGAATAAAAGAAAAAATAAATTAAAGGAGAAAACAATGTCCTTTAATTAAAAAATTTATTTTAATGTAGAATATGAAATCAATTATTTGGTAAGTAAATTTATAATCCTTGTTTGTAAACAATAAATGAAACGACCCGACTTTCTTACCATAGAAAATCGCATCATTTTTAAGAAAGAAAGGGATAGAAAAGAGAAAAGAAAGAAGAGAAGAAAGAAACAACATCAGAATCTAAACAGTGGAACGAATAAATTATATTAATAACATAAACATTACATAGTTTACAATCATTATCAGAGTTACACAGGTATACATCATATACTAGACAGTTATAAACACCTGTCTAGTTATACAACTCAATACAGTACAAGCAACAACTCAGAGAAATCTACACAGCGGAAAACTATATATCTACACGCAGAAGCCTCCTGCTCGTTGCTCCTTCACAAATCATCAAAGCTAACCTGAATCCCTTCGCTACTCGTAAAAATTTGAGTACCCAAGAGTTTAAGAAAAAAAGAATAAACTCCGGGTCAGACATAGGTCTGGTGTGAGTAACAGGTTAAGGTTGCTTAACTTTTAAAAACCTTTTGAAAGAAAGGTATCACGTAAGACTTCCCACACATAAACATGGAAATGCTTTTACCTTACGCTAACCAAAACATTTGATAGGAAATGCAGTGATATTATAATAGGTCTAGGGTTTTCAAATAAATATGACATAGCCGAAATTGTTACATTTATTAAATTCCAGCTACTAGCAACAAAAGTGGGTAAAACAATCAAAACCGTTGGCACTTATTGGATTTTGGATTCCATACAATGGAAGGGCTACTGGGGTACCGCCCGTCACAGTACGTGGCCTAGATCACCGTACCGAGGAGTACGCCCGCTCCCCTGCAACACAAGGCCGGACCCATTCCTTACTAAACAGTTCCGAACAAGATAATCCTGACGGTTGGAGCTCAAAACCGTCCACACAGTCGAAATAAAAAGGGACCTCTAGGCAGGGGTAAATCTCACTCTCAAGTGGGGGCTACCTACGAAGCCTTGCTGCACCTCCCTTGTTTTACCCATTCCCGGTTGATGAGGCTTGAGGCTACGATTACCTTTAGTGAACACATCACTTAGAATGCTCATCGTCCACCTAATGATGTTCTGAAAGCATTCAATCCATACAAGTTCGTTCCGGGTTCGAACGAAAACGAAGGCATTATCTCGTTACACTTTTTGGAATCACCCTCAGAGTTAACGACGATAACCCTTGCACTCTGAACCACCATCTCGAGTCTATAAGTACTACTCCTGTCAAACTCATTACGGAATCACCCACAGAGTTATACTGACGTATAGTTCTTACACCTCGAGTCTTCACAAGCTCTACCTTGATTCACGACCTAACGTTAATTTGGATCGATGTGGTTTTCGGATATCCAAATATGGAAACCCGATCCCGGTCTCATCGAAATCCAAAGCGTGTCTTTTAGGTCCAAGTTGTTTTAAAGTTTAAAACAATTCAATTATCTATATACACACAGATAGATAACTCACAAATCACAATTGATAATCCACATTATCATAAATAACAGATGATCCATATTTCATTTCAATAGGTAATCCATATCACCATCACAACAGATAATCTATGTTATCATCACAGTGCCACTAAGCATTCATACCACACAACAATACTTATCTCATTTCTGAGATCACGAAGCATCCAAGACAATCAATGTCATCCATTCATACATAAGCAATGATTTATCTCATCACAATATAATTAATTTAAAATGAATTAAACTAACTATCTCCATCTCTAATTAATTTAAAGTGAATTAAATTAATTATTTCATCTTTAGTCAATTTAAAATAAATTAAATTAATTCCTTCATCATTATATCTCTTGCTTACTCAATCATTTAATTGATTACAATCAATTAATCATTCATTTTTAATTACCTTAATTAATCACTCTTGATTAATTATCCTTAATTACAATCATGTAATTATCCTTAATTAATTTAACAAATTAATTATTCTCAACTAATCAGTAATTAACCTTTGATTACTTCAATTAATTAATTAACTATAATTAATTACCTTAAACCTTAATTAATTACATTAATTAATTACCTTTAATTACTTATTATTGATTAATCAACCATAATTAATCAACTTTAATTACTTAATTAATTATAATAATTAATGATCTTTAATTATACTTAATTAATTACCTTAAGTAATTAACTTGTAATTATTAATCATCACAAACTAATTACATTTAGTAATTAACTAGCTTAATTACTATATTAAAACAAATTAGTTCTCATTTAATTAATTTCTTAATTAATTCCTTGATTAATTACAAGTAATTTAGTCCAAATTACTTCATACTTAAACATCTCCACTTAATTACAACCTGTAATTGTCACTCAATTACTTAACTAAGTAATTTCAATTCATTAATTACATACGGTAATTATTATTTTTAAAACCCAAGTGTTTAAAATTAATTAGACTTAATTAATTAAAATAAACAATCACATTTAACTTAATTAATTACCTTAAGTAATTTATTTCTTAATTACTTCATTAAGTAATTATACTCAAACCATTCACAATTGAATATTATTAAATCAATTAATTCAATTAATTATTAAAAATTAACCATATTAATTATTTATTAAATAATCTTGGTTAATGACCTTCATTAACCATTCTCTAATTATTTTTATTAAGTAATCAACTTAGATTAATTATAATTTAAATGATCTTTAATTCTCCATAAATTAAAGTTTAATTATTTAATTAATTAACCTTAATTTAAAATTTAATTACATGATTAATAATTCATTAATCGTTTATTTAAAAATCTAATTAATGATCTAAATTTTAAATTGATTAATCATTAATCATTTTTAATTATTCCAAATTCAATTAATTAATTAAATTAATTAATTAACCTTAATTACCTTTATCAATTAAATCAATTCTAAAACATTAATCTTAACTTAAATTTAAGATAAAACCATTTCTAAATTATGTTTGAAAAAACAAAGTTGTTTGAAACAAAGTACTTTTGAAATTACTTTTAAATTTCATTTAAAATACAAGTTTAAAATAAGAATAATTTAAACTTATCAAAATTTAAATAATTTAAAGCTTTTTAAACTGCAAGTCAAACAAGTGTCTGTCTTTGAATTTAAATTTCATAAAAATTTTGAAAACAAAAACTCCTTTCAAAATTTCACTAACTTTAATCTATATTTAGTTTAAAACTTCCAAATTTAAACCTTCTTTTAAATTTAAAAACTGAAGTTCATCGAGATTTGAATTGGTTTGAATTGGTTAGCGTGTAATGTTGGTAAGCTGAAATGTTTTGACTCCAATACTGTTGCGCGAGATAAGATGATGTTTGCGAAGGCTCTCATCGAGATTTCCCCTACTAAGCCTCTCCCTTCTACTATTTCTGTTCAGCTGGCTGTTGGACATGTTATGGAAGTCAGGGTTCGCTATGGATGGGTTCCGGATATTTGTACTGCTTGTCACTCTTTTGGACACCTGACTAAAGACTGCCATCATTCTGTAGCAACCGCGGCTGCTCCGAGGTCTCCATTGCCGCGCCCTCGTCCTAGGATCTGGGTTCCCAAGGCTTCTGCCCATTCCTCTCTCTCTTATCCTGCTCCTGAGACTTCGTTGCCTGATCTGAGTGTTCATTCTTTGCCTCATGTTACGCCTGTTTCGCCTCTGGTTCTGAGGTTCCTAGTGTTGCTCCTGACATCCCTTTAGTTGATCCTGTCCCCCCCTCGCTGCTGCCTCCTATAGCTTGGGATGAGGCCGAAGGGTGTTGGATCGATCCCACTTCTGATATGAGGTATAACCCGGTTGGTGAATCTTTCTTCCGGTTTGTATCTGACGACCAACTTGACCTTAGTTGCCTTCGCTACAAGCCAACTGGTGACTCACTTGTTCTTGATTTGGATGGTATTGATGCTAGAGCTAATACTGACATGCTTGCTGATCCATCCTGGGATCGATCCTTTATCTACTGTCCTGATGATTTGGTTTATGACGCTTCTCTTGCACTACGGTTTCGCCCCTTTGCTGGTCTTTCTAGGTCTGTCCCAGAGTGCGTTACGTCCGTGTCTACGGATGTTGGTGATCCTCCCACCTCGGTGGAGGAATAGTTATGTAGGAATTTCTTTAGTTATCGTGACATAGCTGTCACGTACCTGCGCTGTTTATCTGTTTTATTTTTAGTAGTTAAGGTGTTTTTACCTTGCTCCTATGCTTCAAATTTTATTACTTTCGTAATAAAAAGTGGACGGTCCACTATAAAACCGGCTGGCCTTGCCAAAAAAAAAAAAAAAACTGAAGTTCATATTTAAATTTAAGATTTCCAGATTTTAAATAAAACTTCAAATCTTACTCAAATTTTAAAAACTTCATTTTTCTAAAAGTCCAAACTACTTAAGTTCAAATTTAAACTTTTATTTTTATTTAAACACTGAGATTTTAAATTTAATTTTAAATTCAAAAATTCAAACTTGAATTTGAATTTGATTTAAACTTTCCTTAAAAATAAAACTACAGATTTAAAAAAAAATTCAAAACAGAAACAGCATGTTTCTGTAAACCTGAAAACACAGAGCTAACCCGAGAATCCCCTAAAAATACTTCGGGTTTCAAGCCTAACTACTTCGAGTCATCATCCTACTTACTTCGAGCAAAACTCAAACCTTCCCCTGCTACAACAAAACCCCTAAAACTTCACCAGCAACTCATTGCCGTGCATATGCACAGTGACTTCGGCCATCATTGGTCGCCATGGATGATCGCTACACATCAGAATCCCATCCTACAACTTATCACGAGCATCCAAATCAAGCTACCACTCACGAAATAAAATTCAACCCCCAATTCAAAACCTGGAACAGAAAATCAAGTTTTCTGTCAAAACCTGTCAACGATGAATGTTCGCCACTCCGACCATCTGAGGTCCACCCACTCCGGCCTCGAACTCTTCTACCCATCCCCCAATTATCACAACACTCGATCCATTCTTCTTTCCGAAATGCCTGATTCTTCGTACCCTTCTCAAAACTAGGGTTTAACAATAAAAATTCAAACTGCATCCACTTTATCCAATTTTAATCACTTCTTTGATTTTTCTAAGAATCACTAAACCCTTATCTACTAACCACAAGAAACCCAAGCTTACTCAAGTCAAAGATCACAAGAAATTGCACAAATTTCATTTTCAGTTCAGGAACTAACTACTACTTAAACTAAACTATAAAAATTCTTTTCCTTGATTTAAAATCAAGTTATAGTTAGTATTTTTGATTTATGAAACTGAATTACAATATTAATAAGATTGGGTTATTATTATTATTTTTAAAAATTTAACATGCACTGATGTTACCTTCTGTGTTTACCTGAGACAACTTCTCATATTTTACTTTCTTGAAATTTTTAATATTAACTTAAGAAAATAAACAACTTTTCTTTATAACTTTCTTTATATCAGGAAACAAATTAAGTGATAAGCATTTAATAAAATTGTGGGTGCTTGGAAAATCAAAAAGAAACAGAACAGGCAATTGAAAAAAAAACAGCATGCACACCATTTATGTTCATATCAACAGTTATCTATAACATAAAAAAATAGCTTTTCCACTTCAATAAACTAGCATGCAACCTATTTTAAAAATTTAAGATTTAAAGTTACTCACTTTTTCCTTTAAAAGATGCAGACCCTCTCTTTTGACCTCTTTTAAATTTTGCAGAAATAAGAATGCAGGCATGCTTCTTCTTTTAAAAATTTTAGTTGCAAGCCTTGATGAAATCTGAGATGCTCATGATCCCTGACTCTAATTACTAGCATGTAGATGCCTCTTTTTCTTTCCAGATTGTAGAAAAATAATGCAGGCCTTTTGATTTCAAAAGAATGAATGCAGTTGTGATTCCAGAAACAAGAATGCAGTTGTATGCAAGGCCTATTTGATTTTGAGGATGTTGAATTTCATGCGAGGAAGGTTTGCATATTGAATTTATAAACTTATTTTGGAATTGGTGTTTGAAGTTTTCTTTTGAATATGCAAGGTTTATGAACAGAATACAGGGTTCCATTTCCAGGTTTTGAGTATGGTTGAATATGCAGATTTTCTGAATTTTGAGGAAGTGTAAATTTGATTTTGAGATGAAGATGGGTTTTGATCTTTTCTTTTCTGATTGAGGAAATGAAAAAAAAAAAAATAAGTATGAATGAATTGCAAGCTTATATAAATGAATTTTCAGATTTAATAAAAGAAAAGAAAAACTAAAACAATGATTTACACTTGTACAAATTTTATACATTTGTCAATTTGTTATATTAGTCTATTAACACTTGTTAAATTAATGTTTTAAAAATGCAACACTTGTCTCTTTTAATAGTACTCAATTTACAAATAAATGTGTTAGTGTAAGTATTAGCCTAATTTTAATTTTGTTTGTTATTTGAATATGTGTATAAATTTATAAAAGAAATAAAAACAAACCATATTTATAAATAAAACTTATACATGTAGAAATTAAAACAATTGAGATTTATACTTTGGAATTTTAAATTCAAATTAAATTCAAAATCAAATATTTCAAATCAAGTTATGAATATAAATTCAATTTGAAATAACAACTACAAATTTTATTCAAATCCTGTTTATAA
This sequence comes from Allium cepa, assembly GCA_030765085.1. Taxonomy (NCBI): domain Eukaryota; kingdom Viridiplantae; phylum Streptophyta; class Magnoliopsida; order Asparagales; family Amaryllidaceae; genus Allium; species Allium cepa. Next base: position 256,024,227 of record CM060939.1, read on the forward strand.
AGACAATACACTATTAATATTATTTTTATAAATATCTTATTATTAAATTAAAATTATTTTAAAAGAAATTATTTTTTATCAATAAAATATCAATTTTCTTAAGCCATAAAACCTTTTTATTAATTTATTCTAAATTTAAAACTCAAGCCAATTCATTTTAAACATTTAAATATTTTTTTCTTATCAATTTTAAAATCATATATTTATTTATTAGATAGTTTTAAAAACTTAATACTTATTTAAATCCAAATTTCCAAATTATAATGTATATTTTAGAATTTTTAAATTATGATTCATTTATTAAATTTAAACCAAAATCATTTATTCAATAACTTTGAAAAGCTAATATTAAATAAAAAATAATTTTCAAATTACTACAGATATTAAAACTAGAAAAAAATATGCTTTATTTATTAAAATTAAAACAATGCTAATCTATTTAAAATATAAACCATATATTTATATTGAAAATAGAAATCAATCTATTATTTAAAAGATAAAAATAACCAATTAAATAATTATTGAAGATGATTATTTAAATCTATTTGAATTATTATTAACAGAATATCAATATCAATTCAATTTTTAAATACAGATTATTAAATTGATATTGTTAAAAATTCCGGGATATTACAATCCTTCCCCCTTAAAAGAATTTCGTCCCCGAAATTTAAAGTAACGGTAATTTAATAATCTCATTAAAGATTTATTTTAAAATTCAAGCATATATCAAACATATGCAAACAACCATAGCAATCAATTAAACCAATTCAATTATCCAAGCAAATTCTGGATAGAATTTCTTCGAGTTTTCCCAAGTATATATACCGAGATACTCGCTCTACAGAATCCAAACAAACAATACTATGAAGCTATAAAAGCTCCTATTCATCTATATCTATACACTAGACAAGATATCAGAATACAGACGAGTCTGACTCAACAACCAAAACTCCAGAACTGCTGGTTCCAAAACCAGAGATAGATCATACACGTACTCCCTCAGAGATACGTGAAACTCATCGAATCCCAGTTATCCAAACTGGCAATTCAATCCTGTAGATCAATCACTTATTCTCCAAGATCACAGAAAAGATCCAAAACATTTCAGAGCTAGCTTCTCAGACTTACCCAATCTTATAGCTCACTTTTGATCGGAGAAAACTTATCCAAATCAAATCTCCGACTTTAGAGTCCAAATTCCTTTGTCTCTAATCCACAAAACTCTTCGGACGATCCTGAGTTGCCCACAACTTTACGGACCAGCTCAACCTTTGCTGATGCTTCTAGAAACAAACTAGACTAATCAACTCAACAAAATGATCTCCTTAAGATCAACCAAAACCAAGAACTCAAATCCTACTCCTCAACATCAGAAGACAACAACTCACTTCTCCTGTCTGGGAAAAGAAAAGCAGATGCACTTCCAACCTACTTCCGCTGCTCAACTCTGATCCGAAGTAGAAGAGAATGCTGAAGAAGAACACGAGCACAACTCAACAACACACCCCAGAATATGGTTCAACAAATCCATAAGAAAAATTTAGAAGTTTCTCCAAAACTCTGAGCTGCTACACCAACTCAATCTCTTGGAACCATTCTTCTATAGAGCTGAACTACCGGTACCACTCCTGGAATTCCAGTCGATAAGAAAGCTCAATCTCCAGATGTGGACAAAACTTTGACTTTCTGAAGACATTCAGAAAAATCAGATAACCCAAGAGAACATTCAAACAATCGTAAGTAACTTTTGCGATCCACCAAACCAAATCCAAGGAAAACTGTTCTCCCTTAACCAAACAAAACAACTTAAACTTAATTACCAACCCATCGAAGAAACGGGTCCACTTAACTGCTTCTGAACTCCACTTTAGAAAAACTGCTAAGCCTGAAGATCTCTTGCCAACACCGAGAACACTCCAAGCTGCACTGCTGCCACAGATGCCCAATAATTCCAAATCAAAGCTCTCCGAGAAACTCGGACCTCAAAGCAAACAGAAACTCCGGCTGAACACAGCCGCAACATCGAAGCAGACTCACCTCCTTAACTTGTTCCAAAGAAATCATCTTTGGGAACATCCATAGTCACTGCATCTCATCACGCAGCTACTATTTCCTGAGGCATTCAAAATACCATCACTCGCTTCTACCCAGCCGCCAGATCCAAACTTTACTCATTCAACTTCAAAAATAGACTCTGAACCTTAACAGGTTTCCTTCAGAGATCAATGAAGTTCTTTGTCACTACAGAACTCACTCGAGACGGTATTAGGTCTACAGTCTCGACAGATACACATCCAACTTCAAACATTCAAACTCCAACCAATGGTAGTCGTGTTACACATACCACTACCCCATCTGACTTATAACTTATATTGGAAAACCTGAACAGGTAACCCAACAGATAGGTAAAAATATATATATATATATATATATATATATATATATATATATTAAAATTACAAATACGCTCTCTCAAGATAGACACCACTACAGAGCCTAGGTATTCACTCAACCTGGCTCTGATACCACTTGAAATGACCCGACTTTCTTACCACAGAAAATCACATCATTTTTAAGAAAGAAAGGGATAGAAAAGAGAAAAGAAAGAAGAGAAGAAAGAAACAACATCAGAATCTAAACAACGGAATGAATAAATTATATTAATAAAATAAACATTACATAGTTTACAATCATTATCAGAGTTACACAGATATACATCACATACTAGACAGTTATAAACACATGTCTAGTTATACAACTCAATACAGTACAAGCAACAACTCAGAGAAATCTACACAGCGGAAAACTATATATCTACACGCAGAAGCCTCCTGCTCCATTTCTCCTCCACAATTCGTCAAAGCTAACCTGAATCCCTTGGCTACTCGTAAAAATTTGAGTACCAAGAATTTAAAAAAACAGAATAAACTCCGGGTCAGATATGGGTTTGGTGTGAGTAACAGGTTAAGGTTGCTTAACTTTTAAAAACCTTTTGAAAGAAAGGTATCACCTAAGACTTCCCACACATAAACAAGGAAAAGTTTTTACCTTACGCTAAACAAAACATTTGATAGGAAATCCAGTGATATTATAATAGGTCTAGGGTTTTCAAATAAATATGAAATAGCCGAAATTGTTACATTTATTAAATTCCATCTACTAGCCACAAAAGTGGGTAATACAATAAAAACCGTTGACACTTATTGGATTTTGGATTCCATACAATGGCAGGGCTACTGGGGTACCGCCCGTCATAGTACGTGGCCTAGATCACCGTACCGAGGAGTACGCCCGCTCCCCTGCAACACAAGGCCGGACCCATTCCTTACTGAATAGTTTCGAACAAGATAACCCCGACGGTTGGAGCTCAAAACCGTCCACACAGCCGAAATAAAAAGGGACCTCTAGACAGGGGTAAATCTCACTCTCAAGTGGGGGCTGCCCACGAAGCCTTGCTGCACCTCCCCTTTTTTAGCCATTCCCGGTTGATGAGGCTTGAGGCTACGATTACCTTTAGTGAACACATCACTTAGAATGCTCATCGTCCACCTGACGATGTTCCGAAAGCATTCAATCCATACAAGTTCATTCCGGGTTCGAACGAAACCGAAGGCATTATCTCGTTACACTCATTTTGGAATCACCCTCAGAGTTAACGACGATAATCCTTGCACTCTGAACCACCATCTCGAGTCTGTAAGTACTATTCCCGTCAAACTCATTACGGAATCACCCACAGAGTTATACTGATGTATAATTCTTACACCTCGAGTCTTCACAAGCTCTACCTTGATTCATGACCTAACGTTAATTTGGATCGATGTGGTTTTCGGATATCCAAATATGGAAACCCGATCCTGGTCTCATCGAAATCCAAAGCGTGTCTTTTAGGTCCAAGTTGTTTTAAAGTTTAAAACAATTCAATTTTCTATATACACACAGATAGATCACTCACAAATCACAATTGATAATCCACATTATCATAAATAACAGATGATCCATATTTCATTTCAATAGGTAATCCATATCACCATCACAACAGATAATCTATCTTATCATCACAATGCCACTAAGCATTCATACCACACAACAATAGTTATCTCATTTCTGAGATCACGAAGCATCCAAGACAATCAATGTCAACCATTCATACATAAGCAATGATTTATCTCATCACAATATAATTAATTTAAAATGAATTAAACTAACTATCTCCATCTCCAATTAATTTAAAGTGAATTAAATTAATTATTTCATCTTTAATTAATTTAAAATAAATTAAATTAATTCCTTCATCAATATATCTCTTGCTTACTCAATCATTTAATTGATTACAATCAATTAATCATTCATTTTTAATTACCTTAATTAATCACTCTTAATTAATTATCCTTAATTATAATCATGTAATTATCCTTAATTAATTTCACAAATTAATTATTCTCAACTAATCAGTAATTAACCTTTAATTACTTCAATTAATTAATTAACTATAATTAATTACCTTAAACTTTAATTAATTACATTGATTAATTACCTTTAATTAGTTATTATTGATTAATCAATCATAATTAATCAACTTTAATTACCTCATTAATTATAATAATTAATGATATTTAATTATACTTAATTAATTATCTTAAGTAATTAACTTATAATTATTAATCATCACAGACTAATTACATTTAGTAATTAACTAGCTTAATTACTATATTAAAACAAATTAGTTCTCCTTTAATTAATTTCTTAATTAATTCCTTGATTAATTACAAGTAATTTAATCCAAATTACTTCATACTTAAACATCTCCACTTAATTACAACCTGTAATTATCAATCAATTACTTAACTAAGTAATTTCGATTCATTAATTACATACAGTAATTATTATTTTTAAAACCCAAGTGTTTAAAATTAATAATTAATTAAAATAAACAATCACATTTTACTTAATTAATTACCTTAAGTAATTTATTTCTTAATTACTTCATTAAGTAATTATACTCAAACCATTCACAATTGAATATTATTAAATCAATTAATCCAATTAATTATTAAAAATTAACCATATTAATTAATTATTAAATAATCCTGGTTAATGACCCTCATTAACACTTCTCTAATTATTTTTATTAAGTAACTAAATTATATTAATTATAATTTAAATGATCTTTAATTATCTATTAATTAAAGTCTAATTATTTAATTAATTAACCTTAATTTAAAATTTAATTACATGATTAATAATTCATTAATCATTTATTTAAAAATCTAATTAATGATCTAAATTTTAAATTGATTAATCATTAATCAATTTTAATTATTCCAAATTCAATTAATTAATTAAATTAATTAATTAATCTTAATTACCTTTATTAATTACATCAATTCTAAAACATTAATCTTAACTTAAATTTAAGATAAAACCATTTCTAAAATATGTTTAAAAAAACAAACTTGTTTGAAATAAAGTACTTTTGAAATTACTTTTAAATTTCATTTAAAATACAAGTTTAAAATAAGAATAATTTAAACTTATCAAAATTTAAATAATTTAAAGCTTTTGAAACTGCAAGTCAAACAAGTGTTTGTCTTTGAATTTGAATTTCATAAAAATTTTGAAAACAAAAACTCCTTTCAAAATTTCACTAACTTTAATCTATATTTAGTTTAAAACTTCCAAATTTAAACCTTCTTTTAAATTTAAAAACTGAAGTTCACATTTAAATTTAAGATTTCCAGATTTTAAATAAAACTTCAAATCTTACTCAAATTTTAAAAACTTAATTTTTTTTAAAAGTCCAAACTACTTAAGTTCAAATTTAAACTTTTATTTTTATTTAGAAACTGAGATTTTAAATTTAATTTTAAATTCAAAAATTCAAACTTGAATTTGAATTTGATTTAAACTTTCCTTAAAAATAAAACTACAGATTTTAAAGAAAAAAAATCAAAACAGAAACAACATGTTTCTGTAAACCTGAAAACACAGAGCTAACCCGAGAATCCCCTAAATCTACTTCGGGTTTCAAGCCTGACTACTTCGAGTCATCATCCTACTTACTTCGAGCAAAACTCAAACCTTCCCCTGCTACAACAAAATCCCTAAACCCCACCAGTAACTCATCGCCGTGCATATTCATGGCGACTCCGGCCATCGTTGGTCGCCATGGATGATCGCTACACATCAGAATCCCATCCTACAACATATCATGAACATCCAAATCAAGCTACCACTCACTAAATCAAATTCAACCCCCAATTCAAAACCTGGAACAGAAAATCAAATTTTCTGTCAAAACCTGTCAACGGCGAATGTTCGCCACTCCGACCATCTGAGGTCCACCCACTCCGGCCTCGAACTCTTCTACACACCCTCTACCCATCCCCCAATTATCACAACACTCGATCCATTCTTCTTTCCGAAATGCCTGATTCTTCATACCCTTCTCAAAACTAGGGTTTAACAATAAAAATTCAAACTGCATCCACTCTAGCCAATTTTAATCACTTCTCTGATTTTTCGAAGAATCACTAAACACTTATCTACTAACTAGAAGAAACCCAAGCTTACTCAAGTCATAGATCACAAGAAATTGCACAAATTTCATTTTCAGTTCAGGAACTAACTACTACTTAAACTAAACTCTAAAAATTCTTTTCCTTGATTTAAAAATCAAGTTATAGTTAGTATTTTTGATTTATGAAACTGAATTACAATATTAATAAGATTGGGTTATTATTATTATTTTTTAAAAATTTAACATGCACTGATGTTACCTTCTGTGTTTACCTGAGACAACTTCTTATATTTTACTTTCTTGAAATTTTTAATATTAACTTAAGAAAATAAACAACTTTGCTTTATAACTTTCATTATATCAGGAAACAAATTAAGTGATAAGTATTTAATAAAATTGTGGGTGCTTGGAAAATCAAAAGGAAACAGAACAGACAATTGAAAAAAAAAACAGCATGCACACCATTTATATAAATATCAACAGTTATCTATAACATAAAAAAATAGCTATTCCATTTCAATAAACTAGCATGCAACCTATTTTAAAAATTTAAGATTTAAAGTTACTCACTTTTTCCTTTAAAAGATGCAGACCCTCTGTTTTGACCTCTTTTGAATTTTGCAGAAATAAGAATGCAGGCATGCTTCTTCTTTTAAAATTTTTAGTTGCAAGCCTTGATGAAATCTGAGATGCTCATGATCCCTGACTCTAATTACTAGCATGCAAATGCCTCTTTTTCTTTCCAGATTGCAGAAAAATAATGCTGGCTTTTTGATTTCAAAAGAATGAATGCGGTTGTGATTCCAGAAACAAGAATGCAGTTGTATGCAAGGCCTATTTGATTTTGAGGATGTTGAATTTCATGAGAGGAAGGTTTGCATGCTCAATTTATAAACCGATTTTGGAAGTGGTGTTTGAAGTTTTCTTTTGAATATGCAAGGTTTATGAACAGAATGCAGGGTTCCATTCCCAGGTTTTGAGTATGGTTGAATATGCAGATTTTCTGAATTTTGAGGTAGTGTAAATTTGATTTTGAGATGAAGATGGGTTTTGATCTTTTCTTTTTCGATTGAGGAAATGAAAAAAAATATAAGTATGAATGAATTGCAAGCTTATATAAATGAATTTTCATATTTAATAAAATAAAAGAAGAATTAAAACAATGATTTACACTTGTACAAATTTTATACATTTGCCAATTTGTCATATTAGTCTTTTAACACTTGTTAAATTAATGTTTTAAAAATGCAACACTTGTCTCTTTTAATAGTACTCAGTTTACAAATAAATGTGTTAGTGTAAGTATTAGCCTAATTTTAATTTTGTTTGTTTATTTCAATATGTGTATAAATTTATAAAAGAAATAAAAACAAACCATATTTATAAATAAAACTTATACATGTAGAAATTAAAACAATTGAGATTTATACTTTGGAATTTTAAATTCAAATTAAATTCAAAATCAAATATTTCAAATCAAGTTATGAATTTAAATTCAATTTGAAATAACAACTACAAATTTTATTCAAATCCTGTTTATAAAGACAACACACTATTAATATTATTTTTATAAATATCTTATTATTAAATTAAAATTATTTTAAAAGAAATTATATTTTTATCAATAAAATATCTATTTTATTAAGCCATAAAACCTTTTTATTAATTTATTCTAAATTTAAAACTCAAGCCAATTCATTTTAAACATTTAAATATTTTTTTATTATCAATTTTAAAATCATATATTTATTTATTAGATAGTTTTAAAAACTTAATACTTATTTAAAATCAAAATTTCCAAATTATAATGTATATATTAGAATTTTTTAAATTATGATTCATTTATTAAATTTAAACCAAAATCATTTATTCAGTAACTTTGAAAAGCTAATATTAAATAAAAATAAATTTTTTAATTACTTCAAATATTAAAACTAGAAAAAATATGCTTTATTTATTAAAATTAAAACAATGCTAATCTATTTAAAATAGAAATCAATCTATTATTTAAAAGTTAAAAATAACCAATTAAATAATTATTGAACATGATTATTTAAATCTATTTGAATTATTATTAATAGAATATCAATATCAATTTAATTTTTAAATACTGATTATTATATTGATATTGTTAAAAATTCTGGGATATTACAATAAATTTGTAGATATATGAATTACTAAGTTGTAACAATTTTTTATTTTCCATCTTATAATTTAATCCATTTTGAAATTAATTTGGTATTCAGTGGAATTTTAGTGTAATCGAAATATTTCGGTAATATGAGAAAGGACGTAACTGTAGAGTGATGGGTGCAATAGAATGGAAACTTATGTTTAATTGACATATAAGGTATTTGTTGATTCAATATAAAGGACATTTATAACAAAATAAAAGAATTTTTTGAAATATAAAATGTAACGAACTAGGGTTTTTTAGCCGTTGTAATGAAATGTTTGAATGAAAATGGTTAGAAATTAAAATTTATGATTTATTAACGTGAATTTTATTAGATCATTAAATTGATCCATAAATAAAAATCTAAATAACAAACTATAATGAAGCAATGAAGTGGAAGGTGCTAACGCGTATTAGAATGTAATTTAATAACACGAATTGGAATTATAAATGCTTGCTTTAATAATGAGTTAAATGAATATTGATTGATAGAGAAAAACATTTATTTAGTATGTAATTTAATGCTTGTTGGATACTGTAATTTTATAAATGTGTTGCATGACTATAAATAAGGATTACAATGCTTACGTATTTATTTAATTGATTTCATCAATTAGGGTCTTGTTTGAAGTGGAAGATTGAAATTAATTGGAGATAGATTTATTGAGCTCTTTCAATTGGAAAAGGAAATAGAAGCGAAGTGCAATTAATAAATTTAGTATAAGAATGTTTTCATTTGGAAGTACATTATTCGGAAATATTAGAATGGATTTAATATTGTATACGTTGATTATTTTAGAATATAAGAATGTTTAGATTTATGAATTGTAAATAAGAATAAGCGTTTTAAGGAAAATAAAAGAATGTTTGAGGAAAATAAAGTGAACGTTTCCATTCTGAATATAAGTATAACATTGTAAAAAGAGAACATTGAATTTTTAAAACAACATTTTGTGGTAGCTAAATAGCAGGCATAGGTTGCACGGAAGTGATTTTAATGCTAAACTTGAAATTTAAATAGATTAAATATTTGAGTTCATGATTACGTGTCAAGAAAAGTGTTGTTGTTATATTTGAATTTGTGAATCATGGTTCATATTTGGTTTTGTGTAGCGGCCATCCCCGTTATGTAAAGTGATCTGTTCAAATTTAGTTATGTTGTATTAATTAAATTTTAAATGGCTGTCAATTTTGTATGTTTGAGGTTAACAAATTAATTGAGTGAACAAATGTTTTGAAATTTGAATTCCAAAAGTTTGTTTACAGTGTAGAGTTGGTCCATTTATTCCATTTCTAATTAATAATTGTCACACTCTTTACATTGTTTCCTCCTTTGTTCCATTACTCATTTCCACTTACATTGTCTTAAGCTTTTTCATTTCACAAACGTTACCTACTTTTCATATTTTTAATTCTTTCCTACACCTCTTTTAGCAACTACCTTTTTTTGGGTTGTTCATATTTCTACTTTATTTTAATTCCTAGTTTATTTATATTTAACTTTATTAGCTTTTCACTAGTTTCAATCTTTATTCCTATAGCCTCATTTTTTTTTAAATCTCATCTTTTGTAGCATCATTTTTTTCTATTTTTACCTTCCTCCTTCCTTCTTTTTCATGTTTCTTTTTCGAATCTCATTTTTCTCTTTTTTCTTCCAATTTTTTTTTTTCATATTCTTTAAATTTTCTTCTTCTTTTTCAAAGCTTCCTTTTCTTTTTCAATTCTTCTTCGTCTTTAATTTTTCTTCTTCTTTTTCAAACCTTCGTTTCTTTCCAAATCTTTTTCTTCAAATCCAGATCTATACAATCTTCTTTGTCACATCCAGAACTTTTTATAAAAAAAGGATTATGATAGCATGGAAACAAAACAAAAGGAAGAAGTAGTAGCGGATCCAAATCTAGCTAGAAAAGGAAAAAGATGAGTGATTCAACTCACTCGTGCAATACAAAAATTTCCATTGCAAGTTAAATAAAATTTATAATGAGATATATAAATTTTTGATTGCTATTTGTTGGCTTAAATTGACATTTGAGTTGATATTGAATCTGAATTGACATTTAATTTTATATTGGAATTTAATTGATAGTTAAAACCTCGATATTGATAACTATTAACTGTTGTAATATATAGGTTGATTTGTATGTTGTCTGAAATGGATGCTTATTGATTGATATGTTAGATGTATGGTTGTTTATTTATTTAATATGTCCCTTTTATCACCGTGTATATTACCGACATCATTATATGGTCATCCAAATCATTTTAGAAGTGGATAACTAATTACATTAAATTATGGGTTGAAATGATATATGTCCATACAATTTCTGAATTTGGATTATGTATTGGAATTGAATTATTTGAAAGGTTTACGTTTTTAATTTAAACTTTGGATTTATTTTAGTTAAAGTCGTTAACATAGGTATTTCGAATTATTTGAAATGTCCTAAATAATTATATTCACGTTGTATACTTGATAGGAGACGGAAAATCCCGTAACATCTCTTAAGCTATTGCACTCATATTTTTATTTGAGATTGATTTGACTTATGTAGGAATTTTTAGTTTTGACTCGAGTATATTATTTTTCATTATGCTCGGGTCAGCCTGAGCATTTCAGTGTTTGAAGACGTTATTCTTAGAGATGAAGATTGGTGATCGTATTTATTATTATTTTTCCGCTGCATTTTTTATATGTTCGTTTATTTTACTCTAATTAATGTTGTAAAAATGTGCAAACAAATGTATATTGTAAACAGCTTCATGAACTGTTTTATTTGATTATTACAATTTGTCGTTCCGCTGTGAGATTCTGTATATTTCTTTCCTTCTTTTCTCTTTTTTTCTCTATTAAACTCCATTAACAGTTCGCCCCTTTGAATGGTTTGTGTCTCAAATTGTCCAAAAAGGTGGGTCGTCACAGATATATGTCATATATATTCATCCATAGATTTCATAAACAAAAGTGAATCAATATAGGAAAGAACCCCTTAAGCTCTCTCTACAAAAGTCCTTTGTAAATTTCTAATGTGCATATGAATTTTGAAGTGTTCCATAGCGACTTATTCGTAATGAAGACACTTCGAAGTTATTTTTTATTTGAAGGAGAAATAAAATAATGTTCTTGCATATGATGTAAATATTTGTATGTGATTTTGATGTATTAAAATGAATTTTATTTGGATGTTTGATTGATAATGGGGTGTATGATTTCATGAAAAAATGTAATTATACAAGAAAATTTTGATATTCAAAGAATAAGAATATTTATTTATGGAAATATTTTGAAGAGAAATATGGATTTTGAAAAGAAGTGTGAAGAAATATAATTATATAAGAATATTTACGAGAAAAAAAGGCCAACCCAACAAAATATCCAAAATATTATAACTAAATAGGAGATGTAATAAAGTATTGAAACATGGATTTATAGCGTTGTTCGACAAATTTGGTCAAGTAATACTACTTTAGTGAAGATTTCACCTAAAATGTATGTATTAAATTTTAATTTCAAATGACAAAAGAAACACAAAAGAAAGACAAAATATGCTATTTTCGTTGTTGCATAGATTTAATTTATGAAACATTGTTGTTTTAACCAATACACAATAGTTTCTCCCCCTTGCATCAAATAAATATTACAATCCCATTATATAACATGTCGGCTACAATAGAAAAGTAATGCGGGTAGGCTACTTCATTCTTTCTAACTTAAGATAGTAATTAAAATACTACAAACTTGAACTCTTGAACTTGAAAGATGATGAAGCCATTGGTAGTGCCTTCCTTGTAGGGACTATTATGCTACCTTGGATTGCATTAGCTCAGGTTTCCTACATTCACACTTGCTTAGTTTTTTAGGCTATGGCATCAGAATCGATTCCTTCTGTTGAATTTTACTTTGGATACCATATAATGTTCAATCAACTATTGCAATTTTAGCTTATGGATTACGTTATTATGGTAGTTTAAGGTTTTTATCACTTAAATTAAATAATAATGAATCATTTTTTGCTATGATGTCAAAACCATTCACTTCATTGTTAAAACGTTTTTGTTATGCTATAGCTTGAACAAGGTATAAAGTTTAGTCATATATTATAATTTAAATGATGGGTTTCCTGAATTTATCCATTAAAATTAAAGTAGATTAAGTGAGAAGGATACTGATTATAGAAGTTCTATAAATATAATTTTGAAAAAGCTTACGATCAGATGAGGATGGAAGCCAAGCACTTGAAACCGTCTAAAGCCCGCATTCATGGCTTTAATGGTGTTGCAATTGAAGCTGTTGGTTATGTTGAATTACTTGTAGAGTTGGAAGAAGGTGGTCGTAGGAGAGTGCGGATTCTACTTTTTGTTGTTTTGGATGTTGACACTTCATACAAGTCTTTTCTGGACCGACCGGCCCTAGTTGAGTTCCGACCAGTTCTCGCCCCATGATGTTTAACTTTGAAGTTCCCGATAGATAAAGGTGTTGGAGTTGTTCATGTTGTTCAGGCAACTGGACATGCCTTAATGTAGCTGAATTGAGGGATGCTCGGTGGAAGGAGAAAGGTAATGGTGTGAACAAGTCAGTCCACTTCTAAGCCATTGAAGATCGACAACTAGCGCTTGAGCCTCGGCTCGGGCACCACAATTGGCTATATAGAGATATAGATTCGAGAGACGATGAGGAGCCGTCCAAAGGAACCAAGGCTGCTCCAACTGAGCCGATGATTGATATCATGGTCAGCCGGGATGACCCATTATGAGTCCTGCAAATTAGATCGCATCTTAGCCCCTTGATGATGAAAGAACTTACCGGATTTCTCAAGCGAATCTTGATGTGTTCGCTTGGAATCACTCTCATATGCGTGGGATCTCGCCTGCCATTGCGGGCCATGCATTGAATATCGACCCGAGGCATGTCCCAGTGAAACAAAAAAAGATGTGGTATGGATCCAGAGAGATCCGTCGCTCTTAAAGAGGAGATAGATAAACTCAAAGACAACGGGTTTATTCATGATGCCCTCTACCGTAATTGGGTATTTATCCTGTACTTATGAGAAAGGCAAATGGAAAATGAGGGAAGTGCGTTGATTACTCGAACTTGAATAAGGCATGCCCGAAAGACAGTTTTCCGCTTTTAAGGATCGACTAGCTGGTAAACTCGACCGCAGGGCATGAGTTGCTATCATTCATGGATGCGTACTCTGAATATAACCAAATCCTGATGCACATTCCCGACCAAGAGCACACCAGTTTCATTAACGATGTTGGATTATATTGCTATGTGGCGATTCCGTTTGGACTAAAGAATATAGGAGCGACCTACCGCCTAGTTAACAGAATGCTTAAAGATCAGAACGGAAAAAAAATGGAGGTATATATGGTCGATATGCTCATGAAGCCATGAAAGTCTCGTAACCACATTATAGACTTGGTAGAAATGTTCGACATCCTCCGACATTATAAAATGAAGATTATTCCTGTGAAAAGTTCCTTTGGCTTTGCGTTAGGAAAGTTCTTGAGTTTCATCATTAATGCCCGTGGAATTGAAGTTTATTTGGAGAAGATCTAGGCTGTTCACAATATCCAAGCGCCAAAGATTATTGAACAAGTACAGAGCCTAAACGGAAAGGTTGCTTCCTAAACCCGATTCATTTCCAAACCTATCGATAAATGCATTCCTTTCTTTGACTTGATTAGGAGAGGAAAAAGAAATTTCGAATGGACATAGGATTATAATGACGCATTCCAAGCTTTAGTCAACCACTTAGAGTGACCTCCCATCTTGTCAAAGCCGATGGATCATAAAGATTTATATATCTACTTAGTCGTGTCATTACACGCTATAAGTGTCGCGTTGCTCCACGAAGAGAATCGAATCTAGTGACTGATTTATTATGTTAGCAAGTGATTGACAGAAGCTGAAAGGAACTATCCGAAGATAGAGAAACTAGCATACTTTTTGCTAATTGCATCATGAAGCTCCTTCCTGACTTCCAGGCGCACACTATCAATGTTTACACCGACCAGGCGTTACGACAGGTCCTACAGTGACCTGAGACACTTGGAAGGTTACTCAAGTGAAATATTGAGCTTAGCTAATTTTACATCACTTATCTTCCTGGAAGGGCTATCCAGGGTCAGGCACTGGAAGATTTTATAGTAGAATTTATTGCGTAGGATAATTTTCTAGAGATCAACGAAACCACTACCATACGGTGGAAGTTATATATGGATAGAGCGTCAAATGATCATTGTTCTGGAGCTGGAATAATGCGTGTAACTCCCCAAGATTAATCAATTTGCTATGCATTAAAGCTTGATTTCCCTGCAACAAACAATGAAGCTAAGTATGAGTCATTGATTGCTGGACTTAAACTTGCCAAAAACTGGGGATAAAGTCTCTTGAAATCATCTATGACTCATAATTGGTAGTATTCCAAGTCAGGGGAGATTACCAAGCTAAAGGAAAACGACTTGCTCCATACTTACCCAAGTCCAAGAGTTGTTGACTTATTTTGAGTATTATGACATTACATACATTCCTTGGGATCAAAATAGAGAGGCTAATTCATTGGGAAAGTTCGCTACATCAGGAATGCACAAAAGATGGGCTCGGTTCTAGACGAAGTATTAAATGCTCCAAGCATAAGCCCGATGGAAATCGACCGAGTACAAGAGATAGAGCTTGAGAAGGATTCATGGATGACTCCGGTTAAAGGCTATTTGCTATGAGGAGTTCTTGCCGAATGACGGAATAAAAAGCGATAAGTCCTTCGTAAAGCTTCACGATATAACATACAGGAAGGAGTTATGTACAGAAAGGGTTTCTCCGTTCACCTACTACAATATGTTGCTCATAATGAAATAAAATGAGTCCTAAAGGAATTTCATGAAGGGGATGTGCTGATCACACTAAGAGGCAAACTCTAGCAAAGAAAATACTCCATTACGGGTATTTTTCGCCGACTGTAAATTGAGATGCTATTGATTATGTAAGGCGATGCGACAAATTTCAGATATATGCAAAAGTTCTCCGCCGACAGAAATTACACAAATGGTCAACCCATGGCCGTTGACATGTAAAGCATGGATATTATCAGTTCCTCACTGACCTCAAAAGGTGGTGCGAAATATGCTATCATCGTAGTTGATTGCTTCACAGAATGGGCCGAAGTGGAACTTTATCCATGATCATAATCAAGAAAGTAATCGTTTCATCGTCGGGAACACCATCTGCCATTTCGGTCTTCCATGGACTATTATAACAGATAGTGGGGCTCGATTCGTTAGTGTTGAGTTCAAAGTCTTCTATCGTTGGCATCGCATTGAAAAAAGATTTGTGTTAGTCGCTCATCCTCAAGCAAATGGGTCAGTTGAAGCTATATACAAAATTATAAAATACATTCTAAAGAAGCGTTTGGAAAAGGCTAAAGGCAAGTGGGTGGATGAACTCCTGACAACACCATGGGATTATAGGACCACCCATAAGTCAGTGACTGGACATACTTCATTCGCTCTTGCTTACGGTTTCAAAGCCGTTATTCCTGTTGAGCTCAAAGTTCCTTCACATCGTTAACTTACTACGATCCTAGAACAAATAAAGATCTCCTCTTGGAATCGCAAGACTTTGTAGATGAGAAGCGCGAGGAAGCTGATTTGAGGGCAGCTTCATACCGACATCGAGTTGCTCGATACTACAACACTAAAGTCTGACCTAGAACCTTTGTAATCAGTGATCTTGTCTTGAAATGGGTTTTTAATTCCCCTTCGCATATGAATCCAACTTGGGAAGGACTTATGTCCTTGAGCATAGACTTAGAGATAGAACTTTCAAGCTGACGACTGTTGATGGCATCACAATTCCAAGGGCATGGAATAGCGAGCATTTACGATGTTATTTCACTTAGTTTATTTCTTTTTCATTCAGTTATATTTACTTTTAGAATTTTCTTTAGCATTTGATTTTTCGAATATGTGATAAGACAAATTATGTCATTTCCTTTCATTTAGAAAACAAAGTTTTGAACTTCCTTTATATTTGTATTTTGTAGCATTACATGTTAGTTACATTATGAAACTTATTTATGTCGATATGTATGAATGGGTTCCCATAGTTTGGAACTAACCAATTATGATAGTTCTCGATTGAGCTAAACAAGATGAGCATGGTGCAACCGTTCATTTGATAACTCTCGTTCATAACCCAATGGAAGGAATACATAATGAGGAATGGATGTGACTTGACCATCTGATAACCGAATAAATCCCATCGAGTGATGGAACTGAAATAAATCAAAAACGACCGTGACACGATCGATCGCTCACTAAATCAAACCCTGGACCTTAGGGATAAATTTATCAATTAAGAATAGTACGATACTATTATTCTTCAAACTAACTCTAAGTCCCCAGAATGCGGACTAGAGCATAACATAAATCGGGTGTGAATCGACTACCGATGAACTAATTCTAAGTCCCTAGATTGTGGATTGGAGTATAAACAAAAATCGGTTGTGAATTGAACACTCGCTTACCAACTTTTATCCTCAAAGAGTGGATGTAAGTATAAACAAATAGATATGTGTGGTCCAACCACTCGCTATTCTATGAACTCCGGCCTAAAACAGACAGGAGAAGTATAAACTCATTAGGAATGGAGCCCGACATCAATCGTCAAACTCCAACAGATCGAGACTGAGAGCAGTGGTATAATCACTCAAACCGCTTAATCCGTAAGCGTGACGTTCGGCCTCGAGCCTCGTGTTTAGTATGACTCAAGGCCACGATCGCATGAAGGACTTGGAATGGAGTTAGTGGATTGTTATCCAAATCGATGAGCAACAAATTACAAGTACACTGAATGGAAAGTAATATCTCAACTACCTCGATAATAATTTCATAAGAGGGTTCAACAGAAAACAAAAAAAATTTATTCACATAATAAGCTTCAAAATTGTGATATGAGTTTATTCAGAAGACGGGGGTTGTCCCCATATAACCATGGCTAACAAAAAGGGAAATAACTACACAAGCTATCTGCAAATAGAGCCGAAGTGAAGGCTATTTTTTTTGTCTTCTCTCCTTTTTGGCTTCTTTCGGGTTTGGCGCTACCCGAGCTTCCACATGTCCTTTTCCTAGATCCTTTACCGCCCTTTCCCATGGAGCTTTCAAAGCTTGGAGGGAGTTCTTTGGGAATCGGCCTACCGGGTGGAATGACTTCTAATGGGATGAGTTTTGGATCGTCAATGCCCACGTCGACGGGATCAGCTTTAGCTTTCAGTGATTCCTTCTTCTCAATGCACTCTTTTAAGCTAACCTCATCGGTATGCTTAGTAGTGCCAGTAATTACAACATCATCTAACTCATCAAGCAATGGCGAGTCCTCAGCTTTATCATCATTGAGTGCTCTGATAACTTAGGCATCGGGCCCTGGAGCGTCGGCGGCTGCCGAACTCTCAGCAGATGTCGATTGTTGTCCCATGGTGGCATCACTTTTTAGAGTTTGGCTGGGACGCAGAAGAATTGCAGATTCGTGGAAATAAAATGATAAGCCCATGGCAATTGGGCATGGAGAACGAAATCTCTCGAAAAGTGGAGAATGAAGAGGAAAACCTACATCTTGCTAACTCGCAGTTGTTGTTGGAGTGCTCCATTCCAAAATAGAGCTCAACAACTTAGGTTGGTAACTTGGTTTATCTAGATCATAGCTCAAATCTTCGAAGATTCAGCAATATTTTCCCATTACCGGAAGGTGCTAGAATGTCGAAATATTGGAGTTTTGCAGTGGCAAGGTCTAGGGTTCATTTCCACAAAGGATCTCCCACACTAATTTCTCTTCATCTAAATAGCTATGCTAAGTTCTCTCTTTTTCATTTCAGCAATATACTCCCAGGCCTCGACGAGCAACTCAAGAAAACCCTTACCAAGAAAGCTCAGGTCATGGTGGATAAGGACTTTAACATTGTATTCGATGATCGGGAGATCAAACATGTCCTTAATTTCATTCCGATCGGATTCTTTGGCATCCTCCATGTGGGCCTCAATCTATTCTATCATCTCCTTCGACCTGCTTCTCTCACCTCATCTTTGAGGGCTTCAATTTTAGAAAGTTGCTCGTCAAGTTTGATTTTTAGATTCCTGGCTTTGATGGCTTCCTCGCAATATCTTTGCAATTCTTCTTGAGATTCGATCTTCTCTACCCATTCTTTCTTAAGAAGTTCTTCAAGCTCCTCAGCACGGCGAGCTAAGATATTTTTCTCCTTTTAAAAGGAATTTTTTCCAAGGCGAATGCACTGCTGCGGTTGACGGTAACATCAAGTTCCCATTTATGGGCATCTTCCATATGACTCACTACCTCAGATGTTCCCTTAGCACTCTTTTCAGCCTCAGTTAGTTTTTTCGTCAACTTCGAGATCTCATTATCTTGGTGCTTAATTATTCCTTTATTGTGGATCGCCTCTAGCTTGAGACAATCCATCGCATGCTATCACTCGATAGACACCTTAGAGATCTTTTTTGTTAAGTGCTGGAACGATTCATGCTGCATGAAATATAGTTGACACATGTGAAAGAGCTTTCTTTGGTGTTCCCTGGGATTGCATGAATTGAGGGAAGGAACTTGAGCCGTCGAACCAAATTTTTGGAAATCGACCTTAAGCTCGGCTAATTTCTTTGTTGTGGAAGCTTCAGGAACAACATTCGGCAGGTGGATCGAAAGTGACGATTGGGCGCTTGCTCAACATATGGTCGCGTGCAACATCCCCCACTTGGTGGCCCAAAACTAACGGCTATGGATGTTGAAGTCATCTATAATTATTATTCCTTAGTGAACAAATATGGTACTATTAGATAAATTGACAAACCAGAAACATATGGATATGGAAAAAGTTTAAAATTTCAAAAACAACTTTCACATTCCATTCCGAAAACCATTTTAACATTCTTTACATAATCCCACAATGTTAACCACATTCACAGAAATATAATTATTACAGTATACTCCAAGAGCGACATCAAAAGATGCCCCCTTGGTGATCAGAGTGTGTAATAGGCAATTAACAACTTTGCCTTAACAAAACAATACAGCGGAATCACATGAGAAAGAACTCAAATAACTAAATGCCTCATGTATGGCTCCAGAAGCTTATTCATCTTAAGAGGTACCTGAAAACCTCAAATCTCAAGCTACTTGAAATCAATTGAGTTACCGAGAGTTCACAGGAAAAACATAAAATTCAAGTCAGACATAAAGCCTGGTATGAATAAGAACATACCATCTCATATCATTTAGATATCTACTGAGGCCATGCCGCTTAGCAGAATGAGTTTCCCCTCATTAGTATCTTAAAAACCTTTATAAACCATTTTCTATGCCCCTGCATCCATAATGATTAATTCAACTCAAAACATTATTATGTGACCATATGCAAAACAATTGAATCAAGACTAGATTACCCATCCCCGTTCGTTTTGACTATCTGTCATAATTATAGTTATTAATTACTATAACGACCCATAAAATTTCAATAATGAAATTTGTTAATTTAATAAGATTTTGGTAATTTAATATGGAAGAGAATAAAAATTAGTGAATTGTTAATGGAAATAATAACTAAAATGAATTGTAAAAATATAAATGTAAGTTAATTGTTAAAAACTTGAATGAAATTCCAATTGATTGAAATAATGTAAATGTTATAACTTGGTTATAAATTTAATATAAGGAAATGAATGTAAATATGAATTAATTAATGAGACAATATGTGATTAATGGTAATTGAATAAGATTAGTATTATGTAAAGAATTTTAATATTTGTTATATTAATGTGTGCATTGATTTATAGCGGGATATAAAAGGTAACTAATAATTTAAAAGTTGATTTATTTATAAATTAATGTCTAATGGATGGAAATGGAATAATTGCAGTGTAATGGGAGTTGTTGTGATAATGGTTTGTAAAGAATTAACTTACAAATATTATAAAAAGTATAATTGTGACAATTGATGCTATTACCAATTTACCTAATCAATTTCAAATAACTGTAATTAAATGTTACATTAATTTTAGGAATAGTGGCTTTGTTGTTATGTTGTAAATGTTACATTAATGATAATTAATACTGTTTGTGTCAAAATTGACCACAAACACCCAATATCGTGAAGCACCCGTTTATGATCGCAAACCAGCAACAATCAATATAGAACTCAGATCTAAACAATAACAACCACAATAATTCACAAATAACAATCACAAACACAGGATTTATAGTGGTTCGGCGATCTTGCCTACGTCCACTCTGATGCTTATGTCTTTATTGATTCACTTGATGATTTTAATCGATTACAACAGATTACAACTGATGATAGCTCTCAAATCTGATTACAACAGCGATAATGAAGTATGGAATTTGATTCGGCAGAGTCTGGATGTTCAATGGCAGAAGATCCCCTTTTTCTTAAGGCTTCAGGGTGCTATTTATAGGCGTTGGAGGGCCAGATCTCGCTCAAACTTCGGGAGACTTTTTCTGGCATGTGAGTGGGCCCACGCGACCGACCCCACCAAGTTTCGACTCGATCTGAGATCGGTTCGAAGTGATTTCGAATCCCTCAAAAAATGATCCAATCGAGCTGAAACTTGGCAGGAACAATCTTTACCTTGTATGGATGCTACTGTGAAAATTTCGTTGCATTTGGATTAGTGGTTTAGGAGATATGATCGATTCAAGTTGATGATTTTCGTTCGGCTGTTTATTTCGACTCGATCACTTCGAATCCATATATTCGAATCGATGGACGCACGTGGTACTGAAGTGACGTAGCGCACACTCCTCGCATCGATCCTTTTTTATCTCCGAGTTGACCGCTTCGCACCCATGGATTTCGCCTCGTTCGTATCGTGTGCCACGACCCAGTTCGCATCAATGGATTCGAAATGGATCGATACGAAGGGGATCAAGACGAGCCAAGTGGATTCGAACAGGGCAGAATTTATGGATACAAAGGAATGATCTGGCATTTTTGATGGATGCGAGGAGGATCGATACGAAGTAGTGCTTGGGCACGAGACCGATCGATTCGAAGTAGGGTATATGGTGATGGATTCGAGGTGCTTCGGACTCGATGGATACGAAATAGTGCTTCAGCATGGATACGAACGTGCTCAGAGGATGCCCGTCTAATGGATTCAAACCGATCAATTCAAAGTGATCAACATCACGTTATCGATCGACTCGAACTCGATCGATTCGAAGCATGCGTAAACCAACGGATTCGAACAAGACGTTTAGTGATGGATTTGAACCCATGGATTCGAAGTGAGCATCTCCCCAACTTTTCGATGGGTTCGAACGACACTCCTTGGCTAACTTGCATCGACCATATCTCGTTCATACGACCTCCGATTAACCTGAAATTTGGAATGCTGGCTCCCATGACTTTGCTTGCCGTGTCCTATCAGTTGTAGCCTGATCCGGGCTCGGACAAAATTCATCGATATCCATAGCGAAGTGAAGTACAACCAATCTCTGAGACAAACTGTCTGTTGGTTTTGACCGATCTTTTGGTATCACAGCTTTGCCAAAAAGCGGGATAACATTTGCCCCCCAAAATATGCCTTGCGGTAGGAAGGCGTGTTTTATAATGCCATGAGCTGGATGTTCATATCATGTTGATGTCCTGCAAAGGAATTTATAGTTTTATGCGACCTCAAATAATGACCGTTCGGGATCGAGATATTTGAGATGAAGTGCGACCGTGCGCGGTCAAGTGGCAGACCTCAAATGACGATCGTTTGCGATCGAGCCATTTGAGGTGAGGTGAGTTGTGCCGTTCGGGGCGAGTTGTGACCGTTTGCGGTCGGGTGCCGTTCGAGGCAAGTTGTGATCGTGTGCCCTTCGAGGCGATTTTGTGACCGTTCGAGGTCAGGTGCCGTTCATGGCGAATTGTGATCGTTCGCGGTCGGGTACTATTCGAGGCGAGAAAGTGTGCTCGGGAGGGCTTGGTATTGTTGATACCAGGTTCACGTTCGAGTGGGTCCCTGGATCATTTGTCAGGGCGGTTTATCGCTATCTCAGAGCATGCCTAAGGACCATTCGCGATCCCGTACATGTGTAAGTAGCTTAGCCATTTCAGAATTATCAGAATCAAATATCTATTCAACAGATGAGTTTTAAAATAGAAGTGTCCAAACAAACAAAGTCCAAATGTCCAAATCAGAATGAAACAAAAGCAAAGCAAGGATGTCGAAGTGTAAGTTCCCACTACTAACTGGTCAATGATCATTCAGAGCATGCCTGGAGAACGTTCGTGATCTCGTACATGTGTAAATGATTTAATTGTGTTAGTGGAAGCTTACGACTTGTACATCGTTATTTTAATTAATTGATAACCAAACGACGTCCTGGTTCAGGGTCGCCCCTAGCTGATGTAGACGGTGACCGCTCTGGCTCTACCGCTGGGGCTCGTCTCCTCACATACTGAAGTAGCATACCATTCCTGATGTGTCCTTCTACCTCATCCTTTAGATGCCTACAGTCGTTAGTGTTATGACCGTTCAGCTCGTGGAATAAGCAATATCTGTCTGATTTTCTCTCGTCTGCAGTGGGGTCCCTTCGTATTGGCCTACGGTATGGAACTTGCCCTTGCGTATCTCTGTAGATTCGCTCCAAACTCTCATTCAGCTCTGAATAGGTGGTGAATCGCGGATCCCTCCGTTGCCACATTGACCTGTCCCCGTCATTCTCAGTCTTTCTTTTACCTTTATCCTTGTCTGAGTCCTTTTCAAGAGGCTTTCTGTCTTTAAGCGCATAAACTTCTATCTCCTCTCCTTCTTCTCTTTTTGCACTCGCATCCTCTAATCGTAAAAACTTTTCTGCCTCATGATAGAATTCTCCTAGATCCACGGGTGGATCCTCAGTTAATGAATTTTTGAACTCTGTTCCGTCAGCTATCCCGGACACAGCCGCCATCATAACCATGGATGGATTTGGTTGATCCACCGAAGCTGCTGCTGCATTGAATCGCGTTAGGTAACTCCTCAAAGTCTCTCCGACTTTCTGGTTTGAAGTTGCCAAAGTCATCACATTCTTGGGTCTTGTAATGTGAACCCTGAATTGCCTCATAAATCTCTCAATTAAATCATTCCATGTTCCGATGGATCCACTCTCTAATTGTCTAAACCATAATGCTGTAATATCCCCCAAGTACAATGGAAAGCACCGGCCCATAACCTCCTCTGATGCCCCCAGCACTTCCATATGCCTCATATACTTCGTTAGATGAACCGTGGGGTCTGTTCTCCCGCCATACATGTCCAAAGATGCTAACTTGAAATCCGGTGGGTTCCTAGCTTGTCTGATTGCTGGAGTAAAAGGACTCCTATTAACATCCTCCAAATCATTGTTTACCAAACCGCCACTTATAGCTCTTCTAACCATCTCCACCAACCTGTCATTGTCTCCGAGATGCAATCTTCGTTCATTACTTTCGACCTGCCCCCCGAGTCCACGAGGGAATTCTGGAATCTGCCCCCTTGACTGAGCGTTCACTCCTCTGCTACTCCCGGGCTACGCAGATGCTCCTCTCTCTCTCTCTCTCTCCAAAATCGGATCAACATTCTCCATTGGTGTGCCTCCTAATCCAGGTGCTATGCCGGATGGTCCTGCTCCGTTCTGGACTCCATCCGCTTCTCTATTCTGTGCTCCAAGTTGTCATATTTGTTGAAATAAAATCTGGATCATCTCCTCTTGTTTCTTCATCATTGTCTCCATCTCGTCCCTAGTGATGAAGAAAGATGCTTGATTCGCTCCTGAAGAAGTCTCTTGACTTCCTTGGTGTTCACTTCGCTCTGGCCTTGGCCTTCTGCTCGATTGTCTGGTCATAACTTCTTAAATCTGAACTTTCAAACTTTACGAATCAACTTCTAACTAGTAAAATTCCTGAATTAGCTTTCTAAGTGAAAGCACCAAAATGTTTGCGTCAAAATTGACCACAAACACCCAATATCATGAAAGCACCCGTTTATGATCGCAAACCAGCAATAATCAATATAGAACTCTGATCTAAACAATAACAACCACAATAATTCACAAATAACAATCACAAACACAGGATTTATAGTGGTTCGGCGATCTTGCCTACGTCCACTCTGAAGCTTATGTCTTTATTGATTCACTTGATGATTTCAATCGATTACAACAGATTACAACTGATGATAGCTCTCAAATCTGATTACAACAGCGATAATGAAGTATGGAATTTGATTTGGCAGAGTCTGGATGTTCAATGGCAGAAGATCCCCTTTTTCTGAAGGCTTCAAGGTGCTATTTATAGGCGTTGGAGGGCCTGATCTCGCTCAAACTTCGAGAGACTTTTTCTGGCACGTGAGTGGGCCCACGCGACCGACCCCACCAAGTTTCGACTCGATCTGAGATCGGTTCGAAGTGATTTCGAATCCATCAAAAAATGATCCAATCAAGCTGAAACTTGGCAGGAACAATCTTTACCTTGTATGGATGCTACTGTGAAAATTTCGTTGCATTTGGATCAATGGTTTAGGAGATATGATCGATTCGAGTTGATGATTTTCGTTCGGCTGTTTATTTCGACTCGATCACTTCGAATCCATATATTCGAATCGATGGACGCATGTGGTACTGAAGTGACGTGGCGCGCACTTCTCGCATCGATCCTGTTTTATCTCCGAGTTGACCGCTTCGCACCCATGGATTTCGCCTCGTTCGTATCGTATGCCACGACCCAGTTCGCATCAATGGATTCTAAATGGATCGATACGAAGCGGATCAAGACGAGCCAAGTGGATTCGAATAGGGCAGAATTTATGGATACGAAGGAATGATCTGGCATTTTTTATGGATGCGAGGACGATCAATACGAAGTAGTGCTTAGGCACGAGACCGATCAATTCGAAGTAAGGTATATGGTGATGGATTCGAAGTGCTCCGGACTCGATGGATACGAAACAGTGCTTCAGCATGGATACGAACGTGCTCAGGGGATGCCCATCTGATGGATTCGAACCGATCGATTCGAAGTGTTCAACATCACGTTATCGATCGATTCGAACTCGATCGATTCGAAACATGTGTAAACCAACGGATTCCAACAAGACGATTAGTGATGGATTCGAACCCATGGATTCGAAGTGAGCATCTCCCCAACTTTTCGATGGGTTCGAACGACACTCCTTGGCTAACTTGCATCGACCATATCTTGTTTATACGACCTCCGATTAACCTGAAATTTGGAATGCTGGCTCCCATGACTTTGCTTGCCGTGTCCTATCAGTTGTAGCCTGATCCGGGCTCGGAAAAAATTCATCGACATCCATAGCGAAGTGAAGTACAACCAATCTTTGAGACGAACTGTCTTTTGTTTTTGACCGATCTTTTGGTATCACGGCTTTGCCAAAAAGTGGGATAACAAATACAATAACAGAAAGTGCGAATAAATAAAATAAATAGAAATGTAAATGTATTCATAAGGTAATAATTATGTTAATAGAAATAATTAATTGGGGAAATTTAAATTTTAATCAATAAGAATATTTTGACAAATTCAATATAATTGATAATAATAGTTAATACAAAGAAAAGATGGAAACTTGAATATATTTATGTAATGAAATTCACAACAAATGTTAATTGTGTTACAACATAATAGTGGATGTAATAAAAAGATTGAAAGTGAATCAAGTCAATTTATTGAAATTAATTATAAATAATTGGATGTAATTACAATTGAAGTTAAGCACTGTAATTGGTAAATTAATCAACTTTGAAATTATATCTAAATTGGTTATGAAGATTTTAAATTTCGAAGTAATATAAAATGATGGAAATTTTAAATCATAGAATTTGAATTAAAAAGGTGATTTGATTGATTTAATATTAATTTACTTCATTTACCTGAAAAAATAGCATTTTGGACACTGACTTGGATTTTGACGAAACCAGTTTCATCGGATCCGTAACGGTGAATTATTGTAGGATTTCAGGCTGCGTAGCGATCGGATTTGTCATTTGATCGTCTGAGCTCGAAACGCCTAGAAATCAATAGGAATTAAATTTGAAATAAGCTGATTTTATCATACGATGGACTTAGGACCTGAAACCTGTTGAAATGAGTTTAAAATATTGAAAACATCTATTTTGATATATGGGTTGATCCATTTTCGTTCCAGAGTCGAAATGGGCAATTCGGGCCGCGTGTCGTTCAGCATTCCAAACCAATCAAGCCCACTCCTTTCTATTTTATTATGCCTATATATACCTCATTTAAACCCTAGGTCATTTCTTATTCCTCAATTTTGTATGTACGATTCCATTTGCTCCTTCTTATTCCAATGGCAGACAAAAGCTAGTTCCCAATTACAATTTCAAATCAAAATCAAACTTCACAAACTATATCGAATTATATATCGATTTGAAGCTCTCGATGAGCGCATCTCAGATCTATAATTTATATTTCCATTAGAACCACTATTTGTCAACAAATTTAATAGCAAGTCTCGACCGTTCATAGCGCGTTGATGAACTTCGATAGATCGCCGATTGGAGGGTAGCATTTTGTAGAGGGGACCGAAGGGAGTTCAGCAGCCTTGTTCGCATGTCGAATCAATAGTTGGATTTTCATGAAAAATTCATCAGGATTTTGGAGGTGGTGGCCGGCGTGATTTATCATCGATGTGGCTACTGTGGCGTTGCTAATGTCAGAGGGGCTCGCGCATGGTGACGCTTCGCCTGGGTGGCGCACTTCGCTTGCAGCGGCGGATTTGATCGATGAAGTGGCGGCCATGAAAGCTGGGTCGCGTTCGTGTTTTGCTATACGTTTCTGGAGAGAGAGGATACTTGAGTAGCAGGTGACGATTGCGTAGTTACTGCCCAATATGCATAGTTACTGCCATTAAAAAGTGGTGGTCTGATAGTAGACTGACCTTCTACAAATGAACTAGTGATAGGGATACTAGTGTTAGTAACAATACCAGTGTTGGTAGCCATTTTGAATTTTTTTTCAAATATCAGATTATGAAACTTTGAAAACCTTGCTCTGATACCAATTGAGAGAAATGCGGATTACAGATCTTAAGGCTAGGATTAACACTAGAGGGGGGTGAATAGTGTTTATAAAGGATTACTAAATCTTTTTGAGTTTATGTTAATTTAAACACAGATATGTGCAATATACAGACACAGATATGATCACAGAAACAAACACAGTGCAAAAATAAAATAAAAAGCAGCAAAGGAAAGAACATACCGGATTTTATACTGGTTTGGAGTTACCCTACATCCAGTCCCGCAACACAAGTACAGATTTCCTTTCAAAAGCAATCTTTACAATTACACCCTCGATTTCAAGGCTACGAGGTACACCATCCAGAATCACAATCCTCTGGGTAGAGATACTTGATTTTCCGAGCTACAAGTTCACCCACTTGATTTTACGGGCAACAAGTTTAGCCAATTGATTTCCCAAGGCTACAATCACACCTTATCACGATTGATTGATTTTCAAGGCTACAATCAAACCTTTTCTCGCTAAGTTGATTACAAAAAGCCTACAACTATAAATAGCACTGAGGATCTTGTTGAGATAGTGATACAGAATTAAACTACGAATGATCGAGTTCAATTCATTGTAGATTTCGGTAGAGTAATGATAAGAATTTTTATTAAGAAAAGTGGAAGAAGAAGAAGAGGAGTGAAAAACCAGAAAATCTGATGTAAAATTCGTTGAAACTGACCCCTATTTATAGTAGAACAACAATCATGTCCATTCATGAAGAGTTATGGAGAATAGACACTTCTTTCGAAATTGAAATTTTGAACTCAACTGACACCATGTCGACATGGTCACCATGAGTATGTCTACATCCCAAAGAATTTTTTGATGATTTGATTTTCTTTGAAAATAACCTTTATCTTATATTAAAACTATTTTAAACTTTATAAATATACTTGACTACAGTTAGAATTCATAAGTAAATATAGAGAATAATATATATATATATAGAATTTAACTATAATTTTGTATTTAAATCTAAGTATAAATATTTAAAAGTTAAATATATTATATTAAAAGATAGTTAAAAACAGGAGTAATTTGACTTTGAAATTAAAGATGATTTTGAGGCTAAAATTATTTTAAATCAGGATAGATTTTTTTGATGCTTTTAAAAGGAAGGTTTTGAAATCATTTTGAAAACAAGATATAATTTTGAAAAATCATTTTGAATAAAAGGTTAGCGGATACAAAACAATGTTCCCCTAGATTTTTCGTTGGTTCCATCCTACTTAGAGTTCCATCCTTTTAATAGGCTCGAAGTGGATTCCATTCCACGAATAAATTGGATTAAGATGCCAGTGCTTTTCTAGGAGTTTTAACAAAATTTCTAATTAAAGAATAAATTACTTGAATTCTTGAACTCTTGATACTCATGAGTCTTCAATCTTGATATCATGAATCTCTATGTTGTACAGTCTTCATTCTTAGTACCTGCATGGTTAAATCCTGCATATACATATATATCTAAACTTATAATGTTAGTATTTATATTTTATAATCTATTCTAAAGTTGTTGTCATCAAAACCATCATCTCACGGACTAACGATCTCCCCCTTTTTGATGATGACAACCTTTGTTTATAAAATTCGCTTCTATCCTAATAACCCCCCTAAAACTAATAACTCCCCCTTAATCTATGCCCTAGTTACCCTATTTTATACTTCTCCCCCTTTGTCATCAACAAAAACTAACTCCCCCTCATTCTTGGACTAAAGTAACTGCATTGATAAACTATACAAAGAAATATATAATAGATAGATTAAGAAATAATTACACTTATGAACATGATAATTTAATCAAAGACTATATACATTTCAATGTATATTTACATGTTTTATACATCAAACAACGAACTAAATTAAGAAATCAATCCATACCAAGTATCAATCTAAACCAAATCAAATCAATTTAAACAAACAATTCAAACAAAGTAATAAAATTTAAACGTTACGAGGAACTTCCACCCATCCTTCTTCTCCAAAGATAGGGTCTGCTTTAATAGCATCCCAATTTTCGTTGTCATTGGTGAGAGAGACAAGAGGATGTGCTTCGTTATCATCCTTGTGTAGGAAGGAAATCATCCATCATATTGCATCGAAATGCCTTTCTTGCTCCTTGATCATCTGCATTTGACTCAATTCTAATTGTCGCTGGTTACGAAGAATGAACGAGAGAATATTCTTGAATGAATTAAGAGTTTCTTCAAGATATTCGGATAAATTGTGAAATGGATTAGCCATAGTTGAATTTGTGAAAGAAATGAAGGATTAGAAGATAAGAAATAATTTTCAGTGAAGAATTCTGGAAGAAATAGGTATATATAGGTGTAGAAATTCGTTTGAAATGAATAGACATATGGCAGTTGAATGAATTGTCATTTCTGACCAGTACATGTCGACATGGTCATAGGGGGTATGTCGACGTGGGTTAGTGAAATATATGACTAATTAGATTTTGTGAATAATTGTGTGTATATATATATTTATATAATATACTAATATTTATTCTGGAGATAAGATAAGCTAGATAACAGAAAGGAAATTTCATTTCATTGCATACTAAGATGACACAATGATTAAAAATATGAAACTACATGAACTTTCGAATTAAAACAAGCTAAAACACATACAACAAAATACGAAAAGATGAAACTAGTTAGAGGATGATGATGATGAAGAAAGTCCAAGTTTTTTGCTAATTTTGGAAATGAACATGTTCATCTTGGATGAAATTTTGTCCAACTTCTTACTAATGGATCGTTTAAGAATCCATTGATCCTCAACAATCGTCTTTTGGTTTTTAAGAAGGGTTTTGGTGGATGGATTAGGAGGATAGTCGATGCTTTCCAAAAAGGTTTCACCTTCTTCTTCTTCAATTTCCATTTCATCCCCTACTTCTTCTTCTTCCTCTTCTTCTTCTTCCATTTCCTCATGAGCCAAACGCTCTTCCTTTTCGACAAGGGTCTCATAAGGTTGAAAAACAAATGGAATTTTCATAAGCCAAATGTTGGAATGATTGAAAATTTTTCTAGAAACAAATTCTTCATCTTTGAAATCCACTCCAAAATTGTTGAAAATCCGAGTGAAATAAATTCCATGATACAAAGTATTCTCACCCATTTTAATATTTTTAGGACGAAGTTCATCCAAAATAACTTGCGCCCAATTTATGTCATAATTTCCAAAAATAGCAAAAGTACTTTGCAAACTTTTGAAGTAGGATTGTTAAAATTCCCCGATCTTGGGGTCAAAGTATGTTGCAAAAGAAGATTGACAATTCTTGCCTTTGGTCGAAATA
The DNA here is from genome assembly GCA_030765085.1 of Allium cepa. Classification (NCBI taxonomy): domain Eukaryota; kingdom Viridiplantae; phylum Streptophyta; class Magnoliopsida; order Asparagales; family Amaryllidaceae; genus Allium; species Allium cepa. Next base: position 256,055,300 of record CM060939.1, read on the forward strand.
TTGATTTTTGAATTCAAAATTATCATTCCCTTCGAAAATGTGATGAAATGTTTCACAATCATTTTCATCGATTTTAAAATTAGAAAGATCCATTCCCGTACACTTGCAATTGAGAATGGTACCCAAAAGATCACAATTCAAAACAATTATAGTGCCTTTGACACTACTCCAAATTTCATCCACATTTCCATTATAAAATCCACGATTTAAATTAGCATAGAAAATTTTGACAAGATTTGGATAGCAAACAAAATCATTTTGAGATGCATCAATGAGACTAAGAACTCCATTGTTTGCAAAAAGAGAATCAAGTTCATAAGAAGGAAAATCTTGAAAAATAGCAAACTTTCTGGGATGGACTTTGGCATAATTAGCATAATTGATGAATGCTATTATTGCCTCCGGGTCATTGAAGGGTTGCTCTTATATTTTTCTGGAATTCTCATGGTGGAGGGGTTGCTTGAAGAAGCCATTAAAGTAGAGAGTAGAGAGCTTGAAGTTTTAAAGAGAGAGCTTGAATATGAAAATGAGAGTGAAAAGATATGATAAAAGATAGTGAATAAATAGATTCTCAAAGGACATATTCTCTGGTCAAAAGGTAGCTTTTCAGAGAATTGAATGAAGTGAAAAGATGAAGGAAAATTCAAACATTTGAATTCAAATTTTGAAATTCAAATTTTGAAATTCAAATTCTGGTACCCATGTCGACATCATGGTAGGGACCATGTCGGCATGTGCCAGTGAATTTTTGTGAATTATTTTTCCTAAGTTCTCTAATAAATTTATATACTATTATATATTTCTGAAATTTTATTGGACTAATAATATATTTCAGAAAGTATTATTATATTATTAAAAATAATAATAAAAAATAATAAAAAAATAAAAAAATAATAAAATAATAATAAAAAATAGAAAATAAATTTTAAAATTCAAATAACACACCAATTCAAAATCAATCAATCAAGCAATCAATCATCTAATTCTAAGCAAGCAATTTCAACCAATTATATTGTAAATGTGTACCTTTTTCTGAGTCCGTTTCTCTGAATTCGTCGGAGTTGTGAACTGCTGTGAAACACAAATTCAAATTATCTATCTTCTGGTCATCATCACTTGAGGACGAGTCTGAATCATCTAAAGTAGCAGTAAATGCACGCTTCCGTTTCTTTGCTGGATCATTATTCATAGGAGGATTTTGCCTATCTGGATACAAACAGTCTCTTTTGATATGACCTGGTTCTTCACAGTTGTAACATTTGACATTATTTGGCACTACATTCTGATTTCCAGAGTTCTTATAGTTGTTTCTCTTGAGATTATTCATCTTTCTGTATTTTAGGAATTTCCTAAAATTTCTGGTCATTAAGGCTATTTCTGCATCATTATCGCTGTTTGAATCCGATCCATCAGTCAATGCATTGAATGTCATTGATTTCTTTTCAAATGATTTGCTTTCTCTTCTCCTGATCATTTGAACTTCATACGACATTAGATTTCCAATTAATTCTTCTATCTTTAAAGTACTGATGTCATTTGCCTCTTCGATAGCAAGTGTCTTTTTATCCCATTCTGGAGTAAGAGAATTTAAAATCTTTCTGACTTGATCTTCTTCAGAAAATTCCTTTCCCAAAGATATTAGAGAATGCACAATATCCTGAATTCTACTATACATATCTGAAATAGACTCATTAGAATTCATTTTAAATAATTGAAACTGATTTGTGATGTAACGACCCAGAATTTCTGTCATATGAAATTCGTATATTTAATTGATTTTAAATAGTAACAAGTAAAATTTGTAAGTCGAATAAATTTTATTTCGAATATCTAGATTTAATTGGATAATTAAATCGATAATTCAATATTTGAAATTACAGAAACAATTGGAAATTTGGTTTAATGTGATTGAAAATGATTTATAAAGTTGTATTAAATCATATTGGAGTTAGAATGATGTTTTAGAACTTTTAAAATTTAATTAAAAGTTAATTGGTGAAAATTGAATATTTTAATATTTAATTGATGTATAAAAATAGTCATTTTCAAACAATCTCGGATTTCAATGAAACTAGTTTCATCGAATCCGTAATGTTATATTATTGTAAGATTTCAAATTTCGTGTCAATCGGATTTACGGTTTGTCCGGTGCAAGCCAAAACGCATAGAAATTAGTTTAACCGATTTAATTTAAATTTGATCGTTTATTTCCGTAACTCGCACATTTGATCGAATTGGCTCTTGATACCTATTCCATTGTGTCCGGAACGTGGGTTAAACCCTAGGAACGTCAACCGACATGCTTCGTTTGGAGTTAGGAAAATTTCGGATGAATAGTGTTTCGTCAAATTTTCTATAAAAGGACCCATTATCTTCACATTTGCACAAACCCTAGGTCAAAACGTTACAGCCGCCACTCTGCCCTTCAATGGCCCAAATGCCTCCTCGTTCCTCCTTAATTTTCTTCAAATCCGTTGATCGATTCAAAAAGTTTCCAACTGCAAATTCGTAGGGGACGACGAGATCTACCCATCCAACGGTGATGATTGAAGATGGAGCTGTAGATCATCGGCAAATCGACGATGAACGTGCACCGTTCGCGTCCAATTTTCACGGCCTATGGTCAGCCGAGCTCCACGCCGTTCGAGGTGGTGGTGCCACTCGAGATGACCGTTCATTTGGAGGTCTTCGATCCGCGTCTCGATGAAGGGATTGGCCGCGATAATTAGGGCAAAAAGGGGCGGCATGGGTTTTATTTTGTACGAGAGTTTCGAACGGAGGGGGAAGATGAAGACCTCGGCCCAGATTCTCATCAAAGAAATCGAACTGCCCTGATTCATTTAGGTTAAAAATAATAAAAGAATTTGTAAATTTAATTATATTATAGTTCGTTCAAACTTTAAAAAGTTATAACTTTTTGATACGAGGTCGAAAATTTACGAAACGAATTACGTTGGCTTCGTTTTGACGATCAGTACGCAATGGAGCTGGATTGGAATCGATTGGAGCTAGTGATAATTTTGGTTAAAATTAAACGCGCGTTTAATTTTATTCAAAATAAAACACTTCAACTGTTATTGGAAGCAAGGTGAGAACTACTCACTCAATCGAATCTGTTTCGATTTAAATTTTAAATAGTTAAATTGAAAATTGCTTGATTGTGTGATTGAATGATAAATTGCTATCTGTTGTATTGGAATAGACCCTATACGTTGTATATTAAGCAGATGTTATTAATTAAACACATATACCGCGATATTTCACGTTGAAGTGGAATTGGTATTATATAGGTACTTGGAGTTGATTTTCCCGCATTATATAGCGGATGAGACCCTATTGCGCCGCATAATAGCGGATAATATTTATATGAACCCATGTACCGTGATATTCCGTCTTGAAACGGGATTGGTATTGTCCTAACATCTGTGGATGCAGGGAAACAGGTTGGAGGGATCCAATTGGATTCCTCACCCATATTGGTTTATTTACAGATATTGTGATATATTCTGTTATCATATGATATATGATGTTTTGGATGCCGTGATTGTTATATTTAGTGCTGTTGCAGCATTGGGCCTATTTTGGAAAATTAAAAGGATTTTTAAGGTGATGATTTTCAAATTTAAAAGGGTTTTTAAAGGGATTTTTGAAAGTATACGTTTTATTAAATTTTGGCATTGATTCATTTTAAATAAATACACGTTATAATTTTTATGTTATAAAAATTATGATTTTTGAGAAATATAGTTGAAAATTGATTTTTGAAAATATGGAGTTAATGATTTTATAAAATAGTTTAAATTGAGATTTTGAATTTATTATAAAAACTTTATATAAAAGATTTATAAAATTGATATTTGTAAATTAAAATATTGGAATTATATAATGAGTTTTTATAAGTGTTAGAATGGAGTATAAATAGATTTCTTAAGTGAATGAAATTTATAGATTTATAAATTGTGAAGTTATAAAATGAATAGATTTTGTAAAATAAAAGAATTATAAGTAATTTGCTTATAATTTGGATTTTGGCGTGAAAATGGGATATAGATAGAATTTGTTAATAAAGTGATTTTATAAGTTGAAGGTGTTATAAAATATAAGGTGAATTTATAAACGTTGTTTTATAAATCCGAAACCAATTGAATTTGATAAGTAAATTTGAAAGCTTATTAAAGGAGATATATCCACGATTTTGGACAGTGAATAATCCTTTAAATTAAAATATGTTTTAGGAAGTGATCTTTTAAAGAAATGTTTTAGGAAGTGATCTTTTAAATAGAATTAAAACAATTTAATGTTGTTTTAAAATGTGTTCAGGATCGAAACCATAAATTTCAACATTCATTGTTGAAATAGACGTTTTCGAGAAATAAAAGGAAATGGTGGACTATAACATTGTTGTTATAGTAAGTGATTTTCGAAAGAAAATGTTTTATATAGTATTGGTATTTATATATCTATCTTAATTTCGAATCCCTATACTAGTGATTTTGGGTTGTCGTGTACGTAACATTCATTTTGACTCAAATGAATGTGTTTAAGAGAAATTTTCCTTAAAGAATAAAATATATACTTAATCGTGTTTTAAGTATATTGAATATTTTCTAAGTATTGAAAATAAATAGATTTGTGAATTACTTATTGTTGATTAAGTATTTGGAAATGTTTTCCAATGTAGAAATTAAAATGGTTTAGGGAATATATCTTTTTAAAGATAAATGGAACTGAATATTTGGCAAGTTATTAAATTTGTGGAAGATTAATAAAAGGGCCTAGTGATTGTTATGGTGCTGGATATTTGTTGTTGGCCTTGATAGTTAAATAACCGACTATCAATAATTACCTTTAAATGGGTATTTGTTGTGATTTGCTTGAATTTGAATGCTACACTTATTTTTAAAATAAGCGCTTGTTATTCGGTTTAGCCGGGAGAGGACCTTTGTGTCATAAATCTCATTCCGAAAAATGATATGTCGTAATGGATAGCATTTGAAGACTGGTGTTGAAGACCGGATATTTTCGAAAACGGAAGGATTACCGTCGAATGATCTGCATCGGCTGATCTCCGATATAGAGATTTTATCACCCTTTGTGATGGAAGTCCAGTCGTGATTAGTGAATATCCGATTTGCAAGGGCTTCTTTGGAAGTGCCTTCGGTTCCATTCGATCCCAGAACGGACTTGTATGGATGTGTGTCTGATGTTACAAATTGAGATGTAAAGCTGGTTTCTATCAAATATATTTCTGTTGGTGGCGGAGAATTTATTCTCTTAGCTTAACACCCTTCTCTGAGACGTACGAGCTCTGTGGTTATGTAGTTGATGGTTACTAGTGATACATTCCCAATTTGGTAATGTGGTATACGAAATGCTGCTGAGCATTTGTTGATCAAAGCGTGGATTTTATAAAAAGCGTAGCTTTGTGGACGAGACTTCGCCGGACCTCACACCTCGAAAATGGTCAAAACAGGAAAGATGCGGCACGGTTATTAGGGGATAGCGCCCCCTTAGTGTATGTCATTTCCTTATGGATAGAGGTTGTATTATGGTATGGAGCCCTGATACTTAACCTATGTTGTTGCTGCAAACTTATTATTTTGTGGTTGTTGGTGAATCCCCGGATTTAGGTCGGTTGCGACCGGGGGATGGCATACTCGTGTCAGTTGTTACCCAGCTAGGGGTAACCCGGCCTTGTGTTGGCAGAGATCTGTTAGGTATCGGGGCGTCTTTCCAAAAGCGTACCCATGTGGCAATGGGAAGTTTCTTGGCCTGACCATTTGTTGGAAATCCAAACTCCAATACGCACCTTGTACGGTTTTAGTTGAAGAACCTGCCATTTACTTATGGTGGTCACCACTGTTTAGATGGTAGCTATAGTAGGCATACGATACTGGTCGTATGTTGGCTAAGATTTATATTATACTTTCGAAGTGTTTTCCTACACTTTTCACTTATAGTAATAATATCAAAGAAATTTGCGTATCAAGCATGTTTGACTATCATAAGGAGAAATCTCCTCCGATTCTGCGTTTGCATTGCGTGTGTGTGCGGAAGGCCTTATGGTAGTTTCATTTTCCACAAACATTGCGGATCTATTTTAAAATATTTCTTTATTTGTTTTTAAAAGATAAACTATTTAAGTTCTCACACCAGTCCCATGACTGACCTGGAGTTTATTGTTCCCTTCCTAAACTCTGGGTGCCCATAAATTTCCACATGGGCAGTCTACAGTTAGCTTATCAGGTCATTCTGGAATTCAGGAGTTGCTGTAGAGATCAGGAGCAAGCTGGATGGCATGGCGTATCAATTAGTATATAGTACTTCTTTTCCGCTGTTTGTTGTAGTAAACTCTGATAATGTAATGTAATGTGATGTGATGTAAAAACTGATATAGTTCTTTGTTTCAAAGATATTCATTTATCTATTATATGTTGTTCCGCTGCGATTGTGAGATTCTGTTGCTTTTCTTTCTTTCTTCTTCTATCTTTTTCTTCTTCTTAAACCCTAAGGGTATGGTTTTTTGGCATTTGATTTCTCGGTAGTTGATACAGTGGACGTATTAATGTCGACTTTCGTGAGTCGAAAATAGTTATCGTTATATCTGGTATCAAAGCATATGGTTAAGTGACAACCTTGGCTCTGTTGGGAATTACTCATTAGAGATAGAGTCAGTAGTACTCTAGAAGGAGTGTGAGTATAATAATAGTTATGAGCACGTATTTGTTAGTGAATATAAAAATGTTTTATATTGTGTTTGCTTATCCGTTGAGCTGTTTGTGAATTCTGGTCGGTATGTGGGACGCCATATTATCGATAGGGGTTTCTAAACACTTAAACGAGGCAAGTCGACATAGTATCATTTTAAATTGGGTAAATGAAATAATTTTACCTTGATTATATTTTACATATAAAGGAATAATTTTCCAAGAATTATTAAAGTGTATATAAATTGATTGTTTTGTTGTTGAAAATGCAAATATATAAAAGTTAATTAAGATGTTTGAATAATAATCTATAATAACAACAATTATAAAAGAATAAATTGTGTAAGCAAATAAATTATGAAGTATGGAATTATAATTAACATGATTTACAATTGTGAAATAATCTTATATATAAGAAGTGAAACTATATGAATATATTTATAAACATGAGTTGTAAATAAAAAAAATGAAATTGAAATTGAAGGTTGAATGAAGTTGATTTTGGTATCGAAATAAAATAATAAAGTGAATTAAATGGATGTGAATTTGAGTTATGTAATGAAATTCAACTTCTGTGGTTAAAATGGATTAGCAATTGAATTGAACTAATGAATTGAATATTAATCGATCTAATGTAAAGGAATTGATATGGAATAGTGGATGTAGTTGTTAATTCATTTAAAAGCTAATGAAATCGAGGATTGAATAATTGAATTAAAGTCAATTAAAAGTGTTAAACCACATTGAGTGTAAGCGAATTAAGTAAATTTGGTTAAGTTGGATATACTTTGGTTGTTAACTTGTTGTTAGTTGATAGTATAGAAATCCATATGAAATTGAATTAATGAAATTGAAAGCTAAAGTAATTGAAATCAAATTGGGAGTTAAGTGAATCTTAAATAGAATTGAATTTGATTTGGAAGTGAACCAACTTGAATATAAATTAGTGAATGTAAACTAATTGAATATGAATAAATGAATGTTAGTAAAGACATCCAATGTTAATGAATCAAATGTGATTTAAATTGGAAAATCAATTCATTGAATATTAATGAGAAGTGAAAGTGTATTGATTTGGTTATGGGTGTTAGTTCAATGCTAGTTGGTTGATGGTTGAATTTATTGCTTTTGATTGCATTAGCTATATTGGGATATGTAGTTGTTGTAGTGATATATGTTGTATATTGATATTACTTTCATATATACATGTTTCTCATTTGTTTGTTGAGTGTTTAGTAGGTGCGGATGGCGCTTGCTTCGCATTTGGAGCTCGCTTTCATGCTATATTAGCCGTATATGCTCGCTAATAATATATAAGGTACATATCTCGCATTACATATCGTACTTTTACACTTTTTTCCCTACGAGATGCCTCATTACTTTGATGAGATGTATATTTGTGATATATATATATTGCCATTTTTTTTTCGGATCGAGCCGCGCAAAGGAGATGCTGGTTGTTTGTGTCAAAATTGGGCACAACACTCTTCGGAAGTTTTTGAAGAGATAATAAATGAAGAAGGCAAATTAAAATGAGGATTATCTAATAAAAACTCCAAGCAACAGAAAGTAAATTGCACAGAAGACAATAATTTAGAGTGGTTCGGCGATGTTCCTACGTCCACTATGAAGCTTTGTTATTTTATTGCTCGATATTCGGAGAATACAACTTTTATATGGCTAAGTACAGCAGTTCTTAAGCATAAATTCGAAGTCAAAGCTAGCGGCGGTGCTCTGAAGTGATTCTAGCGGCGTCCAAGCGTGCTTTTTCTTTAGAAATTCTCCGATCCCCTTTCTGAATGACCAGGGGCTCTATTTATAGGTGCTGGAGGCTGATATTTCTCCTAAAATTTGGGAAGACCACTTCTGAAACGTGCAGGGGGCCCACATAGCTGAATTCTGGAGATCCGGGCCCGCTTTTGGATCGATTCGACCCTTGGTTCGAATCGATCAATAAAGTGTCCAATCGGGATGAAACTTGGCGTGGCCATTCCTCAACATGTATGCAAGCTTCTGTGAAAATTTCATGGCATTTGGATAATAGGATTGAGAGATATGATCGATTCAAGATTGCGTCTTCGTGTACCCTGTTTGCTTCGACTCGACCCTATGGATTCGTTCGAATCCATATGGTTCGAATCCATATGGTTCGAATCCATAGGTTCGAATCCATAGGATTCGAAGAAATACATGCTTCGAATCCATGGTCTTCGTGGCTTTCCTACTGAATGGTTTTGAGGCACGCCGTGAGATGGAATCGAAGTGAAGTTTCAGGATGGATTCGATGCACTGCAACCAGATGGATTCGAAGGCGTTTCTTACCTCATGGATTCGACCTGGAGATTCTCTTGATGGATTCGAAGTAAGGTGACTTGGATGGATTCGAACTAAGGCTTGCTCAATGGAGTCGAAGCGAGGTTTAGTTCATGGGTTCGAAGTAATGCATGGATTCGAGGTAAGGCTCCGGGAGGATGGATTCGAAGCACGGCTAAGCTTCTTGGGTTCGAACTAGGGAAGGTTCCGGATGGATTCGAGGTGATGGATTCGAACCGAGCAAGGTTCATTTCTCTCAACTTGAATCCATCATAACTTGAGCATACGACCTCGGATTGACTTGAAATTTGAAACGCGGACTTCTACGATCTTTCTGGTCATGTCCTATCAATTGTAGATCAATCTGGACTCGGACAAAATTCATCGACATCCATAGCGAAGAGAAGTGCAACCAATCTCTGAGACGAACTGTCCTTTGTTTTTGGCCAATCTCTTGGTATCACGGCTTTGCCAAAAAGCGGGATAACATTTTGCCCCCCAAAGTATGTCTTGTGGGAACATGACGTTCTTTGAATAGTTGCCATTTCTTTCTGAAAAATCATTGCTCTCTTTTTGTTGAGACTCGTACGCTGTATTACTGTAACCTTGCCTTGATATGATTGATTGCTGTATAATGGCGCTTAGCCGCTGGCTGTTGTAGTTGTAACAGGATGACTGTTTGATCCCTGCAAATGTCTAAAATCAAATGTTAGTTCGATATGTATGCACATGTACTAGTTGGACCCTTGTTAACGTCGTGCGTTCACAAGTCATGTCGGTTTTGTTCGCTATTGAATTTCGTATCGATTCTTTCCTGAATCGATTTTAGATTCAAGTCAAAGCATTGTTTCTATCCTCTTGTATCGATCCTCTCCTGAATCGGTATACAAGGTAGACAAGTAATTTTTCAAATCATAGCGATTCGTTCGCTCTCACCGACGTCCTTTGATGGATTCGAAGTCACGTCTGTTCGAATCGATCGTCTTCGAATCGACGGTTTTTTAATCCAGCCTTTGCCTAGTGCTTCCTTGAATCGATGATGCCTCGCATCGATAAAGTTGGGATGGATTCGATCGTGTAAGGGATCTGAAGGTAACGGGTTCGAAGTGGAATATGGATTCGACCATGTGATGGATTCGAAGTTATGGCCTTTCACTGTGATGGATACGAATGCAATGGGTTATCGAGTGCTTGTTCGAATCGATGGGGTTTGGCTAGTGACCGGCGGTAGGGGGTAAAAACAACCGGGAGTCGAAAAGCCACGCGTTTTCTGTGGAATCCATATAAATATCCAAGGCCGTCCTCATTTTTACTTCTTACTCTTCACTTTTTACTGTAGTTCTACCTTCGAATCGGTCCTCCAACGTCAGATATAACTGCATCCTGCACGAATCGATTCAATTTCTCCAAGTTTCTTACCGCCATCGAATCCAATCAGGTAGGTCAAGGGATCGATCCGAGTGTAGAACAATGAAAACTGAAAATTTGACATCGATTTCAATCTTCTCTTTCGAAAACCATGAGTGATAGTGAGGTCTGAAGTGGGTTGACTCGATGGATCTGGGGATTGAAGCAATTCAAGTCGTATCGATTCTGAGTGTCATCAGGGAGAAGTGTAGGCAACGTTGGTTGTCATCCTCCTTCCTTGCTTCGCATCGATTAGGGCATAGGTAGTTCGAACCGATCAAGAAGGTGAGGCTTCGAATCGATGTAGGAATAGGTAGTTCGAATCGATCAAGATTGTGAGATTTCGAACCGTTGGATTCGAAGGACCGTGCTGATCGATTCGAAGTGACAATACCCTGATCGATTCGAAGATGTGCAGTGTTGATCGATTCGAAGTTACGTGAAGCTAATGGATTCGAAGCACCTTCTCCACCCTAAAGCTGCATCGAGTCGACCTTCCTGGCTTCGAGGCGCATGGATTCGAACGTCTTCGATTCGAGTCGATCGATTCGAACGTTCGAACATATGAAACTTCTAACTCTATGATTGGCTCCAACTTTTGAGTCTATGACCAACTTCAAGTTTGAACTTTTTGTTGAGCTTAATGAACTTTAGCATACTTGACCCCGACGAGCTTCGGCCTTGCATAATCGAATTTAACTTGACATCTCCATTGAAGCTCGTCGATGGCACCATGACTTAAACAAAATCCAACTGATTTATTACTTGAATTGGCCAATAGCTTCTGGGTGGCGCGAAAGTGACGGTCAGCGATGACGGTCGTTTTCATTCTCAAATTCCAAAATTTCGTAGTTCGGACACCTCGTTTCATTTTTGTAAAGTCTGCTTAAAATTTTTTCTAGCACTTGTATTGCACATCATATCCATACACTTTGCACCGCGGGAATGCTTGGGTTTTTTTTTTTACGTTTTTAACGCCACTTTCTGGTGAGCTAGTTAATTATGGAGTCTTCAAGTTCTCAACAACAAGAAGCACAAAGCTCGCCCTTTCCAATGCTTGAGATTCCGGACGTTCCTCCTGAAGTCGTGGACCCGGCTCCGGATGAATTACCGGAGGCGATATTTATCGAAGATCCGGTTGATTCTGTTCAATCCAATATCTCAGAGTCTCTGTTGGGCCGGTTATGTTCGAAACACAACATATCTCTGGACGATGTCTTATTACCCAGTGCCAGCGATAGACCACACAACCCTCCTGAGGGATATACTGCCTTTTACCGCCATGCCTGTGCAGCTGGATCTCTTCCTCCTTTTAACCAATATATAAGAGAGATGTTGTCGTTCTTAGGAATCGCTCCTTCACAGCTTCATCCCAATGGGCATGCACTACTAAACAGCGTCTTCGTCATATTTATGGATTGTCTTTTTCGCCCGCCAGGACCTAACGAGATCAGGCACATCTTCAATTTTAAGAGTAGGGGTGATAGCCCGTCTTTCACTTTTCTGGAGGCGGTCAGGAACTGTCAGGTCGTGACTGGGGCCTGGACTAGGCTTAGTTATTTCAAGAACGAGTGGTTTTTTGTTCGTTGCCCCCCAGGGTTTGCCAGGAGATGGTTATCCAGACGTAAGCATCATAATTCGTTATTGAGTGGTCACTCTTAATACTTTACATTAATATTATGCTACTCTTGCAGCCATCATTTCAAGACCTGCTGGTGGGCATTATAGGGGTGTCGTTCAAAGCTTGCAAAGGGTTCCCCATGACTTAAGGCACATAGATTTGCTATTGGCCGATGATAACTTAAGGACACTGGGTTTGATTGAGATGGGCCAAAGTATTGTGACTGAAGGTTTGGCGAAATCGGCCTCGAGGAAGAAGAAAAAAGTGGCAAAAAGAAAACCTGGCGTTGTAATAAGAGAAATGAGCGATGACGAAAGAACGCCCACAGACACTGATATAGCAGCCGACCTTTCCCGAATAGAAGAGGGTCAGAAAGGCAAGGCTGTTGTACCTAAGCTTAAGAGACGGAAGTCTGTAGTTGTAACCCGTTCCCAACCTGGGGCTACCGTTTCCAGTGCTTCTCCTTGTCAGTCTGGAGACCTTTTCACTGGGTTGGACGATATTCCCATTCCGGACTACGTATCTCTTCATCACGGGTCCGGGTTGGAAGAGCTCCAGGGAGCGCTTGACATAAGCGATTCTTTACCCGTTAGTGTAATCGACGCTTCTGGTTGGTCGGGGGGTTTGCGCATTTATTCACTTTTCACAACACTTCACGACTTCCACACGCATTGCAGTGTTTTTTCTTGGGACTTAATCGAATTGTTCCTTTTTTTACAGGCATCATGTCGAATCGTCCTTCTACACTTGACAAACTTCGGCGAGTACACCATTCTTCATCCTACTATGAGTCTCGTCGCAGGGATTCTGACCGAGATCGTGAGCGGAGGTATTATGAGTAGGAGCACCGTGATAGGGACCATTCCCGACACTACTCCAGCCAGGAACATTCTGACAGGGACCGAAGGTATCGTTCACCCTCTCGTTCTCCTCCATCATCCAGGGGCCAAGTACCTGTAGTTGAAACTTCGCGGCAACAATCATCTCAGCAAATTTCTAAACCCGGTCCACGTCGCTCAAGGACCGATACAGCCACGACCGTAACCGTAGAGGAAGCACCCCTTGAACCGTCTGGTGAAGGGGCTATTAGAATTGCTCAGTTGAAAAAAGACTTTCCAGAGATATGCTTTGACGCCTATATCTTTCCACCCAACCTTAAGAGAATTCCCGAAAAGGCCGTGCACACTGCCCTCAGCTATACTCGGGATTTTTATGCTCAATATAAAGAGTGGTACAGGGCAGCCGTTAAAGCCTCAAAAGTAGCCTTCGAACGAGCCAAAGTTATTGAGAACTTGGAAGCAGACTTGGCTCAGAAGAACCGTATCGTTGACGTTCTTCAATCTAAAACGGAGTCTTCTCGCAAAGCTGAACTGGAGTCTTATAGAAGGTCGATGAGACATTGGCTGAGATGGAAAAAATGCAACAAGCGCACTGTACTTTAGTTGAGGATTTAGGCCATCGATACAAAAACGTTGAGGCCGAACGAGATGCGGCGGTCAGGGAACTTGAGGAGTTAAAAGCTAAATTCGCCAGTTTAAATAAGGAAAAAGATGATGCTAATGCAGCTGCACAGGAGGCGTGTGAGCAAGCCGTGTCTCTTCGAGCCGAGCGAGACGCAGCGGTTGCTAAGGTTGGAGCGGTGGAAGCAGAGGTAGAAGGGAGAGTTCAAGCGGAGATTTTCAGAGTAGAAGCTGAATTTGACGATCTTCTCGACACTTATAATGCTAATGTACTCGAGCACAGGAATCTCTCGTGGCTCGGAGATTATTCTGCGCTCCTGCTCAGTGCTTGGAAAAAACTGGTGGCGAATAAAAGAGCATCTCTCCCTGAAGGTGCCGTAGATGAGTTTGAACTTGAATGTCGCTTATTGAACGAAGAGGAAAGGAAACTCCTCCATGACGCGATGATCTCCGCTGAGAGGGAGAGACTTGGGTTTCATCATGTAGAGACGGGTGAAGGTTCTGGAGCCGCACATGACAGTGAGAATGTTCCAGTTGATGCCCCAACCCCATCTGGAGTCGTTACTACAGCTGGTCCACAAATTATCCCTGCTTAAAATCCGGATCGACCGGAATTGTCTCTCGGTACATCTACCGCTTCTGAACCTGTTCTATCAACGAGCCGCAGCAAAGAAGGTATTATAAATGTTGCTTTAAGTGTTTCTGGAATTTTGAACTTGTAGTCGATCTTTTGACCATTTCTCTTTTGTTTTAATCAGTGACTGAAAGCGATGCGCCAGCACTTCCAATTCCACAAGTTTCGCAGCCAACGCTAGGAGCCGTTGTTACTGAGGCCATCACGACCACTGTTTTTACCAGCGAGATGGGAGGAGGGAGCTCGATGTCGTTTGATGTTCAGATGATCGAGGAGCTTCTCAAACAACCTTGTGAACCTTTCCCTGACCCTTCCTTTACAATGGGTGGTGTTACCTCTTCTTTTAGCTCATTTATACCGACCGTCCCTATTTCCAGCGCTGATCGATCAATCCGAGAAGAAGAAATTCTTGCTGAGATAAGTGCTGAAATGGCTACGGCAGTTGGTGGTTCTGGAGGCGATGTCGCTCCACCAAGCTTAACTTCTTCAATCATTACTTCTCTCACCAACACTGTTATAACTTCTAGTGTTGAAACTTCGCCACTCGCTACGGCTCCTCCGCCTTCGGTTCGCCCTCTAAAAAGGATCTCTGTCCCTTCTAGTTCTGAGGAAGATGTAGATATCATGCCAGACCCTGAGGACGCTCCAAAGAAGGACAAGAAATCTCGTAAGAAGCCGGGTAGCGGGTCTAGTGGCTCAACCCCAAAGAAGAGACATCGGAAGAAGGACTGAACTTCTTGTTTTGTCATGCAGTTGCGAAGCAGAACTTCTTTTTACTTCTCTTTTTGTTGGCCGTGTATGAGTGTGGATCCGGCATCCACTTTATGAGTTGTTTTTGGTTTTATCATGTAATCAAACTCTTTTTTCGTTTGTTAATAAAATAGAAAACAGCTCTTCTCTTATTTGCTTAAGTATTGCATTGATTAGCTTGTGCCCACACATGCTATAAGCCTTGTATATATGTCCGCACTTCGGGGACTTAACATAATCTGCAGTTAACAGTTTGGTGTACTTGTGGTGTTTTCACCGTCAAGTAGAGTTTGTTTTTATTTGCCGAGTTTGAGAATCTTGGTCGCGAGTTGTGGTCGATGAATAACCGAACTTCGGACGTTACATCACTTTGGTTAGCGATTTAACACTTAGCTTTTTTTTTTGCCCCCTAGTCTCGGGGAATAACATTTGTGTTTTGGTGGTTGAGTGCGTTTAATGCAAACCTTAAGCACGTTTCCACATTCTGGGGACTTAGGATAATTTGCAATCGATAACTTGGTTCGCACTATGGGAATTTGAGAGTTATCGACGTTTTGCAATATGGTTCGCACTATGGGAACCTGGAATTGACGTTTACACTCCACTCCACGCTCTGGGAATCTGGAGTTAGTGTGGATCCTCCGGTTCGCGCTCCGGGAACCTGTAATTTATGTTTATACTCCAATTCATGCTTTGGGAAGTTGGAGTTCGTCCGCACTCTGGGAACGAATTGTTTTAATGTTTATACTCCAATTCGCGCTCCGGGAAGTTGGAGTTCGTTCGCACTCCGGGAACGAATTGTTTTATGTTTATACTCCAATTCACGCTCCGGGAAGTTGGAGTTTGTTCGCACTCCAGGAACGAATTGTTTTATGTTTATACTCCAATTCACGCTCCGGGAAGTTGGAGTCCGTTCGCACTCTGGGAAGTCCGTTCGCACTCTGGGAACGTATTGTTTTATGTTTATACTCCAACTCGCGCTCCGGGAAGTTGGAGTCCGTTCGCACTCTGGGAACGAATTGTTTTATGTTTATACTCCAACTCGCGCTCCGGGAACCGAGAGCTGAAGTTTATACTCCAACTCGCGCTCCGGGAACCGAGAGCTGAAGTTTATACTCCAATTCACTCTCTGGGAATTTGGAGTTGGCAGGGGGATCGTCGTGTGTCAATCCCCGTGAATGTTGATGTAGTGTTCTGTCCCCGAGCTCGGGTTTCACTTAGTGAGTGACTGGTCGCATCACAATCACTCCCTACTTGAATAAGTCCCTCCTCGTGATGGGACTTAGCCCTTCGTGCATTGCAATATAGTGCGTCATATTCAGTAAATCACAGCTCTGGCTCGAAGAGATGGCATTTTATTGCTGAAACGAAAGAATACGGCAAAGTCAGTTGCCTTATTACAAATTTAAGTCTCAAAATACTAGAATAAAATGCAAAGAAGTAAATTGACAGAAAGTAAATAGGTAAAATTTCTCATATGTAGTAGCGACGAAGACTTTCGCTATTCCAAGCTCTCGGCAAGGTAAAACCGTCAACTGTTGACAATTTGAACGTGCCATCTCCGAGCTTTTGCGAAATCACATACGGTCCTTCCCAATTTGCCTTCATGTGTGAAGGGACCGGATAAACTCTTTTGAGTACGAGATCGCCGAGTTGGAAGGTTCGCGGACGGACCTTGGCGTTGTACAGTCGGGCGACTTGATTACGATATGCGGCTGCCCTCAAATCAGCCTCTTCGCGCTTCTCATCGAGTAAATCCAAAGATTCAGCAAGTAATATGGCGTTTGTTTTCGGATCGTAATACGTTACACGATGGGAATGCACTTCCATTTCGACCGGAATAACGGCTTCAGAACCATAAGATAAGGAAAACGGGGTATGACCGGTTGCAGTTTTATGGGTCGTTCGATAGGCCCATAATGCCATAGGGAGTTCGTCAACCCATTTGCCCCCAGCTTTTTCCAGTCGCTTCTTTAGAATGGACTTGATAACTTTATTAACTGCTTCAACCTGACCATTTGCTTGTGGGTGTGCTACTGCAGAGAATTTCTTCTGGATGTGAAATCGTTGACAGAAATTTTTGAATTCAGCGCTGTCGAATTGAGTTCCGTTATCGGTAATGATAGTATGTGGGAGACCGAAATGGCAGATGATGTTACGCACTACAAAGTTGATTACTTTCTTTGTAGTGATTGTCGCAAGGGGTTCAGCTTCAGCCCACTTGGTGAAATAATCAACCGCGACGATGGCGTACTTCGCGCCACCTTTGGCCAGAGGCAATGTGCCGATGATATCCATCCCCCACATCGCAAATGGCCAAGGACTGACCATCTGGGTTATCTCAGTAGGCGGGGCTCTTGAAATTCGAGCATGTTTCTGGCATTTGTCACATTTTCTAGCGTAATCTGCAGCATCGCGATTAACGGTGGGCCAATAATACCCATATCGAAGTATCTTCTTTGCTAGTGCTTGCCCCCCAGTGTGATCACCACATTCTCCTTCGTGTACATCGTGTAACACTCGTTTGATTTCATCGTGTGCGATACACCGGAGGAGAGGAACAGAGTATCCTCTCCGATACATGACTCCATTCTGAATCACAAATCGTGAAGCCTTTCGCAGAACTTGTCTTTTCTCGCTTCGCCGCTCGGGCAATACACCACGTTCGATATAATCTTGATAAGGAGTCATCCACGACTCCTTGGTGGAGGTTGCTTCAAATGCGAAATCAGTCTCCCTTCGATCAATGCTCGGAGATGATAGGGTTTCAATCGGAACAACCCCCAACTGTTGAGCCTCACCCGTGCTTGCTAACTTTGCCAATGAATCAGCTTTCTGATTGTGCTCTCGGGGTATGTAGAAAATGGCATAGTAATCGAATTGATTAAGTATCTCTAGAACTTGAATTAGATAAGCGGCCAGTCTTCGATCTTTGGCTTGGTATTCACCTCGGACTTGACACACTATCAATTGCGAGTCACAATAGATCTCTACAGCGATGATTTTCAGATCACGGGCAAGTTTTAGTCCGGTAAGTAGAGCTTCGTACTCGGCTTCATTGTTGGTTGGGCGGAACTCGAATTTCAAAGCATAACATATGGATCGTCCTTCAGGGGTCTCAAGCACTATCCCAGCTCCTGAACACCGATCGTTTGACGCACCATCGGTGTACATCTTCAAGATGTATTCAGGAGATATACTGGTTTCGGGCAAGTCTTCAGGAATAGTGAATTCGGCTATAAAATCTGCTAGGACTTGGCCGTGAATGGCTCTCCTTGGAGTATAAGTGATGTCGAATTGACTCAGTTCGATGTTCCACTTCAGTAACCTACCAGACGTCTCAGGCCGCGTAAGGACCTGTCGTAACGGCTGATCGGTGTACACAGTAATAGGATGAGCCTGGAAATATGGCCGGAGCTTCCTCGAGGCAATGACTAGGCAATATGCCAATTTTTCAAGCTTTGGATAATTTCTCTCGGCTCCGGTTAATCCTTTACTCACGTAGTAGACCGGCTTTTGCACTCAGTCTTCCTCCCGAATCAATGCAGCACTGATCGCATTCTCTGATACTGCCAGGTAAAGATATAACTGTTCATGATCTACAGGCTTTGAGAGGATTGGTGGTACGGAAAGATGCTGGATTAGTGATTGAAATGCTCCCTCACAGTCTGTGTTCCATTCGAAGTTTCGTTTTCCCTTTCGAATTAAATCGAAAAATGGGAGGCATTTGTCGGTCGATTTTGAGATAAACCTGCTCAGCGCTGCCACTTTTCCGTTAAGACTCTGAACTTGCTTTATGGTTTTCGGAGTTTGTAGATTTCTGATTGCCCAAATCTTTTCGGGGTTGGCCTCTATTCCTCGGGCATTGACAATGAACCCAAGAAATTTTCCGGATGCGACTCCGAAGTGACACTTGAGTGGATTAAGCTTCATTCCGTATTTCCGGAGGATGTCGAACATTGATTCCAGGTCCCTGACATGATCACCAGAGTATCGTGACTTCACCAACATGTCATCTACATATACCTCCATAGTCTTTCCAATCTGATTGGCAAACATTCGGTTGACTAAGCGTTGATAGGTCGCGCCAGCATTCTTTAATCCAAAAGGCATGACTTTGTAGCAGTACAACCCCAAGTTGGTTACGAAGCTTGTGTGTTCTTGATCTGGTACATGCATGGGTATCTGGTTGTAACCTGAGTAAGCATCCATGAAAGATAACAATTCATGTCCAGCGGTTGAATCTACCAGTTGATCGATCCGGGGGAGTGGAAAGCTGTCTTTCGGGCAGGCTTTATTTAGGTCAGAGTAATCGATACACGTTCTCCATTTTCCGTTCGGTTTTCGGACAAGTACGGGATTGGACACCCATTCTGGGTATAAAGCGTCTCTAATGAACCCATTTGATTTCAACTTATCGACCTCTTCTTTCAGGGTAGCAGATCTCTCTGGATCCATACTACGCCTTTTCTGCTTGACCGGGATATATCACGGGTCAATGTTCAAGGTGTGGCTCGCAATGTCAGGCGAAATTCCGCACATATCAGAGTGTGTCCAGGCGAACACGTCAAGATTCGCCCGGAGAAAATCAACCAATTCCTGTTGTGTCTTTCGGTCAAGTTGAGACCCAATCTTCAATATTCTCGAGTCGTCGTGATCATCACCAATCGGGACATCAATGGTCAGCTCGGCCGGAGAAGCCTGACTTTCTGTAGATTTTTCTTTATTATCATTATCCCTCGGATCAAGATCCTTTTGGAATTGGTTGTGGTGCCCAGGCTGGAGCCCAGGCGCTAGTTGTCAATCGTCAGTTAAACGGGCGCAGAGAGATTCCTCTACGCCTTTTCCTTTCTCTTTCCGCTGCACCTCTCGCAGCTCAGCAACATAACAGGCTCTTCCAGCAGCCTGATCTCCTTGTACAACCCCTATTCCGTGGTCAGTAGGGAACTTCAGAGTTAAACACCATGGGGCGATAGCAGCCCTAAATTCGGCAAGGGCCGGTCGGCCCAAAAAAGCATTGTATGGGGAAGGAATATCTAAGACAACAAATCGCAATATCCGAACTCTTCGGCATTCTCCCGCTCCCAACTCTACTGGCAATTCGACTATTCCATTTGGTATTGTTGCACTCCCATTGAAGCCGTGGCCGCGTGATTGGCAAGGCTTTAAGTCCTTAGCTTCCATTTTCATTAAATCATATGCTCTTTTAAATAAGATATTTACAGAACTTCCGCTGTCTACCAGGATCCTCTTCATCCAAGCAGGACCAACTTGAGCGGATATAACCAATGGGTCAATTGTGGGAGCTTCGACTTTATCAGCATCTCGATTTCTAAACACTATTTCATCAGTCATTGTCTTTTGTTGCTTAGCCGGTGTTCCATCTTCCGAATTGCTGCAACATTCAAAGTCTACATGCCTGATTGATCTAGCATATGACTCCATTTCTCTCCAACTTCTGTCAGCTGGATGAGGACCACCGCTTATCGTATTGATAACCAACCTTCCGCCTGTGCAAGCAGGTTCACCGTTTCTTTCCTGATTCTGTGTTCGATTTTGATTAGACGGACCCGCTCCACCAGACTGCGATGTCCGAACAAACTGGTCCAACTTTCTTTCTCCGATCAACTTTTCAATGAGGTCTTGCAAATGTCTACACTCATTGGTATTATGCCCATAACTTTCATGAAACCTACAGAACTTCCCTGTCTGAATTTGCTTCTCCGATGAAGGCTTCGGAGCAGGCTTCTTGTATTGCATAGTATTACAAGTCTGTAAGTATACATTTTCCAGCGACGTGTTAAGCGGTGTATAATTGTCAAACATTGCGGCCCTACGCCTCGGACCACGACTTTGATTTTGCTTCTTGCTTCGGTTATCACCATTTCTTGATTGCTGGGCCTGTTTATTTTGAATATTCAATTCGACTTTTCCCGAATTTTCTCCGGACTGTTTAATCGCAACATTACTCTGAATCCCTTCACTGCCGGGCCTTGCATCGTCCTGCTTCCTAGACTGTTTCGCATCCTCTCGCCTCAAGAATTGAGCAGCTTTGGAATAGAAACGGTCCAACGATGCGGGATGTTTTCCGGCCAGCCAATTTCCAAATTCGGAATCAGGGTCGATTCCTTTAGTCAGGGCCATTAGAATGGAATTATCATTAGGGTTGGTGATCTCTGCGCATGCAGCATTGAATCTCTCCAAATATCGTCTGAGTGTTTCTCCGAGAGCTTGAGTGACACTTGATAGGGTATTAACATCTTTAGGTCGGGCAATATGCATGCGAAATTGTTCAACAAATTTAGTAGCTAACTGGTCAAACGAAGAAATGGATCGGGGTGGTAATCGGGTGAACCACATCGTCGCAATTCCCCCTAAGGAAATAGGAAAACTGCGGCATTTTACTGCATCATCAGCTCTCGCAGCAGTCATTGACCATTCATATTTCAGAACATGTTGATTCGGGTCGGAATTCCCTTCATACATGGGAAGGGTTGGCATTCTGAATCGGCGAGGAGGTTCAGCATACAATATGTCATCAGTAAATGGGGTATGACTCCGGGAGATTCCCCAGTCGTCATTCGTTAGGCCTTGACACTCGTGAATCATTCGCCGCACCATGGCTGAGAAGTCTGGTATTGGAAAATTCTGTGGGTGGTGAGCCAAAGTATGGTCGGGTTCCATAGTGTGAGGTGGGATCGGACGCTGTCGACGATCCTCATCTCGCCTCCTTGGCTCGATATCTTCTGGGACATATGGCTCTGGAGCCTGTCCCTGGTGATGATAATTTTGATTGGAGTGATCTCGAGCATCAACCCCTATGCCAACTGCAGCGGTTGTAGCAGCCCGACCATCTGCAGTGTACTGAGGAATAGTGCCTCCTCGGGAGGAGGGTCCGGTATGGAAGCTGGTGGAAGGGCCAACCCTTATCTGCCCAACGGTTACTGCCTGTTGACAGTCAGCGGCTTGCGTATGATTTCCGTCTAGCCTGGGACGGATAGATCGGGTATTGTAATCTGAGGAAGCGGAGCTTTCGGTGGAAGAACGAGGAGCTTGATCCCTTCTGGATTTTCTTCGTTTTTGGTGATTTAGTTGATTGGTCAACTCAGCATTAGTGCGCAATTGCTCAGTTAGCTGTTGTCTGCTCTGGGTTAATTCTTGAAGTAGTGCTTGGAACTCTTGCCTCGTAACCGGACCTGACTGATCCGTATGCCCAACAGCATCTTGGTTAGTGGATTGTAGTTGTGTGGGGTTTTGCCTATCCCGGCCTTCCTGATCACCAATGTTGGAAGTGGTTCTTGTACTCACCATTTTGAAACGTTGAATTCTTTCCTAGATTTTTGACAAATCTGAGTAGAATGGAAGGAGTTTGAATATGAAATCTGGATCTCCCTCTTAGATTTATGCAATCCGGTATCGAAGATAGATCCAAGGAGCAGGAGAAAAAAAACTGGGTTTTTTCTCAGTGAAAGCACCAAAGTGTTTGTGTCAAAATTGGGCACAACACTCTTCGGAAGTTTTTGAAGAGATAATAAATGAAGAAGGCAAATTAAAATGAGGATTATCTAACAAAAACTCCAAGCAACAGAAAGTAAATTGCACAGAAGACAACAATTTAGAGTGGTTCGGCGATGTGCCTACGTCCACAATGAAGCTTTGTTATTTTATTGCTCGATATTCGGAGAATACAACTTTTATATGGCTAAGTACAGCAGTTCTTAAGCAAAAATTCAAAGTCAAAGCTAGCGGCGGTGCTCTGAAGTGATTCTAGCGGCGTCCGGGCGTGCTTTTTCTTTAGAAATTCTCCGATCCCCTTTCTGAATGACCAGGGGCTCTATTTATAGGTGCTGGAGGCTGATATTTCTCCTAAAATTTGGGAAGACCACTTCTGACACGTGCAGGGGGCCCACATAGCTGAATTCTGGAGATCCGGGCCCGCTTTTGGATCGATTCGACCCTTGGTTCGAATCGATCAATAAAGTGTCCAATCGGGATGAAACTTGGCGTGGCCATTCCTCAACATGTATGCAAGCTTCTGTGAAAATTTCATGGCATTTGGATCATAGGATTGAGAGATATGATCGATTCAAGATTGCGTCTTCGTGTACCCTGTTTGCTTCGACTCGATCCTATGGATTCGTTCGAATCCATATGGTTCGAATCCATGGGATTCGAAGAAATACATGCTTCGAATCCATGGTCTTCGTGGCTTTCCTACTGAATGGTTTCGAGGCACGCCGTGAGATGGAATCGAAGTGAAGTTTCAGGATGGATTCGATGCACTGCAACCAGATGGATTCGAAGGAGTTTCTTACCTCATGGATTCGACCTAGAGATTCTCTTGATGGATTCGAAGTAAGGTGACTTGGATGGAGTCGAACTAAGGCTTGCTCAATGGAGTCGAAGCGAGGTTTAGTTCATGGGTTCGAAGTAATGCATGGATTCGAGGTAAGGCTCCGGGAGGATGGATTCGAAGCACGGCTAAGCTTCTTGGGTTCGAACTAGGGAAGGTTCCGGATGGATTCGAGGTGATGGATTTGAACCGAGCAAGGTTCATTTCTCTCAACTTGAATCCATCATAACTTGAGCATACGACCTCGGATTGACTTGAAATTTGAAACGCGGACTTCTACGATCTTTCTGGTCATGTCCTCTCAATTGTAGATCAATCTGGACTCGGACAAAATTCATCGACATCCATAGCGAAGAGAAGTGCAACCAATCTCTGAGACGAACTGTCCTTTGTTTTTGGCCAATCTCTTGGTATCACGGCTTTGCCGAAAAGTGGGATAACACTGGTGAAATTTTCTGAAAATTTAAGGCGTTAGAATATTTTTGAGAAAAATTGGAAAATTTTGAAAACTAAAGTTTTGATTTTGGAGTGGAAAGTTATACGACATAGTTGGTTTTGAAAAGATAACTAAGTATGATTTGAAAACTTAGTAAAGTTATTGTAAGAAGTTTAACTATGGATTTTGGAAAAGTTAAGAAATTAAAATGAATCTGAAATCAAGTTGGAACGATTTGTTTTTGAAAAGTTAACGGATTTCAAGACTTTTATTACTTGGTAATTTCGAGGACGAAATTCTTTTAAGGGGGAAAGTTTGTAACGACCCAGAATTTGCGTCATTTGAAATTCGTATATTTAATTGATTTTAAATATTAACAAGTAAAATTTGTAGGTCGAATAAATTTTATTTCGAATATCTAGATTTAATTGGATAATTAAATCGATAATTCAATATTTGAAATTACAGAAATAATTGAAGATTTGGTTTAATGTGATTGAAAATGATTTATAAAGTTGTATTAAATCATATTAGAGTTACAATGATGTTTTATAAATTTTAAAATTTAATTAAAAGTTAATTTGTGAAAATTGAATATTTTAATATTTAATTGACGAGTAAAAATAGCCATTTTTCATATAGTCTCGGATTTCGATGAAACTAGTTTCATCGGATCCGTAATGTTATATTATTGTAAGATTTCAAATTTCGTGTCAATCGGATTTACGGTTTGTCCAGGGCAAGCCAAAACGCAGAGAAATTAGTTTAACCGATTTAATTTAAATTTGATCGATTATTTCGGTAACTCGCACATATGATCGAATTGGCTCTCGATACCTATTCCATTGTGTCCGTAACATGGGTTAAACCCTAGGAACGTCAGCCGGCACGCTTCGTTTGGAGTTAGGAAAATTTCGGATGAATAGTGTTTCGTCAAATTTTCTATAAAAGGACCCATTATCTTCACATTTGCACAAACCCTAGGTCAAAACGTTACAGCCGCCACTCTACTCTTCAATGGCCCAAATGCCTCCTCGTTCCTCCTTAATTTTCTTCAAATCCGTTGATCGATTCAAAATGTTTCCAACTGCAAAGTCGTAGGGGACGACGAGATCTACCCATCCAACGGTGATGATTGAAGATGGAGCTGTAGATCATCGGCAAATCGACGATCAACGTGCACCGTTCGCGTCCAATTTTCACGGCCTATGGTCAGCCGAGCTCCACGCCGTTCGAGGTGGTGGCGCCACTCGAGATGGCCGTTCATCTGGAGGTCTTCGATCCGCGTCTCGATCAAGGGATTGGCCGCGATAATTAGGGCAAAAAGGGGCGGCATGGGTTTTATTTTGTACGAGAGTTTTGAACGGAGGGGGAAGATGAAGACCTCGGCCCAGATTCTCATCAAAGAAATCGAACGGCCCTGATTCATTTAGCTTAAAAATAATAAAAGAATTTGTAAATTTAATTATATTATAATTCGTTCAAACTTTAAAAAGCTATAACTTTTTGATACGAGGTCGAAAATTTACGAAACAAATTTTATTGGCTTCGTTTTGACGAGCACTACGCAATGGAGCTAGATTGGAATCGATTAGAGCTAGTGATAATTTTGGGTAAAATTAAACGTGCGTTTAATTTTATTCGAAATAAAACACTTCAACTGTTATTGGAAGCAAGGTGAGAACTTCTCACTCAATCGAATCTGTTTCGATTTAAATTTTAAATATATAAATTTTAAATTGCTTGATTGTGTGATTGAATGATAAATTGCTATCTGTTGTATTGAAATGGACCCTATACGCCATATATTAAGCGGATGTTATTTATTAAACACATATACCGCGATATTTCACCTTGAAGTGGAATTTGTATTATATATGTACTTAGAGTTGATTTTCCCGCATTATATAGCAGATGAGACCCTATTGCGCCGCATAATAGCCGATAATATTTATATGAACCCATGTACCGTGATATTCCATCTTGAAACGATATTGGTATTGTGCTAACATCTGTTGATGCAGGGAAACAGGTTGGAGGGATCCAATTGGATTCCTCACCCATAATGGTTTATTTCAAGATATTGTGATATATTCTGTTATCATATGATATATGACGTTTTGGATGCGTGATTGTTATATTTAGTGCCGTTGCAGCATTGGGCCTATTTTGGAAAATTAAAAGGATTTTTAAAGTGATGATTTTCACATTTAAAAGGATTTTTAAAGGGATTTTTGAAAGTATACGTTTTATTAAATTTTGGCATTGATTCATTTTAAATAAATAAACGTTATAATTTTTATGTTATAAAAATTATGATTTTTGAGAAATATAGTGGAAAATTGATTTTTGAAAATATGGAGTTAATGATTTTATAAAATAGTTTAAATTGAGATTTTGAATTTATTATAAAAACTTTATATAAAAGATTTGTAAAATTGATATTTATAAATTAAAATATTGGAATTATAAAATGAGTTTTTATAAGTGTTAGAATGGAGTATAAATAGATTTCATAAGTGAATTAAATTTATCGATTTATAAATTGTGAAGTTATAAAATGAATAGATTTTGTAAAATAAAAGAATTATAAGTAATTTGCTTATAATTTGGATTTTGGCGTGAAAATGGGATATGGATAGAATTTGTTAATAAAGTGATTTTATAAGTTGAAGGTGTTATAAAATGTAAGGTGAATTTATAAACGTTGTTTTACAAATCCAAAACCAATTGAATTTGATAAGTAAATATGAAAGCTTATTAAAGGAGATTATCCATGATTTTGGACAGTGAATAATCCTTTAAATTAAATTATGTAGAAGTGTTGAATTTGATAAACGATTTATATTCACGATTTTGGACAGTGAATAATATAATAAAAAAATGTTTTAGGAAGTGATCTTTTAAATAGAATTAAAACGATTTGATGTTGTTTTAAAATGTGTTTAGGATGGAAACCATAGATTTCAACATTCATTGTTGAAATAGACGTTTTCGAGAAATAAAAGAAAATGGTGGACTATAACACTGTTGTTATAGTAAATAATTTTCGAAAGAAAATGTCTTATATAGTATTGGGATTTATATATCTATCTTAATTTCGAATCCCTATACTAGTGATTTTGGGTTTTCGCAACGATGTTTTACGTAACATTCGTTTTGACTCAAATGAATATGTTTAAGAGAATGTTTTCCTTAAAGAAGAAAATATATACTTAATCGTGTTCTAAGTATATTGAATATTTTCTAAGTATTGAAAATAAATAGATTTGTGAATTACTTATTGTTGAATAAGTATTTGGAAATGTTTTCCAATGTAGAAATTAAAATGATTTAGAGAATATATCTTTTTAAAGATAAATGGAACTGAATATTTGGCAAGTTATTAAATTTATGGAAGATTAATAAAAGGGCCTAGTGATTGTTATGGTGCTGGATATTTTTGTTGGCCTTAATAGTTAAATAACCGACTATAAATAATTACCTTTAAATGGGTATTTGTTGTGATTTGCTTGAATTTGAATGCTACACTTATTTTTAAAATAAGCGCTCGTTATTCAGTTTAGCCGGGAGAGGACCTTTGTGTCATAAATCCCATTCCGAATAATGATATGTCGTAATGGATAGCATTTGAAGACCGGTGTTGAAGACCGGATATTTTCAAAAATGGAAGGATTACCATCGTATGACTCTGCATCGGCTGATCTCCGATATAGAGATTTTATCACCCTTTGTGATGGGAAGTCCGGTCGTGATTAGTGAATATCCGGATTGCAAGGGCTTCTTTGGAAGTGCCTACGGTTCCGTTCGATCCCGGAACGGACTTGTATGGATGTGTGTCTGAAGTTACAAATTGAGATGTAAAGCTGGTTTCTATCAAATATATTTCTGTTGGTGGCGGAGAATTTATTCTCTTAGCTTAACACCCTTCTTTGAGACATACGAGCTCAGAGGTTATGTAGTTGATGGTTACTAGTGATACATTCCCAATTTGGTAATGTGGCATACGAAATGCTGCTGAGCATTTGTTGATCAAAGCGTGATTTTATGAAAAGCGTAGCTTTGTGGACGAGACTTCCTCGAACCTAACACCTCGAAAATGGTCAAAACAGGAAAGATGCGGCAAAGTTATTGGGGATAGCGCCCCTTAGTGTATGTCATTTCCTTCTGGATAGAGGTGGTATTATGGTATGGAGCCGTCATACTTAACCTATGTTGTTTCTACAAACTTATTATTTTGTGGTTGTTGGTAAATCCCGGGATTTAGGTCGGTTGCGACCGGGGGATGGCATACTCGTGTCAGTTGTTACCCAGCTAGGGGTAACCCGGCCTTGTGTTGGCAGAGATCCGGTTAGGTTCTCGGGGTGTCTTTCCAGAGGCGTACCCATATGGCAATGGGAAGTTCCTTGGCCTGACCATTTGTTGGAAATCCAAACTCCAATACGCACCTTGTACGGTTTTAGTTGTAGAACCTGCCATTTACTTATGGTGGTCACCACTGTTTAGATGGTAGCTATAGTAGGCATACGATACTGGTCGTATGTTGGCTAAGATTTATATTATACTTTCGAAATGTTTTCCTACACTTTGCACTTATAGTAATAATATCAAAAAAATTTGCGTATCAAGCATGTTTGACTATCATAAGGAGAAATCTCCTCCGATTCGGCGTTTGCATTGTGTGTGTGTGCGGGAGGCCTTATGATAGTTTCATTTTCCAAAAACATTACGGATCTATTTTAAAATATTTCTTTATTTGTTTTTAAAAGATAAACTATTTAAGTTCTCACACCAGTTCCATGACTGGCCTGGAGTTTATTATTCCCTTCCTAAACTCTGGGTGCCCACCAATTTCCACACGGGCAGTCTAGAGTTAGGTTATCAGGTCATTCTGAAATTTAAGAGTTGCTATAGAGATCAGGAGCAAGCTGGATGGCATGGCGTATCAATTAGTATATAGTACTTCTTTTCCGCTTTTTATTGTAGTAAACTCTGATAATGTAATGTAACGTGATGTAATGTAATAACTGATATTGTTCTTTGTTTCATAGCTATTCATTTATCTATTAAATGTTGTTCCGTTGCGATTGTGAGATTCTGTTATTGTTCTGTTGCTTTTCTTTCTTTCTTCTTCTATCTTTTTCTTCTTCTTAAACCCTAAGGGTACGGTTTTTCGGCATGCGATTGCTCGGCAGTTGATACAGTGGACGTATTAATGTCGGCTTTCGTGAGTCGAAAATCGTTATCGTACATATGAGCATGGAAATTTTGGTCTGTTTAACTTTGCGTGTTCCTTCATGAGTAACTTGCAAAGTTTTTCAGATTTCATATGCAGACTTACAAACTGACACTCTATTAAATTCATTTCAATCTAGTGATCAAAACAAAATATTCATTGTCTTAGAATTATTTTGTGCAACAGTCTTTTACTCAGCAGTCAACTGTGCAAAATCAGTTGTGGGTTCAAAATATTCATTTTTTTGTAATATTCCAAGTGCCTAATCCTATAGATTGTAAATATATTTTCACCCTACATGCCCAATATGCATAGTTACTACCATTAAAAAGTGGTGGTCTGACAGTAGACTGACCTTCTACAAATGAACTAGTGACGGGGATACTAGTGTTAGTAACAATACCAGTGTTGGTAGCCATTTTGAATTTTTTTTCAAATATCAGATTATGAAACTTTGAAAATCTTGCTCTGATACCAATTGAGAGAAATGCGGATTACGGATCTTAAGGCTAGGATTAACACTAGAGGAGGGTGAATAGTGTTTATAAAGGATTTCTAAATCTTTTTGACTTTATGTTAATTTAAACACAGATATGTGCAATATACAGACACGGATATGATCACAGAAACAAACACAGATGCAAAAATAAAATAAAAAGCAGTAAAGGAAATAACACACCGTATTTTATACTGGTTCGGAGTTACCCTACATCCAGTCTCGCAACACAAGTACAGATTTCCTTTCAAAAGCAATCTTTACAATTACATCCTCGATTTCAAGGCTATGAGGTACACCCTCCAGAATCACAATTCTCTGGGTAGAGATACTTGATTTTCCGGGATACAAGTTCACACACTTGATTTTACGGGCAACAAGTTCACCCAATTGATTTACCAAGGCTACAATCACACCTTATCACGCTTGATTGATTTTCAAGACTACAATCACACCTTTTCTTGCTAAGTTGATTACAAAAAGCCTCTACTCTGAATAACACTGAGGATCTTGTTGAGATAGTGATAGAGAATCAAACTACGAATGATCGAGTTCAATTCAGTGTAGATTTCGGCAGAGTAATGATAAGAATTTTTATTAAGAAAAGTAAAAGAAGAAGAGGAGTGAAAAACCAGAAAATCTGATGTAAAATTCGTTGAAACTGACCCTTATTTATAGTAGAACAACAGTCATGTCCATTCGTGAAGAGTTATGACGAATAGACACTTATTTTGAAACAGAAATTTTGAACTCAACCGACACCATGTCGACATGGTCACCATGAGTATGTCGACATCCCAAAGCATTTTCTTATGATTTGATTTTCTTTGAAAATAACCTTTATCTTATATTAAAACTATTTTAAACTTTATAAATATACTTGACGATAATTAAAATTCATAAGTAAATATAGAGAATAATATATATAGAATTTAACTATAATTTTATATTTAAATCTAAGTATAAATATTTAAAAGTTAAATATATTATATTAAAAGATAGTTTAAAATCAGGAGTAATCTGACTTTGAAATTAAAGATGATTTTGAGGCTAAAATTATTTAAAATCAGGATAGATGTTTTTGATGCTTTTAAAGGGAAGGTTTTGAAATCATTTTGAAAACAAGATATAATTTTGAAAAATCATTTTGAATAAAAGGTTAGCGGATACAAAACAATGTTCCACTAGATTTTTCGTAGGTTCCATCCTACTTAGGGTTCCATCCTTTTAACAGGCTCGAAGTGGATTCCATTCCACGAATAAAATGGATTTTAAGATGCTAGTGCTTTTCTACGAGTTTTAACAAAATTTTCTAATTAAAGAATAAATTACTTGAATTCTTGAACTCTTGATAATCTTGATACTCATGAGTCTTCAATCTTGATATCTTGAATCTCTATATTGTACAGTCTTCATTCTTGGTACCTGCATGGTTAAATCCTGCATATACATATACATATATATATATATATATATATATATCTAAACTTATAATGCTAGTATTTATATTTTATAATCTATTCTAAGGTTGTTGTCATCAAAACCATCATCTCACGGACTAACAACAAATAGTTTTAAATTGATATAAATTCCAAGTTCATGTTTTTTTTTCAAATATAAAATGTTTTAAATTATTTATTTTTTTAAATTTTTAGATTTATAAACTATTTGACCTATATTAACTATATTAAATCGATCTAACCTATTTTAAACCAATTAATTTATTTCAAAAACTAATTAAACCATTTTAACTATATTAAATCTAATTAATCTTTTTTAAAGCTATTTAATCTATTTTAATTTTATTTATTCTATTTAACTATTTTAAATCTATATTTACTATTCTAGAATATTTGGACTACTGAATATTTATTCAAACTATTTATAACTATTTTAACTATTTATAACCATTTAAACTATTTTCTAAATTTTCAGACTAAGTAAAAGGACGGACTAAGTAAAAGGGAAGCGTGTATATTCAAAATTCATTGGTTTAAAAGCAAATAAGATGAAATGATGAAATGGCCTAAGTTGGGATTTAAATGTATAATAAATTGGAAATGATGAATTTGAAGTAAGGATTTAACCTGCTTTGGAAGAAATTATGATTTGAAAGTGAATATGATTTCAAAGTGAATATGATTTCAAAAGTATTATGATTTTGAGAAAATGATACTTTGATATAAATTGTGAATTGACTTTTGAAATGTAAAAGAACCATCCAGTGTGTAATAAGCGATTGGTTGTTAAAGCGGCCGACATCATATATTGTCATACTCTCTGCCAATACCGAAAACCACTTTAACTATTGTGTACGTGGTAGAGATTCCAGAAATGAAGTAGGCTGGTTTGGCGAACGATTCCTGCATATGGTATGACTTGACCCTGACTCTCGTGAGTCGGTTAAGATGCGACTAAAATCAGGAGCTACGCCAGGCCAAGTCAGGTCATTCCTCCTATCGGACACACTTCTTCGATATTATATTCTAATTTGTGTTTGTTTTGGTGGCCACCCTTCAATTTTGATTTGGGAGCGTGTTTCGAGGTGGGAGGTAGTAGCTGCTATGTATTACCACCAGTCCAGATCTGTAAATCGTATATCTACCCTGGCATCTCCTTGTGTGCCGTGTTCACATGCCCTAGCGCGCCTTTTACGAGTTTATTTTGTACCATACTTATGGAGTGCCTCTGATAGTCCTTCGGTTTATGGAGGAATTACGAGACTGTATAGATTATAGGAATATATAAAATGTGTTAAGGGGGATATGGGTAACATCTTAATGCTATTTTAATACTTTACTTTACTGCAGACATTATAATAATAGCATATTGTACTACGTAGTAGATAGTTTAACGGATCCTTAGGAGATGTGAATCCCGAGCATCTCTTAAGTTACTGCACTCACGTTAGACACTAGATAGGAGATGGCAAACCCCGTAAACATCTCTGATGTCATTCCACTGATATTTATTCCGTTGATTTAACTTACATAAGATCTTTTAGTTCTGACTTGAGTGTTTTGTTTTTTCAATTCGGTCGGGTCAGCCTGAGCATTTCAGGATTCGAAGACCTTACCTTCTGATGGACGAAGACGAAGATCTGTGCTACTATTATTTACTATATTTATTCCACTTCATTCATAATGTTCCACTGCATTATTTATTATTCTATGGTATGTGTAACTCTAATCTTTGTTATATAAGTATAGTCAAATGTTTTGTAAAGCAGCTTCATGAACTGTTATTTGATTATTATATTTCATCATTCTGCTGCCAGATTCTATTTGGTTTTTCTTCTTTCTCTGCTTTTTCTTATTCACCCCAATAACAATCCGCCCTTCTGTATGGTTTGAGTCGGCATTTGTGTCTGCCTAAAACGTACAAAAGACTGGTCGTTACAATTACTATTAACCTAATAGTTTTCATGTGATGAAAAATAACCGATAAAACATTTAAGGACTCTGTGTCCAATAATATAGTTTTCATGGGATCACTATGAACCTATTGGTAACTCCAATATCATTTCTTTTATCCTAGTTTTCATATGCTGACTAGGAACCTATTTACTAGCTATAACGCCCCACCCAGAGAGCCACATTAGCAACGAGAATTACACAGTAATTCTGTATGCTAATGTAGAGAATAGGGCTGGTTAAAGGCGACCATCATAGTCTTGCATTAGATAAGAGCTAAGTAAGTCGGTTTTGGCACTTATTTTTTCATTTTATCTCGAGTATTTGACATACTTAATTCCTTTCTAATACACTACTATGGTGGCCATAGGATCGATTCATAAACAAAATATGATAATAATACAATCGCAATTCATAGAATAGGAACACAGATAATACACATATACACTTACATCAAATGTAATACAACATGCCACAAGTGGTATTCGACTGCAATATATACATACATCCCCACAAAAGAATGGATACATCATAAGGTTCCCAAACAAAATACTACTACACAAAAACTATGCCATAACCAAAGTCGATGAAGAAGCCCAAAAGGTAAAGCTAGCATAGGTCCAAAAGCTAATCTGCAACTCGATCTGACCTGGGTAATAAATACACGGGTCAGACTAACTAGAACTTGATATTAGCAAAAGAAAAAGAAATATAAGTGCATAAGGGAAACATTCCTTTAAAGATAAAGGAATGATATAAGAAAGTCTACTGATACAACTAAGAATAGGTGTTCCATAAATGCTCAAAGTTAATCACATGATAAGGTTTAACATGATATAGGTGTTTTACATTCAAAAAGCTATACAATGTAAGTGAACATAAGCAATATGTAAGCCATAAGTGAATCAACAAAATCTCCAAATCAAAACTCATGAAACTCGATAAGAGTTCATAATCTCAATATCGAAATCACCATAAAACAACATATATATAAGCCTTTCTCTAATTCAAGGCTATAAGTAAATTCATCATCCCTAATTGGTGAAATCGAAAACAAAAACTCATAAAAATTCCCTGGATTGCCCAAATCCCATTTACATGCTGAAGCGATGCTGCACATGCCATTCCCTCTAATACTATATATATTAGGTACCTCTCCCAAATAACCGAATTCGTAAATCTCAGACGATCGAAGTCGTAATCCTAAATGACCCGAAGGTCTATAGTACTGGCAATCCCAGAATGTGTCACAACTCCCAGATAGGAACCCGAAAAGTGTTAACGTGCATCCCATGCCACATGTTCACACTTAACAGTTTACTAACCGCTAGTCATTACCACATTTGAAAACAGAAATCATCATAAATTCTCAAAACTCGAAAAACTCAGACTCGCCTTATCTCATCGGCAAGTGAATCATTATAACGGGTTCTTATAAATTATACTCCTAGAATAGGAGATCTCGAACCATTACCTGCCATATATTGACCTTTCCAGATAAATCCTGATGATAGGAATTATAATCTCAAAATCTCTCCGTAAATTGGCTAAATAACTTAGAAATCAATAACTCGGATAGTTTCGATCGTACAAGTCCAGAATTAACGGATAAAGTAAACTCACGTGTCCCACATCATGGGTTTTACTAAATCATTTAATTCTCTTTCTCATACGTCCAAAAAGAGTAAAAGTATAATATTTATAAAATAATTTATTTGAGAAAACAGGATTTTACGATAATTTTCCGAAATCATTTTGAAGACATTTTATTGAAAATTCTGCTTGAATATATCTAAGATACTTTGAAATTTAATAATAATTTGAAAATGTTTTATAGTAAAGATTTCAAAAACCAAACTATTTAGAAATTTCTCAAAATTTATCTGGAGGAGATAATGCTTGAAATCGAGAAAAAACGAAGAAATTACTCCAAATCGATATTTGATTCAATTTGAATTTAAATTGAATTTTTAAATTTCGAATTCCTCCAAATATCGGCTAATCCATTGATGGATATCATAACCCATAGTCATCATAAAAATCATCCCAAACTTTGCATATGAATTGGTCATAAAAACCATAGATATAAGTAAGCGAACAGGCAAAAAGGCTCGGATAAAAGAACAATATGCTCATGTAACTGGGCCAACAAGGGCCGACCCAGGCCAGTGGCTAGGTCAACCTGGAGACTGCAGGGTTGACCTACCTGTCGACCCAGGCTATGATGTTTATTTTCTTGGTGATTCTTGTTTCGTATTGAACTTCCAGATAATTTTTCACATGGTGAACAGATGAATTAAGGACTGAAGTTTGATGTGTAACAAGTTTAACAACCAAACAAACGAGAAACTCACCAAAACAACTAACAGAGAAATATATATAAATATAAGCTTTCCCGAGCAAATTTCTTATATTAACTCAGGTTTCTGGTTAGCATTTGTGAGAGTTGAACTCATCTCGGTGATTTAGCAAAGATTTTGATAGCAAGCAACGAACTTTGGAGGAGAATTGGAGCTTCAATGACCTATAAAAGCAAAAACAAAGACATGCACAGCAAAAGAAATTCGTTATAGACAATTCATCCCTAATTCTAAGATTTTTGATGAAATCTTTGAGTATTGGTGGAGATTACCTTCTCTAATCTCTCTATTTGTTGATTTACTTCTTGAATTTGCTGAGATTTTAAGTGGAGACTGATTTATATGAAGGAAGCCATTGATTTTTTTCTATTTTCTGTATACGGCTTTTGAGAAGGAAGAATATTTCTCAATATAACCATATTTTAAACAATGTTTTACAATTTTCACAATTTACACTATTTGATTACAAAAACACTATTTCCAATCCAATAATTTGTACAAAAATTGTTTTCCTGTCAAAAATTTACCATAAACCATTTTAACTCTTTTTAATTATCAAAATATTACTTTCAAACAACATATCATCTTTTATTTTAATAAAAAACATATTATCTTCATATTTCTCATTTTAAATTTAATAAAAGATTAATATTAACAATGTTTTCCACATTGTTGTATTTTCCCGAATAAAATTACAAATTGATTATTTTCACTCCAAATTCTCAAAATAAAGTTTAAAGTTTCTAGAACTTTATTTTCATCACTTTAGATTTATTTCAACAATTTAACATTGAAATACATCACCTAATGAATTTATTAGACCCAAACTAATAAATACCCAATATTTCAAATTATTTGACCAGATACTTATCCAATCAATATTTATTCCCATATTCATTCCCAAATAAACAAAATAAAGTCCCAAACATTATTTTTTGCATTTTATCTACAAAGTTCATTGTTTATTCCAAATAGACAATTTAAAATCTCTAATTATATTTTAATTTACAATATTAAATTACAACCTCCGTTATAATTTAATATATATGTGTAATCTCCAAACTAGAGTTGTTACACTAACTATCAATATCAACGTCTTTTCTTTTTTCCTAATTTTTATTGGCTGACTTGGAACCCATTGACTAATTTTCAATATCTTTCTTTTTCCCTGGTTTTCATAGGCTAACTAGGAACCTATTGACTATCTGTCAATATTGCATTTTCTAGTCCGGACATAGTTTTCATAGGCTAACTATAAACATGTCTAACTGACATCTTCCTTTTTACGTAGTTTTCATGGGCTAACTATGAATCTGTCTAACTGACATCATTCATTTTACATAGTTTTCATGGGCTAATAATGAACCTATTGGCCCCTTCCAATATCATTAATTTATATTCACTATTGGGTCAACCTAACTGGTTATTCTGCCCTTCCCCAAGGTACCATTATGGGTTTATTACAATGTGAATATATACATATATGAAAAAGAAAACAATATAACTTGGTTAACTCCTTTAACACATTAAGACTTCTTCATATATTCCATTTCAAAATACTTTGTTTATTAATATGCCATGGTTTTGCTTTTAAATGTGATGGGTTATTTGTTTTGAAAACTATGCTTTTGAAACCTTCGAAACCTTGCTTTCGACCCCACTGGATAGCCTCCTTCGAAAGAATATATTTCTTTTCAAAACATTAGGCTTATGCCTTTAAAAACACTTTAAAATCTTTCTTTCGAAACCTTTCAAATATAACAAAGTGCTACTTATCAATTATTAGAAACATAGCTTCAAAACCATTAGAAGTATTTCTTCCTAAAGCATTGAAAGTCCTCTTTCGACATCATTGGGTTTGCCTTTAAAAATATCATTTGGGTCTAAGTAAATATACAAACGAAAGTATCTCTTTCGAAACCATTCTTTATCATATAAAAATATTGAGGAATTTATGATGGCGTCGAAACCATCCCTTTCGACAGAGTTGAAAGCATACATTTAAAATATTGAAGGATAACTTCGAAACCCCTTTTGAAACTATTACCTTCGAAACCCATAACCCTTTCGAAAGCATTTAGAAAGCATCTTCGTATGGCTTTAAAACAAACAATATCTTTTGATAGTATTGATGACTTCAATATACTCGAAAGGCACAAGAATCGATGGCAGGCTTCGACTAGGTCGGAACCTCTTCTTTAAAAATCATTGATTTTTAATTAAAGGAACACCTTCGAAACCCCTTTTTATCCTTTTAAAACAAACATGCTACCACTTCGAAAGCCATTATCTTTTTAAAATAAATTGAGATAACGACCCCATCGGAAGCTATGCTTTCGACACCATACCTTTCGCCTTTCTCAATCCATTACGTATCACCTAGATGATATCTTGTGTATTGAATTTAGTTTTATGGGGTTTCGACATAGTCAAAGGTGAAAGGTAAGGAGCGAAAGGTACTCTGAATAGAGGCGAACCTGATTTTCTGGGTTAAATACTAAATTAAGCAACTTATATAAACTAACATGCTTACGTGTAAATTTTTTATTGGTTACCTTAACTTTTCCCATGCTTTTCAAAACTAACCGCCTTTTTATTTTGGATAAGTATCAAACTTAAACTTTTGCATATAAAACCTTCCTTTCAGTTTACGCACAAATCATTTTGATCCTCTTCTCAAAATAATTTATTTGTATATCAAATCATCTAAGAAAAATCCTCAAAAATCATAGAAATTTACTTTAGTCATATTATCTAACATATCAGAATTTCAAACTTGAATTCTCAATATATTTTTCTGAAATAAACTATCAAGCCAACATGCTATACCTTCATTCAAAAATTCATAATAATCTTTCGATAGCTTGGAAAATTATCAAACTTAAAACCCAATTCTAAAATCATGTTTTGCATAACATAAAATATTTCCATGGCATTTAAACATCAATATCACATAGTTTTGATCTAAAATCGTATGGACCATAATTTAAACAATCTTTTTTAAATTTAAACAAACCATAATTCAAGAATATAATCATCAAACATTATATGTATGAATTCAAACTTAAATCCAAAGCACATATTCAACAAATAGAGATTGCAATCATCATTCATCTTAATCTTCGATAAAGAAAGTGGATTGAGATGAGTTTGATTCCCCTTTTTAATTCACTTACATTTTCCTTTTGAATTTCCTCTTCTTTTCTTCCAATTAATGGCCGACCTTTCTCTTCTTTTTCTTACGTTTTTCTTTTGTGAGAAAATGAATATGAGTGTGAATGGCATAGAGGTAAACATACACACACACATATATATATATACACATATGTGTATATATACACATACATACATACATACATACATATATATATATAAGGTTAGGTGTAGTGAAATCCCATTATACACTTACATAATTTAATTAGTACAAAAACCATTCTTTTAAACTCATTCTTGTTAACAAGCACGATCACCTAAATTTATTCAAATCTCAATCCTCTTATCACTTAATATTTTCATTACTCAATTTAATTTATCTAATCAAATATCCTGAATAATGTTACTAAAATTAGGGGTATTAAATCGTGAGATTGTCTGGAGCTAGAAGAACCAGAGTACCCTCATGTGGTGCGGCAACGAGGCCCTTAGAAAGAATTCTGATCACCACTGTGAATAGGAAGATTGGGCTGACCTTCCTGGTTGGATGACTGACATTGGGACTTATGCTTGGAAGACAAAGATTCCCTCGAGCGGCGGCCTTTTTCCCGACCGTCGCCTCTCTTTGTACGCTTGCTTGATTTTGAGCCACAGCTAGATCCATATTGCATCGAGAAGCTCCTTAAGCAATCAAAAGCTTACCTGCAAAAACCAAACAAAATTGTATAACCATTGTACAAAAGGTAGATGAAGAGCGTGCGGTGAAGTGCACATAATTGTCAGTGTCCTAGTGTCTCTCTTGACGGACCAGTTGTTGTAACCTTGTTTATAGGCGATTTCTCTCATTGACGGGTGGGAAGAATGCCATCACCACTTCTATGGGGAGAGCCGAGCCTCCCAATACTAATGTTGGGAAAATCATAGGTCATGATGTCATCGGGGATTTGAAGATTCAAAAACCATTTCATCGAGCTTTCTAAATGTTGGGAGGATGATTCTTTGTCAACAGAAGTTATAACATACTCTAGATCCATAGAAATTTTTCTCCTAGGAAGCTTATATACAGGCTTCTTTCTTCTCTTGCTGGAGTGTGGGGTTTCAGACCTTATGATCGTTCAATCACGGGCGCCTTTCCTGGGCTTGCATCAGCGTCGCTAGGCTCATTGATCTAGGTACCCCTAATTTCTTCTTCTTCGACGTCATCCTGAATCCTCTCGACTAGGGGCACGGTATGGTTATTGATATCTCCTCCTTGTTCTATAGCATTTCTTGGCAATGCAGCACTTCAAGGAAGCCAAATGCTGCGGCCTTCTTCCAAGAGCTCAAATAGAAATAACAAATCATCGGCTATGAGGAATTGGATGGCCTAGTCTTCGAAAGGGGTAGCACAAATTACGGAGATTGCTCTTGAAAAACTATTGCCCTCTGGACGTGGGTAAACACCTGTAGATATTAAGAATGTTTATTGATCTAGAATATGACTCGGATTAGAGAATTTGAAAATAAAGCAAAGATGACACTTATGTTCTTCCACCCATCACCTTGCAAAGTCGGGCGAACATCGAACGTAGAATGGTTCATGTTTGAAAAGGGTAAGTTTGTTCTAAGCACCGTTAGACTTAATAGTCGGGTGAGGCTTGAGGAAAAATAGGAAGGACTTCCTGACTGTCGTTTAAAGTTATAAATGAACCTTATATCCTTAGTAGTTGGCGTGAGGAATAGAATGCTCATGAATAGCAAAAAAGTTCCATGGAGGAAGGCGTAGATGTTCGAGTGAAGTAGAGTGGGCGCTATTCCAAGATATGTTAACAATTTTCAAACAAAAGAATTGAAGGGTAGCACGCATCTGACCCATCACATTAATTTGTTGCATGCTGTGTACCCCTCTGTGGGTAAGTGAGCCCTATCATTCATCGAAGCAGTCAAGACGTCCTCGAATTGAATTCCAATTTGGAACACAGTTCGCAAATGGCGACATCACCAATTCTGGAGGCTTGAGAGTCTGTCGGATTATCTAAGAGTATAGAGCATTCTATAGCTTTGGGCATAGGACTTACATCTTCCGTCGGGAGGATGGAAACATCAGAAAAAAGGTTAGCTGATGGGCCAGAAACTTCCGTTTGTTCAGTTTGTTGACCAAGGAAAGCCTACCAGATATGCTTGCGGAACTCGACTCTACATCTTCTGTCGGGGGGATGGAAACATTATAAAAAAGGTTAGCTGATAAACCAGAAACTTCTGTTTGTTCAGTTTGATAACTAAGGAAAGCCTGCCAGATATGCTTGCGGAACTCGACTCGGCTTCAAGATTGTTGTGTTGCAAGGTTGGTCTAGAAGACATTGCAACTAGACGCTATGAATATCTGAAGTCCATGTCAACTATACTCAGTAAATAATCAAGATTAGAAAATTTTACTTATCCTCTTATACTAAGTGTAAGCTAGTGTGGTGTATTATAGAAATAAGCAAGCTTAAATAAGAAGACTCTGGATTCCGACCAGAGTGACCATCACTGCTGACCATCTTAACTGGCAAAGAGATTATTGGTTGTGTAAGCTTTGGGATCGACTATCGGCATATCATAGTGTGAAATATGTTATCCAAGTTCATATTCTAAGTTTTAGTTCATGTTCTAAGTCCCCAGAATTTGATTGTTCGGCTTTAAGTACAATAATGAATATGCAAATTATGTTTTTCATCGTCGTCATATGTTCAAGTTCATTGGAATGTGATTTGTTGTAATTTCTCAAACAAGCGATTATGGATTATATTTCGACAGAAATGGAAATCAAACCTAAAGCCTTCAAGTTCGAGGTTGGACCAGATAACCAAAGCTTGTTAGTCTTATGGAACAGGACTTATATATCAACTGATGAAGTATAACTTTAGATTTATACTACTGAAAACTGAGCAAGCGTCATGACGACCAATGAGAAATACAACACCTTGGAAAAATAATTCGATAGATGGAAATTATTCAGAAAGCTAGACGGATTTCTTTTCGACAACTCTAACTTGCTTCAATTCAAAGCAAGTTATGCTCATCACAAGCTATACTTTGAGAGGCAAGTGTTATCCGACATTTTAACTCAGCTATATTGAACTAATTGCACAAGTCAAATTCGACTACCATCAAGGCCGATGACTCTAGAGTGATGATTGGGGGGCCTAGAAGTCAAGTACAGGTGGCAATATGAAGTCAATGTTGAATAGACTTGATGGATATGCAAGACAGATTGTTCAAAATATGAAATATGGTTCAACATCTAGGTGGGATCATAGGGTGTGAGAGCATTCCTATAGAAAAAAAATAATATCTCAAGTTTCACAAGTCCAATGCATATGAAATTTTACGAGCAAGATGTAGAAATCCTAGGGAGCCTGCCCTAAGGATCGCACCTCAAGGGGATGAAGTTTGAGGGATCAGTATACTTCCCTTGAAAGGGATCGACAGAAAGCAACATGCAAACCATAGTGAAACAAAGACCATGCAATAACTCGAGCACAATTGATCCAATTGGAATGAAATTTGGAGGCTAAGTATATTTTAGCATAAGTAAGCGAACATAGGTGTCGCACCAAAATTTCAATCAAATAAGGGACCGGTATCGATCCCTCTTCTTTGGGAATTGGGCCATGCGACCCCTATTCTGGGTCCATATGGTTTTTTGGGTCTTTCTGCTGAGTTTTCAGAGAGATATTTGGTCATCTTCATCTATAAATACCGGCTGGTTGTTCATTTTCGAGACTTTTACAATGCTAGTTGCTTTATACTCTTTTGTAACTAAGGATTTTGATCTGATCCCTTTTGTACTCGGATTATAAAGTGATTAATAAAGCAATCTATTCAAAGTGGGCGTAGGAAAACACGCCGAACCACTATAAATCATTTTGTGTGAGTTATTCTTTCAATAAAATGTTGTTTCTTTATTATTATCTATTATTTCCATTTTATTCTACATTTATTTCTCTTCAGAAAGCTTCTATTGGGTATTTGTACCAATATTTGGTGCAAAAATTTTAGTGCTTTCACTTAGAACCTTGATTCTATGTTTATTAGGATCCCTTTATTGCCACTGGATTCCATAAATCCCCCGAAGGAGATCCACGGTTATCTTCAAGGAGTTGCTCATGAACAACGAGGATGACTAGTAGATTGTCGTTAAAACAAAACCAAGATAGTCATTCAATGGGGATATGATCATAACCGACGATCAGTTGTAACAAAATGATCCAATGGACAACAAAATACTCTAAATAACAAAAGATGTTGATGATAAGGGACCATTTAACAATGAAGTATTTGATATGGTTAAATTAGACGAAGATGTCAAGGTTGATGATGTTGATTAATGAACATGAATAATATGATGATATTTATAATGATGTAGCTAATTGGTAGCTCATGTATAATGTATTGAAAGATGATTTTCATATATACATGTTATTTCATTTTTCTTTATTTTTTGTGCCATGTAAATGTACAATTTTCTTTAGTTTCTACTATAGT
Organism: Allium cepa; assembly: GCA_030765085.1. NCBI lineage: Eukaryota > Viridiplantae > Streptophyta > Magnoliopsida > Asparagales > Amaryllidaceae > Allium > Allium cepa. The sequence continues at coordinate 256,098,148 of CM060939.1, forward strand.
TGCATGCCGTTATAAAACGCAAAGTTCTAATTGCTTCTCTAGTTGCATGTTAATGTTAAAAAAAAGTTAAATATCCTTTATTATATTGTATACATTTGAATATATATTATTATAACATACGTCTGGTCGACGTCAATACAACGGTGGTGGCTCATCATCATCTGGTTAGGGTGGCACCCACTCATTAGAGTATGAGGATGTCGATGCACATATGATGTCTCTCTTTATTTAGGCCGCTGATGCTCTTATTGATGCTACAAGTTCTTTCAATCGTGTGTCAGAGATGGACTCTTCTTTCATCCACCGATTTAATATCTTCTAGAAAGAATAAGAATCGGGATGAGTAATTACTTGTTTGAATATTACCGTTGAGAATCATACACACTAACACTAATACATATACACTCAGACACACATACATCCATACATGCATACATACATGCATACATACATATGTTTAATAATATTCCATTTAAATATGCATACATACATATATTCGTGTGTGTGAGCACATGTATGATTTCACCAGCGACACCACATCTGATGCCATCAGTAATGGCATGCTTGCATGAATCTCGCCGTTCTTGCCGATATTTAGTGACATTCTTGATGACGTAAAGGAAGTCATGTTTGAGGAACTTATGTAAACTAATTATATTACATAACACACTTTATAAACATGTTTTTTATTTTGTACATAATATATTCAAATTTCGTTTGTAGAGGAAACTTGCTTGGAGAGAGGGCATTTTTGAAGACCATGTCGGGAGGACTTAGGCGACCGCAACATCCAAAAAATATTGGTAATGGACGTATAGTATGCGTATGAGTGGAAAAAATTATCCATCCCTTGTCCATGAGATATGTGAGCAGTCTTTAAGTATTGGAAAACATATGAGTTCAAGAAGATAGCAAAACAGAATGCCAAAGTTAGGAATAGAGGTATAGCAACGGCTCTAAATCATACGCAAATCATTGTCACGATATTGTATATATTTATTTGTTAAATTTATCTAAAATTGTAAATAAATTAAAATATGCTTATATGGTAATGTACTTAAATTCAAATTTCAATACGAAGACAGACATAGTGAGCGTATATCTTAGCAGGCCTACTACAGGACTCACAAGATTGAATCATCGGATGGAACCATAGCAAATAGCTGGGTATATGATGCTTCTAACAAGTTTGCGGTATGTTATTAATAAACATCCTTTACATGATATTTATGTGTATTTACATGTATAAAATTCTAATAAGCATGTAAAATGCTAAATAGGCAAAATACTAGGCTAGGATTGAGGAGCTTCGAAGTCAAGGAGCGGTGATAACAAAAGAAGTGGATAAAGATGTATTTCACACATTCACTAAAGCTGCTGCCAAAAAGGAGAGTTGTAAGCCCAACTACAGCAATATTTCAAAGGTAATAGCTTAAATATTCGTTATATACATATGATATTAAGTATATATGTATACAAAGCCGTATACAAATATATGTATATATGTATATTATACTATATGTATATATACATTGGTTATAAATCTCAATAACTACAGGTAAATTATATGTATTTTACATGCATGCTTAGCGTAATTATTTAACTTAATCCGTGTTTTCTACTAAATTTTAAAAATCATCATTTCATAAAGAATTTGAATTTGAGTTAAAATATATAAGTTAGATTACTTAATAAATTAAAGAAATATATAGTTAAGTTAAATTATAAATTTTATTTCAATAAGTTAAACAATTTTATTTGAGTATAAATTTTGTTAATTCACCTGTTGGCACCGAAATTGGTCACTAACACCCGAATATAGATGAAGGCACCAACTAACAGTCACGGTTAACAGATAGATTGTATCTAGAGAGTAATAATGTGAAGAACAGAAAAAATTAAAATGAAAGCAATAAAGAACTACAGATTTTATAGTGGTTTGGCTAACTCTGGCATATGTCCACTCCAACAATTTCCGTTTTATTGCTGTAACAATCGATTACAGTTTCTGAACCCCCATATTCAGTATTTATAGGCGAATCCTGAGTTATTGGGCCTCCTGAATAGCTTGGGCCCAAGAAGGCCATTGCCGAGCCACGTATATCCTTCGTCCCTGACCGTGCAGCATTTGCCGAGCCACCTAGGCAGAGCCGTATCCCATCAATGCCGAGCCACTTGATGTCGATCCATGCATACCGAACGAGGTTGGTTGAAACAGGGAATGCCGAATGAGGTAGCCATGCCGAACGCACTCGTATGCCGAACGAGGTAGCCATGCCACACGGTACTCATATGCCAAACGAGGAGTTCATGCCGAACGTCATTCATATGTCGAACGCTCCCTAATGCTGAACGATCCATCCAACGTCGAACGTCTCCAGATGCCGAACGACACATCCAATGCCGGAGGATCCCTAATGCCGAACCTCCATCATGCCGAACCATGTCTGATGCCGAACCATGTTTGATGCCGAACCATATTTGATGCCGAACCATGTTTGATGCCAAACCATGTTTGATGCCGAACAGTTTCTAATGCCGAACGCCCATCATGCCGAACAATCTCTAATGCCGAGTGCTTCTAAATGCCGAGCGCTCCTGGATGCCGAGCACTACTGAATGTCGAGCGCTCCTGGATGCCGAGCGCTACTGAATGCCGAGTGCTCCTGGAATGTCGAACCACTCATGTATGCTGGACGCACTATGTATGTTGAGTACTCTTGAATGCTATTCGAACGTGAATGCCAGACGAACCACTTGTGCCGAACCTCCACCATGTCGAACCATGTTCTAGGTCGAACCATGTTTCCTAGACCCAAATTATAGTTGATTCATCTTTATCCAATCATATTTCCATCTCCCAAGCACGTTGCGTCATCCATCCATCCAGTCGACTGAATCCATCGTACACCAGCCTCGACGAACGTGCAGTCGATTAAGTTAAACCCGCCTATCCATAGCCTTGTAAAAAGGCGGGTTAACATCACCCAAGAAATTAAACATACATACACAGACACACACATATATATACATATATAATTAACATAAATTATAAAAAAACAATAAATTATATAACTTTGTTTGAGTTAAAATACATATCTTATTAAATCATCTAATAAATTAAACAAATATATAAGTTAAATAGCTCAATAAGTTAATCAAATATATTTAAGTTGTCATCCATCATTTATATATTAATTGATTACTTGCATACTCCTTAGCTATCAGTATTCCTTAAGCTAAGGATGTTATGTGTAGTACTATTAATATATTGAATAGAGGAGGTAAGATATATGTATGTATTTGTTGATATTCCTTATGGTACATACATTTGTACTTAGGCCATCATGAAATAATAGGTACAGATGAATGGTTATTTGATTTGTTAATATTTCTCAAGGTCAAAATGACATTAGGATAAGGAACCGTGGGTTATGAATTATATATGATTCAATTGATATTATGTTATCCATCTTTTGCATGAATATGATTTGTTGATGTTCCTCAAGGATAGAATCCCAAGGCAAATGAGTTCTAACGCCCATTAGTGAATTCAAATGACTCAAGAAACATAAAGTCTAATGGGAGCCTTTGACCTTTCTAATATTGTAAGCTGCCATAAAAAATCAAAAGAATCTACATCGAAAGATTTATATATTTAATATAACTGATAAAATGTTTATCAATTAAAATATACAATGGAACTGAATTAAGTATTGACAAAGGAATGCAAAGTAAGCTTTCTAATATTTTTTTGCATGTTATTATTTCAAGACCCATATAAGTGCGTAATTACAACATCTATGACTTGGTCAATTATGTGTTTGTTAGCATGAGACTGTATATTGTTTTCTATAAGTTTTGAAATTTATAAACAATACATGGTTATGAATATTTGATCTACGTCCCATAACATATAAATGTTATATGGTGAATGATCGCAATTTATGATGTATGAAATCCTGATGAAATTTGTTTATCCAATTAGTAAACCATAGTGTGAGATTATGTACTTAATATGGTTGATTGCAATAAAGATCTTGTGTGTTAGATGTTACACTAGATCAACAACAACAAGATAGATCTAAGAATTCAATCATTGAAATTTCAGTTCTATCAATTTACATAAAATGCAACTTATTTGATATCCTCAAATGTTAAGGATAGCTGAATGCTTTTTTGTGAAGAGTTCATTACAATATTGTAATAAAGTTTCTTTTGAATGGTTTGATTATTTAAAAAGGAAAACGAACATATATGAGTTAATGTAAATTAAGTCCTAGTTGGGATGAAGACATCGATTCTACTTCATAAAGAGACGTCAAAAATGGGAATTTTAAAGTAATTAAAGATACTTAACATTGGAATGACAAATATGATTTTTATTCCAAAATATATTTTTATATAGAATTTTTTTGAGAATTCAATATGTTTGATATGAAAACTCTCGATGGTATTTATAGTGGATGTAATAAATAGCCAATATTGAGTGGTTAAAAGGAGCTTCGTATTTTTTACGCTATTGTAGCAATGATGAAAATGGTGGGAGCTTTCCATATAACACTTATTGTTGCATCAAGCAACAAAATAGTTTCCATAAAATATACCAAACATTATTGGTGAAATAATAGCTGTTTTTTAGTGTTGACTGAAAAATAGACATAGTTTTATTTCAGTACGAATATTTTGAATATTCATAATAAGATGAAACTGTAATGGTGGTATTTTTTTCATAATAAAAGTGATGCATTGGAAAACACAAGCATCTGGAATTATTTACAATCATTTTAGAGTTGTAGACTGATAGAGTTAGGGGTATGACCTTCGGCAATTATGTCATTTGTTACATATACCTAACTCGATAATCAATCTTATTAGAAATAAAATGTGTCGTCTTTATATTATATACTTAATATAATGTGTTATATTAATTAATTAATTTAAATAAAAGTATATTTAATAGAAAATCAACGAGTGGTATGTTTTTTGATAGTACTTAAAACGAGTTGTAACCATGAGTAATGTATCATAATGAAAACAAATATACCATTTTAAATGTTCCTAGTTAAGATACATCTACACTGAATATCGATGTATCCATTGAGACTAGAGTACATAACACTCTCTAAATATTGGGCAGTGTATTATTCAGGACTATTAGGGTACTAGCGTTACGTACTGATAGTTATCAGATAACTATGGAATGGCTCACTCGATTGTTTTCTGCTGGTTAATATAATAGGTCAAACAGAAAATATCGATATAACTGATTTACGCAGTTCTCTCGACTTGAAAATATTGTGGATCTTCAATATAAAAGCTCTGCTTTGATCATACTTAAATCATAGCACAACGTCCAAGCCATTAAGGTCGTGTCGAGTGGAAGTATTGAAAGTGAACCACAATTCAAAAGAGGATTCGTCTCCTCGGTTATATGGGGTAAGTATCACGGTCAAATCGGGTCAAATCACAGTCAGTCTTTTGCCAGAGAAGTTCGGTTAATAATAATTGTTATTAATGAATCAAGGACCTTATGTTTGGACTGTAGAATTGAATATGAATAATATTGGAATTCTGACCATTACTAAATTCCATAAGTTCAAAATGATAAAATTCTAATGAAGAGAATTGGTGTAAATAAAAGTCATAGCCAGGTAACGCTTGACTAATGTAAAATTGGATTTTACCAAAACAAAGTAAGCAATAAATTTGGCCAAAAAGTCAAACCACCTATTATGTGACGTGTGAACGTTAACATTCAAATAGTTTGTTGTTAATCGCCAATCAAATTTACATCCGACGAGTCACACAACCGAAATGATGAATTATCTTTTGACCAATTGATTTGATTATTTATAAATATTATAAATTAATTAATAATTATGAAAAAATAATTAGAGAATTTTTAATATGATTTTTGGAATAAATATTATTAAATATATTTATAATAGTTATAAATATACCGATCGATATACGATATAGATAAGCGATTAAAATAGATTTAATTAAATAATATTTTCTACAGGCTTAAATGAGAGCTTGGCCCATGATGATGGGTGGCTATTTTTGGCTGAAATAGGGGATAAAGGGGGCATCTCAAAAAGGCTAGGGTTGTATGATTTTGGATGGCTCAGATTGAGAGAGAACTAGTATGAGATGAGATCCACTATTGTCTCTTTTCCATCCACTATTTAAACCCCTCTTACCTAAATTGAAAACAACTATTTGCTGCCATTCCAATCTTATATTATTGACTGACTCAGTTCCCTAGGAGTCCCATTATATCAAGCCTAAATCAATTCATGATCAATTAATATTCGTTAGTCAAAGGTCAATGGTTCAAAGATTAGCAGTCTACCAAATCGAAAAGCTTGTAAAAGGAGAGAGTTCATCATTACAATGTATATTATAAAGCATTTATTCTCAATCATATTATTCATTGTAATATATCATATAATTTCTAATTAATATTTTACTATATATATATATATATATATATTATATTGTTTGTTAGGTGAGATTCTTATATGAATTATTGTTTTCACAATTAAGATTGGTTATATGTACGTATTCACTTTAAAAAACAATTATGTATATATATAGAATATGTAAACCTAATTTTTTAAATATAGTAATATTATAATGTTATTATATATATACATATCTTTTAATCATATATATAGTTCATATTTAATTATAATATCTGGTATCCCGCCATTTGACTAGGCAGTATATTAACAAACCCGACGAGTTTGAACTTGAGGTTATCGCAACAGAACACCCAAAGAGATGACCGCAATGCCTAGGAACCAAAATGTGACTAAGGTCGCAATGCAACAATCAAACCATTACACGATTACCGAAAGCCCGGGATTAAAAGTGTGGGGTCGGTTCCGACCCCTAAATATAACAGTGATGGGCCCCATCTTCCTTTAGTACTCCCTTCTTGGTGCTGTAATCCTACTTCTAGTATTGATTTGTCAGTTTCATATAAATCTCTATCGATCTCCGTGAAATCCTGGATTAGCAAATTTATTTTACTATAACTCCATCATTTGGACCTAGAAACAAGCTATTATTGAGGCAAATAACTGTAGAATCACGAAGCTAACCATAAGAAAAACCTAAGCAGAGAGTTGAAGATGACATACTCGACCATTTTAGGGGTCGATGCCGACCCCTACCTATGGAGTCATACAGATCCCTAAAACCTGATGACATGGGTCCTATTTCTAAAGAGAACTGGCATAAATCATGAGGAACGGCTTGGAGATATTTTGAAGCGAGATTTTAGTTCCCTGCCTCTATAAATAGAGGAGTAGGGCTCATTTATGGGGATCATTTAGCTCTAACTCTAATCTACACTATATTCTTAAAATTTTAAAAATCTAAATGTTGGAATTATACCGACCTCTAAGAAGCCTCCAAGTCAGAAACAAGATATAAAATATTTAATTGGACGTAGGCCATGCTTTGTCGAACCACTATAAATTGTTATGTGCTCTCTTTTCCTCATTTTTCATTTATGTTCTTTATATTTTACTCTATACATAAATCTTTGCGTGTTTGTGCCATTTTTGGTTCAAACATTTTGGTGCATGCACTGAGAACACTTGAACTCACTGATCTATGAACTTGGGGATTGAAAATGGTTAGAATATCAAATAGAAGAACTGCTACTAGAGGAAATCAACCAAGAGGCAGCCAAAAGGCATCCTAGGGAGCTGCCCCTAATCCATCTACATAACCAGAGATGAGATGAAAGCAACGATGAATAGATTATAGGAGAGGATGATGTCCCAACAAGAAGTGATGATGGAGAACATCTTCAGAAGAATGGGACAAGCAAGAACAACTGGAGTTGTAGAAAATCAGAATCAAAGACCAAAAGCTGGAATGCATCAAACTGAAAGCAGAGTAGAATGACCTGGAACGACACCTAAGCCAAAGTTACAGGTCTGTACCGACCCACCCATAGCGTTTGGTACAGATCCCCAAAGACTTGGGGCATGGTTTGTCCTGCCTTGGGAAGGAATGGCATATAGGCTGGAACTGAAGTGGAGCAATTGAACGTGGATCAGAATGCTGGAATGCAATCAGAGGAGTATGTACCTAAGTTCCCTTGTGGACTTGGGGGGTAGGCTGAGAATGCAAACTGAAGTTACCTTTCGTAGACAATGATAGATTTACCCAGATAATAAGACTAGCTTTTGAGCGGCGGATTATCTAATCGAAGCTTAGGAGATGTAAACAAGAGTCTGTTTACTCCACTCCAAACATCCGATAGCTAGGAATCCACTAGAATTTAATCTACCTACACTAAAGGCATACAATGGAAAGTTAGACCCTGTAGTTAATTTGATGAGACACATCCAACATATGGAAGTGTTGGGGGCATCGGAGTTATGGGATGGTTTTCCCCTATACCTGACAGATTTGACGATGCTATGGTTCAGGCAGTTGGAGAATGGTTCAGTAAGCATGTGGAAAAATTACTGGATAAGTTTATGAGGCAGTTTCGTGTCCATGACCCAAGAATGTGATGAACTACCAATTGTGAAGCAGAGGGCCGGAGAGCCTGTCGGGAATTTCTGACAAGATTTAATGCAGTGGATGCCTCGGTGTAGATGGATCCATCATTGATTTTGATGGTGGCAATTTCTAGAATAGAAGATAAGTTGGATTTTATGGTTGTGCTGGAACGAGCTCCACTATTGGGTTTCGTGGAGTTTTACAGTTATCCAGCATTCTAGCCCGGCTATATTGGACTAATTGCACAAGATAGATTCGACCTCCATCAAGGCCGTTGACTCTAGAGTGATGATTTTGGGTCCCTAAAGTCAAGTACATATGATCATATAAAGTCAGGATTGAATGAGATTGATAGAAGGGCAATATAGAATGTTTGAAGTTTGTAATGTGAATCAACACACTGAGGGATCGACGTAGATTGGCTCCAACAAAAGGGATCAGCATGTTTCAAAGTACAAGAGCATTCTTGTGGAAAACAATCAATATCTCAAGATTTACAAGTCCAATGCCTAAGAAATTAAAGAGCAAGATATAATGTTTCTAGGAAATCTACCTTAGGGATCGCACATCACAAGGACAAGTTGGAGGGATCGCTATATATCCCTTATAAGGGATCGACCGAAAATTGCATACAAGTCATGTTGAATCAAAGGTCAAGCAATAACTCGAGCTAGGATGATCCAAATGACATGAAATTTAGAGTCTGAACATAATTTTTTTATGAGGAAGCCACCATAGGGATCGCTCCCTAAAATTTGACCAAAGAACGGATTAGCACCGATCCCTCCTCTTTTGGAATTGGGCCTAGCGATCCCTCTAGTGGGCCCATATGGCTTAGAACGTCCATCAGTCGAGATTTCAGAGAGATATTTGGTTTGGCTGTCTTCATCTATAAATACTGGATTAATGGGTCATTCTGAGGATTTTTTAAGCTGCTTATTACTCTAGACTCCATTGTAATCAAGTGTAACTTATTTCTCCAGTTGTAATTAGATTCAAAAGTGATTAATAAAGGATAATCTTCTAAGTGGATGTAGGTATACAATGCCGGACCACTACAAATTTCTGTATCTTTGATTATTGCTTATTCTTAGTTGCTTACTTATTCATCTGCTCGGTTTAATTTTATTTTTCCTCACTTACTCCTCCACAAAAACTGTTCTTGAGGGTTGGTGACCATTTTAGGTGCAAACATTTTGGTTCTTTAATTGAGAACCTTGATTCTCAGCCTATTAGGATCCCTTTATTGCTACTGGATTGAATAAATCCTCCAAAGAAGATCTGCAGTTATCTTCAAGGAGTTGCTCATACTACTCAGATTTGCAGAAATCTAATTAAAGCTATCGACAATGGTATGGTATACTAGATCTACTTCTTAGAATGTGGAAGGAGATGAGAATGGTAGCATCCAACAAGGAGGCCCAAGCAACCAACCAATGGATGTGAATATTGAACCAGTTGAAGTTCAAAATCCTGTTGATTCTATTACAAGAGCTAAATTTCATAATCTAATAAGAGAGCTGATGGAGAGCCGTCGATAATTAAATCAATAGATTCAGACCAATATCAACTTAGTGAACCTGCTCAATCAGCAGCAATAAGGGAAAGCTAGGAAGGACCCACTCCTTACTTGGCATCGGAGAGTTCTAGCTCATCAAACGAGTATCACAGGCATATGCATCGCAAAACAGATGAATATCACATAGAAACTTTGGGGCGTCAACAGATAGACCGTCATGGTCTGCCAGGATCGATCTATGTCGATCCTTCTATAAGGATTAGTATCGATCCCTCCCCCAGAAGAGGGAATCAAGCCATGCATCATGGGAATCATGTTGGAGCTGCTTCAGTTGGTTTGGATGCTGGAGTTCAATTAAATTATGACCAAATGCTTCCCCGGAATGACAATGAAGTGAATTTACACAATATGCATCGGGAAGATGGTGAACAAAAAAAGCATGGAATGACCTGTAGACATCGACTGGACCATTCACGTGAGGTGAAGCACGACCACCGCTAGGCACCAACATCCAAATGTTGGAATTATTGGCTATGGTCAAACAATTAGTGAGAGAGAGCAATAGCTTGACTAACAATGACTGGGGAATCTCGAGAAGCCATACCTCATTCACTAATAATGTTTTACATGCGGAGTATCCAAGGAGGTTCAACATGCCGTCGATGCCCGCCTATGAGGGAAAAACCGACCCTGTGTAGCATATCATGAGATATGAATGGCTGATGGATTCCGTGGGAGTGGATGATGCAACCAAGTGTAGATTTTTTTTTTCCTATAACTCTCTCTGGAATAGCAACGAGGTGGCGCACAAGATTACCTCCACGATTAATTTCTAGATCCGATAATTTGGCAACAAGCAGTTTTGAATGCATGCAACTCGTCTCAAGGACGTAATGTCCCAGTCCAGTGTGATCCGGGCTCCAGGAGAATTGTTGAAAATAATTTGGAGAGATTTCATATAGTTGTTACAGAAATCAGTAATTCAAATGACCATGTAATATTGATCGCCGTGACAAGAGAGATGGACTCAGGATCGTACTTCGACGATTGGTTAGTTGGGAAGCCACCCAAAACGTTGGAACGCTTTTACGCAAAGGCGGCTCATTATTTTAAGAAAAAAGGAAGCCAGGTCTTCTAAGAAGAAAAATATTGCGGGATTGAGCGGAGAGGGAGTATGGAGTAATATTACAATAAAGCAGTCTGATTATAGCTTTAAAAAAGTTCAAGTGAAAGTCCAAAACAAGCCTAATCGGCAGAAGAAAGGTGGAGATAAGGCCCGAAAATGAAAGAGGGATTCTGGAAGAGGGAAGCCTAGGATTTCGATGTATGACACTTACACATCGTTGAATACATCCTTGGAGAATATCTATTTCTCTACCTGTAATACCATGCAATACATGAAGCTGCCTCCAAAAGAATCAACGGAGAAATAGAAACAAACTGAAATCCATGAATGTTATGGACATGGCATGAATGAATGCAAGCATCTTTAGGATATAACTGAAAACCTGATTCGAGAAAGGAAGTTATAGCAATTTGTGAAAATCCACAGGATGGCGGACATGGGACATTAGACCCCAACCAAGGACAAGCACAATGTAGGGCTGAGGAGCCTACATGAACTAGTGGAAAATTGGTAATAAATACAATAAACGGAGGACTGCACCTGGTAGATAAGAGTGGCATGAGATGTATGCTATACTAGCTCGATTGAGCACGAGGATTTTGAATATTGTTCGAATATAGAAGATGGAGCTCCATCAAAATAACAATGTACAATAGCAGATGATATAATGTTGATAAATAGAGATGCAGACAAGGTGGAGGCTCTGCCGATTGACCCATTGGTCATTTCGGCCATCATCGGCCCCTCTTTGGTGAGAAGGATATTGATTAATTGTAGAAGTTCTGTAAATCTAATTTTTTAAAAAGCCTATGATCAAATGAGGATGGAATCCCGTATACATGGTTTTAACGGTGTTGCAATTAAAGTCGTTAGTTATGTTGAATTACCTGTAGAGTTGGGAGAAGGTGACCGTAGGAGAGTGCGAATCTTGTTGTTCATTGTCTTAGATGTTGACTCTCCTTACAATGTTTTTTTGGGCCGACCAGCCCTAGCCGAATTCCGAACCGCCCTTGCCTCATGTTGTGACTTTGAAGTTTTCAATAGATAATGGTGTTGGAGTTATTCAAGGTGCTCAGGTGACTAGACATGCATATCAGATAGCTAAGTTGAGGGATGCTCAACTCAAAGAGAAAGGTAAGGGTACGGACAAGACTGTCCACATCCAAGCTACCAAAGATTGACTACTTGCACCGGAGCCTTAGCTCGAGCGCAACAGTCGGTTCAGTAAAGATATAGGAGAGATGATGAGGAGGAGCCCAAAGAGACCAAGGCTGCACTGGCTAAGCTGACGATTGACGTCAAAGTTAGCCAAGACGACACGTCATGGGTCCTAAAGATCAAATCGCGGCTCAGCCCTAATGATGAAAGAACTTGCTAGATTTTTCCGAGTGAATCTAGTTGTGTTTGTTTAGAATCACTCTGACATGTGTAGAATCTCGCCTGCAATTGCGAGCCATGCACTGAATATCAAAGCGAGGCATGTCACGGTGAAAAAAAAGACGCGACATGGATCTAAAGAGATCTGTCGCTCCTAAAGTGGAGGTGGATAGACTCAAAGAAATTGGGTTTATCCACGACGCCCTATACCCTATGTGGGTATCTAATCCCATGCTAGTGAAAAAGGTTACGGGAAATGGAGAACATGCATTGATTGCTCATATTTGAATATGGGATATCCAAAAGACAGTTTTCCCCTTCCAAAAATCGACCATTCGGTGGACTTAACTGCAGAACATAAATTGCTATCTTTCATGGATGTGTACTCGAGGTATAACCAAATTCCATTGCACATTCCCAACTAAGTGTGCACCAGTTTCATTACCGATATTGGATTATATTGCTATATGGTCATTCCATTTAGATTAAAGAATGTTGGAGCGACTTACCAGCGCTTAGTCAACAAAATGTTTAAAGATAAACGATGGAAGTATATGTGCATGATATGCTCATGAAGTCGTGACGATCAAGCAACCACATTAGAGACCTGACAGAAATGTTCGGCATCCTCCGACATTATAAGATGAAATTTAATCCTTTAAAGTGTTCTTTTGGCATATCATCAAGGAAGTTCTTGGGTTTTATTGTTAACGCCCACGTAATCAAAGCAAATCCCAAGAAGATTCAAGCTATCTATGACATCCATACACCAAAGACTATCAAACAAGTACAGAGTCTAAATGGGAAGGTTATTGCCTTAAGCCGATTCATTTCTAGAGTTATTGATAAATGCATTCCTTTCTTTGACTTGATTAGGAAAGGAAAAAAGAAACTCCAAATGGATAAAGGATTATAAATACGCATTTCGAGCCTTGTTGGACCATTTAGAGAGGCCTTCGGTCTTATCGAAGCCAGTGGATCATGAAGATTTATACATCTATTTGGTCGTATCGGTACATGCTATAAGTATCGCACTATAAAATGAATCGAATCGAAAGACTATTTTATCACGTCAGCAAGCGATTGATGGGAGCTAAAATGAACTATTCGAAAATAGAGAAGCCGACATACTGCTTGGTGATTGCATCACGAAAGCTCTGCCCATACTTCCAGGTGCACCCAATCAATGTTTACATCGACCAGCCACTACGACAGGTCCAGCAATGACCTGAGACATTTGGAAGTTTACCCAAACGGAATATCGAGCATAGTCAATTCGATGTCACTTATCTCCCTTGGAGGGCAATCTAGGGTCAGGCACTGGCAGATTTTATCGCAGAATTCACAACGCGTGATGATTCCTCGGAGAGCAACGAAATCCCTACAATATGGTGAAAATTGTATACTGATGGAGAATCCAATGATCATAGTTCTGGAACTGTAATTATACTTGTAACTCCCAAAGAACGGTTGATCTATTATGCTTTAAATCTTGATTTCCCAGCGGCAAACAACGAAGATGAGGACGAGGCTCTGATTGCTAGACTTAAACTTGTCAGAGAACTGAGAATAAAGTCTCTTGAAATCTTTTGTGACTCACAATTGGTAATATACCAAGTCAGGGGAGATTACCAAGCTAAGGGACAATGGCTTGCTCTATACCTTACCCAAGTTCAAGAGTTGTTGAGTTAATTTGAGTACTATGACATTACACATATTCCACGGGATCAAAACAGAGAGGCTGATTCATTGGAAAAGTTTGCTAGCACCGAAAATGCACAACAAATGGTCTTTGTTTGTCGAAGTATTAATCTTTGAGTATAAATTGATAGAAATCGACTGGCTACTAGAGATAGAGCCTAAAAGTGAATCGTGGATGGCTCAAATTAAAAATTATTTTCTACATGGAGTATTACCCGAACAAAGGAATGAAAAGTGACAAGTCCTACGCAAAGCTTCACGATATATCATACAAGTAGGAGTTATGTACAGAAAGGGTTTTTCGATTCCCCCACCCTTATGTATCGCATATGATTAGATAAAGTGGGTCTTAAAGGAAGTTCATGAAGGGAAATGTGGCGATCACACTGGAGGGCAAACTCTAGCAATGAAAATACTTCGTTATGGGTATTATTAGCCAACCATCAATCGAGAGGTTGCTGACTATGTAAGGTGATGTAATAAGTGCCCGATATATGCAAAAGTTCCAAGAACTCCACCGACGGAAATCATGCAAATAGTCAGCCCATGGCCATTTTCCATGTGGGGTATAGATATTATCAGTTCCTTACCGATCTCTAATGGTGGTGCAAAGTACACTATTGTCGTAGCTGATTACTTCACCAAATGAGCCGAAGCAGAACCTTTAGCCAGGATCACAACCAAGAAAGTAATCAACTTATTTGTTTGGAACATCATCTTTCATTTTTGTCTCCCACAAATTTTCGTACTAGATAATGGGACTCAATTCGACAGTGCTGAATTCAAAGACTTCTATCGAAGGTATCATACAGAAAAGATGTTTGTAGCGGTCGCTCACCCTCAAGTGATTGGGGAAGTTAAAACTGTGAACAAATTTATAAAGTTCATTCCGAAGAAGCGTTTGGAAAAGTTTAGAGGCAAGTGGGTGGATTAATCCCGACAGCATTATAGGCTTGTAGGACCACCCACAAGTCCATGGCTAGCCATACTCCATTCGCCCTTGCTTACGGTTCTGAAGCCGTTATTCCTGTTGTGCTCGAAATTCTTTCTCATCAATTGACCTACTACGATCCCAAAATGAATAAATATCTCCTCATGAAATCTCTATACTTTATAGATTACGAAGAAGCTAATTTGAGGTCAGCTGCGCACTGACACTGAGTCTCCCGATGTCACATCATTAAAGTCTAACTTAGAACCTTTGAAATCGGTGGGTTTTACTTGCCCCGTCGCACATGAATCCAACCTAGACAAGACCGTATGTCATTGAGCAGAGGTTTGGAGAGGAAACTTTCAAGCTATCGACCGTTGATGGTATCACACTTCCAAGGGCATGGAATAGCGAGCATTTACGATGCTATTTCACTTAGTTTATTACTTTTTTATTCAGTTATATTTTATTTTAGAATTTGCTTTGGCGACTTTCCATATTTGTAATAAGACAGATTATGTCATTCCATTCCATTTATCCAATAAAGTTTTGAACTCTTTATATTTATGTTTGTGGTAGCATTATATATTAGTTACACTATGAAACTGACTGATGTTGATATGTCCGGGCAGGTTCCTAGGGTTTGGAAGTAATCAATTATGCCTGTTCCCAGTGGAACTAAGCAAGACGAGCATGATCCGAACGTTCATTTTATAACTCTCATTCATAACCTAATGGACGAGATACTTAATAAGGAATGGATGTGGCTCAACCATTTGATGATCAAATAAATCCTACCGAACGATAGGACTGAAATAAGATAAGAGCAACCGTGACACGACCAGTTGCTCGCTAAATCAAACCCTAGACCTTAGGGGAAATAAATCAATTAAGGAAAGTACGATTCGACTGCTCTTCGAAATAAATCTAAGTCCCCAAAGTGCGGACTATAGTATAAGCATAAATCGGGTGTGAATTGACCCCCCTCGAACTAACTCTGATTCCCTATAGTGTGGACAAGAGTATAAACGTAAATCAGGTGTGAATAGACCACCCGCGAACTAACTCTAAATCCCTAGAGCGTGGACTAAAGTATAAACATAAATTGGATGTGAATCGATCACCCACGAATTAACTCTAAGTCCCTAGAGTGCGGACTAGAGTATAAACATAAACTGGGTATGAATCGATCATCCGTTAACCAACCCTTGTCCCCAGAGAGTGGATATGAGTATAGATAAATAGATGAGTGTGGTCCAACCACCCACTATTCCATAAAATCCGGTCTGAGACCGATAGAAGATGTATAAACTTGCTAAGGATGGAGTTCAACCGTCCACTATCTTACTTCCCTAACCTAAACTGGGGTAGGAGTATAATTACTCATACCACTGAATTCGACAGCATAACACAAAGGCTCATGCCCAATGTCTGATATGAGTTAAAGCAATGACCACATGGAGACCTTAGGATAGAGCAAGTGGATTGCTATCAAAATAAATGAACAACGAGTTACAAGTATGAAAAGTGACAGTTCAACTAGTTAAATGACAATTCACACGAGAGCTTAATAGAAAATAAATACATTTATTCACATGATAAGTTCCAAAATTATGGTACAAGTTTATTCAAAAAACAAGGGGTCATACCTGTACAACAACGACTAACAAGAAAAAACAGATATACAAACTATGTACACACTGAGCCGAAGTGACGGCTATTTCTTCTGTCTTCTCTCTTTTTTTGGATTTCTCGAAAATAGCGCAACCTGAGCTTCCGCTTATCATTTGCCTTGATCCTTTACCACCCTTGGAAGGAGTGCACTCGAAGTTTGGAGGGAGTTCTCTGGGAATCAACCCACCAAGTGGAATGACATGTAGTGGGACAACATTTGGATCATCAATGTCCACCTCGACAGGCTCAACTTTGGCTTTTCTCTTTAACAAATCCTCCTTCTCGATGTGCTCCATCAAGCTGATTTCATCAGTGTGTTTGGAGGCTATAGTAATTACAACGTCATCAGATTCATCCACCAGCAGCGGATCTTCAGCCTTATAATCGTCGAGTGCTTCGATGACTTGAGCATCGGGCCTCGGAACATTGATAGCCATCGGAATCTCTATTGATATCGCTTGTTGCTCCATGGCAATGTCACTTTTAGGAGTTTGGCCAGGACCAAAAAACCTACAGATTTGTCTAAACAAGGAGATAAGCCTAAAACCATTGGGCATGAAGAACCAAACCTCTTGGAAAGTGGAGAGCAAAATGGAATACCTACATTGGCTGGCTCTTGGTTGTCGCCGGAGTGCCTCCTTCCAGAATAGGGGCCAGCACTTTATATTGGTAACCAGGTTTATCTGCATCGTAGCTCAATTCTTGCCTCGGGTCAAAGAAACCGACCCTACAGCCGCTTGGAAAGATGAGGGGCCCTTGGGATTAGACTCCGAGGATTCAGAAATATTTTTCCCTTTACCAGGTGGTGCTAAAATGTCAAGATATAGGAGTCTTGCAGTGCCAATTCTACGGGTTCATATCCTAGAAGGATCTCCTGCACTAATATATCTTCATCTAACACGGCTTCGCCCAGCTCCCTTTTTTTCATCTCGACCATATACTTCTAGGTTTTGGTGACTGACTCAAGATAACCTTCACCAAGAAAGCTCAAGTCATGGTGGATAAGTACTTTAGCGTTGTATTTGATGATAAGGGGTCAAACATGTTCTTAATTTCATTCCGGCCAGATTATTTAGCGTCCTCCACCTGGGCATCAATATGTTCTATCATCTCCTTGTTGCCTGCCTCTCTCGCCTCTTCTTTGAGGGCTTATATTTTAGCAAGTAGCTCGTATAGTTTGATTTTTAGACTCCTAGCTTCAATGACCTCTTTGCAATATTTCTATGATTCTTCTTGAGCCTCGATCTTTTCTTCCCTTTCTTTTCTATGAGGCTCTTCAAACTCCTCAATATGGCGGGCCAAGTTATCTTTCTCCTTTTGCAAGGAATCTATTTCCAGAGTGAGTGCATCGCTGCGATTGAGGGCAGCATCAAATTCGTTCTTATGGCAAGCTTCCAAACAACTCACTACCTCAGACGTTTCCTTGGTACTTTTTTAGATTCGTTGTCAACTCTGATATCTCATTATCTTGGTGCTTGATTATATCTTTATCGTGGATCGCCTCCAGCTTAAGTTGATTTATTTCATTTTGTCGCTCGATTGACATCTCAGAGATATTTTCCACCAAGTGCTGGAATGGCTCATGCTACATGAAAATTTCGTTAACACATGCGAGAGAGCTTAATTTGGTATGCCCCAAGATCATATGAATTGAGGGAAGGAACTTAAGCCCGTCAAAATAGATTTTTAGGAAAGTGGCCTTAAGTTCGGGTAGTTTCTCTACTGCGGAAGTATCAGGAGTAGCGGTTGGCAAAGATTGATCAAAAGTGGTAATTGGATGCTTGCTCGATCTGCAGTTGCAAGATTTCCTGGAGCTGGAAGAACCAGACTATTGCTCGTGTGTTACGGCAATTTGAGGTCCCTGATAGGAAGTCTGATCTCCACTACATACAGGAAGATTCGGATGATATTCTTAATGGAATGACTGAGATAGGGATTTACACTTGGAAGAAGAAGAAGATTTTCTTGAACGATGACTTTTTCCTGGCCATCGTCTCTTTCCTTACGCCTTCCTGATTCTAAGCAGCAACTAAATCCATAATGCATTGCCCCTTAGGCGATCAAAATCTCGAGACTGGGTCATTGCATATGCAAAGACCAAATACGAATGTATAAGTAACCATAATACAAAAGATAGATGAAGAGCCTGTGTTGGAATGCACATGATCGTATGTGTCCTAGTGTTCCACTCCCCTCCCGACAGACCAGTAGCTGTAGCCTTGCTTATAGGCGTTTTCTCTTTTTTGCTAGTAGGAAGAGTGTGATCACCACTCCTGGTGGGAGAATTGAGCCCCTCGATATTGATGTTTAGGAAGCCATAAGTCATAATGTCATCAGGGATCTAGAGATATGAAAATCCTTTTCATTGAACTTTCTAAGTGTTGAGAAGATGACTCTTCGTCAACAAAAGTGATAAGACATTATGGATCCTTAGCAGTTTTCTTTCTATGAAGTTTATATACCAGTTTATTCTTTCTCTTAGTTAGCATTTAGGATTGAGCACCCCGTTACAGTTCGACCGTAAGCATCTTGCATATGCCTGCATCAGCATCGCCAGGTTTGTTGGTCTGGGCATCCCTAATTTGCCTTCTTCAACATCACTTGAGTCCACTCGATTGGGGGCACGATAGGGTTGTTGACATTCCTTTCTTGCTCTACATTGTTTCTTGGTTATTCAGCACTTTTGGGGAGCCCAATGCTACGACCCTCTTCCAACAACCCAAATAGAGATAACAACTCATTAGTTACGGGAAGTCTAATGTCTTAGTCATCAACTGGGATGGCACGAATTGCAGAGATCGCTCTTGAAAAACTATTGCCCTCGGGATGTGGAGGACACCTGTAGATATTCAGGATGTTCGTAGATTCAAAAATATGACTTAGATTAACGGACTTAAAAGTGGAGCGAAGACAACACTTACATCCTTCCAACCATTGCCTTGCGAAGCCAGAAGGACACCGAACGTAGACCACTCATGTTTGAAAAAAGAAAGTTTTTTCCAACCACCCATTAAGACTTGGCAGTTGGGTGAAGGCTCAAGGAAAACATAGGAAGTACTTCTTGAACGTCGTTTAGAGTTATAAATGAACCTTATGTCCTTAGGAGTTGGTGGAAAGAACAAAATGCTCTTAAACAGTAGAAAAGTCCCATGGAGGAAGGCGTAGCTATTCGGGTGAAGTTTAGTGGGAGCTATTCCAAGATACCTTAACATTTCCAGAATAAAATAATTGAAAGGCGACACACATCCAACCCAGCATACGAATTTTTTGCACGTTGTATAACCCTTTGGGGAAAAATGAGCTCTATCATTTATTGAAGGAACCGGGACGCCTTCGAATGGAATTCTGTGTATGAAACATAGCCTGCGAAGGGCAGCTTCACCAATTCAAGAGGCTATAAAATCTATTGAGCTAGAGAATGGCGCCTTCAATTGTGTCAGGCGAAGGACTTACATCCTTCACCAGGAGGATGGGAACATCTAAAAAAGGTTGAACGACGGGACCGAAACTTCTATTTGTTCGATTTGACGACTAGGAGAAAGCTTGCCAAATATAGTCATGGAGCTCGACTTTGCTTCGGGATTGCTATGCTATGAGGCTGGTCTAGAAGACAATGCAGATAAATGCTCTGAGCGTCTGAAGTCCATGTTAACTATACTCAATAGATAATCGAGATTAGAAAGTTTACCTATTCTCTCCTTGATAAGTGTTAGCTAGTGCGGTGTAGTGTAGTGTATAACACAAATAAACAACTTTAAATAAGAAAACGAAGTTAAATGACAAGACTTTGGATTCCGACCAAAGTGACCATCATCGTTGACCATTTCAATTGGCAAAGAGATTGATCGGATGTAAAAGCTTTGGAATTGACTATTGGCATGTCAAAGTGTGAAATCTTTCATCCAAGTCCATATGCTAAGTTTTAGTTCATGTTGAAAGTTCCAGGAATTTAATCATTCAAACTCAAGTTCAATAGTGAATATTCACGTTCTATTGTTCATCATCATCATATGTTTAAGTTCATTGAGTCGAATTGGTAGTAATTTCTTAAACAAGTAAGTTTGGATCGGATTTCAAATTCAAAGTGCATATATGTCGATCCCAAAATACCGAGCCCTATATGCCGATCCATATTTTTCGATTCCTATCCCAAAGCTGTGCAACCGATCCCCTTCCTCAAACAAATTATACATATCCCTCTCTCCTAACAAAGGCTACCAATCCCTTTACTTCAACAAAAACTTGCAGATCCCTCTCCTTAAACAACACAGCCGACCCCTCTCTCCAAAAAAAGGTCACTAACGTCCTTTCATTCTACAATTCTATCAATCCCACCAATGCCAAGCTGTTCTATTGATCCTTTTCCTTCGTCCAATACTCCTGCCAACCCCTTTCTTTTCACAACCCTTGCACTATCCTTCAAAATTCTCAAACCCAATCCTATGACATCCGCTTCTTTCTACTTCCTCCCTCATTATTTTGCTGAGACCTATTCCTCTTCCACATCTCGTCTTCCTCGAGTGGCTTATGTTATTATTCATCCATTACGTCATACATCAAATTATCTCCGATGGAGTAGAATCCACTGCCTCCTCTTAGAATCAAAAGTAAAATGGGAAGCTTACATAAATAAATCAAAGGAAAACTATGAGAAGGAAAAAGGAGTGTGTTACGGTTTGATTGGAAGGTGAAACGAGGATCTAAAATTAAGTGGGAAGATGGATTTATTGGTTAAAGCGATGGTTGAGTGGAAGGGAAGGGATTTTTTTTTTTATTAAGGTAAGGGAGAAATCGATCATGGGAGAGAAGATGGAGAAGAAAATAATGAAATAAACGTAAAGGGATGGAATGTTAGAGTTAGCTTGTATAAGGAAGCAGGGAATCAGCCGTAAGTTTGACATATGATAGGAAGGGATCGGTTAAAAGCATACAAATCCCTATTAGCATGCACACAAATAAGGGATTGGCCTAACGTATGCCAAAACCTACAAATGCTTCTAAAAAAAAATAAAAAAAGGGAGAATAGAAAGTGAAGGATCGGCCATAAACATGCATGAAAATGAATATAAGCATAAAAATTATAAAAGAACATGAACATACAAAATGCATAGAAAGTAGTCGATGACCCGTGAACGTACAAACATGTCTAGGAGCCAACGACAAGAACATATATATGAACATACATGTATATGACCTAGAATTTTCAATTTTTGGGATCGATAAGAATTGAAATCAAAGCCAGAGCTTTCAAGTTCGAAGCTGGATCAAATAACCAAAACTCGTTGGACAAGCGGAACAGACTTACATATATTAATAGATGGATATAGCCCTGAATTTATACCATTGGAAATCGACCAAGCGCCATGACGATCAATGATTAAGTCAACACCTTGGAAACATAATTCGATAAAGTGATAGCAACTATTCTGGAAGCGGGATGGACTTCTTTAACCTATTTCAATTCGAAGCACATCATGCTCATCACAAGATGTACTTTGGGGGGCAGGTGTTATCCGACATTCTAGCCCGGCTATATTGGACTGATTGCATGAGTTAGATTTGACTGTCATCAAGATCGATGACTCCAAAGTGATGACTGTAGGGCCCAAACGTCAAGAACAGATGATCATATGAAGTCAGGATTAAATGCGATTGATAGATGAGCAATGTAGAATGTTTAAAGTATGTAACATGGATCAACACATAGGGGGGATCGGCATAGATTTGCTCCAACAAGAGGGATCAACATGTTACAAAGTACAAGAGCATTCTTGTGGAAAACAATCAATATCTCAAGATTTAAAAGTCAATGCCTATGAAATTTGAAGAGGAAGATATAAGGACCTATGAAACCTACCCTAGGGATTACACATCAAAAGGACAAGGTTGGAGGAAATCGGTATATATCCCTTAGAAGGGATTGGTAGAAAGCTGCATACATGCCATGTTAAATCAAAGATCAAGCAATAACTCGAGGTTCGATGATCCAAATGACATGAAATTTGGAGGCTGAATATATTTTGTATGAGGAAGCCACCTTGGGGATCGCTCCCAAAAATTCGGCTAAAGAAGGGATCGATACCGATCCATCATCATTGGTAATTAGGCCTAGCGATTCTTTTAGTGGGCCCATATGGTTTAGAAGGTCCTTCAGTCGGTATTTCAGAGAGATATTTCGCCATCTTCATCTATAAATACTGGGTTGATGGGTCATTCTAAGGACTTTTTATGCTATTTATTACTCTAGACTCCATTGTAATCAAGTGCTAACTTATTTCTACTATTGTAATCAAATTCAAAAGTATACAAAAAAGGATAATCTTCAAAGTGGACGTAAGCATACAATGCCGAACCACTATAAATTTTTGTGTCTTTGATTATTGCTTATTCTCTGTTGCTTACTTATTCATCTACTCAATTTAATTTAAATTTTCTTCACTTAATATTCTTTAAAAACTATTCTTGGGTGTTTATGATCATTTTAGGTGCAAACATTTACCATGAAGTTGAGAGGTTTCTAGGACAAGAGGATGCTAAAGCCAATAAGGAAGAAGTTAATGCTGTGAAAGGCGAAGGACCGCCTAGAGATGGACCCAACAGAGACAAAGGAAAGTGGAGAATGGATGATGGATATAATGGCTCGAAATAGTAGAGAAGAGAACCAAAATTATCTTCATATTCCAATATGAATCATATCCCATAATGGGTTTATTTGGACACTAAGGGCAACTCCCTATCAAAAGCCGATAAAGCAAGAATCCCCTGAGCATGAAAGGATGCTTGGAAAGTACTTCCTATTAATGAGCTGGATGGGCATAATACAATGATTGTAGGCACCCAGGGGATCTGATAAAGGAATATGTTAGAGATAACTGGTTATAACAATAGGTAAGGAATCAAACTATGGTAACGGAGCGGGAGTAGCCATTATGCACAACGAATAGTGGCAGCTTTGGATCAGGATCGCTGATCTTCATCTCCTGATCGGGGTGGTAGAGAATCGGGTCTGATTCTCGCATTTTCTTTTCCCTTTTCAATAAACTACACAATAAGATAGTCTAGATAATTACTCATGGACGGGATCCCGAACGGTCCCTAGGCATGCTCTGAGTTAGATGCTAGACTGTGGTACCCGGTAAGGAAGTTATCTAGATGTCGGACTTTACACTATTTTTGATATTTGAGTTTAATTATTGAAATCCTCATTTAACTTGATGACCGATATTGATCGCTTTAATGTCCTGTTTGAAAGGACGGGATAGGTGCGAAAGAAGAAAATCCCCTCACTAGAATGTGAGTGGATAGGTTTGCTTGTCGTCGCGTTCCCTTTTTAGAGAGCGAGCGGATTAGGCTCGGCAAAGGTCTAAAGAGACCATGGATTTGATCCCGTCATGTTCTGCTAGGAGAAGATGAAACTGGGGTGTAAGAAGTAAGTCATCTCGCCGAAGTGCGAGTGGATGGGTTTACTTGTCGTTGAGTCCTCTCGTTAAAGAGCAAAAGGATTAGGCTCAGCAAGGATCTCATTATATCCCAACCGAGTGCCAGACCGGAGTGCATGGAGTAGGTCATTTCATTGGAGAGTGCTTGGATGGGCTTGCTAGTCATTAGGTCCCTTCACCGGAAAGAGAGTGGATTGGGTTTAATAACGGTTTAGAGAGATCATAGATCGGTCCAGAGAGACTATGAACTTGATTATAGGCCACGAATCAAAATAATGATCTAGAGAGATCAAACCCTTGAACGTATACTGATTTGATATATGGATTTGAATGCCTTGTAATAAAAATAGAATTGGTAAATCCCAGACGAACACAGGATGATTTTAATATGTGATAAATCTGAATGAAATCAGAGAGATAAGGATGTAAGTCCTGGATGAGCACGGGATGGTATTGATATATGATGTAATGACTCCGAATGAAATTGGAACCGGGACAATGTATAGACAACGCCTAGATAGAGTCTAGAGTCTTAGGCTATAATAGGTCTAGAATGGCCCATAACTAATAAGAAAAATCCAAAGGAATTGGACGATTCATCAAGATTGAAGCAGCTAGAGAGCTCAGCTACCGATGGTTGACATTACATTTGTTCTTAAGCAAAGCACACCTTCCATTCGTAAGGCATGCTTTGGAGGGACAATGTTATACCACCTTTTGACTAGGCAGTATATAAACGAACCCGATGAGTTTCGACTTCGAAGTAAACACACATGACACCAAAAGAGATAACCGTAAAGCCCAAGAACCAAAGTGCAACTAAGATCGTAATGCAAACATCAAACCACCACATGAGCATCGGAAGGCTGGAGACCACAAGTGTGGGGTCGGTACCGAACCCACCTTAGAGATCGATACTGATCCCTAAATATAACACTAGTGGCCCCATCTTCCTTCGGTGCTCCTTGTTGGTGCTTTAATCCTACTTCTAGTGTTGATTTGTCAGTTTCATATAAATTTCCATCGATCTCCACAAACTCCAAAATCAACAACTTTGTTCTTCTATAACTCCATCATTTGGACTTAGAAACAAGCTATTATTGAGGCAAACAATTGTGGAATCACGAATCTAACCACAATACATACTGAAGCAGAGAATTGAAGATGACATACTTGACCATTTTAGGGGCCGGTACCGACCTCTACCTATGGACTCGTACCGATCCCTAAAATTCAATGATGTGGCACCCCATTTCTAAGAAGAACTAGTCAAAATCATGTGGAACAGCTTGGAGATATTTTGAAGCGAGATTTCAGCTCTCTACCTCTATAAATAAAGGGGCACGGTTCATTTTTGAGGATCTTTTGGCTCTTGCTTTACTTCTATATTCTTGTAATTCTAAGAATATAAGTGCTGGTGTTGTACCGACCCCTAAGAACTTAGGCCTCCAAGTCAAAAACAAGTAATAGAATATTAAAGTGGACGTAGGCCTTTAATTTTTGAACCACTATAAATTGTTATATGCTCTCTTTTCCTCATTTATCATTTATTTTCTTTGTATTTTACTCTATACATAAATCTTTGGGTATTGATGTCTTATTTGGTTTAAACAGTATAATTCTATGGTATTAATTGATCTTATGATTTCGTTCATGTACATTTATAGCAATAATAATTTTCTACGGCTATAAATATTTAAAAAAATTATTTATTAACATTTAATATTATGTAAATCAGTATAATATCCAAACAAATCATATAAAAAATATGTTTTGAAAATTACTTTTTAAATTTTATAAAATTAATTTTTATAAGGAAAACCCTCGGCCAGAAAAAGAAGATAAAAAATAATTATGCTATTTTTAAAAATTATTACAACAAATGGACGAAAACTAATTAATTATTAAAAATTATGTTTTGACCAAAAATATTATGGATTTTTTTTTTCAAACTTCAAATGATCATATAGCATTTTTCAAAAATTTAAAATTCTAAAAATTATTTCATAAATAATTTTTATTAATATTTTATATATTTTCGTGCAAAAATCAAATAATATATATTTTTTAAATAAAATAATTAATAATAAATTTTATAATGCTATACTACATCTAAAATTATAAAAAAATAGCTAAGTAATTAATATATATATTATAAATAAGTTTATATTTATTATGAAAAAAAATAAAAAAAATATTTTTTTGTCATTATATATATATTTCGTTCATAGTTTAAAAAATTAAAAAAATAATATCATGTATATATATACATATATTATTTCAATACATACTATAATAGTATGCATATATATTTACATATTAGTAATTATATACATACATTCATACATACATATATATATATATATAAATTCATATATATTCATATAGATAAATATAAATATATATATTTTAAATATTTTCGTATATATAAAATTATTTAAACATAAATTAACATATACTTCTATATATACACATATATTTAGTACTTGTATGAGCTAACGTGTCCGTTGCGATATAAATCTCACATCTATACACCGACATATTATACCTTGCATGAGCTTACATGTTACATATGCAAACATATAAATATATGTATATCACACATATATGTATATTTATATGTATTAAAATATACATAAATTAAAGTATATATAACTTATAAATTTAAATAAAATAAGAGAGTTCATTTAAATAAAATTTAGAAATATTCTAAATAAAGTAGACTTCAAAGGCCGATATAGATCCAATAAAGGAACTTTTTTGAAAATTCACCCAGAACTTCCACTGTAGGCTAGCATAGTTCCAATATGGACTAAGCAAAGGTTTTTAGAAATACTTCATCGATTATATCATTATGAATTATATGGTACTAGTGAATTATATCTCAAACAATTAAGAGCAGAGCACCCACTCTGTGGGAGCGACATAATTGTTGATGGACTCTTCAGATTGATACATATAAATCTATGAAATCGTAGGTCTAATAATACCAAAATGGTTCCGTGTACTTTGTTGAATTCACAGATGAATTATTACAAACATGGACATGTGTATTTGATACACACGTAGTATGTCCATGATAAGTTCATAGAAAATAAAATGGAAGTACTTAAAATAATTTGCAATAGAAAATCAGATTCTTTGATTTCGTCGGATAGGTGAATATACTGGAAAGAGTTTAAAGTTTCTAAAAATAAATAAAAATTCTATAACGACCCACTATTTTGGACCATTCAAATCGACATTAAAACCACACATGTCGGACTGGAATAATTCAAAACAACAAACTGTTAATATAATTTGGAGCAAATAAAACCAATCATAGAATCACTGACACGAAATATCAGAATAACTCGCAACGGAAATAAAATAACCATAGTAGTTCATGAAGCTAATACACACATAGTCTCAAAAAAAAACAAATACAACATACTAGAGTCTGAAAGAAAATACAATAGAAATCCATTAATACATAACCTGAATAGAAACAACTAAAATAGAAATAGATAGATAACTAAATATATAGATAATCTCCAGCAAATCCTTTAGCTCCAGAAGATAAAATCCAAAGCTGTGATGCTCAGGCTAACCCAAGCATAAAGCAAATCACAAAACACTCAAGTCGGGACGTACATACTTATAAAATATAAATCAACTCAAGTGAACTGTAATAGAAATGCACAAGTAACTTAATGGATGCTTGGGATCGCCCATCCTTTAAAGATCTGTTAAACTATCTACTATGTAGTAATATACACTATTATAATAATGTCTATAGTAAAGTAAACTTACTTAAAAATAGCGTTAAGGCTTTACATTTTCCACCTTAACACATTTATAGTGCCAATAGTCTATACAGTACCATCGTACCTCCAGATCGGGAGGCTACCATAAATACTCCATAGGTACGACACAAATTAAACTCGTAGAAAGCACGATAGGGTAGGTGACACGGCACAACTAGGCAATGCCAGGGTAGATATACCGGTTGCACTTCCGGACTGATGGTAACGCATAGTAGCCACTACCGCCCACCTCGATCCACACTCCTAAAAATAATAATCAAAGGGTGCACTCAATCAATCACAAAGTAATAGAATGGAATTGAAGGAGTGTGTCCGATTAGAGGAGCTACCTCATTGGCCCGTCAATTGCTCATGTTTTAGCCACCTTATGCCAACTCATGGGAGTTGGGTCAACGTAAAATACCTCATATGGGATCGTCGCCACCATCCTACTTCAATTTGGAATCTCCACCGCGTACACGGTTGTTAAAGTGGTTTTCGGAGTTGGCGGAGAGTATGACAACTTCCGATCCCAGTCTCTTTAACAACCAATCATTATTATAACCCCATGGTTATTTATTTCAAATTGTTTATCCTTTCAAATCAAGCATATTCATTTCAAAACCATTTAAATTCAATACCATTATACCATCAAAATAATGTCTATTTCCGAAGTTGTGACACTTTCAAAAAACTATACACTTAGTGATAACATTTTTTTAAAAATGTAGTAAGTGAGAAACCGTAACACTTTGAAAATGTGACCCTTATGTAATAGCACTTTGAAAATGTTACATTTAAGAAATAGTAGTACTTTTAAAACATAACCTAAAGTAGCATAGTATTTTAAAAGCATAACTTAAAATAACATAGCATTTTAAAAATGCTACAAACTTTACTACAACATGTTTTAAAACATAATATTTCAATTTTATCATAGTTACTAGGTTAGATTTAAATTATATAACATGTTTTAAATCTATTTAATTATACAAAACATATCCATTACATAATAAAATCTATCACTATTACTAGGTTAGATTTAAATTCCATATCAAATTATATTAAATTATTAAGTTAAATTTATATCGTAGATAAAATCTTTAAATTTTATTTAAACCATTTATTTACTTATAAAATT
The DNA here is from genome assembly GCA_030765085.1 of Allium cepa. Classification (NCBI taxonomy): domain Eukaryota; kingdom Viridiplantae; phylum Streptophyta; class Magnoliopsida; order Asparagales; family Amaryllidaceae; genus Allium; species Allium cepa. The sequence goes on from CM060939.1 coordinate 256,127,373, forward strand.
TTAACTTACTAGAAAATCGATATATTTTTTTAAATCATTTAAATCAAAATTTAAGTTAAAATTTCATATATAAAAATTCAAAATACTTAATAATTAGAAAATTATTATTTAAATTTAACCATGGATCTGATTAATATTTTCTAACCTAGGCCAAGTGATACAGGTATGTATCATTTGAATCCGTAAAATATAAAAATCCCTGGTTTTATCATTTCAAACCCGCAATCCCAAGTCAAATAAAAATAAAAATCGCTTGAGCCTATAATTTCAGCTCATAATGATTTTTCCCTATTCTAAAGTTTGTTCGGGTATGTATCATTTCAACCCATAGCGATTCTATACTAACAGGAAACTTGCAATGTGAGAAGCAGAATATAATTAACTGAATAACATGGCATATCATGTCATGTGATAAAACAGGTATGGTAAAAGGTGATAAATTCATGTAATATCATATCACAAGCATATATGAAACTACTATCAACATAGCATATCACTGCTATAATTCCACAAGTTATCAATTTACTATGATATAAGTACGTAGTCGAGAGTGATAAACTCACATTCTTAAGCTGGAGATGACAACTCAAGACACAAGGACAAACTCCGAAAGGCACGACAAAGCACGAATTAAACTTGAGTGGATGTAGAGCCAAGATCCAAATCTTGTACATAAAAAATTACGTACATACATACATATATATATATATATATACATATGTATATATAAACAAACAATTTACACCAAAAAATAGAATAAAAATAAAATACAAAGAATATGGCTAGCAACTTCACAAATAGGCTCGGCCACACCACTTTGTGCTAGGCCATGAAGGGTTCAAGGCTATTATGCTCAGCTATGGTATACATAGGGTACGGCTCTTGGGTAGATGAAGTGGTGGCAAGCCAAAGGTCATTAGGAAGGCAAAAGGTCAAGGCGCATGCCTTTTGGGTTTGGCCATGGTCCATTGGGTTCGGCCTAAGATGATTTATGCTCGTCTACTAGGTGAATGGTCACGACTATGATGGTTTGAAGGCAACTAGGCACGGCTAAAGGAAGGGAATGGTCACGGCTAGGCAATAGGAGATGGTGGTCGAGGCAATTAGGAAGAGAGTAAGGGAAATCATGGGGTCGGCTAGGATTTTTGGCAAGGAGATGTGGTGGTTGGGCCTAGGGAACTCACGGCCATGGGATGATGGTGGAGATGAGTGATGGCCGAGCATATGATGGTGATTAGGGTGGAGATGAAGTCGACTAAGGGAGAATTAGTGAGGCCGACTATGCTTTTTGGACAAAACAAAAGACAAAGAAAAGGAAGAAGAAAGATGGGAAAACTTACTGTAAATTTAGTTCTAGAAAGTGGAAATGAGAAAGAGATGAGAAGAGGAAGTTTTGAACGTGAATATCAAATAGAAAGATATCCTTTCAAATGAAAAGGCGAAGATGTGTCTCTTACGAAATTCCTAATCCCATTAGCCAAGCCCAATAACAAAACAAGCCAAAAACACAAATAAAATCAAGCCCAAAGCCAAAATAGAAAATAAAATACTGAAAATATTCGCGTGAAAAATTCTGAAACTTTGGAGATTTAAAAGTATAAAAAGCATAGAGAATGTTAAAATCAAGTTCAGCTTCAAAGAAAAAGAATAGAAATTAAAAATTCAAATTTAAAAATTTCAACTGGAAGTCAAACTTTAACCAAAGTTGACCAAAATTTATTATTTTTGAAAAATCTTTATCTTATTATATTTGAACAATAATCCTCAACAAATCCCAAAATTTCATTATAAAATTCCAAATTTTCAAATTTTAAATAATTATAAATCAAAGTTTCAAATAAATTGTATTTAAAAATATTTACAAAATTTATGAGTTGTTACAAGTTCAGTCTCAAAAGTCTTTTCTCCTTATGATAAATAATGATGTATCGATAAGGAGTAATCGAATTTTGTTGAAAAAAGTACGATTGATAATGATTGAAGTTGAGTTAACTTCTTTCTATAAGTTTATGTACTTAACAGTATTACGTAACATTAAAATTACTTTCATCCGGTGCATAATTTACGGAATCACAAGATAAGGGTTTATAAGAAATCCCAATATATTCTAGGTCAAGGAGTTGACAAGTTGTGCTACTTGAAAGACTACATAGAATGATTGTCTATGAGGTATCTTTTGTGGACCACCCTAAAAGAAATTTGGGAACAAGCATCATTGAATGGACGATCTATGTTTGAACACAAGTTTCATAATACACAACCAAATCAGTTATATATCTAAGGCAATTCCTTAAATGTTTATAGGTACTAATTTCATTGCACTAAGAGATAATTGTTATTACAAAAAATGCCAACTTTGTAGTCAAGGAATTTCTTTTAGAAGTTATTGGCAGTAAAACGGATATTGATACAATCCAAAAATGAAACTAATTAAGCGGGATTAAATGAAATTAACTTATCCTAAATAGTAATGCTTTAGAGTGTCTAATAAGTATTCTTACACATTGAAGAGAAACTATGATTTTCTTATCAATACCGTGCACAGATACTCCTTAGTTTTCAATTAAACCATTAAGAGTATTGACGCTTCCATGTGGCATGATGCATAAATTTGAAAGGATTCTAGATACGTTATTGAATATGATTTTGATAGTTGTACCCAAAGGGATATGATCCATTAGCCGCAAATTTGACTTCAAGATAAAGACTAATGCAGTTGGAATTTGTGTTTTAACAGGCAAGACTTTGTATTTTCATACATATGTGTTATAACTGAAAATTCTAAATAATGATTGGGCACTTAACTACCAAAGTTTCTTGAAGTTAAAGGGAGCGATATTGAGTTTATGGGTTTTCGAACATGATCCAAGTAGGGATACAAGAGCATCTTTCGATAAGCATCAAAGTTGAGCAAGTGTTTCGATGCTAATATTAATGTTATATCCAAAATTCAAAGAACATATTGATAGACTAGAAAGTCATCACGTGCAATTCAAAGGCATCATATGCTTTTTGGAGCTTACATGTGTAGATGAGAGTCATCGTGTGTAATTAAGGGTTATCAAGTGAAGAGTGAAGCTATCGTGTGCTATTGAGAGCCATCGTAGGTAGATTCATATCGCAAGTCGACGAAATTGGCCATTACAGGTTGATGCTGCAAGCTTTCATGTATAATTGATTACAAGCTATCGAGAAGTAAGATGCCAGAGCCATCATAGACTATTTTCTATAGTCATTATGAAAAGTGACATACAATTTATCATAAAATAAGCCATCGTGAATAATCTCCTAAAGCCATCATGGAAGGTTTCCCATAGCCATCGTGATGAATTCTTTAAAGCCTATGAGAAGTGTTCATGAAATCCAACTAAACTATCATGAATAATCTATTCAAGCTATCAAACCATCGTGAGTAATCATCACAAGATAATGTAGATGTAAGAGAGACATTGTGGATGAAGTTAACATAAAAGGGAATATGGGAGTCATCGTGCTTAATTGAAGTCATTGTACCTCAATTGAATGAAGTTGCCGTAAGGAATTATCATATGTTAATAAAGAAATTGAATATAGATCAGCTGAAGCCATAATAAAGAACTGTCATGCAAGAAAAGGAGTCATCCTGATCAATTTATTAAAGTCATCATGTATAATTGAAGGAAGTTACCAAAAGATAATATGTCCAAGCCATCTAAGAGAGGTTTGTAGAGTGTTCATTGTGAAGTTATAGTGAAACAATTTAGTTATGCCACCGTGATTATTCCGATGGTTATCATGAATGGATGACACATGGGCATTACCGCAAAGGGATTCATAAAGCAACCATCGTAAGGTAACTTGTCAGAAGCATTAGTGTACCAATAGCAAAGTTTATCGTGACGTAGTGAATGAAGAGCCATCATTGGATAAGAAGTTAATGCTTTTGGTCCACAACTTCTAAGGCAACTATAAGAAAATAAATGAGATTTTTCATATCCATAGCCCTTGCATGATAATGCACAAAGGTTTTCATAAAGCTATTCCTATTACCCATTGCAAGGTCGCTGTGTAAAATCATTGATTCGGCTATTATGAAGACATCGTGGATTAACTTGGTGGAGCCTTTGTGATCATTATGAGCTATCACGAGACAAACTTACAAATTGAAATAGGGGACCATGGAAATATTTTTTCATAGGAAATATCCTAAAGTCATCATATAACTAACTACCACATGAAACGCTGTTTTCTTCCTATGAGGATCACTCATCACCAACCATTCATTCTAGATGACACGTGGCACAAATCCAACAGTTGAAATCTTCTATAAATACAATGGCACCTCCCCCCTAAAAAAGGGATGATTTTCTAATTTCATCTTCTTCTTAATTTTCATTTATTGACCTTGCACAAAGAAAAACTTAAGTGAAGGATATTAATAGCCAACTTAGCCACCTTGAGTTTCTAATTTTGTATTGAAAGATTCGAACAATCAATATATTGCATAATGACTTCTTGTGAATCGGCGGTTGCTTCTCTTTAGTTCATGACTTGCATATTGACTAGGAGTATATTCCTACTTAAGTATCTTGACTTGCCTTGGCCTAAAATTAGTACTAACACAAAGCGGTGCTTTCTTTAAGAGCCAAACTCAAAGCACTCGTGAATTTATCAACAATAGCATCTACATGATGGGAAAATCGACTAAGAAAATTATATTCCAACCACAAGAAGAAGAAGTGACACACCATGTACATTTTGAAAATAATGCGACCCCCCACTTTGATATGGAAAATGCAGAAATAAGACATCGTCTACACCTAAAGTGACAATGAAAGAGATGGATCAAGTCATGAAGAGGAAATTTGGAGTTATGCATCAACTTATTAGAGAATTAGTTGCACAAAAAATTACCACTCGGAGAGCAGAGGGAGAGGAGGTTGAATCTCCACCCAAAAGAGCAGTAGAGTCAAACTTAGGAAGTAAAAATGTTAGAAAAAGCAATTTATGACTACAAAATACGGATGGAAGTCTTTTTATTCAAAATCCAAGTAAAAGCTCAAGATCACAATCTGCAAGATCTGCTTCACAAAGGCATTATAGCCAAAGTGGGAAAATTATGAGGATGGGGAAGCTTGTTTTAGGGACATAGCAAATAAAATTACAAAGCACATGGCTGAATTAAAGGGAAAGAGAATGATGGAACCTAAAGTCAACAATAGTTTTAGGTGAGCACCATTCACCGAAAAAGTTATAGTTGTACTATTGCCTTCTTATTTCAAAATCTTGTTTATTAGATACGATGGTACCACTGATCTAGACGAACACTTGATGGCATTCGAAGGTAAAATGGTTTTGTATAATGCCTAGTGCGATGCTGGCTATTTCCTACCACGTTCTCTGGAGAAGCGGCAAAGTGGTACCGACACTATAGATAAAAGACAATCTACTTATGGGAGCAGTTCTTGTATGAGTTTTCAACGTTATTCTATACTTTAAGGAACCTACAATTGATGCAATCATACCGATAAACATAAAAAACTCAAGGAATTGCTAAGAGATTATTTAAAGAGATTTAATTTAGTGGCTAGTTTAGTGGAAAGGGTAAGTGATAGAGAGAAACTATGGTGATGAAATTTGGTTTGATAAAAAATACAACATTTTGGAAAGAGCTCTACATTCATGGATGTAAATATCCACACAACTTCCGCTTTGAAGTTGATAGGATTCTGTGAATGGATGAAATTTTCATAATAAAAGAATCAAAGGAAGAAGAAGAAATTTTTAGCCTTGAATAAAAAGGGGAGATGGGAAGGATTTTCCAATGCAAAGGTTGTCGAACTAAAGCAGCATATCCCTTAATATATATTGTAACAAAAGATGAAGTCGACTACCCCGTTTCCTTTAAACAAAGATGATTTAGAGCCGAACAGAGAGGGAGGTTACTATCATACTATAAACTAAATGACCATAAGATGGTTGAGTGTGGGGTCTTAGCAAGGATTATCCAAAATATGATTAGGAAGGGAGTTCTCATAGAATTATTAAAGATCAATCAAAAACCCACTTGTAACCAAAATCCACACGTCAACAGCGCCAACATAATGGAAAGCGAGATTCCACAAGGTTTGTTGCAACTAATAAATCATATCGATGTGATCCATAGAAGACCATATATAGTAGGTTTGAGAAAAGGAATGAAAATTAGGTACGTGGGAAAAGTTAAAGAAGGGATCTACTCAATAAATGATAACATATATTGAAGTCTTTTAAAAGTGCGATCAAAATGCCTGATTTGGTAATAACTCCAAAAGAGCCTAAAGGAATCTGACATCCCCACAATGGTCCTCTTATGATAATTACCCAAATAAAACTTTCATTTGTATCCAAAATTCTGGTAGACACGAGAAATGCAGTGAATGTCATCTTTAAAGTGCTTTCAAACAAGTGGGAATTCTGGAAGAAAAACTTGAACCATGTTTAGACCCGATCTTTGGATTCAGTAACAAAGGTTTGACTCTAGTGGGTTAATTTAAATTGTTTGTCCTAGTAGGCAACCCTCCACATTCATGGATGTTTGAGATATTATTTGTGATTATGGACCAGCCTTCTTACTACGGCGCTTTCATTGGAAGGCTGGCACTTAATGAGTTTAACACTTTCATATCGCTAAAACATTTATTGTCAAGTTTCTTTACAAACAGGATCGGGAATTGTTTATGGGGACAGTTTAATTCTTGTGAAGTGCATTTCGCCACACTTTAGAAATTTAATAAAATGACAGGTTCTTGCTATAGGCCTACATCAAATTAATGTGGTCAAAACCAGAAGCTATTGCATATCACTCCTCTAGAACAAATATCTAAGGTGAATAACTCAAAATCTTCTCCAATGGCAAGTTGGGTAATCAATAGGAAGTTAGATTTAAAACAAGAAAAAGAAATCGCGTTGAATTAAACCAAATTAGCCATGATGAAAATGAGGTTTTGGAGGAAATAACCCCGGACATAGATTCAAGCGATGGTTAAGAGAATGCACAATCAATGGAACGCTTAGAAGAAGTAAAATTAGATCCTCAGGACTCTACCAAAACCATGAAAATTGGTCAAGCATAGATATATGTACATGGACCCATGCGGACATGGAATGAATCGATTCGTCTGTAATGTGTCATGCACTTAACGTTGACCCAAAGTTTGCTCCAGTAAGGAAAAAGAAAGGGTTATTTGGCAAAAATCGCACTGCGACATTAAAAGAGGAGGTGAAAAATCTGTTGGAAAACTGATTCATAAGAGAGGTGTTATCCAAAATGGTTGGCAAATCCAGTGTTAGTAAAGAAATCTATCGGAAAGTAGAGGACACGCGTCGATTATATAGATCTCAACAAAGCATGCCGAAAAGATTGTTATCCACTGTCCAGAATCGAATAATTAGTGGATGCAACCAGTGGTCATAAAATGTTGCCTTTTATGAATGCTTGCTCAAGATATAATCAGATACCGATTTTTAAACCCGATGAGAAACATACGTGCTATGTTACGGATTGGGGAATGTACTGCTAAAAACTAATGCCATTCGGGATGAACAATGCGGGGGCAACATATCAATGACTCATGAACACAATGTTCAGAAATCAAACAAGGAGAAGCATGGAAGTTTATGTTGATGACATGTTCGTGAAAACTATGAAAGAAGAGGATCATATAGAGGATTTGAGCAAAATGTTCAATGTATAATGGAAGCATAAAATGAAATTAAATCCTCAAAGGTGCTCCTTTAGAATCTAACCCGAGAAGTTCTTGGGATATATAGTAAGTGTCAGAGGAATCAAAGTTAACCTCGATCAAATAAATGCTATTAGAGATATGGCACCACCTAAAATGTGTAAGGAAGTAGTATGAAAAAATGGACAGGTCGCGGCTCTTAATCAATTCATATCTAAGGAGACCGACAGATGCATTCCTTTTTTTGGTGTAATTGAAAAATGAAAACTTTTAAAATGGACATATGAGTGCCAAAAAGCTTTCGAAAGGTTGAAAAATCATCTAGAAATAACACTGATACTCTCGACCCAACGAAAGGAGAAGATTTATTTCTATATGTGGCTATATCAAAACATGCCATCTGCCCGGTCTTGGTAAGAGAGGAAAATGGAATTCCGTTCCTAGTTTACTACATGAGTAAAAGATTAAAAGATGTTGAAACTAGGTAACCGGTTATAAAAAAATTAGCGTATTTCTTATTATTGTCAGCACGGAAGCTAAGATCTTGATTTCAAGCTCATCCAGTCAAAGTCCTAACCAACTACACATTGAGGAAAATACTTTGTAAACATAAAGTATCAAGAAGATTGACAGAATAAGGAATGGAATTGAGACAGTATGATACTGAATACCTACCCAGGACATCAATCAAAGGACAAGCTTTGGCAGAGTTTGTTATAGACTACATGGGATTCATCAAGGAACGGTCGGAGAAAGAAAGGAAACTCGACCAAAATGGCAGTTATACATAGATGAAGCATCAAATGAATGAGATGTAGGAGTAGGATATGTTATAAGTACCCCTCAATGGCATATATTTCACTATTCTATGAAATTAGGCTTTCCGGCAACCAACAATGTAGGAAAATAAGAGTCGACGATCGCATGGTTGACCTTAGCTTGGTAGCCCAAGATTCCCAAAATTGAAATATTCAGTAACTCGCAATTAATGGTAAAAAAATTGAACAAGACATTCCAAACTAAAGATGCTCGATCAGCCCAATACATCAAAAGAGTCCATGAGATTTTGAATCATTTTGAGGATTTCTCCACACACCAAATACCAAAGGAAAAGAATCCACAAGTAGATTCTTTAGCAACACTGGCAAGTTCATGAGGAGCATCATAGGTCAAAATCATACCTATTGGATTTCAGCAAAACCTAAGTATTGAGGAAGAGGAATTAAGAAAGGAAGCTTTGGTTTTGATGAGGCCTCAAGTTCATCGACAATCAAATAATGAGAAGGATCCTTAAGAAGATAACAATGCAAAGGATTGTCCAGAAAGGGCATGTGCTCATGAAAATCCATACACTAATAATTGGATGATGCCCTTAGTCAAATACATTGAAAATGGATCTTGCCAAAGGTAAAGAAAGAAGCATGAAAAATAAGGCACCAAGCCCCCTCATATACCTCTATAGGAAGGGATATTCGATGCTTTACTTAAGATGTGTTGCACCTGAAACATGCATATGACTGTTAATGGAAGCCCGTAAAGGATTTTGTGGTGATTATTTTAATGGAATAAACTAGCCAAAAAGGTGATGAGACAAGGATATTATTGGCCCAAAATGATAGAAGGGGCCTTATGTGAAAAGGTATGACAAGTGCAAGAAATTATCTAAAATACCACGGCTTCCTCCAAGCAATCTTACCATCATTTCCAGTCTATAGCCCATTGATGTGCGAAGGATTGATTTGATCGGTCCTCTTCTAGTCTCAAGAGGAGGAGCAAAATTAGCTGTAGTAGCAATCGATTATCTTAATAAGTGGGTGGAAGCTGAACCCCTACCTAACATAACAACTGGAAAGGTTATAAAATTTGTTATTGAGAATATTGTAACAAGATTTGGGCTCCCAAGCATGATTATTTTAGATAATGGAACCTAATTTGAAAACGAGGAGTTCACTTGTTTCTTTGAAAAAAAAATGGAATCATAAAATTTTTTAGGTCAATAGCTCACCCAAAGGCTAACTGGGCGGTAGAGCCAGCAAATAAAACAATAAAGAACATTTTGAAGAAACGATAGGAGAAAGACAAAGGAAATTGGGTGGCTGAACTGCCCCTCATTCTATGGTCATACCGAACATCCATAAGGACTATTACTAGACACACTTGATACACTTTAACCTATAAATTTGAGGCGATGTTACCGGTTGATGGAGAAGTTCTCTCATGTTGAAGAATTTCTTATACCTATGAAATGAATCAAGAATTGAAAAGGGGATCACTCGACTCGCTTAACGAATTATGGAACTAATCTGCTATCCGAACTATAGAATATCAATGTAGAATAGTATCACAATTCAAAGGTGAAAAAAAAGAACGTTGAAAAAAGAAGACTTGGATTTGAGGAAAATAATGATGAACATAAAGGACCAAGCAGACGGCCCCCTCGGACAAAATTAGGAAGGTCCACTTGTCATCCATGAACTCTACCATGGACATATCGATTATGTAAACTTGATATAAATGTGATACGAAGGACTTGGAATGCCGAACACTTGAGGCCATATTTCACAACGATCGATGGATAAAGTAAATTTCCACGAAGGGCTTATTGGATGAAATAGGAATCCCAACTATATGATTTCCCCTAAAATTGAAATTCACGCATTCAACCTTAACTTCAAACCTAACAAGGCTGGAAGATTAGTTGAACAAAGGCATCTTTCATATTTAGAAGAGGACAAAAAGCCTTTTGTCCTACTACCGGGGCTAGCCCAAGTAACCATCCAAAGAGTGATGGTCAATTAAGCATTTAGCCCGCAATCAGGCCTGGCCAAAGAAACCATCCAAATAATGATGGTCGACTAAATCTTTGATCACACCAGACCTGGTCAAAACATCTATCCAACGGAGATTGACAAAAAGCCTTTGGTCCTGCTGCCTGGCTTGGCCAAAGAAAACAACCAAAAAGAGTGATGGTCAATTAAGCCTTTAAGCCTACCGCTAAGCCTGGTCAAAGCACGCATCCGGGTGAGATGGACGAAAAGTCTTTGGTCCTATTGCCAGGCCTGGCCAAAGCAACCATCCAAAGAGTGATGCTCGTCTAAGCATTTGATTCCACTGTAAGGCTTGGTCAGAAAACCTATCCAAGGGAGATAGATAATGGAAACTCTGATAATTAAGTAAGGTCTATGAGAACAATCATCTAAAGAAGGATAAACGACCAATCTCCTCGTTCAATGAATAATCTAACTAAGAAAAAGCAAAGGGAAACATGCATTTCCTCGAAACTTCAGAAATTTCTATCTTATCAACAATGTTAATTTGTTTTAATAAAAGGTACTCTCATGAGATTTGAAGTAGATTTCCTTATTCTCATAAATTCATTTTTCGAAAAGTCATACTCTAATAAGTATATATACACAATTCTTATATCAAATGGTTTACAAATAAAGTTATGAAATCTTTTATAAGGATATCCTCGGGTAAATTTGTAGGAAATTCTTCACCTAAAAAAATATTTCGATAAGAACGATCTTTGCAAATAAATTTTTTCTTAAGGATTACAAAACTTATTCATTTTGGAAGACCTTTCTTTGGAATATCACAATGTCTAAAAGTAAAAGCTACGGCAAGACAAAGTAGCACAAGAAATCAATGATGTAGAATAAAGCACTAAGGAATGATGAATTGAGAAGAAAAGGAACGATGTAAGAACAAAAGTTCACTTAAGCTAAAGCATAAAAAACTTCTTATGCAAAAGTGGGGTAAGTGTTACAACCAAAATTCCAATAACAGGTTAATAGACAAGATAACCATCGCATGCAATTCATAGGTTGATGCTACTAGATATCGAGAAGTAAGCTGCTAGAGCCATCGTGAACTATTTCATAAAGTCATTATGAAAATGATATATATAACTTATCATATAACTAGCCATTATAAAGAATCTCCCAAAGCTGCCATGGACGGTTTCCCATAGCCATCGTGATGAATTCTTTTTAGCCTATGAAAAGTGTTCATGGTAGCCATCAAAACAATTCTGAATAATCTATTCAATCTATCAAACCATTGCAAGTAATAGTCATGGGATAATGAAGATGTATGGGAGCCATTATGGATGAAGTTATCACTAAAAGTAATATGGGAGCCATCAAGCTTAATTGAAGTCATCGTGCCTTAACTGAATGATGCTATCACGAGTAGTTATCGTATATTAATAAAGCAATTCGGTATAGATTAGATTAAGCTATAGTAAATAATCGTCATGCAAGAAAAGGAGTCATCGTGATCAATTTAGTAAAATCATCATGTATAAATTGGGGGAAGTTACTACAAATAGAATGATCAAGCTGTAACACCCTTGATGTTTGATAACATTATTCGGGAGATTTAGGTAAATTAAATGGATTAATGTAAACATTAAAGTAATAATGGGATTAAGATTTGCATAGATAGTCAAGGGTCGTGCTTAAATAAACAAATGGGCTTAACAACGAATTATATGTTAATTAACTAAAATAAGGGTATAATAGGAAATAGTTGCACCCTTATATATTCATGGCTTTACCATCCATTCACGTTCATTTTCATTTCACGAAAACGTAAACAAAGAAAAGAATAACCGACCATTACTAAGGATGAAAAGAGGAACAAATTAAATTAAAGCTAAGGAATTAAGCAAGGGGAATTAATCTCAATCAAACTCAAAGACTTTATCATAACCAAGGTGAATAATAATCTAGATCATCTCTATTTTGTTTTATGATCAGTTGTTTTCGGATTTAAGATTATATTCATTACAATGATGATTTTTGATTGATGATATGCTTGGATTTGGACATGTTGGATTCAAACAAAATAATTTGATAATTATTTTACATGTTTTTAATGGTAAAATCAATTATAATCATTTTTGTATGACATGAGAAAATTTTATGTTGTGAAAAAAATGATTTTAGAGATGGTTTTTAATTTGTGTCGCCCCATCCTGAGACCCACATTAACACAGAGTATTATGGGTAATGCTGTCTGCTAATGCGGAGAATAGGGCTGGTTAGGAGCGACCATCTATAACCTTGTCTTAAACATCTATTGAATACGTCGATAAATACTCTAATTTATTTCTAACTTAAGTGGATCGACATATCCAATAAATGCTTAATACAAAACTAGAGTTGGCTAATGGATCTATCAGAACAAAACACAACTAAATGCAACTCACATCACCGAACATAAGATAAACATGTATATACACATATACAAATACATCACTAGAGTAATATAAATGATACATCATATGTGGTAAGTCGACTACAATATACACAAGTCAAGAAAATATACATATATTAGAGCCAACACAAAAAAGGCTACATGAAAAAATGATATTAGATATATTCAAGCGGAAGCAAAAAGGCTAAGCCCAATGAGTACTAAACCTGAAACATCTCGGCCTGATCCAAGTATAACATACACGGGTCAGTCTAGCTAAACAAATCATTTTAAGAGGAAAATTGATAACATAAGCATAAGGTAAGGGTAATAATCTTCTCAAATGAGAAGGAATAATTCAAGGGGATATGGTTACTTCACATGGCATAACTAAGTAAGTATAGTAATTTCAAGTGATATAAGGATATCACTAAACATGAATGCAATTCAAAGGCGATAAAACTCCATAGCAAATCTCAATATAAGGCACGTCTCACCTCATCGGCGTATCACAAAACATCAAATATGGTTTAGGATAAAAACATAACTCCAAAGAGGAGAAATCCTAAACCCGCCATATCAACAAACCCAAAACATTCTCAAAAGAGAAAACATCATCTCCAAATATGCCTCGAGGCAAATATATCTCTAAATAGGAGATTAAAATCTCAAATATATGCCATATCGGCAATCTCAGTAAAACGCCAGTGTAGGCAACTCAAAGCTCAAAGATAGAACTCACAAGTGTTCAAATTCCTATAAGGTAATCGCCGTGTGTATATATATGTACACACACATATACATATATATATACATATACACATATCCCAAACGGCTCGAATGGCCAGCAAAAAGGAAATACACTCGGAAAATCACAAACAATAATGAAAATACCTCAAAGTAATAAACAGTTTACTAACCGCTAGTAAATTCCACAGACAAAGCAGTAAAAAGTTTACCTCGTCTCATCCGTAAACTCGACCCGAAGGTCAAAATGATCAAACAGACAAGTCAAGAATTAACCGATAAGGTAAATGAATGCGTCCCATACCACGTGTTTTACCAAACCGTTTAATTCTCCTTCTCATTCACTCAAATAGTGCAAAAACGTGTATTTTATATATAAATAATTTAGTTGAGAAAACAAGCTTTGAAAACGATTTTTCGAAATTAATTTTGATGTCAAAAGTTGAAAATTCCATTATTATGGAGAATAAATAGATTTTATATTTGAAAATACTTCAAAAATAATATATAATAATTATTTTAAATGCCAATTTATTTTAATAATTATTTCAAAACTGTTTGGAAAAATCCGTGCTCGAAAACGAAGAAAAGCGATGAAAATCACTCAAAACCGATATTCAAATTCAATTCAAATTCAATTCAAAATCAGTTCAAAATTTGAATTTCAAATTCTTAAAATTTAGCTAGCCTATTGACAGGCATCATAGCTCTCAAAACATCACAAAATCATCATCAAAATCAAGTGAAAGTGAGAGCAACATAAGCTAGAACAAGCACTAGAGCATAGGAGGAAAAAACAGAACAAGTAAGCATATGGGTCGACCGAACGGTCGACCGCTAGGTCAACCACACAACCCCCAAGGTCGACCATACGTTAAAAATTCATGGGTCTATGGTCGACACCTAGGTCGACATGGGTGTCGACCTAGTCCATTGTGTTTTTCTTCAGCGAATTTCCTACTTCATGTTGATTTTTGGCTGCATGTTTTTGGTGTCGAACATCAACATTTTACAATTAAATTTTACAGCCATGCACAACTACATCTAAACTAACTATGAAAGAAATTTGGCAATATTTCATTGTCGGAATTGAAAGATATCAATGCTAAAAGATACAACCCAAAACGATTTGAATAGAGAAATAAAACTACAGAAAGTTAACTACGGACGGAAACTTTTGTACAGATTCAGGAAATTTGCACTTTGAATTAGCTAAAAATTTGTGAGTTATTCAACTCATCTTGCTCAAGAAGATCAAACACCATATTTTCAGCTAAAAGGTTGAAGCTTTGAGATGGATTTAGGCCTCTAAAACCTGTAGAAACGACAAACAGAGACATGCAAACAAAAAGAGATAACTAAGAGACCATCTCCTCTAAAACAAGATTGGATGAAATTATTTAGGTTTTAGAGTGTGATTACCTATGGATTTTACTTTAAACTGATAAATATCTCAGCTTGAATTGAAGAAATTTGAGTTTTAAAAGCCATAGATTGAAGAAAAATGAAGTTGGGTTCTCATTTCTACCGTTCATTGACAAGAGGAAGAGGATGAGAATTGTTTTCTGTACGTACAGAAAATGTTTTTCTCATTTTCTTATCTCTTAGGTTAGGATAATGGGCTTTTAGGACCCAAATAAGAAGAAAAATTAAATGACCTAAGTTATAAAATCAACACTTAAATCAAACGCACATATATTACACCATATGAAATAAAAAAAATGCATTTTCTTTCAAATTTTTACACAAACAATTTATATAAACTTTCAAACATATGAAATAATTTTTTTCACATTATATAAAATGATAATTTAAGTTTTAAAATATTATTATTATTAAAATCACTTAATTTTACATAAATGCACCATTTCATAAATAAATGCACAAAACCTTATTTTTAACTTCTAAAATTCAACAGAAAATTATTTTCTTACTTAGAAAAATATAATAAACCATTTCGAACTCAATTTTATAATTAAAAATCATTTTTAAACCAAATTCCATCTTTTTATTTACTTAAACACCCTTTTAAAAATCAAAATTCTTCATTTAGTAATAATTAAAAGAAGTAATGGTAATAATTAATAAAATTATTGCATTTTCTCTATATAAAAATTAATTTCCATTCATTCTTAAACCAAACCAATAAAATAAATCTTTTAAACTTTATTTTCTCATTTTTATTTCCAAATTTTATTGTTTATTCCAAATAAACAATTTAAAATCTCCAATTTTATTTTAATTTACAATATTAAATTATAACTAATATTAACATGTAATCTCCAAAACTAGGGTTGTTACAATTTTTATAATTTTCCAAGCCATGGAAGATTTATTATGAATTTTCAAAGGAAAGTATAAATAATTGGGTTTAGAAATTCATTTCGGTTATTTCATGAAGAATTTGGGTCAGAAATTTTTATATGTTAGATAAAACATATTGAAGGTGAATTTTTATGATTTATGTGGATTTTTCCTAGGTAATTTACTATGGAAATAAAATTATTTTAGATGAAGGACTTAATTGTTTTATTGGTTTTGCTTAATGGAAGGGATTATTTTTTAAATTAATCCATGTCTAGATCTGAAATATGCGGCAGTTATTTTTGTAAAGAATTTGAAGAGTTATGTCAACCAATCAAATGTTTATAACTAGGCAGGTTAGATATAAAGTATTTTCTTTAGTTGTCATTAAATCAGTCTTTTCCCACTAAATTAGGTTCCGCCTCTTTCAGAAGCACCTTTCAACCCTATTATTCCGCTTCAAACAAGTCAAAACCTACCAAATCTGAAAACAATACACAAGGCATCACAATACGGTGGAGTGGAGAAAGGCGGAAGACATGGTATCGAAACTATTGCTTTCGATGGGGTCGA
Source organism: Allium cepa (assembly GCA_030765085.1). NCBI lineage: Eukaryota > Viridiplantae > Streptophyta > Magnoliopsida > Asparagales > Amaryllidaceae > Allium > Allium cepa. The sequence goes on from CM060939.1 coordinate 256,143,902, forward strand.
AACCTTTGTTTCGCTTTTCGAAGATAAGCGCCTGCCTTGTTTTGAAAAGAGTGCTTTCTACCAAGTTGAAACCTTTACTTTTTCATTTGTTTCTGCCCCTTTGTTTAAGTGGAGTTTTCGAGTGAGTTCCTTGTTTAAGTCAATGCTTTCAAAAAAGGTGGTTTTGACCTAGTCAAGACCATACTGCCAATCTTACACCTTTCGAAGGTATTGAAATTATCAATGCTTTTGAAAGGTAGCTATTGTTTTAAAATTATATAAGCCACTTCCTAAAATCCTTCGAAAGGGTTTAAGAGTTTTGAAGGCAATGGCTTTGAAAGGGGGTTTTGATGTTATCCTTCAATGCTATTACTTAAATGATTTGAGCTTTCGAAAGGATGGTTCTGAAGCCATTAACTTTTCCCCAAACAATTTTATATATAAAGATAATGGTTTCGAAGAGGGTATTTTCGTCCATATTCACTTTGACCCAAAATATATTTTTAAAGGTGAACCCAATGTTTTCGAAAGGGATACTTTCAAATGGTTTCGAAGCTAAGCTTCTGTAATTGAATGGTAATACTTCAATACATTCGAAAGGTTTCGATAGAAGGGCTTTAAAGTGTTTAGAAAGGAAGGTGCCTAGTATTTGGAAAAGAAGATTTGAATGCTTTCAAAATGAAGTTTTCCCAATAGTTTCGAAAGTAAAGATTAAAGGTTTCAAAAGCCTTAGATTTCAAAACAAAGAACCCAATCTCAATTTTTATAGGTAAAACCCATGTCATTATAAAAGAGCTTTTAAATTGAAGATTTTGAAGTAGCTTTCCTTGCTAAAATAATAGGTTAAAGGGATTAACCATGTTTTATATGAAATTGATTTCAATGATATTAAACTACAGGTGTTGGTATTATTATGTTAATATGTTTGCTTCTTCTAATATATATATATATATATATATATATATATATATATATATATATATATATTCACATTACAATGAACCCACAACTTCATTTCTAGAAGAAAGAGCAGAATAACCAATTAGGTTGACCCACTAGTGAATATAAATTGAATTAACTCCCAAATGAGTAGAATTTAATCCAAGAGGTCAGATACACTAGAATATAGGATGCCTAAATAGTGAATTTGTCAGATAGACAGGTTCATAGTAAACCCATGAAATCTATGTTTAGGAAAAGTTATTGGCAAGTGCCAACCGAATCATAGTAAACCCATGAATATTATGATTAGAAAGAGTTATTGGCAGGGTCCAATAAGTTTGTAGTGAACCCATGAAAACTATACCTGGATTTAGTTGTTGACAGAAGTCGATAGGTTCCTAGTCAACCCATGAAAACTATGATAAGAGAGAAGTTATTGGGGATACCAATAGGTTGAGGAGAACCCGTGAATAAGGAAGTTATTGGCGGGGGACATTAGGTTCTTAGTGATCCCATGAAAACTATGAAACCGGACAGGGAGTCCATAAACATTAAACATGTTATTAGTCAGCCCATGAAAACTAATAGGTTAATAGTAACCCTAGAAACTATGACTAAGACAGGTAGTCCGAATGAATGGGGATTGGAAATCCAAATTTGATTTACTCGTTTTCATATCATCGTAATATTTTGAATTGCTATTTTTTAACCATTGTGGATGCATGAGCACAGTATATAGTTTTATAAAGTTATGAATAAGCTCTAGCGAAGGGAAAATCCTTTCCACTAAGCGGTGTGGTATCACTAGGTATTTAAATGGTTTGAGATGGTATATTATAATTCATGCCAAGCTTTATGTTTTGCTCGAAGTATATGTTTTCCCCTTAAATTCTTAGGTGCTCAATTGATTTTGAGTCATTTGAGAGTTGAGGTTTTCAGGTACCTCTTTAGATGAATAAGCTTTCGGAGACGTGCATGAGGCATGGTAGCTATTTAGAGTTCTTTTCCATTTTGATTCCGTTGTGTTTTGCTGTAAAGGCAAAGATGTTTAATTGCCTAGTTATATACTCTGATCATCCAAAGGGTAACTTCGTATGTCGCTGTTGGCATATATTGTAATAATCATATTTTCTCTGAACTTTGTTCTCGTATTGGGATTATGCAATGAATTTGAAATGCTTTCAAAACGAATGAGAAAGTTATTGTTGATTTTAAATTTTTTCCCTATCCATGTTTTTCTATTATATCAATGTATCTAACATTACCGTATTTGGTCACCGAGGATTAATAATTATGGATGACTGCAGCATCCGTAGCGTTAGTTTTAGGCCTCCAAGTAGGGGATGCTACACAAGCCATCCAATAGAGGTTCGCGAAGAAGTCATTGTGAAGTTATCGTGAAATAATGTAGTTGTTCCATCATAATAATTTTGATGGTTATCATGAATAGATGACGCAATGGAATTATCATGTCAGGAAGCAGCCATCGTGAGGTAACTTGTCAGAAGCATCAGTGCGCCAATATTGAAGGTCATCGTCAGGCAGTGAATGAAGAGCCATCATAGGATAAGAAGTTAATGCTTTTGGTCCACAACTTCTAAGGAAAATATAAGGAAATGTATAAGATCTTTCATATCTATAGCCCTTGCATGATAATGCACAAAAGTCTTCATGAAGCTACTCATGTAATCCATTGTAAGGCCATCATGATAAATCATTGAGTCAACCATATGAAGCCATCATGAATTAACTTGGTAGAGCCTTTGTGATCAGTATGAGATATCACAAGACAAAATTACAAGTTTAAATAAAGGACTATAGAAAATATGTTGTCATGTGAAATTTCCTGAAGTGGTCGTCACATAATTAATTGCCACAAGTATGTTATTTTCTTCCTATAAGAATCACTCATGACCATCCAATTATTCTAAGTGACATGTGGCACAAATCCAATAGTTGAAATATTCTATAAATAAAGATGTACCCCTTAAAATGGGTTGATTTTATGATTTCATCTTTCTCTTCATTTTCATTTTAAATCTTGCGTAAAGAAAAGATTGAATGAAGGATATTAATGGGTGACCAAGCATGTTGACTTTGTAATTTTGCATTGAAGGATTCAAACAACCAATAAATTATATAAGGACTTCTGTGAATGCATGGTGTCTTCTCTTAAGTTTCATGACTAGCATATTTAACTATGAGTATAATCCTACTCAATTATCTTGACTTGCCTTAGCCCAAATTTTGTACTAAGAATCAAATAGTTTGATTTTCAATCGTGTGCGTCCATAAGAAAGAACTATTATAGTAACTAGAATCTTTCTAAACGGTAAACGATAAAATTTTGATTATCAATAACGTACTCAAGTTAAAAAAAATAATATTTTGGTTGTTTAATAGTCAACATTGGATTTGTAAACAATATCCTTAATAATAGGTACAAATGGATATTCAGATATGCCTAACGATATGCACAAACACTATACTAAAATGTTTAATATGGAACATGTATGATTGGTTCCATATGTATCAACAATGGGAATAACCATGCATGTTGTATTGTTGGTAATACCGTATTTAGCTTATGTATTTGATACTTAAAGCAAGTACTGAATCCAAATTAAAATCACCGAATGATAGTTTAGATTATTCTTGAGTTTTTACGAAATACTAGAGAACTGTTTGCATAAATAACGAACTCCTTATGAAGGAGTATTTAAACTCAAAATTCATAAGTGATATCGAGTATAATAAGTTAATACTAAATTCATGTACAAACCTTGGTTAAAGAACTTTATATTGGAAATGTTCCATACAAAAGGTTGTGGCTGACTCAATGAAAATGCTATGTACATTGCCTTGAATAACGCAATGTATAAATATAAATGCATAAATTTATCACTAAGATAGGGGGTGATTCCAAGTATTTAGAATAATATATCATTGTTATATGATAACTATGTGAAGATAAAAGCTCACTAGAAGTCGAGAAACATACTCTGAATAGTTCCACATGATAAAGGTAATTTATCAGTATTGAAGAGAGTTGATTGAAAAAGTAGATAAATAAAACAACATTGTAGATTTATTCATGAAGGGAGTGGCTCGATCAGTATTCATCAAACTAGTCAAAGGGATGAGATAGATATTTCATAATTGGCACCAAATGCAAATAGGAGATTGATAAAATTGGGGATATTACCTAGGGAAAATTCTTTAATTTAATGCAGAATATTAAATTTGTAATAAAATCTTGTTTGAAATAAAAGTTGTTTCTTTCTATTATATACCATTATTTATTTAATAAAAGTATATTTAATAGAAAATCCATAAATGATATGTTTTATGATAATAATTACAATATGTTGTAATCATGAGTTTTTTATTACAATAAAATAAACATATAGTTTTAAATATTCATAATCAAGACGTATTAAGACTGGATATCGATATATTGATATGTCCATTGAGACAAGAGTATGTAATGCTCTCCAAACGTTGGATAGTATATTACTCATTGATGTTGGGGGCACCAAGGGGTTATGTACCGATAGTTATTGGATAACTATGGAATGATTCAATTAATATATATTTTTGTTGGTAAATATAGCTAAGTTCAAACATAAAATATTAATGTGACGATACTACACAGTTCTCTTGGCTTGTAAAGAGTGTCGAGCTTTATTGTAGAAACTTCGCTTTGATTGTAGTTAAATCATGAAATAACATCCATCGAACGACTATAGTTGGATCGAGTGGAAGCATTGAAATTGAAACATTATTCTATTAAGAATTCGTCTCCTTAGTTATATGGGCTTAGTAGCATGGTCAATTGAAGTCAACTCAAAGTCAAAGCTCTGGCCAGAGTAGTTCGGTTAATAATAATTGCTATCATTGAACCAAGGATTACGTCTGGAATATAAAGTTGAATATAGATGATACTGGAATTTTAACCATTACCTAATTCCATAAGTCTTTATGTGATATAATTTTGATGAAAAATTTGGTGCAGATAATTATCACTACCAGGTAATGCTTAAAATCAGTAAAATTGGATTTTAACAAAGTTATGTACACGATAATTTAGCCATGATATCACAATACTTGCTATGGTAATGTGTGAACGTTAAAATTAGAATTGTTTGATATTAATCGCTGATCAAATTTACACCTAAGAGTTACACCATCGAAATGTTGAATACTTCGACTACTACCAGAGTTAATTAAATTATAATTTTTATCATTTAGTTAATATTTAAGACTACTTGTAGAATTTATTTATTTTGTTTTGTTCAGTATTGAAAATAGTATGTACATAAAAGTTGTATACACATGTATCGATATATGATATCGATATACATTTATATTAGATCTAAATGTATATTGTCTGATCGGGCTTGAAGCTACATTGAGGCCCATATTTGGTCAAGGTATGGCTGACTATGAAAGAAGGGAAGGAGGGGTTTATTTGGATTGAGTGGGTTTCTTAAATGGTGGAGACAATAATGGATCTGGATCTACAATTTGCTCCTACATTTCTCTTCTATTTAAACACTTCTAAATCCTTTTTGCTCTAGAGTTTTTGGTCTCCCGTCTTCCATTTTTTAGCCACAAGAATACTATGCCCTATATCCATCAATTCAAGCTACGAAATGCAAATTTAAATTAAAAAGGGGCAAAGGTGTATTGTTTTTCAGGCGGCACTACACCAAAAGTATTTTTGGTGGTGCACAAAAACATTCCCATAATTTACAGTAGTGCTTTATAGAATGCCGCTAAAAAACACGTAAATAAAAATCTAGGATTTTTTATGCATTCATAAGAAACGCTACCGAAAAACATGTTTTTGTAGCGTCCAACAAACGCAACCAAAACTTTTATTGTGGCGTGGCTTACAATCGCCACTAAAAAGTACTGTCTACTAAGACAAAATATTTCAATGGCATTTTTTAAACACTTATAAAATATTCTATAGCGTTTGATAAACGTTAAAAATTGTTGATTTTCTCTTCATATTCTTCTCGTTGTGGTAGCTCATTCGGCCTCCACCACTTTTAGTTCATAGCTTATAATGTATAGTAACAATAAATATAGTTCAGTATCAAACCAACAAATGCTTGTATGTTTATTGCATTCAAACAGAAAAATACAAACTGAACTATCATAAACACAATTAGTACATAACCATACATAGATTAAGTAGCTTCAAGAAAACCACATTAACCATATGTACATAACCATACATAGCGAAATTTACACAACCAATACTAATAATGTTATAACCATGCATACATAGATGTGTCTATGGAAGTACCATTAGCAGCTGAACTACCATAAACAACTAGTGTTGCAGCTGCTCATTTCTTTGAAAAAACATATTTACTTGTAGACAAGTAATAATCAACAATGAGAACTTGTTTAAACTGCATTGGTAATATGCATATTAAATGGAGTGAGACAAGAGAATTTGCAACTGATTTTGCACTGTAAATTGGGTATACTGCAAAATTGCATTGAGTTTGCAAACTCATTGTGTGAATCATAATTACAACCATTATTCAGTACTGCATAAAAGAAATTATAACCATAATACAATATTAGAGTATACAACAAATCAGACAAGCATTGTCATGGCCCGAAATCCAGCGATTGAAAATCGACATCAAATACCTCACTTGTATTCGACTGCCGGAGATTCAAACGTTGAACTCCAGTTCAGATGGAGCTTATAACAATATTAGATGAATATAAACAGCGGAAACAAAATGAATTATCATTGATCAACATCACAGATAGAACATCATCACAATATCCATTACAATATTTATCACCAACATCAGAGAATTGTATATGTGTAAAACAACTTCAAAATAGAAACATCACTATGGAACAACAAGTTATCACACTTTAAAAGAAGTCTCCAAAGAAAGAGAGCGATAACGAGCTTCCAAACTAAGCACCTTGAGATCCAAAAAGCTTCCAAAAGATCTCCAAGTCAAAAGCCATCAAAAACCGATAGCCCCCAAACCAAAAGACTTCACAAGATTCCAAGCCAGCAGCAAAACACGGAAAACCTGCTTCCAGACTGCCCCTGTGGAAATTCTGGGCGTCTAGAGTTAAGGAAGGGAACAATAAACTCCGGGTCAGTCATGGGACTAGTATGAGTAAACAAAACAGTTGTTTTTGAATAAAAATTTTTTTTTTAAAAGGAAACCGTTCATGCTTTTGGAAAATGAAACTACCATAAGACCGTACATGGTTCGTATTGTTTCTTTGGATTTTCCAACAATGTTCAGGCTAAGAAACTTTCTGGGCAACATGGGCACGCCTCTGGAGGGACGCCCCGATAATCTAACCGGATCTCTGCTGTAACGACCCTAGATTTTAATTTAATTTAAATTGATAATTAAATGAAATTTTGAATAAAAATTTATAAAATTAATTATAAATGGAAGCGAGTTTCCTCGATTCAAACAGAAAATATATTAAGTCATATGAATTTGAAAATTTGTATATATGTGAATATATATGTATATATTGGATTTGAAATAAAAAATTTAATAAATGGTTTTAAAAATAAATAGAAATAGAAATAAGAATATTTATATATGATGAATTATAAATTATGAAGTAAATAAAATTAGACGAATTTCAAATAACATAGGGACTATAGAAATTTATTTACATTGTAAAGCAATGTACAAAGCAAAGAAATAAATATAAAGTGATGGCACTAGAATAAAATTTAACAACATAATAAAAATAGAAATGTGTTCATATGACAAAATAACAAGGCAAAGTAATAAAGCTTTAGACAAAAATAAATAAATACATTCAAATAAAAATAACAACTTTATATCTTTATAACATCAGTAGGCTTGAAAAAGTAGAAAACATAAGTATGTACACTTAAAACAAATAGAAAACAAAAGTATAGGGTTGTAAACAAGAAAGGGCCTGCATTTAATACCAAGCACGACTTGATATCATTCTAGCCGAGATCTTGTTAAATAATCACCACCAAGACAATGTCTCCATGCTTTGTGCAGCTGAAATGAAGGAGGGAAAGTATGGTTTGTACAACCTCATTACTGCAAACATGCTATGAATTCACATCTCTGTACAAAATAACAACACTCTATAGGCTTCTTTCTTTGTATAGCCATCTTCCTCTCAGTTTTGTTCGTTCCAAACTGCTAAAGTAGTATCATCTATAACTAAAACAAAACTTCAAGTTTAAACAATCAATCAATGCAAGCCAGAGAATCAAGGAAGAGGAAGTTCCAGCTTGCATCTCCAGAACCCTGTTTCAAACAACACATGTGAGTAAACAACTAATTTAAATCTTAAGTAGGATAAAATTAGTTTCTTAAGTAATACTGTGATGTTGATTCCTGCATGTGTAGGTAGTTGTATATAAATCTGTATGTATGGTTGTATTTGAATCTACATGCCTGAAGTTTTTGTTCCTTTGTTCATTCTTGCTGACAGAGTTTTATAAATAAACAAAAATTCAAACATTCCATCTAAACACTTGGTAGCTTAGGGTTTTCAAACAAACTAGTTGAGTTTAAATCCCATTTTGATTATGAAAATAAGTTTTAATAATATAAGTATGGAATTTTCCTGTAAACAAGAATATTGCAGTGAAAACTTATATAATGTAATAAATAAAATGTTAAGCTATATTGATTCATGTTTATATATCGAATCGTCATAAGGATTTATGATTTTTAAGACAATAATCCAAATTTAAGATGTTGAATTAAATGAGAAATTTGGGTTTTTCTGGAAAATGGGTTTTGAGTGATTTCTGGAGGCTGATGCAATTGGAGTGGTCGAGATTGCTACTGGAGATGGAGAAGGCTACAGGGATGCCTGGAAAAATAGTCGGAGGTGGCAAAGACAACGGCGGCGGCGGCGGCGGCGTAGGTTTAAAAATTTTAAACCTAGTTTTGACGCAGTTTTGTTTTGGTCTCGTTCATTGTCTAGGGATGATCGAGTACGTCGAGCTTTGGGGCGATGGAAGCTGGGGTGTAGACGAGTTGGTGACCGGAGTTGCACGAATTCAGGTGGTCGAGGTTTCGTGGACGACGCGATTTCTAGGTTTGTGTTGTGCTTCCATGGTTGTTCCAGGTTCTGATTTGAACTCGAATTCGATTCGAGCTTTGGAGTGACGATCTGTTGATCGTGTTTAGATGTGAAGATGATCGTTGTCTTGAGAAGATCATCGTGGATGATCTGAAGTGGCGGTAGTGTTGGTGTACGTGCACAATGGTGAGGGTGTGTCAGCAGTTGTTTGGGTTTGGTATACTTGAGTTTTCTCGAGTAATTCGAGTCTTAGACTCGAAGTAATTAGTTTTTGGACTCGAAGCTTTTCAATGTCGCCTCGAGTTGTTTTGCAATAGCACAGTTTTAAAAAGAAAACCCTGTAACATTTTAAACTTCAAATCTGGGTTTTTAAACTGAAGGGTAGGGATTTAAGTAAGTTTAAATCCAAGTTAGAATCTGATATAAATCCAGTTTTAAGTTAGTTTCAAATAAACTTTGAATTTAAAAATTTTAAACAGAAATTTGATTTTAAATCAAATTTGTAAATATTTACAAGGTGGATTTTCAGATTTTAAATCTTATTTTAGAATTTAAATTAAAATCTGAAACAAGACTTAAATATGGCTTCAAGTTAAAATCTGGAATTTGAACTAGTTTTCAAATCATATGTGTTTTAAAACAAGTATAAATCAAATAGTTTTTTTAAAAAAAAGTAAATTTGTTTTCAAACCAATAACTAAACTTGATATTTGGTAATTTGAATCTGCAAGTTAAATAGTGGTGTATTTTAAAGGCTTAATTTTTTTTTTTAGTAAATTGGGTTAAAGGCTTACATAAGTTCATATATTAATAATAAATGTTCTTTACATTTATTTTAAGATTATAAGTGGATATTTAAATTTGGTTAATATTTAGATATGTAAGCATTTTGAATCATAAATTCAAAATGAAATTTGAGTCTAAATTCAAATTTGAAATGATTTAATTTATAAGGTAATTAAAGAATGATTTATTAAATTTATAAAACAAAAAAAAAGTAATTTAGATTTATTAATTAGAAATGATTAATAAAGATCTAATCTAAGAAATTTTCTTAAGAAGGTAATTAAAGAAAGTTAATAAAGATAACTACTAAAGATTATCAAGTATTGATTAAAGTGATAAATAATTAATAGTCAAATGGATTAATTAATTTAGAAAATCAATTATAAATTGTTAAATATAATTACTTAATGAAAGTAATTAAGGATTAATCACTTATTGTAATAAATTTTAGATATTTTGATTAACTAAAGTATTTGATAAATAAATTAATATCAAATGATTTGTAATTTATTAAATAATCAAGATTTGATAATTAATCCATAAGTAATTGATTAAATTGGAAATGAATTGAATTAATCAGGATTAAACGACTGATCAATCCTGATTATAAATGATTATTAGATACTTGACCTTACTTATGAATGATTGTATTGCATGAGATGCCTTGAATTGATTGCCCTAACTGATCTGTGACATTTTGTTATGTGGATTGAACTGAGTATTTTATTCATTTATTGATAATACATCTGCATATTATCTGTGATATATATATATATATATATCTGTGAATCTGTGTATGAAAGATAAGCGTTATAATTTATATCGCTTATCGAATATATTGTTATATTTGATCTGTGATGATTGAATGATATTGCACTATTGTGTAAAACCCCTGGGCCACACTTATACACACACAAATATGGATTTCACGAGGAAATTGATTAAGTCACAGTTTTTGAAATGATTTTTAAAGTTGAATATTTGAATTCAAATGTTTTGAAAATGGATTGGGTTTAAAGTGAAAAGCAATTGAAATGGAATTTCAAAGATGAAATATAGTTTGGATAACTTGATTGAGTTTTTTAAATTTAAATATTTTGATTTAAATTTGAATTCAATATTTGAAATTGAATTCTATGATTTGGAAACTAGGATATAAAGAAAAGTTATTCAACTTATAATAAGTTATATGGGTTTTAAAACCATTTTTGAAGTGTTATTTTGGGAATTTGAATTAACCCAAAAGATTTAACTTGTATAAATAAGATCGAATTTCTTCGGAACGAAAACTACTTGTTTTCAAATAATAATAGCTTTCATTTTAAAGAAAGGATCTCCCAATTATGTTGAAAAGGTTTAAGGTTTGAAATAGAATTGAAATGTTTTGAAAGCTATGAAATGAATCTTTGATTCAAAGACCGAATGAGTTAATCCAACTTGAATTGAAATTGTTTTTGAAAGGCTATGAATGAATCTTTGGAAATGATTTTGGAAGCTATAAGTTGAATCTTTGATTTAAAGATTCAACAAGTTAATCGAATTTTGAAAGCTATGAGTTAAATCTTTGATTTAAAGATTTAATGAATTCAATCCAACTGAATTGGAATTGTTTTGAAATCCAGGAATGAATATTTGTGAAAGTAGGTGAACTTTATGAAATAAATCTTTTGTTAAAAGATTTGAAATGGTAATTGGTTTAAACCATTTGAAAATAAAGTTTTGAATTATTAAGTTGTGACTTAATTGAAATCCCATATCCATATGTTTTAAATGTTGCGCTCACTATTCGGGTTAGCCGGGAAAGGACATTTGTGTCGTATAACCCATTCCGAATATGTGATATGTCGTTATGGATAGCATTTGAAGACCGGTGGTGAAGACCGGGTGTTTGCAAGAACGATAAGATAACCTATCGATTGTCTCTGCACTGGGTAGCTCCTGGTATAGAGATTCCCTAAGTGATGGGAAATCCGATCGGGATTGTGAATACCCGGATTGCAAGGGCTTCGTAAGAAGTGTCTTCGGTTCTGTTCGAACCCAGAACAGACTTGTATGGATTCTTATGTCTGACATTACAATTTGAGATATAAAGCTGATTTCTTTCAAATATATTTCTGTTGGTGGCGGAGAATTTATTCTCTTAGCTTAACACCCTTCTCTGAGACGTACGAGCTCAGAGGTTATGTAGTTGAAGGTTATCAGCGATATATTCCCAATTTGGTAATGTGACATGCTGAGTGTTGCTGTGAAATGATCGTTGTGTTGATCATTTGTGATAGGATCATTTATTTGGTCGTCTATCTTGGTGATCATTTCTATGATCATTTGTTGACCCAAAGCACGGCTTTTGTATAAAGTGTGTTTTTGTGGACGTGACTTCGTCGAGCCTCACACCTCGGGAATGGTCAAAACAGGAAAGATGCGGCAAGGTTATAAGGGGTAGCGCCCTTTAGGGTATGTGCATTTCCTTCTGGAAAAGGGTGGTATCATGGTATGGAGCCCAGATACTTACTCATGTTGAAAACACTTTATGATTGTGTGAATTGATTACGAGCGCTCGGTGAAAGGTCCCAAAGGACCGGGGGATGGCATATTCGGTCAGTTGTTACTCAGTTAGGGGTAACCCGGCCTTGTGTTGGCAGAGATCCGATTTGGTTCTCGGGGACGTCCATCCAGAGGCGTTCTCATGTGGCAATGGGAAGTTCCTTGGCCTGATCATTCGTTGGAAATCCAAAGAAACAATACGAGACTTGTACGGTTTTAGTTGTAGAACCTGCCATGGAATGTGGCGGTAACCTGCTATTGAACATGGTTAGCTATAGTAGGCATACGATAATGGTCGTATGTTGGCTAAGATTTATACCTTTACTTTCGAAATAATTTTTCCTACACTATGCACTAGTAATAATATCAAATGTTTCTTTTTAATGCGTATCAAGCATCTTTGACTATCATAAGGAGAAATCTCCTCCGATTCTGCGTTTGCATTGTGTGTGTGTGCGGGAGGCCTTATGGTAGTCTCATTTTTAAAAGCATTGCGAATTGACTTTGAAAATCTTTTGTTTAATGTTTTAAAAGATAAACTGTTTTTGTTGCTCACACCAGTCCCACGACTGATCCGAAGTTTATTGTTTCTTTCCTAAACTCTGGGTGCTCATATTCTACACGAGCAGTCTAGAGTTGGGTTTTTCAGATAGTCAGATGTAGTAGATTATCTGGAGTTAGTTCAGTCTTTGGATCGCACCAGTCTTGCTTATGCTAGGTGAATCGTTATTGGTGGTTCGAGCTATTGCTGGATTGATTCTTGGAGATGGAGTTGCAGTTCTCGGAGTTCTCTTTTGAAGACTACCTTAGAGTTATATTGTTCCGCTGCTAGATGTTATCGTTTTCTTTTCCGCTGCTATTTATTGTATCATATCTCTGATGTATATTGATATCTATTGGATCATCTGTTGTATCAGATATTGTATCAAAACTGTATATCAATGTATTATTCTTTTTTTTCCGCTGTGTTATTTACTTAATGTTGTTATAAGCTCCGGCGAATCGGATTTGAACGGTCGAATCTATGGCATTCGAATACGATTTGAAGTATGGATGTCGATTTTCGAACGGCCAAAATCCGAGTCGTTACATTTGCCAACGCAAGGCCGGATTACCTCTGTAACTAGGTAACTATAGACACGAGTATGCCATCCCCCGGTTGTAGCTAACCTTTATCCGGGGACCCAACAACAACATCACAAACCAACATAATTGCAATATCAACATAAGTTAAGTATCTAGGATCCATAGCATGATACCACTTCTATCCAGAAGGAAATGCATTTACCTTAAGGGGCGCTACCCCTAATAACCTTGCTGCATCCTTCTTGTTTCGACCATTACCGAGTTGCGAGGTTCGACGAAGTCTCTTCCACAAAGCTACGCTTTTCACTAAAGCCATGCTTCGATCAACAAATGATCAGCAACACTCAGCATGCCACACTATCAAGTTGGGAGTATATTACTGATAACCTTCAACTACATAACCTCTGAGCTCGCACGTCTCAAAGAAGGGTGTTAAGCTAAGAGAATAAATTTTCCGCCACCAACAGAAATGTATTTGAAATAAATCTGCTTTATATCTCAAAGTGTAATTTCAGACATACAACCATACAAGTCTATTTCGGGTCCGAACAGAATCGAAGGCACTACCGAAGAATCCCTTGCAATCCGGGCATCCACAATCCCAATCGGACTCCCCATTACATATGGAGATCTCTATACCGAAGCAATTCAGTGCAGAGTCATTCGACAGGTTATCCTATCGTTCTCGAAGACACCCGTTCTTCACCATCGTCTTCAAATGCTATCTGTTTTGTCGTATCACTATTCGGAATGGGTTATATGACACAAAGGTCCTCGCCTTGCTAAACCGAATAGTGAGTGTCAATTTAAAAAACACGTGGATATATCATTAACAAAGATTTACAGGTTCGATGTGGGTTTCGGATAACCAACTGGAATCCGACTCCCTATCGCATCGAAGTTCAAATGCCGTTTTACGGGCCAATGGGTTTTCACATTCACATAGAAATATATTCACCACAGAAATCACAGCACAACACAAAGCAATTCATATTTCATAGCATCACAATCACATATCACAGATATCGATCAAATAAACAGCATTTAATAAAATCAATCATCTTCAATTAAGATGAATAAATCGTGTGGTTTAAATTAATTAATCACATAATTACTTTCATTAATTATCTTTAATCCATGATTAAGTATCCTTAATTATAATTAATTGAATCTTAATCACCTTCATTTGTTAATTATCTTAATTAATTAATCCTTAATTGTTAATTAATTAAATCTTAATTACTTTTATTAATTAATTATTCCCTAATTAATTATTTTAATTAATTAATCCTTAATTGTTAATGAATTAAATCTTAATTACTTTTATTAATTAATCATTCCTTAATTAATTATTTTAATTAATTAATGCTTATTTGTTAATTAATTAAATCTTAATTACTTTTATTTATTAATTATTCCTTAATTAATTATTTTAATTAATTAATCCTTAATTGTTAATTAATTAAATACTAATTACTTTTATTAATTAATTATTCCTTAAATAATTAATCATTGATTACAAATCAATTAAACTTAATGATTTACTTAATTAATTTTTAATATTAATTAAATAGTTATTCTTTAAATGATTTATTAACAAATCACTAATTTCTTAATAAATTTAAAAGATAATTTTTTTGACCTTTGTTAATCGTTTTGATTACCTTGTAAACCTTTTTTAATAAATCATCCTTATCATATAAATTAACTTAAAGGATTAAGATTTAGTTTAAAAAACATTTTATCTTAATTATCCCCGTTAATTACATTATTCAATTTATATAAATAATCTTATAAAATAATGTAACAAAATTTAAATTAAATTTAATTACTTTAAAAATATCTTACTTAAAACCTTTATTAGTTTAAACTTAAATTAAAATCATCATTTGGAAAGATGCATTTAAAATTGTTTAAAAGTTTGAATTTTTATTTTAAAGTAAAACTGTTTTGTGTCTCAACCCTGAGGCATTCGAGTCTCACCCGAACCATTTTGCTACTTGCTTCGGGTCGTTTACCAAATCCCCCCGTCTGCCCTAAAATTTTTAAACTAAAATTCCATTTAAGTACAAACCCGATACACACAGGTAAATGCACGAGATTAAACTCGAGCCACCAAACCGACTTCCCAAAGGTTACTTCGAGTCGTATCCCTTCTTCCCCATTCAACTTTACTGACACCCTTTGATTCGTTGTGCACATGCACAACTATTTTGATCGCCTTTGGTCGATGCTATGATCATCGGCCAATCGACGAGCATCGACCAGTCGACGATCATCAGAACAATACCGAGCCACCATTAAACGCCTTGTTCTCCCACCTCTGATCATCAGAAATCGCAAAACTCCAACCTAATTTCCGCCAGCCTCCCACGCTTCCGATGGCCCAAGTCTGGTGATCTCTGATGGCCTAAAGACGATGCAGTGACCACATTTCTTACCTTAACCCATTTTAAACCTTAAATCCTAAATCGATCAAGATCATCATCATCATCGATCTAGAATTTGACCAAGCATTTTTTCCTAAATTTACGACCCTCCAGCTAGCCCTGGTTACAAACACGAAGTCCACCACCATAGCGATCACCAGAACATAGAGAAAATGGCGATTCCGTTCATCCCACTTTTTCTCATAGAATACTTGATAAAAAAATTAATTTCACTTTTAAAAGTCATCAACTTCGAAGACGTTTAAATTTATATATTCAAAATCTGAAATTCGGATTGATGAAATTTTTGTTTATATTGGGTTTTCCTTTATCCTTATATTTCCAAACAAGATTTTCGTTTAATCTACTTAAATTTGTATTTAAAATTTAGAGCACGATCATACAAACATGTTTTCTTTTAATTTCAAAGCCTAAAAATAATCTGAGATGGAGCTCTTGAATTTTGAGACTGGTTTTGGAACCTGTAGGCCAAGAACAGAGTTCATATTGATGTGTACAGACATGCATCTTCATTTTCATGTATATATATACATGCAAACATACATTTACCATTCAAGCTTCAATATTGTTCACAGCAACAAGTTCTAGTTCAAATCAAAGAGTTTACTCACATGTGAAGTTTGAACAGAGAGCTTTCTATCTGGGTTTTAAAAGCTGAAAGTCTGGAAACTATTTTTAAATTTGATCTTGAACTTTTTTTATCTGCAACTAATTTATATAAGCTTGCTTAGTTTTTTGATGGAATGACTTGCTTGATTTCTCAACAACAAATTCTGATTCAATTTCTTGAAAGTATTTACTTACAACGTTTGATTTTTTTTGTGAAAATAGAGAAGAAGGAACTCTGGTCTGCAACTTAAAAGATGGAGTTTGCAAATCTTGAGTTGATCCTGATCCTTGTTGCTTATGTGATAATCCCAGCTTTTGTTTAATTGTTGAAGTTGAATCCTGCTTTGATGTTGAACTATTTGTTGAAGACTTGAAGTTGTTTTTGTAGAAATTTCTTTTCTGGCTTGAGATTTTGAAAAAGTGATTACATATTTTTTTTACTGAAATTTTGGTCTTGGTTTAAATGTTGAAGAAGTTGTTGGTTTAATTACTTGTTACTGATGATTTTCTTCTCTGGTTTAAAGATTTGTACAAGATTTTGAAATGAATAAAAGAGATAAGAGCGAGGATATAAATTAGCTTATATAACTTTATTTCCTTTTCTATGAATGTCTAAAAAAATGAAAATAATGTAATGACACTTGTTAATTTCTTTCTACATGTTAAACACTTGTCTCTATATTTATTACTTGCTTAAAATTTGTAAATTTTTATTAGAATAATATTTTTACATTATTTAAATTGTATTCAAATTTACACTTTCCATTTTCTAAAGACATTTGCTTTATTTTAATAAATACTATTTAAAAGAGAATTTTGAAATTAAATACACATTAAATAAATTACATACATACATATATATATATATATATGTATGTATATTTGTAAATCTAAATTATTTTACTAAAGAATTTATTTAAAATTTAAATGTAAATTCAAAGTCAAAATTCAAATCTACTCATACACACACACAAACATATATATATACACACACACACGTATATGTATAATTTAAATTCAAATGATTTTAAAAATATTTATTATTTCTAATTTTAAACTCAAAAGAAATTGAAATTTTATTCATATAAATTAACACTTATTTTATTTGTTTTGAAACTTCAAATTATTTCAAATTAAATTCCAAAAATTCAAATAAATTGCCAATTTAAGCTGGTAAAATTTAGGATGTTATAGATTTTCCCCCTTAAGAAAATTTTGTCCTCGAAATTTGAAAGAAAGAGAAAGATAACAAATAATATTCGAATTCAGAAAAAGATAAAGAAATGGCTTACCAGATTAAGCCGGAATATCCACTATGCAATTGGGATAAGACTTTTGCATGCTGTCCTCTGCCTCCCAAGTACAGTCCTTTGGATCACCGCTCCATTGCATAACAAGTTTCACAACTTTGTTCCTCAATTGTTTTTCACCACGATCGATTATTTTCAACGGCTCTCTTTTAACTGCCAAGTTGGGAATGATTTCAAGATCCTGCTGAGCTGCCTCTTCGATAATACTGTCTGGATCGTGCATATATTTTCGAAGATGTGAAACGTGAAATACATCGTGTACACCAGATGACCAGCTATGTAGCTGCACGCGATATGCCAGAGGACCGATCCTTTCCAGTATAGGAAAAGGAACAATGTATCGTGGTGTCAGCTTACCAGTCTTCCCGAATCTTAACACACCATGCATTAGAGACACTTTCAAGAAAATGGAATCTCCAACTTGAAATTCTAAAGCTCTTCTCCTGCGGTCGTAATAACTCTTCTGACGACTTTGTGCAGTTATTAACTTCTTTCAAAAAAAATTAACTTTTTCAGTGGCTTCTTTAATCATATCTGGTCCAAGAACGAGTCTGCCAATCCAGCATGCCGGTGATCGAAACGGACGACCATAAAAGCTTCAAATAGAGCCATTTTAGATACTGGCTTGATAGCTATTATTATATGAGAACTCAAACAGATGTAAATAGTCCTTCCATGAACCACCAAAGTCGAGAATACAATCTCGCAAAAGGTCTTCTAATATTCGATTTATCCTTTCAGTCTTCCCATCAGACTGTGGGTGATAAGTAGTGCTGAAATTCAGTTTTGTTCCCAATGCGGCTTGAAATGCCTCCCAAAATCTACTAATGAAGATCGGATCACGATCACTCACTATACTTCTGGGTATACCATGGAGGCGAACAATCTCGTTTATATATAGCTCTGCTAAGCTTGCTGCGGTCTAGGTGGATTTCACTGGGACGAAGTGGGCGGTTTTAGTCAAATGGTCCACAATAAGCCAAATTGCTTCATTCCCCTTTCGAGCACGGGGCAACTCGTCGATGAAATCCATCGATACTTGATCCCATTTCCACTTGGGTACCTCCAAAGGCTGGAGTAAACCCGCCATCTTCTTCTGATCACTTTTAATTTATTGACAAGTAGCACAGCGACTCACATATATAAATATATCCCTCCTCATTATCTTCCACCAGAAAGTTCTTTTGATATCTCTATACATCTTATTAACTCCTGAATGGATACGGAGTTTAGATTTGTGACACTCGTCTAAAATTTCACGCTTTAATTCTGGGATATCTGGCACACACAACCTGCTTTCAGTCTTACTATTCCATTACTATCGATTCCAAAACTGGAATCCTCGCCTCGACATATTCTTCTACAAATTTCTCAAAGAAATTTGTCTTCCGTCTACTTATTGGCGATCTTTTCTAGGAGGGTAGAAGTGACAACAAGATATGCAAGAACAACATGTCTCCTACTTAAAGCATCAGCAACTACATTGGCTTTTCTGAGTGTATATTGAATATCTAGGTCATAGGATGCCATAAATTCTAACCAACGTTGTTGCTGTAGATTTAAATCTTTCTGGGTGAAGAGATATTTCAATGATTTGTGGTCGATGGATAATTCAAAATTTTCACCTAGAACAAGAAGGGTTTATTAAGTATATATCTTAAATTAAATTAAATTTTTAAATTTTAGTAAAGCTGAAAGAGATTCTTACCCAGAAGAGAGTGTTTGCCCGATTTTCAAAGCGAAAATAACATCTAGAAGCTCGAGATCGTGAGTTGGGTAATTTTTCTCATGCGGACGTAATTGGCTACTCGTGTAAGTAATTATTTTCCCATTCTGCATTAGCACCACACCCAAACCATCTCCACAAGCTTCAGTATAGACAGATAAACCTTGGTTCCCGTTAATGATAGCGAAAACGGGAGCGGTAGTTAATCTCCTTTTCAACTCCTGGAAAGCTTCATCACATTTTGGAGTCCAATCAAATTTAGCATTCTTCATTGTTAGCTTAGTCAATGGACTAGCCAACTTGGAGAAATCTTGTATAAACTTTCTATAATATCCTGCTAAACCCAAAAAACTTCGAACTTCTTTTGGGGTTGTGGGTCGCTTAAATCTAGAATGGCAGAAATCTTTCCCGGATCAACAGAGATTCCTTCTGCATTAATAATATGGCCGAGAAATTTGACTTCTTTAACCCAAAAATGGCATTTAGAAAACTTTGAAAATAGAATTTTTTTCCCTTAATATCTCCATAACAATTCTAAGATGCTCAGCATGTTTCTCTCCGGTTTTGGAATAGATTAGAATATTGTCAATAAACATCAGCACAAATTTATTCAATACTCCATGGAATACACGGGTCAATAAATCTACAAAGTATGCGGGAGCATTGGTTAGTCCGAAAGGCATGACTAACCGTTCGTAGCAAATGTCTGGACCCCTGAAAGCAGTCAAGTGAACACAGTCTTCGGCAATTCGTAGCTGGTGGAATCCCTGAGCTAGATCCATCTTAGAAAAGAATCGAGCACCATGAAGTTGATCGAATAGATCGTCGATCATGGATAAAGGAAACTTATTTTTGAGAGTTTGTTTATTGAGATCGCGGTAGTCTATACACAATCTCAAGGATCCGTTCGATTTAGCCACAAACACCACAGCTGGACCCCATTCAGAAACACTAGGACGTATCAACCCTTTTTCTAGCAAATCACCAGTTTGCTTGACTAGTTCAATTCTTTCCCTGGGTGCCATCCTGCGGCTTGCATGAATGACAGGACGAAGGTTGGGTACTAAGTCAATTCTGAATTCTATTTCTCTATGCGGAGGTAAAGATTTTACTTCTTCGAACACGTCTGGAAATTCTCGAACAACAGGTATGGACTCCAGATTAGGTTCAGGATATCCCAAAGTATACATCAGTTTATCTCTCTTAGGACTCGGATACTCACAAGAGATTTCAATAAAATTCCTAAGGTTTGTTTTGATTGAAATCGTTCGACTATTACTATCCAATTTAGCTTTGTATTTCGATAACCATTTCATTCCGAGTAAGATTTCAAACTCATTAAAGTCGAGAATATAAAGGTTGATAGGACATTGATGGCAAGAATATGAGATATGGACTTTCCTACAATATAGACACAGATTTGCGGGATCGGCAACTGGATTCTTCACGCAAATGGGGTCGTTAATAAATTCAGGTTTAAGTTCTAATTCATTTACGGTTTGTTGGTAGATAAAGCAATGTGAAGCTCCCGTGTCACAAAAAACTCTAACAACTTTATCATAAATAGTAAGGTTACCTTCTAGAACACCTTTTCCTTTATATTCCCTTGAAGTTGAGGGGTCATCCTTTATCGCATAGACATTCACCACTTCCGCTTGCTTCATCGTCGGGAAATTCTTAACTACATGTCCAGGCTTGTGACAATTATAGCATTCTCTAACTCCCAGAACAGTCTTCACAGGTTGTTCTTTCTTAACTAGTTTCTTCGGATTCTTGCAGCTGTTTGAATAATGGCCCTTTTCTCTGATTGTTCCTCTTCCCTTTGCCTTGATATGGTTTCTTACCCCTGAACTTTCTTTTTTTCCAATTTTGATTGCTCGTGTTCCCTCCTTCTCACGGGACTTCCTGCATATCCAGGGTAGCATACCTATACCCCATATCGATAAGATCAGAAAAAGATTCTTTGACATGTGTTGCCATCCTTTCGTCGAATTTCTTATTCATCCCACGAATGAATCTTTCATTTTTCTTCAGATGTGTGTTCACCTATTCTGGACCGAAATAGGATAATTCGTTGAATTTGTTTAAGTGCTCTTCAAATGACAAACTCCCTTGCCTTAAGTCCATAAATTCCTGGAACATTCGGAAAATGCCAGCCGACGACATATAGCGCTTCTCAAACACTTCCTTAAATCGACTCCAAGTAAACTCTTCTTCTGGTTCATCTACAGTAATCATCTCCCACCAAGCAAGAGCTTCTTCTTGGAGCGGCCAAGAAGCTATGAGTCGCATTTGATCGTCTTCCAACTTTAGCCCTTTAAAAATTCTTCCACATGACTTGATCCAGGCTTGGGTATCAACAATAGATTTCCTTGCCAATGAACGGGTTACCACCAAGTCTCAAGAAGCTTTTATATAGATCTGCTAGATTCGGCTGAGTTTGAGTAGGCATAACTGCTTCTGCTATTGGGGGGCTCGACCAGTTGTGGTATTTCCCTGTCCCCTAGCTCTTCCTCTTCGCCCGCTTATTCTTGCTATCTGTAACTAGTAAGAAAACTTGATTTAGGTATATAGACGAGATATCTTAGGAAATATCAGCAATTAAAAGAAATAAACCAAGAAAATTTAGGGTTTTGGTCTCAGGTTATACTCATTCTAGGGTATACTTCACCCTATCTCTAACGAGCCACCTAATGTGTTATACACCGTAGCTAAAAGTTCTTCTCAACCTTTACCTCTGATACCATTTGTCACGACCCGAAATCCAGCGATTGAAAATCGACTTCAAATACCTCACTTGTATTCGACTGCCGGAGATTCAAACGTCAAACTCCAGTTCAGATGGAGCTTATAACAACATTAGATGAATATAAGCAGTGGAACAAAATGAATTATCATTGATCAACATCACAGATATAACATCATCACAATATCCATTACAATATTTATCACCAACATCAGAGAATTGTATATGTGTAACACAACTTCAAAATAGAAACATCACAGTGGAACAACAAGTTATCACACTTCAAAAAAAGTCTCTAAAGAATGAGAGTGATAACGAGCTTCCAAACTAAGCACCTTAAGATCCAAAAAGCTTCCAAAAGATCCCCAAGTCAAAATCCTTCAAAAACCGATAGCCCCCAAACCAAAAGACTTCAAAAGATTCCAAGCCAGCACCAAAACATGGAAAACCTGTTTCTAGGCTGCCCATGTGGAAATTATGGGCACCTAGAGTTTAGGAAGGGAACAATAAACTTCGGGTCAGTCATGTGACTGGTATGAGTAAACAAAACAATTGTTTTTGAATAAAACAAATTTTTTTAAAAGGAAACTGTTCATGCTTTTGGAAAATGAAACTACCATAAGAACTCCCACCACACACACAATGCAATCGCAGAATTGAAGGAGATTTCTTCTTATGATAATCAAATATGTTTAATACGAGAAAATTCTTTGATATTATTACTAGTGCATAGTGTAGAAAATATTTCGAAAGTATAATATAAATCTTAGCCAGCATACAACCATTATTGTATGCCTACTATAGCTACCATGTTTTATGGTAGGTTACCGCCACGCTGCATGGCAGATTATACAACTAAAACTGTACAGGGTTCGTATTGTTTCTTTGGATTTTCCAACAATGGTCAGGCTAAGGAACTTCCTCGGCCACATGGGCATGCCTCTGGAGGGACACCCCGAGAACCTAACCGGATCTCTTCCAACACAAGGCCGGGTTACCTCTGTAACTAGGTAACTACAAACATGAGTATGTCATCCCCCGGTTGTAACCAACCTTTATCCGGGGACCCAACAACAACAATCATAAAGCAACATAATTGCAATATCAACATAAGCTAAGTATCTGGGCTCCATACCATGATACCACTTCTATCCAGAAGGAAATGCACATACCTTAAGGGGCGCTACCCCCAATAACCTTACTGCATCCTTCCTATTTCAACCATTACCGGGTTGTGAGGTTCGACGAAGTCTCTTCCACAAAGCTACGCTTTTCACAAAAGCCATGCTTCGACCAATAAATGATCAATAGCACTCAGCATGCCACACTACCAAGTTGGGAGTATATTACTGATAACCTTCAACTATATAACCTCCGAGCTCATACGTCTCAGAGAAGGGTGTTAAGCTAAGAGAATAAATTCTCCGCCACCAACAGAAATGTATTTGAAAGAAATCTGCTTTATATCTCAAAGTGTAATGTCAGACATACAACCATACAACTCTGTTTCGGGTTCGTACAGAACCAAAGGCACTTCGGAAGATGCCCTTGCAATCCGGGCATCCACAATCTTGATCGGACTTCCCATCACATATGGAGATCTCTATACCGGAGCAACTCAGTGCAGAGTTATTCGACAGCTAATCCTATCGTTCTCGAAGACACCCGGTCTTCACCACCGTCTTCAAATACTATCCATTTCGTTGTATCACTATTCGGAATGGGTTATATGACACAAAGGTCCTCTCCCGGCTAAACCAAATGGTGAACGTCAATTTTAAAAACACGTGGATATATCATTCACAAAGATTTACAGGTTCGATGTGGGTTTCAGATAACCAGCTGGAATCCGACTCCCTATCGCATCGAAGTTCAAATGTCGTTTTACGGGCCAATGGGTTTTCACATTCACACAGAAATATATTCACCATACAAATCACAGCTCAACAAAAGCAATTCATATTTCCTAGCATCACAATCACTTATCAGAGATATCGATCAAATACACAACATTCAATAAAATCAATCATCTTCAATTAAGATGAATAAATCGTGTGGTTTAAATTAATTAATCACGTAATTACTTTCATTAATCATCTTTAATCCATGATTAAGTATCCTTAATTATAATTAATTAAATCTTAATCACCTTCATTTATTAATTATTCCTTTATTAATTATCTTAGTTAATTAATCCTCAATTGTTTATTAATTAAATCTTAATTACTTTTATTAATTAATTATTCCTTAATTAATTATTTTAATTAATTAATCCTTAATTGTTAATTAATTAAATCTTAATTACTTTTATTAATTAGTCTTTCCTTAATTAATTATTTTAATTAATTAATCCTTAATTGTTAATTAATGAAATATTAATTACTTTTATCAATTAATTATAATTAATTATTTTAATTAATTAATCCTTAATTTTTAATTAATTAAACATTAATTACTTTTATTAATTAATTATTCCTTAATTAATTAATCCTTAATTGTTAATTAATTAAATCTTAATAACTTTTATTGATTAATTATTCCTTAATTAATTAGTCATTAATTACAAATCAATTAACCTTAATGATTTACTTAATTAATCTTTAATATTAAGTAACTAATTAAATAGTTATTCTTTAAATGATTTATTAACAAATCATTAATTTCTTAATAAATTTAAAAGATAAATTTTTTTACCTTTGTTAATTATTTTGATTACCTTGTAAACCTTGTTTAATAAATCATCCTTATCAAATAAATTAACTTAAAGGATTAAGATTTAGTTTAAATAACATTTTATCTTAATTATCCCCCTTAATTACATTATTCAATCAATATAAATAATCTTATAAAATAATGTAACAAAATTTAAATTAAATTTAATTAATTTGAAAATATCTTACTTAAAACCTTAATTAGTTTAAACTTAAATTAAAATCATCATTTGAAAAGATGCATTTAAAATTGTTTAAAAGTTTGAATTTTTATTTTAAAGTACGTTTTGTATCTCAACCCTGAGGCCACTTCGAGTCTCACCTGAACCATTTTGCTACTTGCTTCGAGTCGTTTACCAAATCCCCCCATATGCCTTAAAACTTTTAAACTAAAATTTTGTTTAAGTACAAACCCGATACATATAGGTAAATGCACCGGATTAAACTCGAGCCATCAAACCGACTTCCCGAGGGTTACTTCGAGTCGTATCCCTTCTTCTTCCATTCAATATTACTGAAAGCCTTTGATTCGTTGTGCACATGCACAACGGTTTTGATCGCATCTGGTCGATGCTATAATCATCGACCAGTCGACGATCATCTACTCGACCCACCAAAACACCCAGCGTTGCGAATCTATGACGAATTTGTAATTTGACTGTATGACACATATTCAAACAATACTAAGCCACCATTAAACGCCTCGTTCTCCCACCTTTGATCGTCAGAAATTGCAAAAATCCATCCTAAGCTCCGCCAGCATCCCACGCTTCCGATGGCCCAAGTCCGATAATCTCCGATGGCCTAAAGACGACGCACTGACCACGTTTCTAACCTCAACCCATTTTAAACCTTAAACCCTAAATCTATCAAGATCATCATCACCGTTGATCTAGAATTTAACCAAGCATTTTTTTCCTAACTCTACGACCTTCCAGCTAGCTCTGGTTACAAACATGAAGTCCATCACCTTATCGATCGCGAGAACTTAGAGAAAATGGCAATTCCGTTCATCCTCCTTTTTCTCATAGAATACTTGATAAAAAAAATTAATTTCACTTTTAAAAATCATCAACTTCGAAAACGTTTCAATTTATATATTCAAAATCTGAAATCAGGATTGATGAAATTTTTGTTTATATTGGGTTTGCCTGTATCCTTATATTTCCAGGCAAGATTTTTGTTTAATCTACTTAAATTTATTTTTAAAACTTAGAGCATGATCATACAAACATGTTTTCTTTTAATTTCAAAGCCTAAAAATAATCTGAGATGGAGCTTTTGAATTTTGAGACGGGTTTTGGAACCTGTATGCCTAGAACAGAGTTCATATTGATGTGTACAGACATGCATCTTCATTTTCATGTGTATATATACATGCAAACACACATTTACCATTCAAGCTTCAATATTGTTCACAGCAACAAGTTCTAGTTCAAAACAAAGAGTTTACTCATCTGTGAAGTTTGAACAGAGAGCTTTTTGTCTGGGTTTTAAAAGTTGAAAGTCTGGAAACTGTTTTTAAATTTGATCTTGAACTTTTTTTAGCTGCAACTAATTTATATAAGCTTGCTTAGTTTTTTGATGGAATGACATGCTTAATTTCTCAACAAAAATTCTGATTCAATTTCCTGAAAAGATTTACTTACAACATTTGATTTTTTTATGAAAACAGAGAAGAAGGAACTCTGGTCTGCAACTTAAAAGCTGGAGTTTGCAAATCTTGAGTTGATCCTGATCCTTGTGGTTTATGTGATAATCCTAGCTTTTGTTTAATTGTTAAAAGTTGAATCCTGCTTTAATGTTGAACTATTTGTTGAAGACTTAAAGTTGTTTTTGTTGAAATTTCTTTTCTAGATTGAGATTTTGAAAAATGGTTACAGATTATTTTTTTGTTACTAGAATTTTTGTCTTCATTTAAATGTTGAAGAAGTTATTGGTTTAGTTACTTGTTACTGATGATTTTCTTCTCTGGTTTAAAGATTTGTGCAAGGTTTTGAAATGAATAAAAGAGATAAGAAGGAGGGGATAAATTAGCTTATATAACTTTATTTCCTTTTCTATGAATTTCTAAAAAAAATGAAAATAATGTAATGACACTTGTTAATTTCTTTCTACATGTTAAACACTTGCCTCTATATTTATTACTTGCTTAACATTTGTAAATTTCTATTAGAATAATATTTTTACATTATTGAAATTGTATTTAAATTTACACTTTCCATTTCTTAAGACATTTGCTTTATTTTAATAAATACTATTTAAAAGAGAATTTTGAAATTAAATACACATTAAATAAATTACATACATACATATATATATATATATATATATATATATATATGTAAATCCAAATTAATATACTAAAGCATTTATTTAAAATTTAAATTTAAATTCAAAGTCAAAATTCAAATCTACTCTTATACACACACACACACACACACACACACATATATATATATGTATGTATGTATGTATAAATTCAAATGATTTTAAAAATATTTATTATTTCAAATTTTAAACTCAAAAGTAATTGAAATCTTATTCATATAAATTAACACTTATTTTATTTGTTTTTTAACATTTCAAATTAAATTCCAAATATTCAAATAAAGTACCGATTTAAACTGATAAAATTTGGGATGTTACAAGCATAAAATTACTTGGATAGCCTTATCAATGTTCTTTGCTCACTTCTTCACCCTATGCGACAGCTTAGTGCCTTTAAGAGCAAAGTCAGTAATATTCAGTGATAAAGGTAAAAAGTATTGAGTATAAACTGAGGAAGCAAGTCCATTCTATCCAGAATAGAGAAGAGCTCCTGCACCATATCCTAATACATAATTAGCACGGACCCATTGTAACAATATATACATATATATAAATTACTGAATTTCAAAACCAGAATTTCAAAACCAGCGATACCTTCTTAGGTGAAACCTTAATTTCAAAACCAAGCTACAATATTTAAGTAAATATCTTATTGCAATGTGGGAGCATCCAATACCTGAAATACATAATCAAAATTAAATCTATTAAAAAATAAATACATAAATACCCAAAGAAATAATAAGCATAGCGAACCCAACAAACCTTATAAGGTTCAGGACGTAATGTGTTAAGCTATTATTCATGAAGCTTGTTTCATTTATTTTATACTATATTTCAAAACAAGGACAGTTGTGACAAATTAAAAAACATGGAGCCCATTGGCTACCCATGCGATTGTATCTATCTATGATAATGGAGGATGCAAAATAACCCTTAATTTTTGATCTTGTCTTAGAAGGAAAATGTATGGTTGGCATTGAATTAAAATTTTCCTTTTATATTTTTTAACATGAAAAAATACTGCTTTTGTAAGAGATGAATGTCCTTGGAACCATTGTGAGTATGATATTAAATTGAAGATCTTGTGTGTAAAATGGGTTAAATAAGTTTAAATGTTATGCAGCCTACTGTGAAAGTACAATAGTCAATTTAAAATGAAGCAAAGCCCATAAATTAGGAATACTTCAAGGTTTAAATAAGGTACTTTCCCTTATTTATGTTAATACTGATTATAGTTTAGGAAGACTGTGAGTTATAATATTTCATAATTAAAATATTAATGACGAGCAACATAGTTTGATAGAGATAATAAGTACCGACAATGGAACCAACAATGATGAGGCACTTAGAAGGATAATCAGACCCCTTCAAGCTACAAAGAAGCATGCGAGCAAGCAAAAAATGATTAAAATGCTTAACCCCAACGTTCTTCTCAAACCTATCTACAGGTCAAATAAAAGGGATCTCAGTCAAATGGTAAGTTAACTTCTCTACCAGTAATACCTAAGTTTGGTAGAAGTATTATTGAATTTTGATAAGAAAATGACAAGATTGTTGAGAGGAATGATTTTATTGTTGATAGTTGGATACAAAAGCAATACAAATGTTTCAGATACATTATACACGATATATATATATATATATATATATATATATATATATGATGTACATAATATAAGTGGCCCATACAATGAGTTACATGGGCTGAAATCCGACTCCAATACAATGCAAGTGTATATACTCAGATCTATTGAGAAGTTCTGCTTATTTATCCATTCTTAATACGTCGCCTCAAAACAATCTGGGTTTTTTCCCTATCTTCTACGATACCCCAAACCTGCTGAGATCTTCAAATCACTTCATGATGATTTGAAGAAATTTAACTCTTTTCTTCATCGATCTGCTATTATTTCCTAAATCTCACATCAATTTGGCCACACAATGAGTTTAGACTTTCGATGCTATCAGTACATAAAGGTGCTTGATGGTAGCTAATTCCTTCACATAATTTTCACTGCTCTTTTGAAGTAAGATTAGAGTTTCAATTATGCTTTACACTTTGATGGGATCTGACTTAGTGTAGATCTTGAGTTCACTCTTTAGCCTTACGAAGTTTTTGCGAGAGAGGGGCTTGGTAAGTATGCCGGCTATTTGGTAAGTGGCAGGTACATGATTGATTTGTAATTTTCTTTTCATAACATGCTCTCGGACGAAACATAAGTCAATCTTCATATGTTTTGTTCTTGAATGAAGAAATGGATTCTCTGACAATGATATAGCACTTAGATTGTCACACCACGGTATTGGTTTTAAATTTGTGCTTATTTTAAACTCATTTAGAAAAGATTGTATCCACATGATTTCAGCTGTTGTGCTAGCTATACTTTTGTATCCTACTTCGGTACTTGATCCAGAAATTATTTCTTTCTTTTAGAACACAATGAAATTGGATATCTTCCCGTGTAGATACAGAATCCTATGGCAGATCTTCTATCATCAGGATCATTTTCCCAGTCATCACTTGTATACCCTGTTATGTTGAGATGTTTGCAGGCTTTAAGGATTAACATATGTTCAATTATGCCTCTTATGTATCTTAATATTCTTTTACTACTTTCCAGCATTCAGTTTTGGGTTCCTGCATAAATTGACACACCATGTTAACACTATATGATATCTCTGGTCTTGTAATGGTTACATATTGTAATGTAACAACAATACTTCTATATTCTTATCATTAAGTATTGGTTCTCCCATGTTTTTTGATAAATGAAGACTTTTTTATCATAAGTGTGGGTAGAGGGTTGGCACCATTCATTTTTCCTTTAATTAATATATCTTTGATATACTTCTTTTGACATAAGAAAATTTCTAAATTTGAAACTCTGGTGACCACTATTCCCAGAAAGTAGTTTAGTGTTCCAAGATCCTTAATTGAGAATTGCTTCTCCAAAAAATGAATAAGATTATTTATCTCTATCTCATCATCACCTGTGACAATCAAGTCATCAACATAGATAAGGATATATACAGTTGAAAATATATTAATTCTAATGAATAATGAGTTATCTGATTTGGTGGACTGAAAGTTCAAAATTGATAGTTTGTCTTTCAGTTAATCAAACCAGACTCTAGAAGCTTGTTTAAGCCTATAGATTGCTTTGCTAAGCCTGCATACATAATTTTTGTTGACCATGTGGCTGTTCCATGTACACTTCCGCCTTTAAATCTCCATTTAGGAAGGCATTATTTACATCCAATTGTCTAATAGTCCAATTTTTATGCAATGCTATAGTAAGTATGATTCTGATTGTTGTTGGCTTCACAACTGGAGAAAATGTTTCATTGAAATCAAAGTCATGTTCTTGGGTATATCCTTTTACTGCAAGCCTTGCTTTATATCTCATAATAGTTCCATCCACATTTTTCTTTACTCTATAAGTTCACATGCACCCCACTATATTCTTGGTTTAAGGTGGTTAAAACAAGGTCCTATGTTTTATTATTTATAAGTGCATTGTATTCCTCATCCATGGCTTTTTTTCCAGTTTATGTTTTTACTGCTTAATCAAAATTGTTTGGTTCATCAGACTCAGTTGTAGCTGTATATAATTTGGGCTTGAAAATTCTACTCTTTGACCTAGTTTTCATATGATGTCTAGTTTGAGCTTGTTTCTTGTTGTGTAATTGCTCAGTTGACCTTTCTTGCTGCATATGTGACTGCTCTTCATTATTGTCTTGATTTCCACATTATGTCTGACTGCTTACAGGAGTGTGATTGAACTGGCTAGATTGCTTTGCTTGTTGATGACCTGGCCTAATTTGCACCGTGAGTTGTGAATCAGGGTGATCTGAACCTTCTTCAGTCCATTCCCTATTCAACTCAGTTGGATACAATGGTATATTTGGTATAGATACCCTTGGATTATGAACCTTTTGAGTTGTTTTTATGTTTGCATTAGCAAAAGGAAACACATACTCATTAAACAACACCTGCCTGCTCACAAATATTTTTCCATTCCTGTCCAAACATTTATATCCTTTTTGATTTGTTGCATATCCCAAAAAAGTACATGGAGTTGATCTAAAATTCAATTGATGGGTATTGTAAGGTCTCATAAACGGAAACCGTAGGCATCCAACTGCTTTAAGACTATAATAATATGGTTTTATGTTAAACAAAACCTTTATTGGACTTTTGTTCTCTGAAACTTTAATTGGCAGTTTAATAATCAAATACACTGCTGTACCTAATGAATCGAGCCAAAAATTTAAAGAGAGTGGCGCTTGGGCTAGTAAAGTAAGACCTGATTCTACAATATGTCTAAGTTTCCTCTCAACCAAACCATTTTTCTCAGAAGTATATGGGCATGTAATCCATTGAACTATTCCTTTCCTCTAAAAGAAATCATTGAGAGGTTTAAACTCGGTATCTCCATTTGTCTGTAAAATCTTGAGTTGAGGATTTGTTTGTTTTTCTACTTGGTTGATAAAATGTATTACTGCTCTATAAGTTTCTGACTTTCCTCTAAGAAAACATATCCAAGTATATCTAGTGTGTACATCAACAAATGATATATGGTATTTAAACCCATAGTCTGAGTTGACTGGTGCTGGCCTTATAGATCAACAGCAACCATTTTCAGTGGTTGATGGTATTTAGTTGGTGAATCAGTAAATGAAAGTTTATGACTTTTGCCCATCTGGCAGTATGTACATACATAGGGTGGAGTAATATTCTCGAAAGGAATTTTATTTTCTTCTAGAATTTGCTTTACAACATTGACATTAGGGTGGCCTAACTTGTAATGCCAGAAATCAAACACAATAATTCTTCTTTTTGCATTTTCAAAAAGATTATAGTAATTCTCTTATCTTTACAACTTCATGAATTAACAAAGTTAAACTTGTATAACCCTTATCTGCATTACTCTGTAAAAGAATTTTTTTTGGTTAGCATATCTTTAACCAAACAATATTTTGGGTAAAATTCAGAACAAACATTATCATCATTTGCAAATTGTGGCACACATATCAAATACTTTCTTATTTGAGGCACTCTTAGTAAATTATTGAGATATAGCTGTCTATCACCTTTAATGCTAGC
Organism: Allium cepa; assembly: GCA_030765085.1. Lineage (NCBI taxonomy): Eukaryota > Viridiplantae > Streptophyta > Magnoliopsida > Asparagales > Amaryllidaceae > Allium > Allium cepa. The sequence continues at coordinate 256,176,323 of CM060939.1, forward strand.
AATTCCAGCGTGTATTATATTGATACTCTAACCATTACCTATGTGTATGGACTACTACCTCTGTACTCCTTTTGACCAAGATTTAGATTGTCTAGGTTGCTTGTGATATGATTGTAGCACCAGAATCAAGATACCAACTTTCATCTTGCATGTCATCTGGTTTTGTGAATGCATTCTGTTGGTAGTTCCTTGACTTTTCTGAATGATTGCTTGATTCTTACTGCATGTGAGCTACATTAACACTTGGATTTGAGTTGTTTCTTTGACTGTTCTGACCTTGATTTGATACATATTTTGAATTGAATCAGAAATGACATTTTGGTATTGTATGCCAATCTTTTCACAAATTTGGCATTTGGGTCTGATGTTATTGTTCCATCTTCCTCCTCCTCTTGCTCTATTGGACCGACCTCATCTTTGATAGTATTGATTTGTTTTGTTGTATTCTTGTCCTTTGCTTTTGGAGTTTGCTGCATAGTTGATGGATAAATCATTGTCCAGTCATCTCTTCTGATCTAATCTTCCTTCATGGGCAAGAAGTGTTGCACCAACATATTGTATAGATGGTAATGTTTCTTTAAATGCTATAACTACCACAATCGATCATAATCATCACCTAGACCACCTAAGATGGTCAAACCTTTTTCAATATCTAATACTTTGTGCCCTACTGTTTCAAGCAAATCATATGTTGTTTTCACTTTTGATAAATATTCTCTCATGGATAAATTTTCTTTTCTGATGTTTTCCAGTTGTCTCTTGTAATACATTATTCTAGCAGCAGAATGAGAATTAATTTTTTTTCATAAGGTTGTCTAAAGATTGGATGACTTACATCCAATTATTTAGGTAACCGATTCATGCTCAATGATGAAAGCAATCATGAACTAATTAGACTATCTTGTCTCTGATATTTTATGAATTCTTGATTTCTAACAACCTTGTTTTCTTGGTTAGTGATGAATTTTGGAGGCACAGACAAAGATCCCAGCATGAATCCTTCGAAATGATATCCCCTAACTGCTATTTCAACTTGAAACTTCCACAAAAGATAATTATCTTCATCAAGTTAGGTTATAACTAATTGTGTCCACGGACTTATTATGGTCTTGATCAAATCTTTGATTTTTTATTCACCCTATTGATTTGAATTATTAGTATTGTCTGAAGTGGTTGAATTGTGATCTCCTTTAGCCATGAAGAATTTAATGGTTCAGAAGTGGGAAGATGATAGATGTAACGACCCAGAATTTTAATTATTTAAAATTTGAATATTTAATATCCAACTGGATTCCTCAACAGTATTTATTTGAATTCAGATATTTTGATATTTGATGGATTATCATATCGATATATGATATCGTTGTTGTCGTGATTGACTATTTGGTGTGTAGCATCATTGGACCAAATTTTGGAATTTTAAAATGATTTTAAAGTGATTTTTGAAAGTATACGTTTATAAAATATTTTTGGAACTGATCCATTTTAAATAAATAAACGATATAATTTTAATGTTATAAAAATTATGATTTTTGAGAAATATAGTTAAAGTTGATTTTTGAGAAATATGGATTAATGATTTTATAAAATAGTTTAAATCGGGATTAATTGAATTTATTATGAAAAGTTGAAATATAGGATTTATAAAATTTGATTATTTTATAAATCAAAATGGTGAAATTTTAAAGGAGATTAAAGATGTTTTAAAATAATAGTATAAATTGATTTTATAAAGGATTTATAAATTGATAATTTATAAATGAAAATATTTGAATTATAAAACGAGTTTTTATAATCGCTAGAATGAATTATAAATGGAATTTTATAAGCAGTAGGTTTATAAAATTTATAAAGTTATTGATAGAATAGATTTGGGTAAATAATTGAATCTTATAAGTTATAAGATTTATAATTATGAAGTTCAAAGGAACAATTTTGCAAACAAATAAATTATAAGTATCTCACTTATGATATGAACTTTTGTTTTATAATTGAGTTATAAATTGAATAGGTTAATAAAGGAATTTATAAAAGGAGTTGTTATAAAATAAATAGAAAAGGAATTTATAAACGTTGTTTTATAAATTTGCAAACGACTTATTTTGATAAATAAATTGTTATAACTTATAAATGGAGTTATATTCACGTTTTAGACTGTGAATAATCCCTTGAAATAAAATGAATAAAAGGATGAAATTTGTTAACGTAATATATTCACGTTTTTGAATAGTAAATAATATGTTAAAGAAACTGTTTAGGATGTGATATTTTAAACAGAATTAAAACGATCTAACGATGTTTTAAAATGTGTTAAGATTCGAAACCATAGATTTCAACATTTATTGTTGAAATAGACGTTTCGAGAAATAAAAGGAAATGGTGGACTATAACACTTTTGTTATAGTAAATGATTTCCGAAAGGAAATGTTTTGTATAGAATTGGGATATATATATCTATTTTAATTTCGAATCCCTATACTAGTGATTTTGGGTTGTCGTAACGATGTTTTACGCAACATTCGTTTTGGCCCAAATAAATATGTTTAAAAGAATGATTTCCTTAAAGAATGAAATATATACTAAATCTCGATTTAAGTATATTGAATATTTTCTAAGTGTTGAAAATAAATAAAATTTGTGAATTACTTATGAATAAATAAGTATGGAAATGTTTTCCAATATAAAGTGAATATTTTGAGAATTTATCTTTTTGAAGATAAATTGAAAAGGAATATTGAAATGAATAATTGAAATCGTATATGCATGGATATTTTGGAATGAAAATTCACTATGGAATTTATGAATAAAAAGGGAAGTTGTTTAAAGATAAATATTGATTTATTTTTGAGGTATTGAAATTATATATCTTGTAAAGATATTTTGGAAACTAAATATTTTGGAAAATTATTTGGAAACTGGTGATGTGTGCATATCCATTGATAGTTCAATAACCGACTATCAATATTTACCTTTGAAAGGTATTTGTGGTGATTTGCTTGAATTTGAATGCACACTTATTTTTAAATTATTGCGTTCGTTATTCGGATTACCTATTCCGAATAGTGATACGACGTAATGGATAGCATTGATGACCGGTGTTGAAGACCGGGTATTTGCGAAAGCGATAGGATGACCTATCGATTGTCTCTGCACTGGGTAGCTCCTGGTATAGAGATTCCCTAAGTGATGGGAAATTCGATCGGGATTGTGAATACCCGGATTGCAAGGGCTTCGTGAGAAGTGCCTTCGGTTCTGTTCGAGCCCGGAACAGACTTGTATGGATTGTATGTCTGACATTACAAATTGAGATATAAAGCAGATTTCTTTCAAATATATTTCTGTTGGTGGCGAAGAATTTATTCTTCTAGCTTAACACCCTTCTCTGAGACGTACGAGCTCAGAGGTTATGTAGTTGAAGGTTATCAGCGATATATTTCCAATTTGGCAATGTGACATGCTGAGTGTTGCTGTGAAATGATCATTGTGTTGATTATTTGTGATAGGATCATTTGTTTGATCGTCTATCCTGGTGATCATTTCTATGATCATTTGTTGACCCAAAGCATGGCTTTTGTATAAAGTATGTTTTTGTGGACGTGACTTCGTCGAGCCTCACACCTCGGGAATGGTCCAAACAGGAAAGATGCGGCAAGGTTATGAGGGGTAGCGCCCTTTAGGATATGTGCATTTCCTTCTGGAAAAGGGTGGTATCATGGTATGGAGCCCAGATACTTACTCATGTTGAAAACACTTTATGATTGTGTGAATTGATTACGAGCGCTCGGTTGAAAGGTCCCAAAGGACCGGGGGATGGCATATTCGGTCAGTTGTTACTCAGTTAGGGGTAACCCGGCCTTGTGTTGGCAGAGATCCGGTTTGGTTCTCGGGGATGTCCATCCAGAGGCATTCTCATGTGGCAATGGGAAGTTCCTTGGCCTGATCATTCGTTGGAAATCCAAAGAAACAATACGAGACTTGTACGGTTTTAGTTGTATAACCTGCCATGGAATGTGGCGGTAACCTGCTATTGAACATGGTAGCTATAGTAGGCATAAGTGCGGAATGTCTATGCTGGCTAAGATTTATATCTTTATTTTCGAAATGAATTTTTCCTACACTATGCACTAGTAATAATATCAAATGTTCTTTCTAATGCGTATCAAGCATCTTTGACTATCATAAGATAAAATCTCCTCCGATTCTGCGTTTGCATTGTGTGTGTGTGCGGGAGGCCTTATGGTAGTCTCATTTTTAAAAGCATTGCGAATTGACTTTAAAAATATTCCTCTATTTTGATTTTAAAGATAAATAAACTGTTTTGAGTTCTCACACCAGTCACATGACTGACTCGGAGTTTATTGTTTTCCTTCCTAAACTCTGGGTGCCCACCAATTTCCACACGGGCAGTCAAGAGTTAAGGTTTATCAGGATATTCTGGATATTCAGGAGTTGCTGGAGGCAAGCTGGATGGCATGGCGTATTACTAGTATATAGTATTCCTTTTTCCGCTGCACTGTTTGATGTTGTTGTTGTTGTACACTCTGATGATATGATGAAATGTAATGTATAAAATGTAATAACTGATATAGTTCTTTGTTTAAAGATTATTCATTTATTATTATATGTTGTTCCGCTGCGAATTGTGAGATTCTGTTGTTGTTCTGTTGTTTTCTTTCTGTTCTATTTTCCATTTTCTTCTCTACTTTCTATCTTCTCCTCTCTTCTTCTATCTTTTTTCTTCTTCTTAAACCCTCAGTGTTCGGTTTTCCGTCGTTCGATTGCTCGGCAGTTGATAAAGTGAGTATCGATGTTGAATTTTCGGAAGACGAAGAATCGGGTCCTAACAATAGAGAATGATGAGGCAATCTTGATTAATCAGAAAATCAGATGGCAAGAAAATGAATTTGACAGGTTTGATGCAACCACTGAAATTTAAATGATGATTTTGTTCTGATAAGATTTTTGGTATGGCACTTACTTTCTTGATATCTTTTGTGATTGATTTCTTACCTTCTTGATCTGTTTTTTCATCTTATGATTGTTTCTTCAATTTTACTCGATTTGATGAGAAGTTCTGCTACAGCTGAACTTTGTTTCAGGCAAGGCAGGTGACTTCCTTACCAGATTTACAAGAAAATTCAAAAAACTCTCAAATGATGAGATCAAGATCTCTGATGAGTGCACTCATGCGATGATACTTAATCTGATGATTTGCTTTAGAAATAAAAGAAATCTAACATTAAATGCTGTTAAGCAATTCAAGCTATAATATCATATTGAATTTTGATGAAGTTTGATATTCAGATTTTATAAGAAAGTGAAAGGGTTGTTGAAAGGAATGATTTTATTGATGATAGTTGAATACAAAAGCAATGCAAATATTTCGGATACATTATACATGATATATATATATATATATATATGATGTACATAATATAAGCGGCCCATATAATGAGTTACATGGGCTGAAACCCGACTCCAATGCAATGTAATTGTATATACTCAGATCTATCGAGAAGTTCTGCTTATTTATCCATTCTCAATAAGTATATATGTTTTTTTTTTTTGCAACAAATGTAGATAAATAAATAACACAAACTGTCAACAAGCCTGACAGGTAACCCACAGAAAATAAAACCAAAATCGGCGAAACAGCCGAGCAAGAGAAAACCAAAAGAAACAATAAAAACCTAATAAAACGGCCAACAGAAGGCGAAAACCAAAAACGGCGAAGAAGCCGTCGAAAAACCAGAAGTGGCGGAGGAAGCAGCCAAAGGTTCCTCCTAGAAGGGAAGCCAAACAAAAGGAAGATATCCACCAAAATCTGAACAAAAGAGCGGCGAAACATAAACCAGAATAGCGACCGCCCAAAACCAAGCAAAGTAGAAGACAGAACAGACCCCAAACCAAACCTAAAAAGCCATAGCCTGCAACCAGAAGCCACTAAATCAGAGAAAAAAAGGGGGGGAGCGAAGACGGTTAAGCCAGAACAACCTGGCTTAAAGACGGACATCAACCAACTCCCGTCCTGATGGGAGGCTGAGCGCAGATAATAGATAACAGAGCTACGAGACGACTAGAACGAGAACTAATCGATCCCTTGAAAGGTCTCCCACGAAAAGCTAGAAAAACATCATTCCTAACCCGGCGAATAATGGAGACGGGATCCATGGGAATTTCTTTAAAAATAGCCTTATTCCGCGCACACCATAGGTGTCAGCAGATAAGACAAGAAATCAAACGCAGAACAACAGACCGGAGAGATTTACCTTTGATCCCGTTCCACCAAGTCATCTGTAAATCCTCCGAAGAGCTGTTGGTACCTCTAATTCCTAGAAGATTACCGAAATAATTCCAGCAGGAATTGGCAGAGAAACCGGAAAAGATTAAATGATTCAAAGATTCAGAATTCCCATTACCGCAACATCTGCAACGGGAAACAAAAGGAATACCAATCCGCTGGAGATTTTCATCAACTGGCAATCCCTTATGGAGGGTTCGCCACATGAACAGAGACACTTTAGGAGGGATTCTGGCATCCCAAATGAATGAGAATAAAGGAAGAATGGGGGAAGAAAGATGAAACGGGCTCCAAGCTTTGATGATGGAAAACGAACCACCATCCCAATCGGATTGTCCGCCGTGGGAGTCAGAGAAAGGTTTGACCGATTGCATGTGCTTCCAAGTTTCACTGGCGAAGGAAGGAGAACCGGAAAAACTGGAGGAGGCCAGACTCACGTACTTGGCACGGAGAAACTTCGCCCAAAGAGAATCGCTAGTCCCAAATCTGTACCACAGTTTACAAGCAAAAGCCGAGCACAAATCCTTAGGATTTCGCAACCCTAGCTCGCCCTCGACCTTGGGACGACACACCACGTCCCACGAGACCCAGTGGTGACGGTGGTTGTCTTCCTTTGACCCCCAGAAGAAAGAAGAAGCCAAAGATTGGAAGGACTTGAAAAAAGAAGCGGTAGGGGACATCGCTGCGAAGACATGAGTTCCCATCGAGCCTAAAACCGACTTGATAAGAACCAATCTTCCAGCCTGAGATAGAAGCGAAGCATTCCACCGAATAATCTTTCCCCTAACTTTATCTGTTAGAGGATCGAAAAGGGCATTAATTTTCCGGCCCCTGTAGAGAACAATACCCAAGTAAGGAAACGGTAGAGAAGCCTCCCTGAACCCTGTGAACGAATGGACCCAGGCAACCCTGGTAGAATCCATATCCTTCGCATGAACGAAACAACTCTTCGACGAGTTAGCGAGCTGGCCCGAACATCGCTCGTACTGTCAGATAAAGCGAATCAGGCGGCGAACAGACGTCCTGTTACCATTGGTGAAAATGACAATGTCATCCGCAAATGATAAGGATGAAACGAGCGGGCACCTACTCGGAAGACCAAATCGGTGAACCTGGCCGAAAATCGTTAAAGTGTGGATCCCTCGAATGAAAGCTTCAGCCGCAATCACGAATAGAGAAGGCGATAGAGGATCACCCTGACGGAGACCCCTACCAGCCCTAAAGAAACCATTGGCTGATCCGTTAATGAGGACGGAGAACCAACAGTTAGAGATAAGTCGCCAAACCATATCGATAAGGGACTCAGGGAGCCCAAAAGCACGCAGAACTCTAATGATGAAAAACCACGACATACGATCATAAGCCTTCTCCATGTCAAGTTTGAACACAACATTAGAACCTCTAACCTTCCTGTCAATTTGGGAAATCAGTTCCTGTGCTAACAGGACGTTATCAGTGATAAGACGACCCTTCACAAAACCAGCCTGAGAGGAAGAGATGATGCGCTCAAGGAACGGAGCCAAACGAATGGCCAACACCTTAGAAATAACTTTGTTAGAGAAATTACACAAGCTGATGGGACGAAATTCCGCGCACGACCGAGGGGAATCACACTTCGGAATTAAAACCAAGTTGGTGGAAGACCAACTTACGGGAAGAAGACTTCCGGCAAAGAAATGCTGGATAGCTAAACAAAAATCCGATTGAATGATAGGCCACACACTCCGATAGAAAGATCCGTTGAAACCATCCGGACCGGAAGCACTATCCTTGCTTAGGGCAAATACGCAAGCACGGATTTCCTCCGGAGTTGGCGGATCAGCCAAACCGTCGCATTCCTCAGAGGTGATGAGTTTGGGAATGAAAGCGAGGAGATCTAGATCCTGATCCGCCACCGAGGGGAAACCCAAAAAGGATTGAAAATGAGACACTATGATATGCTTAACTTCAGCCGGAGAGGACGCCAAAGAATGATTTGGTCTCAAAATTTCCCGAATGGAAAGAAGGTTGGCTTTCTTACGAATGGTAGAATGGAAAAATTTGGAGTTCGTATCCCCTTCAACCACCCATTTTACCCTCGCCTTTTGGCGAAGATAAGAGTGTTCGATACGAAGCTCCGAAGAGAAAGCCAATTGGGCCGACGCCCATTTCCCCCTGTTTTCGGCCGAAGGGTTCTCGTCGAACAAAGATTCGGCAAGAATAAGAGACTCCTCAGCCGATCTAACACGGTCGAAAATGTTCCTGAAAATAAGGAAATTCCAGGATTTAAGACAAGCCTTAAGGCGTTTCAGCTTTTGGGAAAAGGCCCCCATGGGAGAAGCTGAAATAGGAGCAGACCACGACTCTTCAACAACTTGAGAAAAGGAGTGATGGGAACACCACATACTGAGGAAGCGGAAGGATGTTGGCCCCGAGAGAGAATGAGGAAAGCATCGCAAAACCAACGGGGCATGATCAGAGCAGGCTCGATGAAGATGCGATGTAGAGAAGGAAAAAGGAAGATTGAGCCATTCCGGGGACCCAAAAATTCTGTCCAACCGAGATAGGATCCGGTTCGGACCTTCCTGGTTATTGGACCAGGTATAAGCCAATCCCACAAAAGGAATTTCGGAGAATCCTGAACTAACAATGAACGAATTGAAATCAGAAACCGATGAGCGGTTAATGGCCGCCCCCCCAAGTTTCTCAACCTGGCTAGCGACAACATTGAAATCACCACCCACAACAGAGCACGGAAAGCCCAACACAGCCAGATGAAGAATATCATCCCATAGGGATAATCTCTCCATCCGGTCACACTTGGCGTACACCGCCGAAAAAAGAAAAGGATGAGGAAAAGGAGAAGCAGAGCAAACCATAGAGATAAGCTGGTCCGAGTCAAACAAAGGTTGGACATCACAGCCTTTGGACCAAAGAATCCAAATCTTGCCCGAAACATTGGACACAGCACCTCCAAACCCAAGCGATAGGACAACCCTAGTAATCTCACCAGACCCTACAAAAGGTTCTAACAGAGCGACCAAGCAAATAGAATGTTTGCGGACAATGCGCTTCAATCTAGCGCAAGAAGCCTCATTGCCAATACCACGAACGTTCCAGAAAAGAAAGTTCGACATGAAGCCAGGTAGCCGAAGAAAAAAACAAGCCAGAGAGAACAAAACAGACCCTACTCAAATAAGATACAAGGATGCAAAAGCAGACCGATTTGTCTGCTCAGTCGCCGCTATAGAGCGAGTACGGATAGTACGAGGAGTGGGGAGGGGGCCTCTCGAGCGGCGACGAGAAGGTCTATGAACACGGGAAGACGATACCCGAGGGATGGACTCGGCAGATACCTGAGCCGGCTCCAGCGAACCCAAGAGCCCAAGAGAAGAGCGGGATGGAGCCGAGTTCTTAGTTAGGCGAGAGAGGCGATCATTAATGTTCGCAATCTCCGCTTCACTAAGCATCGGAATAGAAATGGATAATGATCGCAATCTCCGCTTCAATAAGTATATATGTCATTTTATATTTCACGTGAGTAATAAATATGCATTGCTAAGCAAAGCTTGAACTATTTAGGGTATTAACTTTATTTATATTAAAAAAGGGTAAAAATATATTAACATTAATGCCAACGTATGCACACCAAAAAAATGTTAGTATTTGTAAGTGCTCAAATTTTTGTAGAGAGAATACTATCCATAAACAACCCTAGATTAAGTTACCTTCTTAATTAGTAAAGTCTAAGTTTGATTAGATCACATATGTATATTATATTTCAAATGAGTAATCAATCTGGACTGTTAAGCAAAACTTGAACAATTCAAGGTTTTATCTTCATATAGGGTACTGTTAACAATATCTTATAAGTTGAAAAAAAACATATTAAAAAAATAAAAATAAAATTAATATTCATCCTAAGTGCTCAATTTTTAAAGAGGGAAACTAATCCATATTAAATATATAACTCCGGAGTTTGATGGGTACTAAGAAGAAGCAGCATACCGTTTATAATGGCAAAGGGGACTAAACATCCACTATTACCGCAACCACATCCAGCTGATGCTCAAGTTAAACTCTTCGTAAGTGTATCACATGATATTTGCCACTAGAAGAGGCTTTTATAGCCTGCAATAATGAGGCACATTACACAATTTAACGATAAGTTCAAAACTTGTTGTTTCGACAAGTAATATATACAATCATTTTGAGAAAAGTTAGCAAACTTTAATATGATAAGCCTAAAAACACCAATCAATAAGCCTAAAAAGCAATCAATTCACTTAATCCTCAAAATTGAATCAAATATTAATTTCAAAATTATCCAAGTGCCTCAATGTTGGTTTAGGTTTTCCCCAATTTAACACATCCACCTCACCCATGTAAACTTGGGGTGAAAAGGATCAAAACTGATGTTAAAAATTGTAGCACAAAGAACCTTCCATGTTGGTACCAACATATTAAGAGGTAGTGGATATTTAAAGTTGTTGCGCACCATTCATACAAAGCCAGACTCCAATAGCATTTCGCTGGGGTTACGTATTCGTTTAATACTTTTGAGAACCTTTCTTATATGTATAAAGCAACGATTGATTCTAATGCTTCCATTTAATAAAAATTTAAAGTGCAAATGTTAGAAGAGTACCATAAGAGAATAGCACGTATAAGAATGCATAACTACATTAATGCATCCATGTCAGAATGCTTCCACTACAACAATGTACAACGATGCTTCCACTACACACAAAGACAGTGCTTAAAACCAGCACTACAACAATGCATAATTATAATTTAAAAGAGCAAAGAAAATCAGGTATAACTTGGTATTATTATTCCTATAACAAGTGTCCACCCTGGTAGAAAAATGTAATTCAATCCTATATGGATATGCACTCACAGACTACAGATTAGACAACATAAACAAACCTCCAATAATGAGTCTCCAGTTGCACTCCAAATTCTGGCATAATTGTAATAGACTCTACATGATTTGAAAATAATTATGGAATCCTTTAACCGCATGCAAAAATTAGCTAGTCAACCAACATATTTATTATCTGACTTCGAACCTAAATGAATTGTAAAAAAATTCACTTCTACAGCACTTCCTCGTACAACACTGTAAAGATAAAGCATATATTTAAATAAGAGTAACATACGCATAATAATACTTTTAATATTAACATCTGTAAATGTAAATATATTATAAACCATAGGATGATTATATATAACAAAGGATACTCACCACATTTAAAATTCCAGGAGCATCACTTCTAATCTCAAGATCATGTCGAGGATGGCCAGCTACTAATCTCTTTGATAATGAGAATAGAATTCTCAGATCCAATCAAGGAATTGGGCGGTCCTGTAAAGGTTTCACTGCATTCTCTTCTTCAATAACTCTGAAAATCGAATGAAACACGAGTTAATTTAGTTGATATAGTAGAATACCTTAATTGAATTTAAATCACAAATTAGTTTAAGTTAGATCATATAAACCCATTAAACTGTGCTTGTACAGTTAAAGAAGGTTACTTCTTGTTGTGTGTTTGAATAGCATTAAACTTTTGACCATCACTTTCATATTCACCATGTAATGCAAATATACTGTCATAAGGATCATGCATTTTTGTTCCTAATATGCATGCCTCCTTATTTTGTTGTATGTTATTAGCGTCTGAAAATAAAACAACAAAATTATGAAAAAAAAAATATGAAAATAATTATAATAACAATAACAGATTAACAGAATGAGCTTAAAAACTGGACGGTGCTATGCATGACAAGTAGCAATGAAATCGACTATTAAAGCATATGTATATAGAGCATTACTACCACGGCTGACAAATTATTTTGAATTTAGATTTCTTGCCTTACTTGAACTGCTTGGAAACAGCAGCAGAAGGTTGAATGGCAGTACGATAGGTAATCGCGATCGCCAATCAGAGAAATGCCTCGTTAGTGTTGAAACCGCAACTGGCCTGAATCTCTAATTGACCTTAGCATTAAGGTTAGAACCAACCAAGCTTAAACATCGAGCTGAGGGAGAGAGATCGAGTTGCAGAGACAAGATGAAGATCAAGATCAAGTAAGTGATGCAAGAGTTATCTCATATAAGATTTAATCTTTTATCGTCTCTTTTCAGTATAAAGTAGAATGGGTTTTTCTTTTAATTGTAGGGAAGAGAGTAAAAAAGAAAAAAAAATGGTTGACATGGCAAGCAGGAAACGAAAACTGAGTCCGCCTAAAAATATCATTCTACGGTAGTGCACAATTAAAATTAAAACGCTAATATTATATTAGATCAAGTGAAATAGTTCATTTCATATTCAAAGCTACCATTTAGTGCAACTAAAATCAAATTTTCTTGTAATGCAAGTAGCTGTTTCTAGAAAAATTTGAATTCAGATTCAAACGAAGTCAATTGGTTCAACATTCAAGGCTACAATATAGGCACCATCCTTCTTCACATATTTATATACTTACTTTATCATGTTATTGTTGGAACTGACCCGATCAGTGAATTTCAATTTTTTATACCATTTTGGATTTTAATTGGACCTATGAAGACTAAATCGTTTAGAACTTTTCTATATTTCTTTTAAATAAAATCACTATTTTATTTATATTTATAATAAGGTTTTATATCATGAAATTAATACACACACACACACACACACACACACACACACACACACACACCCCTCTAAGTGATAACACATCAGACACTTGGGTATGGAAACCAAATAATAAAGAGTTCACTTTGAACACTGCCTGCGAAGAACTTAGGGAAAGAAGTATAGAACTCGAATGGGCACAAATTGTGTGGTGTAGAGCTAGTACTCCTAAAATGTCGCAAACTACTTATAAAGCACTCCTTAACCTACTACCAACTAGGGACAGGCTCAAAAAATGGAGAATTATTAAAGATTCAATCTGTGTTTTTTGTCAACAGCAAGAAGAAAACCACATTCATGTATTCTTCCAATGTACATTTACTAGGAAAATTTGGGAAAATCAGAAATCAATTTTGAACTGCAATATTCAAGATTATCAACTCAGAGACATTGCAATTTACCTGACTCGAAGATGGAAACCCAAAAGCTTGATGGGGAAAATGGCCTCCATTCTGCTGACTACTGCGGTTTGGCACATTTGAAGAGAAAGAAACAGACGAATTTTTCACAATAATTGCAAGAATGAACAACTAGTTAGTGAAATGATTAAACGAGATGTTAAAATTATCATGAAGAGAGTTGGTAAACTTACAGATCTGTCAACTGTTGAACTAGATGCATTGAGGAAGATGGGATTAGAACCACATAGTAACGAGAATCAGTCGGTGATGGCACAGCCATGGTTTCCTCCGTGAAGAGCTGAGCAGGAAGATGAAAAAGTTTTTCTTTTACTTTATGTCGAAAAATGTTCTGTAAATTATCGTTTCTATTAACAAAATGTATGGGTCGGGCCGACCTAGATCTGTTTGAGTAATAAAGCCTTTTACCAAGTTTCAAAAAAAATGAAATTAATATATATACACAAACATGTGTATAATATGCATGCATGCATACATATGTATGTATGTATATACATGTGTCACATAGCAATCCGTACAGGATACAACATGCCCATGTATAAGTGTTGGGATTTACACCACAAATGATATGTTAGCTCATCTAGTATACAAATATATCATCCAAATGTATGTTTATATGCTTTAATTTATGTAGACAAAATATTACACATATATACATATATATATGTACATACATACATACATATATATTATTTTGAAAATACATACATATATATGTGTGTGTGTGTGTGTGTGTGTGTGTGTGTGTGTGTGTGTGTGTGCGTAGAATTTATAATATATATATATACATATAATTGTATATAGGTGTATATAAAAAGCATTTAAAATATATACAATAAAATTTAGTTTTTTATTTCATTGTAAAACCGAAGAAAAATTAATATTTATAAATAAATAAATATATAAATAAATAAACACACATATGTAAACATACATACATATAGTTTAATAACAAATAAATATATTTATATAAATATATATGAGTGAAATATATATATATATATATATATATATATACATATATATAATTATATATATGTAAATATTTACCAAAAAATGCTAATGGTAAAACAATTTTTATTTTATTTTATTTAAATTATTTGATTTGATTTATATTTATTTGACTTAAATTTCCGTATAAAGATAAATAATAATATTATATAAAAAATGATTATGAAATTTTATTTTGTGTTTTAATATTCTACAATCAAGATGTTATTTTAGCATTCGAATATTTCAATATAAATTTTGAAATCTAAAATTAATTTAAAATTTAATTTCGGCATTTATATTGTTATTTAATTACTATATCTATGAAAGAATTTTTTTGTTATAATCGAAAGTCTTCGGGTGTGAAAATGACTGTATAAAATTTAAATTATTTTTATGATATATTTATTTATTTTATAGATTTATCCAAGTGATCTGAATTTAATAATATTTAAATAATATATATATTATAAACTTAATTTTTATGCCAAAAATATTTTTAAGTATAAAACTATATATATGTATTTTAAGACATGTTTTATATAGTATAATTTATAATATTTAAATTACAAAAATTATGTTATTCAAATAATGTAAATTAAATAAATTTAGTCAAAGAACAAATTGTTTTCAATAATCTTAATCCGTGAGTATCAAGGCATGTATATGTCATAATTTTTTTAAAATTATATTAGCATATAAATATACAACTATTCTGAACGTGACAGTGCACCAATATACTAGAATTGTCACTTAACTATAACGTGATATATGATGTATAAATTATCAAGATATCGGAATATAATCATAAATTAGATAATTACCTTTCACCAACGTCAATGCACCACACCCTGAAGCGTTGAAATGAACTCTTGAATCAAATTCCAATTTTGAAGATGTTATCTCTCGAATTGCAGATCGCCGACTGTCAAATAGTGGTGTTTTTGATATGTTTTTAGATTGGATTTTTGAAGATGGAGAGAAGGCGATCTCTAGTCGAAAATTGCAGAGGAAAGAGTGAAAAAAATCAAGCGGTAAATGAGGGTATGGAGCATTAAGATAAAGGAGGAAAGATGGAGTGAGATGTGGATCATATCCTTGTATTTCTCTTTTCCACTTCTTCTTTTTTACCTAATCAAAAGCCCTTCCCCCAACCTAAAAATTGGCCGGTCATATCATGCTTCCTTTATCAAAAAATTACGTGCCCTATACCGACGTTAAACCCAGTCCAAGCCCAAACAAAAAATGCTACATTTAAATCCAATATAAATGCATACCGATTTCGTATATCAATCAGTATATTTATAATTATTATAAATACACTATTTAAAATTGTTCAACTTGTCAAATAAAATTTAATAGTCAATATTTTATAATTAGTAATTAATTTAATTTAATTTAATTTACAACAATTATAAATTAATAAAATCATATGGTTATGGAATATTCAACGATTTCGTTGTGCGACTCTTTAGGTATACATTTGGTCAGCTATTAATATCAAACTATTTGATTATCAACATTCACACATCACTTAGCGGATGGTATGGCATTTTGGCCATATTTATCGCTTATTTGGTTTCGGTAAAATTCAATTATACTTTGTTAAACGTTACCCGATTGTGACTATTATTTACAAAAATTCTCTTCGTCAAAACTATATCGCTTTGGACTTGTGAAATTTGGTGATAGTGAAATTACAATATCGTCCACATTTAACTTTATCGTCCGAACACAAAGTCCTGAGTTCAATAATTAGAATTATTATTAACTGAAATGCTTTAACCAGAGACTTTGACTTTAAATTGACTTCAGTTGATCATGATACTTACCTCATATAACTAAGGAGACGAATCATCTCTTGAAAAATGTTTCACTTCCAATACTTCCACTTAACCCAATTATAGTCGTTTGATGGACGTCATGCCACGATTTAACTATAATCAAAGTAGAGCTTCCATATTTAAGACCAACAATGTTCTCAAGTCAAGATAACTGTGTAAATTTGTCACATCGATATTTTTTGTTTGACCTTAGATATATTAACCAACAGAAAACTATAAAGTGAGTCATTCCATGGTTATCCAACAACTATAATTACATAACCTTTTAGTGCTACTAGTAGCCATGAGTAATACACTGCCCAATACTTAGAGAGCATTACATAGTCTAGTCTTAACCGATGTATCGATATCAAGTCTCAATGCATCTTGACTAGGAATATATAAAATGGTACATTTATTATCATTGTTATAAATTACTCACGGTTACAACACTTTGTAACTACTATCACAAAACATACCATTTATGGATTTTGTACCAAGTATACTTTTAATTAAATTAACTAAGTAATACAACAAATTATATCAAGTATATAATAGAAAGAAAACACATTTTATTTTGAACATGAATGGTTATCGAGTTAGATATATATAATAAAATACATAATTGCCTCTAGGGAATATCCCTAACCTTATCAGTTATCACATGTGGTTAGATTAGTTATTTATCAAGAATCCACAAATTGTTTGCCTTGAATGTGTATTTTGTAAAAATATGTTATATAAAAATATTCATTTACATATTTGTACATTATTCATGGCCTAACAAAATTAGTTTTAGAAATTCAAAATAGTTATAAACGTTTTAAGAATGTTTTCAAATTATGTAATTATACACAAAATATTTAAAAATCATTTTATTATATTTTCACATATTACTTTCGAATATAAAAAGGATTTTTTCATGTATACACACACACAAATATATACTAATAAATGTGAAAGTTTAAATGTATTTTTAATATTAAAACAACATACTAAATGGTTTTGAACAATTTATAAATCTATATCTTATAATTAAATTTATTTATATAATTTTAAACATTATAAAGTACTTTATTAAATATAAAACATTATATATTGATACATATATATTAATATTCGAGTGTTTTTAAAAATAAACAAGATATTTTCTAATTATAATATTGGCCGAAATAAAGATGTACATATATATATATTATATTTATTTATTAAATTATATGGTACTTCAATTGATAATGATTTATATGTATATGTATATGTATATGTATATATGTATATATGTATATACATGTTTACAATTCTTTTGTACATATTTACGTCTATTTCATATTTATATAAATTGTTTATAAAAATAAATTTTGAATTTAAATTTAATAGATATTTCCAAATCTAGATCAAGATTTAAAATTTGAATTTCAAAATTAAAATATGAATTTAAAATCTAAATTTATATATTTGTAAATATTGTTTTATGTAAACATATGTGTACTTTTAAAAGTATATGTATGTATATTTTTTAAAATAAAAATACAAGTTTGTAATTGTATATGTGTGTGTGTTTTGGAGTCTTGGATAACATATATGTATATAAAGTGGCTAATATGTCCTTTACAGTGTAAATCGCAGCATTTAGATACGGGCAAGTTGAACCATGTATACTATACATATTGTAGATGCATGTACATGTACATATGTATTTTGATACATATGTGTATGTTATATATGCATTATACAACATTAAATAAATTCATTTTAATAATGAATAACATAAAATAATGAGTTTATATTAATGTAATTTAGATCGAATCTATATAAATTTAAACGTCATAGGTCCAAAAGATCCAATATTGCAATTTTTTAAAATGAACCCATTCAAACACTACATGTTGGTCTAGATTAAACAAATATATGTATCTTTATGATGTTGGTAATATTTGTGATGTACGAATCTGTGATATTATTGTGTTATATTAGTATGATTATATATGAAATATATATGAATTTGTGATAGAGGTGAAAAATGCAGCACAAATGCTATAATAATGTTTCAGCAAATGCGTCAGTAGGGCATTACAAACTCCAATTTTAAAATTTTAATAAGGTGTCGGAAAATCTAATTTTGCTATTTTAATAAGGCATCGGTGTGGAAACAAAAAAAGAGCGTCGATACGGCATTGGTAAGTGCCCTACAAAAGATGTTTTCCGACTCCCCTTTTACCGACGCCGTATAAAGCGTCGCAACATTGGTAATAGTCCTACCGACGCCGCACCGACGCCTTTTTGGTGTCCGTAAATAGAGTAATATTTATGGTGATATAAATATATTTCATACATTTCGCAACAATTTTCGAAGTATACAACTTAAATTAAATATTACAATATCGCGTTTAAACAAAATATATAGTTACAAATCATAAAATGAAAAGCAAAAATGATAAATTTATTTTCCTGAAATATTTAGATTTATAACTAGCCATTCCATACTTCAATAATTTCCTTATAATTGTTAAATAGGCAACTGAATATTTTTTGTATAATAAGAAATAACAGGTATATATTTATTGGTTTTGTAAATTTGTTCCAAATTATAAAAAAAATATAAAAGTGAGAAATGAAAATAAATATATTTCTAATTTTTATGCTTCATTTTAAAATGGAAATTAAGGAGAAAATATGTTGGATATGGATATGAATTCTTTGTATTTCAGGATTTAAAGTCTGCTAAGAGAATTATTGTTTATTAGTTAATTACATTTACTTATCAAATCAAAAATTTATTATTTATAATCTTTTGTTTAGATAAAAATTGCTATGTATTAAAAAAAATTCTCAAATAGCAATGAACATTTTTAAAGCTAAAATTGTGATAATAATGCGTAAGTATACTTCATACATTTTGCAATAAATCTCAAAATATACTTTTAAATAAAAATGTTACAAGGTTCATTTAAAAAAACTACATAATTATAGATCATAAAATGAAAAGCAAAACAAACTTCGTTTTTTTTAAAATATTTTAGTTTATAATTTCTTCTTTCGTACTTCGATAGTTTCTTTAGTGCTACTAATGGCACCTTAATTTCCTCTTACTAATATCATTTCTAAAAAATGCATTTAATTTTTTTACCATACTTCATAATATCATCAATAATCTAGAGGCTATCAACATATACAAAAATTTAACAAAAAATCGTAAATGGTAAATAAATACATCTGATTTGTTGTTAATAAGATCAATTTACGTAACTACTAATAAGTGAATCTAGTTATTTCTAGCATAATCATGAATAAAGTGTTTCAAAAAATCTTCCAAATCATATATGTTTTTGTAGAAAAAAAATTCCAAAGATTTTTTGAAATTTAAAAATTAAAATAATATTTACAAAATTTGCAATTTTCAAAAAATGTTGTTCTATAGTTGTTGGAATTGATGAATATTAATAAAATTCATTTAAAAATTTCTTTTGAGAAAAGAAAAAGAAATAAAAAAGGTAAATGTTGAGCAACAACATTATTATACCAAAAATGTTGAACCTCATCGTGGTATTCTTCCGTTCCACGAAATTTAATTGGTAGATTTGATTTGCGTAGTCATATCTCATGTTTTTTAATTAATTGTTTAAATAAAATATATACACTTATGTTTAAGGAAGAGTAAAAATTTAATAGATTATAATCAAATTAGAATAATATTAGTACTAAGGTGCCCTTGGCACCGCACTTTCTTGTTTAATTTGTAACCGAATATTTTTTTCTTATAAGAAGAGATATAAAGTATACTTTTGTTGTTTTTGTAAATTGTTATAATTTATAAGAAAACAAAAAGGTGAAAATGCAAATTATTTTTCCACGATGTATCATAGTAAAGGTAATTCGGTAGAATGTATGTTTGAATATGAATATGAGAGGGAGGTATGTTATATCACTCGCTTGAAGTTAACACACCCGGCATACCATGTTTTGGTTGGACGATTGAATTCACGGATCTGCTGATTATTACTTTAAAAAAAATAAAAATGAGGGCCAATCACACGGCGAGTTCCAAACACTCGCGAGTGATATCAGCATGCAACATGAAAATGAATTAGAGCACTTCCAACACTAGGGGCGGTCAGTGGTTTCCATATGGCCAATTTCACCAATTAATTCCTAGAGCAATCCCAATAGCAAAAAATATTTGCTGATTTATCCGCCATTAATGACGGATAAAATATAACCCAATCACATCAGCCCAGCTGGATATCTGCGTGCTATGTGGCTTTGAAATCAAGCCGTCAATTCATTCGGCGGTATTAATATTGGACAAAATATTATAACAGATCCACCTTTCTTCCTAGCTAGCATCTGCTGGGACTAAGCCAGCCCGCAACGGAAGATATCGGTGAATTTCACTTTTTTTTCATTTTTGATCTTTTTTGAGTCTATGAAGTCTAGTTTATTTCAAGCATTTCTAAATTCCTTTTAAATAAAAACACTATTTTATTTGTATTTGTAATATGGTTTTATGTTATGTAATCAGCGTTATATTATATACATGCATGTATCATATGCACATATATGTGTGTACATGTGTAACATAGCAGTCCATGCAAGGTTTGACATGTCTGTGTATAAGTGCTGTGAGTTACACGACAACGGACATGCTAGCCTCTCTATTATATAATATATCGTCCAAATATACGTTTATATGCTTTAATTTATGTATACAAAATATTACAAATATATATATATATATATATATTTGTGTGTGTCTGTGGAATTTATTATATATATATACACACATATGTAATTGTGTATATGTATATTTATAATCATTTAAAATTATATTGAAAATCTATTTATATATTTTACTATAAATACCGAATACAAAATTTAATTTTTTAAAATAAACGTATAATACACACACACAAACACACATACATATATAATTATTAATATATATATACACACGTGTGTGTGTGTGTGTATATATTAGTACCAAAATTATATATGTATAAAATATTTAAAAGGAAAACCTGAATGATATTCTGATGTTTAAACATTTTATACATGTTTTAGGATTTAAAAATCAATTTTAAATTCAATTTCTAATTTACGCAAGTATTTAAATATTTAAATTAGATAGTTTGTTTTTAATTTTTCTAGCAAAAGTATGTTAGCTATTGTTAGCACCAGAATTGGTCACTAACACCCAAAGAAAAATTTGTGTAGAGAGATTAATGAAGATAGAAAATTAAAATAAAGGAATATATGCCGAATTAATGGCAAAAACTAGAACACCAGATTTATAGTGGTTTGGCGTAACTGCCTACGTCCACTTTTAGTTTAATCTTTATTGCTTTTCTAAACAATTGAATACAGATACTATCCGTACACTAACTCCTCGAATGCAAATGCTAGTTGAAAAAGAATGAGTCTTGAAAGTGGCAGAGTCTCCCAGTGTTCTCAAAAAAAGGTCCATTTCACTGTGTTACTGCCCTTCTATTTATACGTGAAGATAGGATTGACTTCCCTCACGGGCCCAGTAACGAGGTATCTCAGCTCACAGTAGGCGACTTCTATGCATCGAGCCAGGCATGCCGAATGAGGCATGCCGAGCGAGGAATTCCAATCGAGAATCGTCTGGTCAACCATCAAGTGACTCGAAGAAAACCCTCAAGAGAACCGAAGCAAGTAGTGAGTTGACTTGAAGTAAAGCCATATCGATCGCCCTTATTTGGTTATGGGCTGGTCGAGTGAGGTATGTCGAGCAATATATGTCGAACGACGACGCCCTCACTCAAGGTTGAGTGTTCATTCTTCCCTTGAAGCCGAACGACATCCAAGCTGAAACAAAACGCCTATGCCGGACCACCTGTCTATGCCGAACGGCATCTAAGCCGAGTCAGGGGTCCATGCCGATCAGCATCCAGGCCAAGCCAGGTGTTTATGCCGAACCGTATCCAGGCCGAGCCACCTGCCTATGCCGAACGACATCCAAGCCGAGCCAGGTGTCTATGCCGAACCGTATCCAAGATTAGCCACCTGCCCATGCCGAACGACATCCAGGCCGAGCTAGATGTCTATGCCGAACCGTATACAAGCCAAGCCAGGTGTGCTTGCTTGACGAGCCTTTTGTAACCAGGCCAAACAATCCGGGTAACATTTGCCCCCCAAAGTGTGTCGTGTGAGGCAACACGACATGCTTTGAGCCAATATCCAATTCCTAATATCAAAAGTTAAGTGTGGTTATGAAGGTCAAAAGATGACTGTCCTCCCTAGCACCTTAGGGCCATTCGGCATATAGATACCGAACCGCATGCAAAGGCACGTTCAGTGTCGCCTGGCACGATTACTTACCGAACCATCGAGATATCTTGACCGGCCCACTGGTTGATGCGTGTTCGTCTCCCCTTCTTCCTATATAAAAACCAACACTTTTCTACATATTCTCTTTATTTTCACTTCGACTCCACAAGACCTCACAACCTAACTTCCTCCGAACTCTAGCTACCTCCTCGATCTTCCTTTCTCATCTTGAGCCCCGTACATTTGCTCCTAAACTTCCCTTGATAACCAACCGAACTTCATTCCTGAACTCAACATCCGCAAGCTTCATCAAGCATTCTTTTAGTAGAATTCTCCATCCGATCAACTTTTTCGACCTAATGGTTTTGCGTGAATTTTGAGTTCGTGAGTACTTCTTAGTAGGAATTGATGTAGACGAGGGAGGTCGAGTTAGACATAGGTTCTTGTTAAACTTCCATGTGATGGAGAGTGGTCGTTAGGTTTGAGAGATAGGGCTAAGTGAATGACTTTAGATGCTCGGTAACCAGGGAGCAAGAGAGAAAGGAGGACGAGTGGGTCGGCATTAGCATTTTGGGCGATTGTCTGTTGCTCAGTCATCCCTTCGTGGTAGCAATGCTAAAGAGGTGAAGGAATGGGAAGTCGTCGGTCTAAGGAGATAAAGTGTTGAGTCGATTCGAAGAAGTGAGATAGGGGTGAATGAGTGGATCGGCATCTCCATTCCAGAGTGTCGTTCGGTAGCCGGGCGAGATAGGAAGTGAATGAGTGGATCGGCATCTCCGGTCTAGAGTGTCGTTCGGTGTTAAGAGTGCATTGGTGAGGTAGATGAGTGGGTCAGTGTCTCCAGTATAGAGGGTATTTCGGTTGTATGCTTAAGTAGTCGCTCGACATCGAGCCTATAAGTAGGCAATGATAGTCAATATCATTTTGACTCGACCACAACATATGTCAGGTTCAACCACCTCCCACACTTAATCACTGGACAATAAACAAGAACAAGAACTTAAGCAAATAGGCATATTGAACTAATTCGGACTGATAACTTCATGACTGAAACCATAATAAACGTGAACTTAAAATTTTGTAAATAGGGCAACTTGAAGCTTGTCGTGCTACTCTTTACTTATCATAACCTTAATTTATTTATATTCTTTACACGAACCATCACACTAGTTCACACTCCACACGGGGGGAGCACTTTCGTCATTATGACTAATATTGATTGTCTTTCACGCATAGATCAAATAGGTGTCTATCCAATCTTTGACGCTCATTGAAGATGTCTAGAAAGTCGAGCTCTGCTACAGTCTCAAATAAACCTGAGCCAAGTTATCAACAAGAAGTAGTGGAAACTTCAAATCCATCGACAACTCCTGTACAGAATATCTAGAGTCCAATGACTGCATCTGTTGACTTGTCCCCTGATGCCCTAGATGCAGCAATCATCCTAGATGATCCGGTTGATTCTTTAGCTTCGAGAATCAATGAAAACGCCCTTCACCGACTATGCTAAATCCACGGAATTCCTTTTGACGATGTACTAGTTCCATCGGGACAAGTTCGTCCTCACCTGCCCTCGGCTGGATATACTGCTTGCAACAAATTCATGTGTTGGGTTGGTAGCGTGCCACCATTCAACTCCTTCCTTCGCGATCTGTTGCAGTATATTGAGATCGAACCATCACAATTACATCCCAACAGTCACGCGTTCATATACGACACGTGCATTGTTTTCATGAGCATTCTATTTAGGCTCCCCACTCTCGGTGATATGCGCTATATCTATCGTTTCAAAAGACGGTCTTACAGCCCATCATTCATATTCCTGGAGCCACATAACAAGTGTCAAACCTTGACAGGGGCGTGGAGCAAATTCACCGAATATAAGCAAGAATGGTTTTATGTGCGCTGTCCCGCAGGCTTTGCGGGAAGATGGTTAGAAGGGAGTAAGTTTCTTTTCTGGATCAATACTTATACATGGCAAAAAGTGCATCCTTTCTAAACGCTTTCGCTACTTTTACATGTATCAGTCCACGCCCCGAAGGCTACGGGTACTCTGAGGCCGTCGAAGCCATTCGAGCTGTTCCCGTGGAAGACCGGGATATCAGATCTATCATTACCAATGAATCGCTCTCAAAATTTAGGCTGTTGGCGGAAGGTCGCCGAATAAGTCTTCCTTACAACGCTACTACAGCTGGGTTTGCCTTGGACAAAGGCAAAAGGCAAGCTTGACCTTCAACATGTGGTGCCCCCGACACACCCGAGGAGGGCAAGATCAGAGAAATTGAGGTGTCAGAAGCACCGGGTGAGAATATAAGTCCTGCTCTGGAACCGGTGGTTGAGGCACACGACACTGATGTAATGCCTCCCCCTTCGAAGGGAAAAAAGAAACTGGCTTACAAATTAAGGAAAAAGGCAGTAGGCGGAACGTCAAAAGTCACGTTTACTCAATGGAGAAAGAGCTATCTCCATAACATTTAGAGGGTTCACTAAAAGGCTTATCCGACCTCACTATTCCCGACGACTTGCTCAATTATGGCTTCAACGATCCCGAAGTCCTAAAATTCCACTCACCCGTGAAAGGCGATGAAGGCGTTCAAGCACATAATCAAGGAGAAAAAACTCTGATAAGTAAAGCCAAAGAAACTAGTCCTTCGAGGGGAACACTAGGACACACACAATAGCACTTACACCTCACCTTGCACTTAAACATTAGCCATCGTGCGATTCTGGCTAACTCGTGTTCACTTAATTTCTGTGCAGGTGATATAGGACGTTCTCATGGATTCGACCGCCTTCGCAGGTCATCTATTTTCCATCATTCTGGCCAGGATTCGGGGTCCGGTAAATGTCGAGATAGAGATGACGACATGGATAGGGACTATCGCTCCCGGGACTCATCATCTCGAAGGAAAACTTACCATCATTCTTCATATCATCACGATCCTCCCTCTCACTTGTAGCAAGGCAGGGAGAAATCTGGTCATAAGGAGTCCCGGTCCGATACTCCCCGCGACCAACATTCGGGTTCATCTAGCACCACGTAATCTCGGGAATTTCACAAGAAACTCGAAGTCTCTAGACAAACTTCTTTTGTTCCTGCACACGATCCGTCGACAGCGGAAAGGCTAACCGAGCTTAAGACCATGTTCCCAAAAAGAGCATGTTTGATCCAGTTACAGCCGAGTATAATGCTCGAGTTATCATGCATCGTAACTTAACATTTCTCGGCGAGGGTTACCTCGAATCTCTGGCCAAAGCATGGGAAACTCTGATAAAGATCAAAAAGGTTGAGTCAGGCACTGAAGAGGTTGACAAAGAAGCTTTATTGAAGGAATTTCTCAGGGGAAATGAGCCTTCAGACTTGTCTACAGCGAAGGCTCTCTGTGGAAAAGATTCCTCCTCATCAAAAAGAAAGAACGACATTATCGGTCCGTTTGGAACCAAGTCTTCAGTTTCTCCCCCTACTCAACCAACTGGTCCCCCCGCACTTGATCCCTTCGAGCAGCATGTTGGCTACAACCTAGAAGATCCTAGCCTTGACATTTAGGCTCTATCTCCCATTCCAGAGGGTAAAACTCCTGGACGGTTGAGAGTCATCCAGAACCAGTACATAACTTTTCTTCTTAAAGTTCGAAGGGTCGTCGTTTTCGGCGAGTAGTCAATGTATTCTAACTTTTGTTTCTTATGATTTCGTGTAGGCCATTCTGATCCTGAGCCAACTCCAAGGAGCGATGTTGCCATAGAGAAGGAGGAGAAGATGGATGAGGCAATTCAAACGGGAGAGATTCCCGGTCCTGACGCTCAAGTGATCGAGGCGCTTAACGAGGACAAGTCTGAAAATCCATCACCCATCGAAGGAGATTACGAAGTTGAGATTACAGACGCCTCCGAACCTACTTCAAAGATGAGCACGAAGGAGCAACTTAAGGAACAGAAGTAGAAGAAAGTTGAAATAAGGTCGAGCCCCAAATAGTGGAACTAGTTAAATGATCCTTTAAACTGACCTTTGAAAGTCATTCTTCCCGGTGGGTCCAGGCCACCTCCTCCTTCCTCAAATGTCACTTCCCTAGCAAGCAGAACATCCAAGCGAAAATGTGTGGGGGAGGACCTATCTGAGAAACCGAGGAAGGAGAAGAAACCAAAGAAGTAGTTTTCATTCCCGTTCGACGAGAGTTAGCCTAGATTAAGTAATTATTATTTCTGTTTATTCTCATAGTCAATGTAAACAGACTTTTGACACATTGACACATGCACATTTACACATGCACAAAACTACCGTTTTGCCCCTGAATGAAGATGAAAATATGATGGTTTGAAAATAATTGAATTTTGGTTTTAAACATGTTAAAATGCCCAAATATGATGTTTATTTAAATAAAAATAGATAAAATATGCACATTTAAGCGCACATCACCGTGTTTAAGAGGGATTGAAGTGGAACCTCATTTTGGATTAATAAATAAAACTTAGTTTCTTTGTCTTCCAAATGACTTTCATTGTTCAGCTTGCTGCATAACTGTAGTCGAAATCTAAAATTTTGTGAGTTACATAAGCCCCAGTTCACTTCCATATGACTCGGAGATTTTTGGAATCGTAGATCCTCTATTCCCACTTTGGGTACTTAGAATATTTTTAGTCCGCACTCTGGGGACTTGAAGATTTCAAATCGTTTATACTCTAGCCCATACTCTGGGGACTCAGAGTACTCCAGTCTGCACCCCGGAGATTTGGAGATTTTAAGTCGTTTATACTCTAGTCCGCACTCTGAAGACTTAGAGTACTCCCGTCCGCACTCTAGGGACTTGATTTCAAATCATTTATACTCTAGTCCGCACTTTGGGGACTCAGAGTACTCCAGTCCGCACTCCAAGGAATTGGAGATTTTAAGTCTTTTATGCTCTAGTCCACACTCTAGGGACTCGGAGTACTCCAGTCAGCACTCCGGGGACTTGGAGATTTTAAGTCGTTTATACTCTACTCCATACTCTAAGGACTCAGTGTACTCCAGTCCGCGCTCCGAGGAAATGGAGATTATAAGTCGTTTATACTCTAGTCCGCACTTTTGGGACTCAGAGTACTCCAGTCCGCACTCCAAGGACTTGGAAATTTTAAGTCATTTATACTCTAGTTCACACTCTAGGGACTCGGAGTACTCTCGCCCCACTCCAATCGTTTATACTCTAGTCCATACTCTAGGGACTCAGAGTACTCCCATCCACACTCCAAGGACATGGAGATTTTAAGTCGTTTATACACTAGTCCACACTCGGAGGACTAAGAGTACTCCCGTCCACACTCCGAGAACTTGGAGATTTAAAACCGTTTATACTCTAGTCTACACCCTGGGAACTCAAGGTACTCCAGTCCGCACTGTGAGGACTTGGAGATTTGAAGTCTTTATATGCGTTCATACGCCAGATATAATAATGTAACTTTAATTTTTGTCATACAATTTTCACACACGGAAACACTAGTATTTCATGGAAAAGATGGCTTTAAGCCTTTAGTACTGAAAACAAGCTGGATTGTCTTATTACATGATGAAAACTAAGAATCAACAAAATAAAAAATACATTGGAAATAATTACAACTAAACTGCGAAAGAAAAAGACTAAATATAACAACGTCGTAGATGCTCGCTATTCCATGCTCGGGGGAGTGTCGCGCCATCAACGGTCGCTAGCTTGAAAGTTCCTTCTCCAAGCCTCCGTTCAATGATGTAGGGACCTTCCCATGTGGGATTCATATGCAATGGGACCGAAAAAAACTCGTTTCAAAACGAGATCCGCCCATATATAAGATTCTCGATTGGACTTTTTCATTATAATATCGAGCGACTCGGTGCCTATATGTAGCCACCCTTAGATCTGCTTCTTCACATTTTTCATCAACGAAGTCCAGTGACTCTAGTAAGAGATCCCGATTCATCTTAGGGCCATAATGAGTTACTCGATGTGAAGGGACTTCAAATTCCACGGGTATAACAGCTTCCGTGCCATATGCCAATGTGAATGGAGTGTGGCCAATCGCGGACTTGTGGGTGGTTTTGTAAGCCCAAAGTGCTGTTGGAAGTTCATCCACCCACATGCCTCTAGCCTTTTCCAAATGTTTTCCAATATGGACTTGATTATTTTGTTCATGGCTTCTAATTGTCCATTGGATTTTGGATGAGCAATTGCTGCAAACCTCTTTTCAATGCCATACTTTTAACAAAATTCATTGAACTACCTACTTTCGAAATGAGTTCCGTTGTCTGTAATGATAGATCGCGGGAGGCCAAAATGGCATATGTGTTTCGTACAATGAAAGTAATGACCTTCTTGGTAGTGATTGCGACTAAGGGCTCTACTTCTTCCCACTTGGTAAAGTAATCGACCGCAACTATTGCGTATTTTACACCACCTTTTGATATAGGTAAGGAACCGATTATATCGATCCCCCATATTGCAAACGTCCAGGGACTAACCATTTGTGTGAGTTCTATCGATGGAGCTCACAGGATTTTCGTGTATTTTTGACATTTGTCACATCTTCTTATGTAGTCAGCATCATCCTAATTTACAAATGGAAAATAATATCCGTAGTGGAGGATCTTTTTTGCTAATGTCTTCCCCCCCACTATGGTCACCACATTCTCCTTCATGGACTTCCTCCAAGACTCATTTTATCTCACCAAGGGCAATGCACCGGAGTAAGGGGATCGGGAGTCCCCTTCGATACATTATTCCATCTTGCATTAAATATCGCGAAGCTTTATAAAGGACTTGTCGTCTTTCGCTCTTTCTTTTGGGCAAGGCCCCATGTAGTAAGTATTGCTTGAATGGGGTCATCCATGACTCCTTCTCGGTTTATGTTTCTAACATTAAATCTACCACCATCACATTTATACTCGGAGCATGAAGGTTTCAACGGTAACCAATCCTATTTGCTGAGCATTGCCGGTACTTGCAAATTTAGCCAATGAATCAACTTCTCTATTTTGTTTACGCGGGACATGCGAAATATCATAATATTCAAGGTCTGCCAATAGTCCGTGAACCCGGGCAAGGTACGGAGCAAGCCTCTGCCCCTTCGCTTGGTAATCTCCTGCACCTGGTACACCACCAAATGTGAATCACAAAAGATTTCAACCGATTTCACTCCAAGTTCCCTGATAAGTTTCAAGCCAACAATCAATGCTTCGTACTCATCTTCATTATTTGTAGACGAGAAATTGAGCTTCAAAGCGAAACAAACTGATCAGTTTTCGGGAGTCATAAGAATTATAACAGTCCTAGAACAACGGTCGTTGGATGCCCCATCGGTGTACAGTTTCCATTGAATGAGGGGAATGACATCATGATAGTTTGGTTCGTCTGACACGGTGAATTTAGCGATGAAGTCTGCTAGGGCTTGACCTCGAATGGGCCTTCGTGGCAGGTAGGTAATATCAAACTGACCCAACTCGATATTCCATTTTAACAGCCTTGCAGAGGTTTCTGGTCATTGGAGTACCTGTCGCAAGGGTTGATCGGTATAAACACTGATCGAGTATGCTTGAAAGTACGAAAGAAGCTTTCGTGATGCAATCTCCAAGCAGTAGGCCGGTTTCTTGATTTTAGGATAATTTCTTTCTGTCCCCTTTAAATATTTACTGACATAGTACACCAACTTTTGAACTCGGTCCACCTCGCAAACCAAAGCCATACTGATGGCATGTTGAGATACGGCCAAGTGTACATACAACACTTCATGGTCTACAGGATTCGATAGCACCGGGGGACTTTCTAAATGTCTTACCAGAGCTCGGAATGCGTCCTCTTAATCGGACGACCATTCGAAACTTTCTTTCCTTTCTTTATTACATCAAAGAAGGGAATACACTTATCCGTGGCTCTGGATATGAATCGACTCAGTGCGGCCACTTTCCCATTCAAGCTTTGTATTTGCTTTATAGTTTTGGGCACTTGTATGTCTCCAATAGCTAGAATCTTCTTCGGGTTAGCCTCGATTCCCCACGCATTAACAATGAAACCCAAAAACTTCTCTGACGCAATGCCAAAGGAACACTTCAGAGGATTGATTTTCATTCCATAATATATGAGTATATCAAACATTTCCGCTAAGTCTCGAATGTGGTCGTTTAACTGCCGTGACTTCATGAGCATGTCATCAACATAGACCTCCATTGTTCTACCAATTTGGTCTTTAAACATCCAATTCACACGACGCTGATAAGTTGCTCCCGCATTTTTCAATCCGAAAGGCATCACTACATAGCAATATAGCCCAATGTCTGTGTCAAAACTAGTGTGTTCTTGGTCTAGAATGTGCATCGGGATTTGATTATATCCTCGGTACGCATCCATAAATAACAATAACTCGTGTCCTGCCGTTGAGTCAGCCAGCTGGTCAATTCTGGGCAAAGGGAAACCGTCCTTGGGGCATGCTTTGTTCAGATCAGAGTAATCTATGCAGGTTCTCCATTTCCCATTTTCTTTTTTCACTAGCACGGGGTTAGACATCCATTCAGGGTAGAGGGCATCATAGACAAACCCATTGGTTTTGACTTTGTCCACCTCCTCTCTAAGAGCAGCGGACCTCTCTGCGTCCATGCCTCTTCTTTTCTACTTCACTGGTACGTACCTCGGGTCTATGTTCAACATATGACTCGTAATGGTAGGAGAAATCCCACAAATATCAGAATGTGTCCAAGTGAAAACATCCAGATTCGCTTGGAGGAAGTCGGTGAGATCCTCGGTCATCGAGGGGTTGAGTTTTGATCCAATCTTAAGTACCCGCGATGGTTCATCTCGGCTGACTGGAATGCAATCGTCAGTTCAGCCGGTGCTGCTTTTTCTTCTTTGGGTTCCTCATCGTCATCTCTCGGATCTATGTCTCTATAGATATGATCGTGTTGCCCGAGCCAGGGCTCAGGCACTACTTGTCAATTTTCATTGACTCGGGTGCGGACGGAGCTGTCCACAACCTTTCCTTTCTCTCTTCGCTAGGCCTCTCTCAGCTTAGCCACATAACATGCACGAACGGTCGCCTGATCGTCATGTACCACACCAACTCCTTTGTCTGTCGGAAATTTCAAAGTTAAACACCAAGGGGCCAAAGCTACACTAAACTCTACTAGGGTCGGTCGACCTAGAAACACATTGTATGGAGAATCGATATCCAAAACAATGAAAGGCAGGATTCACACCCTTCTACGTTCATCTTGTCCCGGTTCAACTGGAAATTCAACATAACCCACTACATCGGTAGATGCACCATTAAAGTCATGGATACACGCTTTAGATGGTTTAAAATCCTTTGTCTCCATCTTCATCTGGTCATATGCTTTTTTGAAGATGATGTTAACAGAACTTCCACAATCAATCAAAATTCTTTTCACAAATGATGATCCGATTGTCGCGGAGATGACCATCGGGTTGACGGTAGGATCCTCCACCTGATCAGCATCTCTGCTCCTGAATACTATGTCGTCCACCATCATTCGCTGCTTCTTAGCCGGAAACACATCCTTTGCATTTGAACACATTCAAAATTCGCATACTTTAAGGAATTGGCATAACGCACCATCTCTTGCCAATTCTTGTCTACCAGATGAGGTCCACCGACTATCGTGTTTATGACCAATTACCTACAGTTTGAGCAGGTTCCTCTGGATGGTGTGGAGCTTGCCCACGACCGGGGTCTGATGTTCCTTGCCTACCTTCCTAGGGGTTCTTGACAAATTCCTGTAACTTTTTCTATCGAATCAACTTTTCTATGGCATCGTGGAGGCGTCTACACTCCTCAGTATTGTGCCCATAAGTCTCATGGAAGTGGCAATACTTCCCAGTCTACTTTTATTCCTCGGTGGACTCTTTTGTGTGTGGCTTTCGGTATTGAAAAGTATTGCAAGTTGATAGATAGATATTTTCCAGAGATGCATTCAGAGGAATGTATTTATTGTAAGTCGGAATCATTGGTTTCCATTTTCCTGCTTCCCTTTCCTTTCCGGGATTTCCTTCTTCGGACCCTTTAGATTGCCCAGGCTTGTTCTGGACATTGACCTTGACCTTCCTCGAGTTATCACGGGACTGTTTTACAGCAATGTTGCTCTTCATAGACTCCTTGCCAGGCCCTGGTGCATTATTCACCTCATCCACTTGGCTTCCTCTCTTCTTATGAACTGATGGGACTTTGAATAAAAACACATTAGCGTAGTCGGAGGCTTTCCTGCCGGCCAATCGCCAAACTCCGAATCCGGATCCACTCCTTGCATTACAGCCATCAAAATGGCATGGTCATTTGGGTTGCTAACTTTAGTAGCCGCAACATGAAATCTCTGCAAGTACTCCTTTAATGACTCCCCTAGAGCTTGAATCACACTGGACAAGGACATCACGTGCTTGGGACGAATGGCATGGTCCCTGAACTATTCCACGAATTTCGTCGCTAATTCATCAAAGTTGGATATAGACCGCGGAGGAAGTCGAGTGAACCATATGGTCGCAATTCCAAATAAAGTTATTGGGAAGCATCTACACTTAGTTGCATTAGTTGCTCTAGCTGAATCCATCATCCATTTATATCTCATCACATGCTGTCCGAGATCAATCTTCCCTTCGTAGGCCGGGATAGTTGGCATGCTAAACTTCCTAGGGCACTGGGCCTGTAGAATAGTATATATGAAAGGAGTATGACTCCTGGATATCCTAGAATCATCATTAGTCAAGCCTTGATTTTCTCTCATCAGCAGTCCAACCATAGATGATAGGTTTGGGGTTCGTATGGAAGATGGCAGGTTGGAATTCGTTCTACGAAACTGTTCTGGTTGTGTATCCTGCGGACCAGCTTCATTAGGACCTTGGTGGGCCGGCCATCCGGCTTTAACTCGCGCTCCAGATCCTAAGTTTCCTGCTCTAGCTTGGGTATAATTTCCTTGATGTAAGTGAGGTGCCATGGCTCCAGGTAGGGAACCTAGAGCATCCCTAGTTGATCGATCAGCAACATCTGCTTATGTTGTTTTAGTTCTGCGGCGTCTATACCTGGGAGGTTCATCGGACGAAGTTGAGCGGTCAGATGAGGGGTAAGGAGCAGGGCTACCTCCAACATTCTAATGTTGTTGTTGAGTAAGCTGAGTCATAAGGTTGGCATTAGCTTGAATCTATTTGCTGAGTTGTCTCCTGGTTTCCATGAATTTTCTCATTAGGTCGTTCAACTCCGTTCTAGTACAACTTCCATCTGGCTTTGGATAGCGACAGTCTTTGCGCCGAGATTAACTTGCTAGTTGCTTGGTCCTACTTACTGGATGCCAGTAGTCTCGTTAACGTCTGCGTTGTGCAAGGCTAATCTGGTACAAGGTCTTCCCATTGTAGTGTTATTGGTAGGAACTCTGAGTAGAATCAATGGACTTCCTGTGAATGACTTAGATCTCCTTCGGGGGATTTCTTTAATCTAGTAGCTACAAAGTAGATCCTAGGAACATAAGAATGCGTTCTCAGTGAAAGCACCAAAATGTTAGCAACAAAATTTGTTACTAACACCCAAAGAAAGATTTGTGTAGAGAGATTAATGAAGATAAAAAATTAAAATAGAGGAATATATGCAGAATTAATGGCAAAAACTAGATCATCAGATTTATAATGGTTCCTCGTAACTTCCTACGTCTACTTTTAGTTTAATCTTTACTTCTTTTATAAACAATTGAACATAGATACAATCCATACACCAACTACATGAATGCAAATGCTAACTAAAAAAGAATGAGTCCTGAAAGTGGCAATGACTCCCCAGTGTTCTCGAAAAAAGGTCCATTTCACTGTGCCCTTGCCATTCTATTTATAGAGGAAGATAGGTTGGACTTCCCTCATGGGCCTAGGAACAAAGTATCTCGACCCACAGCAGGCGACTTCTGCGCACCGGGCCAGGCTTGACGAACGAGGCATGCCAAGCGAGGAATTCCAATCGAGAATCGTCTGGTCGACCATCAAGTGATTCGAAGGAAACCCTCAAGAGAACCGAAGCAAGTAGTGAGTTGACTCGAAGCAAAGTCATGTTGATCGCCCTTATTTGGTTGTGGAATGGCCGAGTGAGGTATGCCGAGCGATATATGCCGAACGACGACGCCCTCACTCAAGGTTGAGAGTTCATTCTTCCCTTGAAGCCGAACGACATCCAAGCTAAAACAGAACGCATATGCCGAACCACCTGCCTATGCCGAACGGCATCCAAGCCGAGCCAGGGGTCCATGCCGAACGGCATCCATGCCGAACCAAGGGTCCTTGCCGAACGACATCCAAGACGAGCCAAGTGTTTATGTCGAACCATATCCAAGCTGAGCTACCTGCCTATGCCGAACGACATCCAAGCCAAGCCTGGTGTCTATGCCGAACCGTATCCAAGCTGAGCCACCTGCCTATGCCTAATGGCATCCAGACCGAGCCAGTTGTGTATGCCAAACCGTATCCAAGCTAAGCCAGGTGTGCTTGCTTGACGAGCCTCTTGTAACCAGGCCAAACAATCTAGGTAATAGCTACAAATTTAATTTTATAAGACATAAAACAGAGTTTATAATATATATAAGTAGATATTATTAATTTACTGACTCAATCAACTTAAATAATTTATATATATACATATGTATATATATGTTAAACTTATTATATTCATGTTGAAAGTCTTTTGAGTATGATTTTATTTATATAAAATTTTAAAACAATATTTTTGTATAGTATAAGATTTAATATTTAATTTATGTAGCTTATATAATTTAATTAATGTATATTAAATTAATTTAATTTAAAATTTTATTTTAAGTCGCAAGTATTAAAGGCATAAATATGTCATAATTTTTCTTTTTTAAATTATATAAGCATATAATTATACAACTATTCTGAATGTGACGATATACTAGATTCGTTATTTAACTAACAAAATTATATATATATATATATTGCATATCAGAAAAATATCTTATCTCCAAAGCCTACCTATACATGTCGAAACAAAGATATTGATTCCTTGAAACAGATTCCAATTCAGCAAGGTGCTTGCTCCTGAAGTGATGACAACCGGCTATCAAATAGTGTTTGTTTTTTATTTGATTTGTGCTAGGAAATGATGGGGGAGAGAAGGATATATTTCGGCCACAAGTAAGGTAGACGGAGGCTCCAAAAAGAAGTAAATGAGTGAGGGTTAAGATGCATTTATAGAGGAGAGACTAGAGATAAGTTAGGATCAAGATCCATATTTCTTGCTTACCCATTCTTTCCTCTTATCAAATTAAAACTCTAGCTTATTAGCCATCATATGTTCGTCCCTACCAGGTGAATTTGTAGTCAAAAATCCCCTTGCCTATATGGGATACAAATCCAATTCTAGTCCGAACAATATTCATCACATTTAGATCAAATTTAAATGTGTATCGATATCGTATATCGATTAATATATTTATAACTATTATAAACATATTTATTGATATTTTTTAACAAATCAAATAAAAATTTAAAATTTAAAATTAATAATCAATATTTTTTAAATATTAATTAATTCAATTAACTTATACTAATTACAAATTATGTCATTTGCTCAAAGGAGTATTCGACGTTTCAGTTGTATGGCTCTTTAAGTGTAAATTTGAATAGTGATTAATGTCGAGTTATTCGAATATTAACGGTCACATGTCACTTAGCAAATTGTGTGACATTTTGGAAAAATATATCATTTATGTATTTTTGGTAAATCCAATTTTACTTTGTTAAGTGTTACCTAATTGCGACACTTATTTTCACCGATTCTTCTCATCAAAACTATATCACTTTGGACTTATGGAATTTGGCAATAGTCAAAATTCCAATATTGTCCATATTCGACTCTACAGTCAAAACACAAAGTCCTTCGTTCAATAATAACAATTATTATTAACCGAACTACTTTGAACCAGATATTTTAACTTTAAGTTGATTGGAGTTGATGGTGATACTAACTTCATATAACCAAAGAGACGAATTCTATCTTGAATAGTGTTTCACTTTCAATACTTCCACTCGACCCAACTATGGGCTTTGATTGACGTCATGTCATGATTTGATTATAATCAAAGCAGAGCTTTCATATTGAAGATCAACGGTATTCTCAATTCAAGAGAACTGTGTAAATTAGTCACATCGATATTTTATGTTTGACCATAGTTATATTAACTAATAGGAAACTATCGAGTGATTCATTCCATAATTATCTGATGATTATCGATATATAAACCCTTAGTGCCCCTATCAGTCATGGTTAAAACATTGTCCAACATTTGGAGAGCGGTATGTACACTAATCTCAATGGATGCATTGATATCCAGCCTCGATGTATCTTGATAAAAAAAATTAAAATGGTGTGTTTATTTTATCTTGATACAATATTCATGATTACAATTATTTGTAATTAGTATCAGGAACACATCATTTATGAATTTTCTGTTACATGTATTTTAATTACATATTTTTTTATTTATAACACATTATAACAAATATTTAACAAAAAGAAAAACACCTATATTACGATTGGGAATTGATTTTTCAGTTAATTAATGTAGCAACCCGCACATCCGCACCCTTTGAGTTGATAATGATTCAATCTTGTTCAAACCAAATTATACGGAAGAGCGAATAACTAGGGTAAAGAAGAAGGAAGAGATAGAAGAAAATATAAACAAAATCAACAACACAGAATCTCATAATCGCAGCGAAACAAAATATAATATATAATAACATATTTTTTTACAAAAGAATCTGTAACTATTTTATACTTACAATCATCAGAGTACAACAATCAATACATCAATTTGAACAGTTATAATAACTGGCCCTCACGCAGCAGAAATATAAACCAAGTATAGAGATACGACTCTGTCAACCAGCTCGTCTCCTGAGTGCCATAGCATCTTATCCTGAATCTGTAATACATTGTCTGACCCGAGCATTATAATAAAATAACACCCAAGTCAGTCTGAAAAATCAGCATGAGAAAACACAATCAATTTGAGTTATTAAACTTATCAAAACCCTTCGAAAAATAAAGGTATCTCGTAAGACCACGTCATACATAAATACGACGGGTTTTTCCCTTACAATAACCAAAATATTTTATAGAAAATCCAGTGATATTATAATAGTGGCTAAGTACAAATACATATTTAAATAGCCGAAGTTGTTACGTTAAATAAATTTTATCATACTAGGCTCTACAATCAAAACCGTAAAGGCTCGTATTGGAGAATGGATTCCATACAATGACTAGGCTACTAGGGTACTATCCATCATAGTACACCTCTAGAAAAATGTACCAAGGACCTCGTTGGGATCCCCTGCTACAAAAGACCAGCCTATCCCTAACCTAGATAGAACCGAATATGTTATCACCTAGGGTGTTCCTACCCTTAAAAGTTGAGCACTCAACTTTTCATACATAACCATATCCATAATTTATATATATTTCCGAAGTTATCTAGAAAAGTTATAGCATACCCTAATTGGGTGGGACCCACTTAGCCTTTTTGCATCTCCCATGTTTTAGTCATTCCCGATTGATGAGGCTTGAGACTAACGTTACATTTCAAGAACAATTCCACTTAGAATGCTCATCGTCCTCCAATGACGATGTTCTAATAGTATTCGTCCATACAAGTTGTCCTGGGTCTGGGTTATTTTCTTCACTATCTTCACCATGTCCATTCATATCTTTCAAACCAGATCGAAATGGTTTTCAGATATATAATTCTGATGTAGGTCTCTTCGAAATGATTAATGAAATTGGCCAATATTGATAGTCGGTTATTTAACTATCAAATAACGTCCATAGGCAGTCATTAGGCCATTATTTATAATTCTCCAAATTTACTTTCAAAATATCTTTATAAGATATATATTCAAATTTCTTCTGATAATTAAAAATTTAGAAACCAATTCAAATGCTAATACCCATAATAGGATTTTCCCGAACCATCTCAATAACTTAGAAATATTTCTCTTCGATTCCATTTACAATTCGATACTAGAAAATATTTCTATAATAATAATAATAATCTCGTAGGAGAAATATTTCAAAACCTTCCAATTCAATACTTATGAAATTATAAGTATATTTCCCAAAAATCAATTTATCTCCAATACTTAGAAAATATTCCATTTATTTTACAATTCACAAATCCTTTACAAATTTCATTTGTAAATCCCCTAACTCATTTTTAACGAATTCTACTAATTCTGGAATTCGTTAATTAACTTCCTTTTAAATTTCCCATTTCAATTCCACTCGCCTAAACACCCATTTCCCATTTCAAACTTCTTTTATGAATTCTAAATTCATTTTGAATTTTTATATTTAGTCACCTTGGAAACTAACTTAAATTTCAGCATTTCACTATAACATTCCTTTTTCAAACCCCTCTCCATCTACCAACTTAACTTACAAATCTCGAGGTAATTATAAATCGCTTCAATCCTTTGCCTTCAAACCAAATATATACATATATATATAATAAATATTTTAAAGAAAGATAATTAAATTTCAAAAACATGATTAAGTAGTATTAAAATATCAAGCACCTTTAATTAAGTATTGATAGCTCATTTCTGATTCATTAAAACCAAAACTAATACTTTTACATGCTTATTAATAAAACTTAAATTTTCTTTCACTAAGATAAATATTTAATAACCTCTTTCTGAAATATTCCAATACTAACTAGTTTTAAAATTTCATATTTTAATAAATAAAATTTCCTTTCTTTTTGAAAACAAAACTTAACTTCTAAATAAAAATATATTTTAAAAATTCGAATAACCAATTCCTATTTATAAATTTCTCTCCACAACACATCGATTTCCTTACCAATTCACTTTCCAAAAATAAACTCTACTATTCTTCCCAAAAAATATTTTCATGTCTTGATACACACTATGAAAATTATATTTCCAATTTATCACTGATATCTTTTCCCCTATTTATAAATATCGTTTATAAATTTACAAACTCCCTTGGTTTTACTTGTTTATAAAAATCAAACCTTATTTATAAAATCCCATTCTATAAATTCATTTCCTTATAAATTCCATTTATTTTTCAAATCTATTTTCAATATCGAAAAAGTTATAATATTATAAGAATTCGATTCCAATGGTCAAGTTTTAAATGTTAAGATCATTGGGAATACAATTTCAAAGCAGGTTTATTTGACTTATATAAGCAAATATCATGTTAAAATCATCATATCATAATAAAACAATGTTATTAACACTTGCAAATACTGTAAGGCTAATTAGTCAATAGTAAACAAACAAAGATAAAATTATTTGAAATTATTTTTTAACATTTATTTTTCTTTTTTTTCACAATATAACGAATTCTAATTTCTAACCTTTTTTTCAAATTATTGCAAGTATTAATTGCATGAACATAATAGTTGCTTAGGTAAGAAAAATCCTCTAATTAATTTCACAACTGATTTAATTATCATCATACTATCTTGGTTACCTCTCACTCACGACCCAGCTCCCAGAATCGCATCTCAATCTCATCTCCAGACTCGAACGACATCACCACTCCCTTTGACAATCGCTAAACTACCCAGTTAGCCAGACATTGCCTAGGCCATCGACCGCTCCTCACCAACACATTGCACGGAATTGTCGCACAAGAATGCCGCACTCAAACCCCTTACTCGTGCTCGTAAAGAGACTTCCTCCATTAACGAGATGAACTCTAGATTCCACCAAACCAAACGATGCAATTCAAGCGTCCAGGCATCGCCCCTGACATCGACCCACCGCCTCCCATCGTTCGCATGCCACTGGAAGAGGAGCGACTGCCTGCAACGCTCATCTTCCCTTCCACGCGAGCGATTACCAAGCAAGTCGCGATCGATTTTCGATCACGTAATTAAATTTTTTAGCTTTGAATTTACGAAGAAAAGAATAGGCAGTTGATTTGATTTCTTTCTTTAGTTTGAACTGATAGAACAAAATGGGGTAAAGACGTGATTTGAAGATAAAAAGGGGTAGCGTATTTTAGAAGGTAAGGTGACTTGATTTGATTTTACCTTTATTTCTATTTTAAAATATCCTGAATTTCCTACTGCATAATTACGACCTCCTATTGAGGCATGCCGTCTTTCGTTCCTAATGTTATACCGCTATTCCGAACCAAATGGAACAAATTTTGAGTCCTAATTGTATCGTATGGAAAAGATAGCTTTATAAATCAATTATTTATATTCAATTCAATTAAATTATTTTAAGGCATTTTCAGATCGTATGACCTAATGATAAATCCAAATGCTAAGATATTTGAAATCCGACAATAATACTCTATTAGAGACCTAATGGAACTCGTTTCGTCGAATTCCAAGACTGTGGCCAGGATCGCTATTTTAACGTGTCGATTAAATCGACGATTTTCAAAATTTACGAAATTTCTTGAAATTTCCGATTTTAAAGTCTTATTAACTAACTTGTTAACTCCAAATTCAATATTTTAAACCATTTAAATATCCGAAATTAAATGACTAAAAATCCGGGTCATTACATTCCTCTCCCCTTAAAAGAATTTCGTCCCCGAAATTGCTAAGGTAAGACGAATGATCCAAACCCGTTAACTTTTCAACACTCACTTACTTAAAACTCTACTTTTCCACTTTTCTGCATTTTTAAACCTACGTTCACTAACTAATCTAAACATTTATATAAAACCTTTTATGTCACGATCCGAAATTCAATGTTCGAAAATTGACACTAAATACCTCACGTGTATTCGACTTCCAAAATTCAAACATCAAACTCCAGTCGGATGGAGCTTATAACAACATCAGATGAATATAAAATAGCGGAAACAAAATGAATATCATGCATCACATCACAGATATAACATCATCATAATATCCATTACTACATCAGAGTATTTTTATACATATATCACAACTCCAAATAGAACATCATAATAGAACAACAAGCAATCATATGCCAAAAGTCTTCAAAGAAATGGAGCGATGGTGAACTTCCAAAAACTAAGCACCTTGAAATCCTAAAATCTTCTAAAATATCTCCAAGGCAAAACCTCCAAAATACTGCGAACACCAGAACACGGAAACCTGCTACTAGGCAGCCCGCGTGAAAATGATGGGCACCTAGAGTTTAGAAAAGAAACAATAAACTCCAGGTCAGTCATGGGACTGGTATGAGTAAACAAAAATAGTTGCTTTTAAATAACAGATTTTTAAAGAAAATCGTTTATGCTTTTGGAAAATGAAACTACCATAAGGCCTCCCGGCACAAACACAATGCAATCGCACACTTGGGGGAGATTTCTCCTTATGATAGTCAAATATGCTTAATACGAGAAAAGTTCTTTGATATTATTACTAGTGCATAGTGTGAAAAAATTTCAAAAATATAATATTAATCTTAGCTAGCATAGGTACCGCTATACTATGCCTACTATAGCTGTCACCTGAGGTGGCAGGTTATACAAATTGCAATCGTAAAGGGCTCGTATTGTTTCTTTGGATTTCAAACAAATGGTCAGGGTAAGGAACTTCCTACTGCCACATGGGTATGCCTTTGGAGGGACGTCCTAAGAACCTACCCGGCTCTCTGCCAACACAAGGCCGGGTTACCTATGTAACTAGGTAGCTACTACTCGAGTATGCCACCTCCCGGTCGTTTGCGACCTTTATCCGAGGGCCCTCTACCACAAAGCAACAACCACACAGTAAATGAGATTGAAGCAACCACATAGGTAAATATCTGGGCTCCATACCATGACATCACCTTTTTCCAGAAGGAAATGACGTACCCTAAAGGGCGCGACCCTCATAACCCTGCCGCATCTTTCCTGTTTCGACCATTTCCGGGTTATGAGGTCTGATGAGGTCTCATCCACAAAGCTACGCTTTACATGAAAGCCATGCTTTGATCACAAATGATCATCAACACACAGCAGCACTTAGCATGCCACACTACCAAATTGGGAGTATATCGCTGATAACCTTCAATTACATAACCTCTAAGCTCTATGTCTCAAAGAAGGGTGTTAAGCTAAGAGAATAAATTCTCCGCCACCAACATATGTATTTGAAAGAAATATGCTTTATATCTCAAGGTGTAGTGTCAGACACATAACCATACAAGTCTGTTTCGGGTTCGAACAGAATCGAAGGCACTTCATCCAATAAGGAAGAAGCCCTTGCAAATCCGGGTATCCATAATCCTGATCGGACTCCCCATCACATATGGAGGTCTCTATACTGGAGCAATTCAGTGCAGAGACATTCGATAGGTTATCCTATCATTTTCGAAGACACCCGGCCTTCAACACCGGTCTTCAAATGCTATTTATTTCGACGTATCACTATCTGAAATGGGTTATATGACACAAGGGTCCTCTCCCAGTGTTACGACCCGACTTTTTTCTCCATAGAAAGTCGTGTCATCTTTAAGAAAGAAAGGGATAGAAAGGAGAAAAGAAAGAAGAGAAAAAAGAAACAACACCAGAATCTCAACAGCGGAACGAATAAATTATATTAATAACATAAGTATTACATAATATACAACATCTATCAGAGTTACACAGCATATACATCACATACTAGAAAGTTAGAAACACCTGTCTAGTTATTACAACTCAATACAACTCAACAAAGAGATATCAACACAGAGAACACACAACGGAAACTATATATCTATCGTCAAAGCCTCCTGCTCCATTGCTCCTCCACAATTCGTCAAAGCTAACCTGAATCCCATGGCTACTCATAAAAATTTGAGTACCCAAGAGTTTAAGAAAAACAGAAGATAAACTCCGGGTCAGACATGGGTCTAGTGTGAGTAATAGGTTATGGTTGCTTAACTTTAAAAATCCTTTGAAAACAAAGGTATCACGTAAGACTCCCCATAAATAAATACGGGTAATTTTTAACCTTACGCTAACCAAAACATTTGATAGCAAATCCGATGATATTATAATAGTGTCTAGGGTTTTCAAGTAAAATACAGAAATAGCTGGAATGCTTACATCTCATGTTCCAACATAGTTAGGCACAACTAAAACGTACGGCACTATTTGGAGATTGGATTCCATACAATGGCAGGGTTACTAGGGTACCGTCCGTCACAGTACGTAGCCTAGATCACCGTACCGAGGAGCCACCCTAACTCCCCTGCAACACAAGGCCGGAACCATCTCTTACTGGACAGTCCCGAACAAGACAACCCCAGCAGTTGTTGCAATCAACTGCCCTCACACAGCCGAATATAAAGAAACTTCTAGACAGGGGTAAAGCTCGTCCTACTTGGGCATGACCCACTTAACCTTTCTGCACCTCCCCTGTTTTAGCCATTCTCGGTTGATGAGGCTTGAGGCTACGATTACCTTTATAGAACACATCTATCTTAGAATGCTCATCGTCCACCTAATGATGTTTTGAAAGCATTCAATCCATACAAGTTCGTTCCGGGTTCGAACGAAACCGAAGGCATTATCTCGTTACACTCATTTTGGAATCACCCTCAGAGTTAACGACGATAACCCTTGCACTCTGAATCTTCATCTTCACTTGAGATTCATGGCCTATCGTTAATTTGGGTCGATGTGGTTTTCAGATATCCAAATATGGAAACCCGATCCCGGTCTCATCGAAATCCAAAAGGCCATCTTTTAGGTCCAAGTTGTTTTAAAGTTAAAACAATTCAATTCAATATTATCTATATACGCACAGATAGAAAACTCACAATATCACAATAGATAATCAACATTACCATCATAAACAGATAATCCATATTATCATCACAAACAGATAATTCATATTATCAACACAATGCAACCAAAGCATCCATATCACACAACATCCCTTATCTCATGTCTGAGTTCCCAACTATTCAGGGCAATCAATATCAATCACCATTCATAAGCAATGACTTATTAATCATCATTCTATAATTAATTTAAAACGAATTAAATTAATTACTTCGTCTCTGATTAATTTAAAGTAAAGTAAATTAATTATTTTTATCACATAAATCTTGCTTACATAACCAATTATTTAATTACAAAACAACTAATTAATTACCCTCTAATGAATCACCTTAATTAATCACCCTTGATTAATTATTCTTTAATTACACTCAAGTAATTAGCTTCTAATT
Organism: Allium cepa; assembly: GCA_030765085.1. Lineage (NCBI taxonomy): Eukaryota > Viridiplantae > Streptophyta > Magnoliopsida > Asparagales > Amaryllidaceae > Allium > Allium cepa. The sequence goes on from CM060939.1 coordinate 256,220,969, forward strand.
AATTTCACAAATTAATTATTCTAAACCAAATTCAGTAATTAACCTGTAATTACTTCATTAATTTATTAACTATAATTAATTACATTAATCTTTAATTAATTACATTAATTAATTCCTTCATTGATCACTTATTATTGATTAATTAATCAATCCTTAATTGCATCATTAATTATATAAATTAATGATCCTTAATTATTTTTATCTATAATTACCCTATTAAATTGATTGCATTAAGTAATTAATCATCAATTAAACCATATTGATTAATCACTCTTGATTAATCACATTCAGTAATTAACTACATTTAATTACTTCTTTAGATAAATTAATTATTCCTTAATTAATTATCTTTAATAATTAATCTTTAATTAATTATATTTATTAATCACCCTAGATTAATCTCATTAAGTAATTAGTTACCCTTAATTAATTACATCTCTTAATTATCTTCAAATAGCTTTATTAATCAAATCTTAATTAATTACACTAAGTAATTAATTATTAATTACTTCCTCTAAGTAATTATTCTTCTTATTTTTGGCATGGCCGACGGGGTTGAATGGACCCCGACCATTTTATTGCAACACTTAAGAGTACAAACACTAACAACAACAAGAGCAAAAGCTCAAAGAATACAGAGGAACAAAGTGCTGCAAACACAAAGGAAGCAACAGGAAGACAACAAAGGAACATAGGAAACACTGCAGTTACAACAGGATATATCTCATGTATATCCCTGGATCATAAGTGAAGAGCATATCCAGGGAACATTTAATCTCGTGCAATATCCAAGGCTTTAACAATGCATCAGTTTTAGCTTTGTTGGCATCAAAAATTCTTGTATTACGTTCTCTCCAAACAGCGATGATGAAGCTCTTCAACACCACTGTAAATATTCTTTCTTGTTTCTGCTTTCCCCCTGTCTTTGCATGGATACGATCCCACTTTATCAGATTGACTTGAGAAGGACCAGTACTATGTATCTTTATCATCAGTTCAGTCCATACTTGTTTTGTATTTGAGCATTCAAAAAATAAATGCTCAGTAGTCTCTGGTTGCTCACCGTAGAATGTGCAGAAAACATTCATACTCATTCCCATACTCGCAAGTTTCGCCTTAGTTAGGATTGCTCTTTTCAGCACCTTCCACGATAGTAAGATGTTCCGTATACTACTATCTACTGTCCACGTACACTTCCACCATTTGCAAGCTGGTTTGGCTCTGTTTTGTAGCATGAATTCATAAGCATCACTAATTTTATATGTTACCTTCTTCTCTCCCCAAACAATTACCCTGAAATGTGTAGAGGTCGTCTCTAACTTTCGTTGTAAGGAGAACACCAGTTCCCCTAATTGTTGTGCTTTAATGAGTTCTTTACATTGATCAAGCTTAATAATATGGTGTCTCCCTCGAATGTTCCATGCTCCGATGGTCGACAGCATTATAGGACACGGGCATTGAGCATTCCAATCTTCATTTTCCTAGTTACTGCATGCTTTGAGGTCAAGTAATTAGGAATAGTTGCTGATAGTGGGGTTACTTCACTGTTTCTTGTACCAATTTTAGGGGAGGAGGTCTGGTCTGACTGGGAGGGTAAGGTTGTAGTGGAATGCAGAATGTGTGGGGAAGAGTGAGTAGGGGAAATGGGAGGAGGTTTGTAGGCCATAGGTGGCTTGATATTGGAGTAAAAATGAGGTTGAGTATGATTGTGAGGTGTAACAGTTTCGGGTTGATTGGTTATGTCAGTTGTGCATGTCTTCTGAACATTGTGCATGTTAATATTTGTTACATCAGTATGCCTGATTTTCTTGCTTTTACTCTTCTCGCTTTTCATACTCGTCAAGCTTGAACCTTCTTCATTTTCCTTATCTATTTCTGCTCCACCCTCTTTATTTCCATTGTTGTTTGCTGTTTTGCCTCCTGAATTTTGCTCTTGCTGCTGTATTTGCATTGTGTTTGGTAACTTCACTTGTTTCATACTTCTGTTGCTTTGTTCCCCTTGTTTAATTTTATTTTGTGCTTCACTTGTTGTTTTACCTTCATAATACCTCAATTCTTCACCAATTTTTCCATTCACTATAACATTTTCTTCCTGCACTTCTCTTATAATCTCAGTATCATTTAATTCAAGGAGAGCATCAAATTTATTTGATATGAGGATATCATCAACCAACTCCTCAAACACTGATTTCTCAGTTTTCTTTTTTATTATTTCATTGTCCATATCCACTGATGGAGAATGACAATTGTCTGCTTCACTTCCATTGTTACATTCTCCATTATCTTTTATGATTTCACATTGCTCTTTTTCCTGCTCTATCTCATCACCCTTTTCATTCTTATGTTCATCATCAATTTTGTTTATCTCTATTTCATTCACCTCTATTTCATTATCCCCTCTAATTAGTTCCTTTTCTGTCTCCTTTATGATATTAACTATTTTCTTTTTATTCACTTGTTGCCAGCTCCTGGCATTCTGTTTTTGTAAGGGTTTGAACTTTTTATTACCGTGGCCAATGACTTCAGTATCCTCCTTGTTTACCTTCCTGCCAGTCTTCTTAATTTCTATCACTTTGTCTATTTCACTTTTATCTTCTACATCACAGCATTCAGTTGCATGACCAAACTTTTTGCACAACACACATACATCTGGCCTCCATTGATACTGAACATAGATTTTCTGAAAGCCTCCTTCAACAAGTTTGACCAAGAATTCATCTGGTAGCTCCTTATTCGGTTTTACTTCTATTAAGCATTTCGCGTAGCTCAGTCTATTTTGCTTCTCTGTCATTTCATCCATACACAGTAGTTTTCCTAGATGACTACTCAGCCAGTTGATCCCAAGTGGTGACCACACATATAAGGGAAGATTATACAGGTGTACCCAAACAGGAACTGCAGTGACAGAGCCAGTAATGTTACTGACAGCAGCGTCATAAGGCTTTATGATGAACATTTTGTTTTTTATAATTACAGGGTCACTCTGAAGGATTTTACATCTATCTTCATCACAGGTGAAGTTAAACAAGAATATTATACCATCAGATTTAACTTTGACAGAGCCTTTAAGCTTCCAGATAATCTTTATCTTTTGAATAACTGTCGTGTACGATAGTGGCTTATCTAAGAAGAAACCAACTAAGGTGTCATTCCAGATCTTTGCACCAGCTTCTAGGACTTCCTTCGGTGGCACTAACATATTATCTTCATACTGAGGAGACAGATCAACAGGGATGTACTTCCCAGCATTTTTTGGCTTATGCTTAAATAAAGAAGTCCATTTCTGTTCACCTTGAGACGGAAGAGATGGGACAGAGGTTTGGGCTGGAGGGGGCAGCAGAGGAGGCCTAGAAGGGAGCGGGTCAGGAGGAACTGGTGGCGGAGGTACAGGAGGAGTAGGTACAGAAGAGGAAGGTACAACTGAAGAAGGACATGACGAGGAGTCCAAGGAGGGTTGGGCAGGATTGAAGGGACAAGGGGGCGAATGATCAGAAGAGGACAGTGGAAGGACAGAGTTGATGGAGTTGAAGGAGATGGGAGCAGTACAATTGGGGAAGATGGTAGGTACGTTAGGGGCATGGGGAAGGACAAGGGGAGCAGACATGAGAGCAGACTAAGGGAAGGACATGAAAGATGATAAACTTTGGGGCCAAGGAAACTATGTTTGCCCTGGCCTTTGGTTAGACTGGGATTTATAGTGCCCAGACACTTATGTCTCATTATTGTGGCCGCTGGGATTCGAACCGGTGCCACTACAACTACATGTAGCAACTCCACTATGTCTTAACCATTGGACCACTAGTTCTTACTAATTACATAAAGTAATAAATTTCCAAATCTCTTCCATTCCTAATTATTCTTCAATTTAATTACCTTCAGTAATTATCTTCTTAATTACTCCACTAAGTAATTATTCTTCATTAATTACATTGAGTAATTACTTCTTAAATTATCCAGTGATTATCTTAAATTAATTAAACTTAATTAATTAACATAAATTAATCAAAATAAACTTAAATAATTACAATTAGTAATTAACTTCTTAATTACTTTCATTAAGTAATTACATTTAAACAATTCACAAATGATTATCTTTAAATTAATTAATCTAATTAATCATTAAAATTAATCATATTAATTAATTATTGAATAATCCTAAGTTAATGACCTTCGTTGACTATTAACAAATCTTTAATTACTTCTCTAAAGTAATTAACTGAAATTAATCATTATTAATTACAAATTAAATTATTTATAAAACCCATTAATTAATCTCTAATTATTTAATTAATAAAGTGTTAATCTATAATTTGATTAATTTTTAATTACTTGGTTAATGAAATTCAAATCATTAATTTAAAATCAAATTTTATCTAATTAATGATTTCTTAATTACAAATCAATTAATTAAATAAAACCCTTAATTGTTTAATTAATTACCTAAATCATCAATTAATTAAACTAATTAATTATCCATCTTACTTTCTTTAATAATTTAATGAAATATAAATCATTAAAGCCTAATTAATTTTAAGATAAACCTTAATCTTATTAATGATTAAATAATCATTAACAAAGTATTTTAAAAACAATTTGCCTTTAAATTTCTATTAAATCCCATTTTAAATTCAAGATTTAAAATGAAAACAATTTTAACTCAAACAAAGTTTAACAATTCAAAACCTTTTAATTACATGTTAACGAATTACTTATCTTCTAAAGGAAATTTAAAATAGTTTTAAACCCATATTCAATTTAAATTAATTTAAAATACACTTTAAATATTCAAAGTTGTTTTTAAAACATTTAAATTCAAAAAGTTTATTTTATTTCAAACTAGGATTCAAATTAAGCTTGAATTCAGATTTTAACTTAAATTTCAAATCCTATTTAAATCTTATTTTCAGATTTTAAAACCACTTTATAAAATTCCTTAACAAATTTTTAGTTGTTAAAAACATTTCATTTTTATAAACTTATTAATTTTAAAAACTAGAATTCAAACTTATTTGAATACAGATTTAAACTTGTTTCAAAACTTTTGTTTAAAACTTGCTTTGCTTCTTCTTCTTTTTTTGAATTTAGTTAAAAATTTTAAAACAGAAAAACTGTCAGGTTACTAAAACAAAACCTGTAATCTAAAGTTTACTCGAGCAGAACTAACATTGCCCCGAGTCCAAAACCAAAAATCTTCGAGCTATATACTTGAGTTACTCGAGACAAACTCGAGTTCAAAACATCTTCCCCAAAGCAAATAAGGCCTGAAACCCAAACTTGAACCGCGCACATGCATGGTAGCTCCGACCACCTACAGTCATCACCAAAACCTCCAGCAAGTCGTCGCCACCTACCCCAGTCCTCACGATCCTCCAGAACTTTTGAAACGATGGCCAAACAAAATCGAACAGTCGAACGCCTAATGCTGGGAACAACCATCATCGATAAATCATCCATCAACGTCGATCTCAACCATGATGATCATCGCCGTCCTCACCATAGATGCTTCAATCTCCACTCTTTGTTTTCCCCCTCAAGCGAACGATTTCGATCCATCCAAGACCTCGCCATTTCCCTTAGAACATCGGCAACCCAAACACTCCTCAAACCCTAAATTGCCATCCCCTTGCCATTACGTTCAATAAAAAAATTCACCAACATTTTTCCTGAAACCATCCTCCTACAAGCTAACTCCAACCAGAATCTCGACTCTGATCTTCTCGCCGTTCGCCGTGAATTGGCAATAATCCCAAAAACCCCCAAACCCAGTTATCTCTGCAAATAACAATTTAAATTTTTTGATATTACCACCTAAATTCATAATTTATTAATACAAATCGGATTCTATAATCCAATTTAGAAATTAAGATTTTTGAAAATTTGACAAAACATAAGCTTTACTGTTCTTTTGGTTTTTCAGAGTCAATTTAAATTTATTTTAACTTAAACAAAATTTTAAAACCTTTTCTATAATTAAGCAAACACAATTTGTTTAAAACTTAAGATCTAACATAGAGTTGGATCAAATGATAATGATTTTTGAATAAGTCTTGAGCCTGAAAAAAACTAGTAATAGAGATGATACAGGTAACAGACATATACACATATACACACATCCATATATCTGTAGAAAATATACCAAATATAATTTCATACAATATACGTCTTCCAGACATAAATCATGCATCCAAATACTTAAACTTTGTTTAAAAAAAAAGATGTTACTCACTTGATTTATAGAAGAATAGAGCACTCCCTTTCTATTTTGTTTTGAAAAAGCTTTAAACTTTAAAACTTGAGAACTGTAGTTGCATGCTGTTGAAACTCTGACTGAACAAAAATGCTTACAGGCTCTTTGATTTGCAAAATTGATTCTAGGTTTAAGAATGCTAGCAGGCAAGATATTGATCTTTGAAAGTGGGATACAGTTTTGAAGAATTTGATTAGCAAATTTGATATTGAGGGATTTGTTTGATCACTGATTATATTAAGAAATTTATATATGGTTCTTGGGTTTTGATTTTTGGTTTTTAAGGGGAAGAATACCAGACTTGTTTTTCTGATTTTGCAAATGAGTTAAAGGATTTTAGATTTGAATATTCTGGTTTGAGGCAGATGATTCTCAGATTTTGTTTTGAGAGAGTTTTGGGTTGAGTTTCAGAGTTTATTCATAGCTTTAGGATTGAAAAATAGAAAATAATTGAAGGAAAGGAAGAATATGTATTCATATAGGCTGAAAATAATTTAATAAAAATAAAAGAAAATCAAAACTAAAATGACACTTGTGCAAAAATTCAAATAAATTAGAAACTTAATTATTAATTAACCAATTTTCAATTTCAAATATAAATCCTTAATTACTTGGTTAATTATAATTATTGATTTAATCATTCTTGATTGCTTTCCAAACAATTGATTAATAATAATTATTTATCTAAATGAACATTTAAAAATTTTCTATAAACTTTGAAAATCAATCTATTATTACATTGAAAACTTTAATGGTAATTAAATTTAATATTTAACTTAAGCTAATTACTTAATTAAAATATTAATTAAGGTTTTAGAAAACATTGTTATGCACTCACTTAGTTGATTAACTTGAAACAAATTCTTAACTTAAAATAGTCAACATTATTTACTTTAACATTATAAACTTTAAATTTATTGGGCTTAACCCATTTTGAAAATAACCCGAGCATACCCAAGTTTTTTTTTTCCTCGAGTGTTACTCGAGTTTCTCTCCCTCTTTTCCCGAGTCATCTTTTTTCCCTCGCATACTTTCTTCTTCTTCTCTTTTTTTTCTAGCTTAAGTTTTAAACTTAAGAAACTGCTGAAACAACTCACACGAACGCGAGAAAATCCGAGCCAACCCACCTCCTACTCGGGCACTCCATCGAGTTTCTCTCCAGCCCAAACTTCCTGACACGAAATCGACGTCGCGCAGCCGCTCCGGTGAACGTCACGACCTTCGGCAAGTCGCGAACATCACCCACACTCGAAATCGACACTCGATTCGACCCCAAAAACTCAAAATCAAAAATAAGCATTTTGCTAGACACTGCAACTCGAACCCCCCTTAGCAAAACACCTCGCCGCGGTTGCTCAAACCACCAGCGACGCCACGACTTCGGCCACATCACGTCAATACCCCATACTACCATCCCCCTGCATCTTGTGCAACTCGATGCATCCGAGGTGATGAAATCACCTCGCTTTTAGCCATGTCAAAAAACTCGAATACAACCCTAAATTCACCTCGTCTCATTAAATCGTTCGATAGAAAAATCATTTGATAATTTTTCGAAATCAACGATGTTCAACCTTGCTTCGCGCAAAATTTCAACATCCAATATTGGATCGATCATCAGAAAACGATCAAAATGCATATTTTATTCAAATACGAACTGCACTTGGAGTACTTAATTAAAAATCATCATATAAATTTTAAAAATCCTATCTTTGTATGTTTATTCAAGTTATATAATCAAATCAATGATTTAAAACACTCGAATTTATCATATGATTTCTTTTTTTCCACTGTAAACCAAGTTTACAGAGTTAAAATTTTCATTTCAGGCTTAAAACCATTTGTGGGCCATGGTTTAAGTTCAAACAAACTTATTTTATTTAAAATCCTAGGTTTATAATATTTGTATGTAGATTTATTAAATTCTTCTCATTTACTTTTGCTCTGAAACCATGAGTATAAAAGAACAAGTCATATAACAATTTCCAGTATCACAGAGAACATACAGAACTATTATTTTTCCCAATATACAGCAAAGCACAGAGTTTCATAAACTAAATACCCAGATTTAAATTTTAAAATAATAGGTTTACTCACCTGAAAGCAAATTTGAAACAGAGAACAATTTTTTTCCTTGTGTTTGAAAACCAGCAGTTTGATTTTTCCCTGAACCACCTTTCTGTTTTTTTTCTCTTTTTAGTTGTGTTGTAAATTTGAGTTTCAGTTGTATAAATTAGTTTATGTAATGCTAAGTCTATTGTTTGAATGAACAAAGATGAGAATAGATGCATATATAAAGAAGATAGTTTGATACAGATAGGTAATATATGGTGTAAGATTTTCTTTTGGTCAGAATTTCATTGACCAGAGATTTTTCTTTTTGTCGGCTGAAAGGATTTTATTTGTGCTGAGAAGAAGCTTTTAATGCTTATGTTCCCTCTAAGTTAACATGTAATCCTATTTGTTTTTTTGTTGTAAGAACATCTTTGTTTTGTTTGTAGATTTTTTTCTTGCATACATTTTTGTTTTATTGTTTCCTTGTTTACATAATTCATATACAATTCTATATGTGTTCCTTATGTTATTTTTATAACCATATAATCTTATCACTAACATAAATCTTGAATTTTATTTCTATTTAAATTTTAACTATCAACATTTAATTTATAACATATATTTTATTTTTATGGTTTAACACAAATTCTTGTTTGTTATATATTTTTATTTCTTTCTTTATTATTATTTATTTAAGGCTTAAACTACCAATTACTTTATTTCTATCCATATATCTTTGTAATATTTAATATTAACAATATTTTATTTCTTTTGAGACTTTTCAAATCAATTTCAAAAGTTCAAATAAGCTACCAAATTTAAATTAATAAATTTTGGGACGTTACAAATATCTCCCCTTAAGCAAATTTCGTCCTCGAAATTTGGAAGAGAGAGAAAAGCAAACAAAAAATATACGACTTCAGAAAAGGATAGAGAAATGGCTTACCAGTTTAAGCCGAGATATCCACTCTGCAATTGGGATATGATTTCCGCATATTATCTTCGGTTTCCCAAGTGCAGTCCTTTGGATCGCAACTCCACTGAACTTTAACTAGTTTCACAACTTTGTTTCTCAATCGCTTTTCGTCATGATCTACAATCTTTATCGGTTCTCTTTTAATTGTTAAATTGGGAGTGATTTCGAGATCCTGCTGGGCAGCTTCTTTGATAATACTATCTGGATCGTGCACATACTTCTGAAGATTAGAAATATGGAACACATCAAGCACGCCAGATAACCAGCTAGGCAATTGCACTCGATGGGCTATAGAACCGATCCTCTCTAGGATAGGAAAAGGACCGATATACCGTGGTGCCAGCTTACCGGTCTTCCCAAACCTCAATACACCTCGCATAGGAGATACTTTGAGAAAAACAGAGTCTTCAATCTGGAATTCCAAATCCCTTCTTCTGCGATCATAATAACTCTTTTGACGACTTTGAGCCGTTTTCAATTTCTTCCGTATAAAATCAACTTTTTCTGTGACTTCTTTAATCATATCCGGTCCAAGGACAAGTCTATCACCTGCCTCAATCCAGCATGCGGGTGATCGACATGGACGACCATATAAAGCTTCAAAAGGAGTCATCTCTATACTGGCCTGATAGCTATTGTTATATGAGAATTTGACCAGATGTAAATGATCCTCCCAAGAACCACCAAAATCAAGTATACAAGCACGCAATAGGTCTTCTAAGACTCGGTTAATCCTCTCAGTCTACCCATCAGATTGTGGGTGATAAGCAGTGCTGAAATTCAGTTTTGTTCCCAATGCGTCTTGAAATGCCTTCCAAAATCTACTAGTGAAGATCGGATCACGGTCACTTACTATACTACTAGGAATACCATGGAGACAGATAATTTCTTTCACATATAATTCAGCCAAACTTGCTGCCGTGCGGGTAGATTTCACTGGCAAAAAGTGGACTGTCTTAGTCAAACGGTCCACAATGACCCAAATTGCTTCATTGCCTTTCCGAGTACGAGGCAACCCGTCGATGAAATCCATCGATACTTGGTCCCATTTCCACTTGGGTACCTCTAAAGGCTAAAGTAAACCCGCCATTTTCTTTTGATCGCTTTTGATTTGTTGGCAAGTAGCACATCGACTCAAATATATAGATATGTCCCTTTTCATCGTCTTCCACCAGAAAGTTCTTTTGATATCTCTATACATTTTATTAACTCCTGGATGGATGCAAAGCTTAGATTTATGGCATTCGTCCAACACTTCACATTTCAGATCAGGGAAGTCTGGAACACATATCCTTCCTTTTAATCATATAACTTTATTGTTGTCGACTTCAAAACTAGTATTTTCACCACGACGTATTTTCTCATAAATTTGATGAAGGAACTCATCTTCTTTTTGTTGGCTGGCGACTTTCTCAAGAAGAGTAGGAGCAATAACAAGGTGATCAAGAATAGCATGCTTTCTACTCAAAGCGTCGGCAATTACATTGGCTTTTCCGGGCGTATATAGAATGTCTAAGTCATAAGATGCCAGAAATTCCAACCAACGTTGTTGTCGCAGATTTAAATCTTTCTGGGTGAAGAGATATTTCAAAGATTTATGGTCGGTAAATAATTCGAATTTTTCACCTAAAGAAAGAGAGTCCAATAAATATATTATAGTTAAGTTAAATACATAAATTGTTAGAAAAGCTGAAAAGATTTTTACCCAGAAGATAATGTCGCCATATTTTCAAAGCGAAGATAACTGCTAAGAGTTCCAAATCATGGGTTGGGTAGTTCGTTTCATGAGGACGTAATTGTCTACTTGCATAGGAAAATTACCTTCCCATTCTGCATTAATACCGCACCCAAACCATCATCGGAAGCGTCGGTATAAATAGATAATCCCTGATTCTCGTTGATAATAGCGAAAACAAGAGGGGTGGTTAATCTCTTCTTCTACTCTTGAAAAGCTTCGTCACATTTTGGAGTCCAATTGAACTTTACATGCTTCATCGTTAGCTTAGTCAACGGACTAGCTATCTTAGAAAAGTCCTGAATAAACTTCCGATAATAACCTACTAAACCCAAAAAGCTTCGAACTTCTTTTGAGGTAGTTGGTTTTCTCCAATCAAGAATAGCGGAAATTTTTCTAGGGTCAACGGAAATTCCTTCTTCATTAACAATATGGCCGAGAAATTTAACTTCTTTGAACCAAAAGTGGCATTTGGAAAATTTTGCGAATAGAATATTTCTCCTTAATATCTCCAAAAAAATTCTAAGATGCTCGGCATGCTCCTCTTCGGTCTTGGAATAGACCAAAATATCATCAACAAACACAAGCACAAATTTATTAAATACTTCTCGGAACACACGAGTCATAAGATCTACGAAGTATGCTGGAGCATTGGTTAGCCCGAAAGGCATGACTAACCATTCATAGAACATATTAGGACCCCTGAAAGCGGTCAAATGAACATAATCTTCGGCGATTCGTAGTTGATGGAATCCTTGGGCTTGATCCATCTTTGAAAAGAAACGAGCGTCGTGCAATTGATCAAACAGATCATCAATTCTAGGTAGAGGAAATTTATTCTTGAGAGTCAGCTTATTGAGATCGCGGTAATCTACACGCAATCTCAAAGATCCGTCCGATTTAGCAACAAACACGACTGTTGAACCCCATTCAGAAACACTAGGTCGAAATAACCCTTTATTTAGTAAATCCTTGGTTTGCTGAATTAATTCAACCCTTTCCCTGGGTGTCATCCTACGACTTGCGTGGACGACAGGATGAGGGTTGAGTACTAGGTCAATTCTAAATTCTATTTCTCGGTGTGGAGGTATGGATTTCATTTCTTCGAACACGTCCGAAAAATCTCTAACAATGGGTATAGGCTCCAGACTGGGTTCGGGATAACCCAAATTATACATCAATCCATCACTTTTAGGACTAGGGTCCTCACAAGAAATCTCAATAAAATCTCCAAATTTGGTTTTGATCGAAATCAATCGATTATTGCAATCCAATTTGGCTTCGTATTTTGCTAGCCAATCCATTCTGAGTAAGACTTCAAACTCGTTAAAATCAAGAACAAAGAGACCAATAGAGAATTGGTAACAAGAATATGAAATAGGAATGTCTCTACATTGAAAACAGAGATTCGCGAGACCTCCAACAGGATTCTTTACGCATATAGGCCCATCAACAAAATCAGGTTCAAGATTCAATTCACTAATGGCTTGTTGAGAGATAAAACTGTGTGTAGCGCCAGTGTCGAACAAAACTCTAACAATGCTATCATAAATAGTAAGATTACCTTCCAGGATTCCTTTCCCCTTTTCTGCTTTGGAAGATGCAGGTTTATCTTTGACCGTGTACACCTTGGCTGTCTGAGCTTGCTTCATGGTTGGGCAATCCTTAACTTCGTGCCCCAATTTCTGACAATAATAGCATTTCCTGGGCTTCGCTTGAACGGATTGATCTCTCTTTGGCTTCTTGCAGCTGTTTGAGTAATGGCCTTTTTTTGACAATTGAAGCAAGTAATATTCTCTGCTGTAGTTCCCTGATTACTCTTCTTTTTCTCCTTACCCTGCCATGGTTTCTTACGTCCAAATTTCCTCTTCTTCCAATTTTGATTGCCCGAATTTCTTTTATCCACCGGAGCTTCTTGCATATCAAGTGTAGCATATCTGTACCCCATATCAACCAAATCTGAAAAGGATTCTTTGACGTGGCCAGTCATCCTTTCGTGGAATTTCTTATTCATCCCACGAATGAACCTTTCATTCTTCTTTAAAGGTGTGTTCACCAATTTTGGACCGAATCGAGACAATTCATTGAATTTGTTTAGATACTCCTCGAATGACAAGCTCCCCTGCTTTAAGTCCGTGAATTCCTGATACATTCGAGAAATTTCAACCGATGGCATATAGCGCTTCTCAAATACTTCTTTAAATTTCTCCCAAGTAAACTCATCTTTTAATGTATCTAACTGTCTCCCACCATGCTAAGGCTTCTTCTTGAAGTTGCCAAGAGCATATGAGTCGCATCTGATCGTCTTGCAATTTTAGCCCTCTAAAGATTCTTTCACATGATCTGATCCATGCTTGGGCCTCAACAATCGACTCCTTGCCGGTGAACGGCTTACCACCAAGCCTTGAAAAATTCTTATATAAATCAGCCAGATTTGGTTGATGCTGAATAGATAAAGCTGCTTCCGCTGTTGGGGGAACTTGACTAGGTGTTGTGGCATTTCCTCGCCCTCCAGCTCTTCCTCTTCGTCCGCTCAGTCTTACTATCTTTAATTAGTAAGAAAATTGATTTAGATATTCGGACGAGATATCTTAAGGAATATCAGCAGTTAAAAGGAAATAAACTAAGAAAATTTGGGTTTCGATCTCAGTTATACTCATTCTAGGGTATACTTCACCCTATCTCTAATGAGCCATCTAATGTGTTATACTCCGTAGCTAAAGTTCTCACTCAACCTTCAGCTCTGATACCGCTTTGTCACGATTCGAAATTCAATGTTCTAAAATTGACACTAAATACTTCACTTGTATTCGACTGCCAAAATTCAAACATCAAACTCCAGTCGGATGGAGCTTATAGCAACATAAGATGAATATAAAACAGCGGAAATAAAATGAATATCATGCATCACATCATAGATATAACATCATCATAATATCCATTACTACATCAGAGTATTTTTATACATATATCACAACTCCAAATAGAACATCATAATAGAACAACAAGCAATCATATGCCAAAAGTCTTCAAAGAAATGGAGCGATGGCGAACTTCCAAAAACTAGGCACCTTGAAATCCCAAAAGCTTCAAAAATATCTCCAAGGCAAAACCTCCAAAATACTGTAAACACCAGAACACGGAAACCTGCTACTAGGCTGCACGTGTGAAAATGATGGGCACCCAGAGTTTAGAAAAGAAACAATAAACTCCAGGTCAGTCATGGGACTGGTATGAGTAAACAAAAACAGTTGCTTTTAAATAACAGATTTTTTAAGAAAACCATTTATGCTTTTGGAAAACGAAACTACCATAAGACCTCCCAGCACACACACAATGCAATCGCACACTTGGGGGAGATTTCTCCTTACGATAGTCAAATATGCTTAATACGAGAAAAGTTCGTGGATATTATTACTAGTGCATAGTGTGAAAACATTTCGAAAATATAATATTAATCTTAGCCAGCATAGGTACCATTATACTATGCCTACTATAGCTATCATCTGAGGTGGCGGTTATACAAATTGCAATCGTAAAGGGCTCGTATTGTTTCTTTGGATTTCCAACAAATGGTCAGGCTAAGGAACTTCCTACTGCCACATGGGTACGCCTCTGGAGGGACGTCCCGAGAACCTACCTGGCTCTCTGCCAACACAAGCTCGGGTTACCTCTGTAACTAGGTAACTACTACTCGAGTATGCCACCTCCCGGTCGTTTGCGACCTTTATCTGAGGGCCCTCTACCACAAAGCAACAACCACACAGTAAGTAAGATTGAAGCAACCACATAGGTAAATATCTGGGCTCCATACCATGACATCACCTTTTTCCAGAAAAATATGACATACCCTAAAGGGCGCGACCCTCATAACCCTGCCGCATCTTTCCTGTTTCGACTATTTCCGGGTTGTGAGGTCCGATGAGTTCTCGTCCACAAAGCTACGCTTTACACGAAATCCATGCTTTGATCACAAATGATCAACAAATGATCATCAACACACAGCAGCACTTAGCATGTCACACTACCAAATTGGGAGTATATCGCTGATAACCTTCAATTACATAACCTCTGAGCTCGTACGTCTCAGAGAAGGGTGTTAAGCTAAAAGAATAAATTCTCCGCCACCAACAGATATGTATTTGAAAGAAATCTTCTTTATATCTCAAGGTGTAATGTCAGACACATAACCACACAAGTCTGTTCTGGGTTCAAACAGAACCGAAGGCGCTCCGTCCAATAAGGAAGACGCCCTTGCAAATCCGGGTATCCACAATCCTGATCGGACTTCCCATCACATATGGAGGTCTCTATGCCGGAGCAACTCAGTGCGCAGACATTCGATAGGTTATCCTATTGTTTTCGAAGACACCCGGTCTTCAACACCGGTCTTCAAATGCTATTTATTTCGACGTATCACTATCCGGAATGGGTTATATGACGCAAAAGTCCTCTCCCGGCTAAACCGAATAGTGAGCGTTTAATTTTAAAACATGTGGATGTATCAATCACAAAGATTCACATTCAGTGTCCAATGTGGGTTTCGGGTAACTAACTGAAATCCGACTCCTTGTCGCATCGAAGTTTAAATGTCGTTTTATGGGAAAAACGGTTTTCACATAAATAGAGAGACAAATCACAAATCATAGTTCAGCACAAAACAATTCACATCACACAGAATCACAACCACAACAGAAATATCAATTTAGTGCACAACAATAGCTAATTTTTTTTATCAAGGTGAATGTGTTTTAAATAAATTAACCACATAAGTATTTTTATTGATTATTTTTAAACCAATGATTAATTATTTTTTAATGATAAATTAAATCTTAATCCCTTTTATTAATAAATCATTCCTTAATTAATTATCTTAGTTAATTACCAATTATAAATCAATTAACTTAAATTATGTAATTAACCATTCTTAATTACAAATAAATTAGACACTTAATTATTAATTAACCAATTTTCAATTTCAAATATAAATCCTTAATTACTTAGTTAATTATAATTATTGATTTAACCATTCTTGATTGCTTTCCAAATAATTGGTTAATAATAATTATTTATCTAAATTAACATTTAAAAATCTTCTTTAAACTTTGAAAATCAATCTATTATTACATTGAAAACTTTATTGGTAATTAAATTTAATATTTAACTTAAGCTAATTACTTGATTAAAATATTAATTAAGGTTTTAGAAAACATTGTTATGTACTCACTTAGTTGATTAACTTGAAACAAATTCTTAACTTATAATAGTCAACATTATTTACTTTAACATTATAAACTTTAAATTTATTGGGCTTAACCCATTTTGAAAATAACCCGAGCATACCCAGGGTTTTTTTTTTTACTCGAGTGTTACTCGAGTTTCTCTCCATCTTTTCCCGAGTCATCTTCTTTCCCTCTCGTACTTTCTTCTTCTTTCCTTTTTTTCTAGCTTTATTTTTAAACTTAAGCAACTGCTGAAACAACTCACACGCACGCGAGAAAACCCGAGCCAACCCACCTCCTACTCGAGCACTCCTTCGAGTTTCTCTCCAGCCCAAACTTCCTGACACGAAATCGACATCGTGCACGTGCATGGCGTCGCGACGCCACTCCGGTGAACGTCATGACCTTCGGCAAGTCACAAACCTCACCCACACTCAAAATCGACACTCGATTCGACCCCAAAAACTCGAAATTGAAAATAAGCATTTTGCTTGACACTGCAACTCGAACCCCTCTCAGCAAAAAACCTCGCCGCGGTTGTTCAGACCACCAAAAACGCCACGACTTCGGCCACATCACGTCAACACCCCATACTACCATCCCCCTGCATCCCTTGCAACTTGATGCATCTGAGGTGATGAAATCACCTCATTTTCATCGATGTCAAAAAACTCCAATACAACCCTAAATTCACCTCGTCTCATTAAATCGTGCAATAGAAAAATCATTTGATAATTTTCCCTAAATCAACGATGTTCAACCCTGCTTCGCACAAAATTTCAACATCTAGTATTGGGTCGATCATCAGAAAATGATCAAAATGCATATTTTATTCAAATACGAATTGCACTTGGAATACTTAATTAAAAATCATCATATAAATTTTAAAAATCCTATCTTTGTATGTTTATTCAAGTTATATAATCAAATCAATGATTTAAAACACTCGTATTTATGGTATGATTTCTTTTTTTCCACTGTAAACCAAGTTTACAGAGTCAAAATTTTCATTTCAAGCTTAAAACCATTTCTGGGCCACGGTTTAAGTTCAAACAAACTTATTTTATTTAAAATCCTAGGTTTATAATATTTGTACGAAGATTTATTAAATGCTTCTCATTTACTTTTGCTCTGAAACCAAAAGTATAAAAGAACAGGTCATATAACAATTTCCAGTATCACAAAAAACATACAGAACTATTATTTTTCCCAGTATACAGCAAAGCACAGAGTTTCATATACTAAATACCCAGATTTAAATTTTAAAATAATAGGTTTACTCACCTGAAAGCAAATTTGAAACAGAGAACAATTTTTTTCCTTGTGTTTGTAAACCTGCGGTTTGATTTTTCCCTGAACCACCTTTCTGTTTTTTTCTCTTTTTAGTTGAGTTGTAAATTTGAGTTTCAGTTGTATAAATTAGTTTTTGTAATGCTAAGTCTAATTTTGAACGAACAAAGATGAGAATAGATGCATATATAAAGAAGATAGTTTGGTACAGATAGGTAATATCTAGTGCAAGATTTTCTTTTGGTCGGAATTTCATTGACCAGAAATTTTTCTGAAAGGATTTTATTTATGCTGAGAAGAAAGCATTTAATGCTTATGTTCCCTCTAAGTTAACATGTAATCCTATTTGTTTTTTTTTGTAAGTACATCTTTGTTTTGTTTGTAGATTTTTTTCTTGCAAACATTTTTGTTTTATTATTTCCTTGTTTACATAATTCATATACAATTCTATATGTATTCCTTATGTTATTTTTATAACCATATAATATTATCACTAACATAAATCTTGAACTTTATTTCTATTTAAAGTTTAACTATCAACATTTAATTTATAACATATATTTTATTTTTATGGTTTAACACAAATTCTTGTTTGTTATATATTTTTCTTTCTTTATTTATTATTATTATTTATTTAAGGCTTAAACTACCAATTACTTTATTTCCATCCATATATCTTAGTAATATTTAATATTAATAATATTTTATTTCTTTTGAGACTTTTCAAATTAATTTCAAAAGTTCAAATAAGCTACCAAATTTAAATTAATAAATTTTGGGTTGTTACATTTTATTTCTCAGTTAAATTTAAAAATATTTTTAGCTAATAAAATTTTCGAAAATTTCCAAAAATTTTCTAACGCCCTAATTCCGAAATATTTTTGCAGAATCTCCTTTGCAAGAGGACTTTTTGCAATATGACAAGAGAGATAAAAATACATACATCGATCCATATGGTCGAAAAACAAAATATATAACAATTTTTGTATTTTTGCTGTATTTAATCGGAAAAAGAAACTTATTTTAGCGCTTTTAAGCGAGCGATTTCATATGCAATTTGTGCAATCAAACTCAAGTAAAATGGCTCCATGAACGTGTACTTACTCAATTTTAAACACGTAAGTCCCAAAACATGAAAATTCATTGACATTTCACTTATTTTACTAGTTAAACACAATATTTCATACCAAACATGTTAACATATATTTGAAAGCAACTATGTGGTACCGATACTAATTTAATTATTCAATCCATTCATATTCAATTCAAATGATTTACAACCCAATTTACTTGCATTCACTTTATAATTACACACATTATAATTATATTCATTCCAAATTGATTAAAAACCAATCTATTCACTTTCTGTTAATTCATAGAATTTTATTTACTTTCATTTGCGTCGAACGACAATTTTTCCATGTAAATTCGGCAATATTCATTTAGTAAAATAACCATTTCAGTTTATAGTTATTTTAAATTGATTCCAAATCAATTTATACTGAATTCTATTCCATTTCAAATAGATTCTTAACCAATTATATTCAATTTTATTCCATTACGAATTTAGACTGATTCTTATTCAAACAAATTCCATTACATTTACTAACTAATCTAAATAGTTCATTTACTTAACCCACTTCAACACTTAGCTCCATACTCGAATTCATTCGAATAATATCCTAATAAATATTCATTTTATTCACTCTTAAATTGAATTTATTTATAACTCAATTCATTGCTATTTCAATCCGATTCTATTTTATTCGATGATATTTTCAATTATATTAAATTCACTTACAATTAAGTCAAATTTTCTTATTTATAACTCAAGTTCCATATTCAATTCCAATTCCAATTCAAATCCACAATCCAATTTATTCAACCAAATTATGCTCCATTTCCATATTTAATTAACTAATTTATTTAGCTAATTTGTTCACTTCCATTTTATAACTCCATATTCAATTTTTGTTTCACTTCATTTAATTTATTATGTTTAATTTTATTCACGTTTCATTTTCAATTTAATTCATTTAATTAGTTCACTTCACCAATTTACTCCTTTTAACTTTGCTTGAGTTAACTCACCATTTCATTAATTTATCCCATTAAATTTATTCAAATCACCATCAATTAAATTTCTAAATTTTTTATTCATTCAACTAAACTTAAGTTGAATTCTATCTCAATCCCAATCGATATCATTTCCAATCCAATTTTATTCAACTTAGCTTAAGTTAAATTTATTCATTTTAACTTACTCAAGTTAAAATTTATTTCCAAAATTAAATTTCCATATTTTTCTTTAAAATCATTCACCATTTACAAGTTCATAACTTATTTTCTAATATTTATTGATCATTTAGCTAGGAATTCAGAATTCAAATACCTGGTATTTATTCGAATCACTATGAAAGCATAGATATATGTATATCTCTCTATATACCAAATCCCACTTTTTCATTTAAACCAAATCTGGTTTTTGTCTAAAACGAATCCCCTTTGGAATTCCCAAAACAACGCTTGTCCATATCAAATCACCCTTGTAGCAATCCATCATTTAGAAACTCGAAAATGGGTACTGATGATGCGGCCGTCATCACCGGAATTATTTCCTAGCGACTAAAGTGAGTTCAATGCTTTAGCACCTCAAAATTTCATTTATAAAACATTTTCTCTTCAAAATCTCAAATTTAACTCCATTATGCTTTCAACCACATTGGAAAACATTTTTAAAACTTTCGGGATTTTCAAATTTTCCAAATACATAGTTCAAACCTATTTAAAACATTTTTCAAAGCTTCCAGGATTTTAAATCTCCAAATTCTAGGTTGAATCAATTCTATAATCTATTTGTATAATTTGTACTTACACAAAATTTCATTTGGTTATATAAACCATTTCCAATTTTATAATCTTATTTTGATAATAACAACAAAACATATCACTATAATAATTTTCAGAAAATTATTCTTTTTATATCAAAATATAATTTGGGTAAAATTATCTCATTTACCCTCTTCAAAACCATACTATGTCGGTTTATCGTGTTCAAGGGTTTAGAAGCTCCTATCGACTTAGCAGCGTTCTACTATTAGATCAGAATTTATATGTCACTCAACCGATAAATCAACACGATGTAAAACATTTATATTCACCAAAAAATACGAGCATATATCTATTAATACACTCAAAACTCATTCTAGGATACTACTGACCCTATCTTAAATGAGTAATCCCCACTAAAGCCAAGGCTCTCGCTTAACTTTCTGCTCCGATACCAAATGTAGCAACCCACACTTACGCACCCTTTGTGTTGATAATAATTAACACTTGTTCAACCTAAATTGAACGAAAGAGCAAATAACTAGGGTAAAGGAGAAGAAAGAGATAGAAGAAAATATAAACAAAATCAACAACACAGAATCTCACAAT
This sequence comes from Allium cepa, assembly GCA_030765085.1. Lineage (NCBI taxonomy): Eukaryota > Viridiplantae > Streptophyta > Magnoliopsida > Asparagales > Amaryllidaceae > Allium > Allium cepa. The sequence continues at coordinate 256,241,932 of CM060939.1, forward strand.
CACAGCGGAACAAAATATAATACACACACACACACACACACACACATATATATATATATAATAACATATTTTTATACAAAAGAATTTGTAATTGTTATATACTTACAATCATTAGAGTGCAATAATCAATACATTAATGTAGACAGTCATAATGGCTTGTCCCCACACAACGGAAATATAAACCAAGTACAGAGATACGTCTCTGTCAACTAGCTCGTCTCCTGAGCTCCATGGCATCCTATCCTGAATCTGTAATACTCGATCTGACCCGACCATTATAATAAAATAACACCCGAGTCCGTTTGAAAAACCAGCGTGAGAAAACACACTCAATTTGAATTATTAAAGTTATCAAAACCCTTTGAAAAACAAAGGTATCTCGTAGGACCGCATCACATATAACAAGACATGTTTTTTCCTTACGATAACCAAAAATTTTTGTAGAAAATTCATTGATATTATAATAGTGTCTAGGTACAAATACTTATTCAAATGGTCGAAATTGTCACATTAATTAAATTCCAGCATAATAGGCTCTACAAACAAAACCGTAAATGCTGGTATTGGAGAATGGATTTCATACATGACTGGGCTACCGGGATATCGCTCATCACAGTACACCTCTAGAAAAATGTACCGAGGACCTCGTCGGGATCCTCTACTACACAAGACCGGCCTATCCCTAACCTGGATAGAACTGAATATGTTATCACCCCTGGTGTTCCCACCCCTAAAAAACGAGCGCTCCCTTCTTCATGGACAATTATATCCATAATATATATATATATATATATATATATATATATGTAAGGGTATCCAGAAAAGTGATAACATACCTTAATTAAGTGCGACCCACATAGTCTTGCTGCATCCCCCTGTTTTAGTCATTCTCGTTGATGAGACTTGAGGCTAACGTTACCTTTCAAGAACATTTCCACTTAGAATGCTCATCGTCCTCCAATGACGAAGTTCTGATAGCATTCGTCCATACAAATTGTCATAGATCTGGACAAACCGAGTCACAATATCCATTCGTAACATTCAAACTAGATCGAAGTTGTTTTGGATAATTAAATCCGATATCGGTATCTTCGAAACTATTAACGAAATTGACCAATATTGGCAGTCAGTTATTTAACTATCAAATAACACCCATAGGCAGTCACTAGGAAATTATTTATAATTTTCCAAATTTCCTTTCAAAATATCTTTATAAGATATATATTCAAATTTCTTCCAATACTCCAAAATTTGGAAACCAATTCAAATTCCAATACCCATAATAGGATTTTCCCGAACCATCTCAATAACTTAGAAATATTTTCCTCCGGTTCCAGTTACAATTCAATACTTGAAATTATTTCCATAATAATAACAACCTTGTAGGAGAAATGTTTCAAATCCTTCTGGTTCAATACTTATGAAATAATTATAAGTATATTTTCCAAAAATCAATTTATCTCCAATACTTAGGAAATATTCCATTATTTTACAATTCACGAATCCTTCACAAATTTCACTTGTAAATCCCCTAACTCATTTTTAACGAATTCTACAAGTTCCAGAATTCATTAATTAACTTCCTTTAAATTTCCCAAGTCAATTTCAAAGGCCTAAACCCCCAATTCCCATTTCAAACTCCTTTTATGAATTCTAAATTCATTTTGAATTTCTATATTTAATCACCTTGGAAATTAACTTAAATTTCATCAATTAACTTAAATTTCATCATTTTACTATAATATTCCTTTTTCAAACCCCTCTCCATCTACCAACTTAACTTACAAATCTCGAGGTAATTATAAATCGCTTCAATCCTTTGCCTTCAAACCACATATATATATATATATATATATATATATATATTAAAGAAAGATGATTAAATTTCAAAAACATGGTTAACTACTGTTAAAATATCAAGCACCTTTAATTAAGTATTGATAACTCATTTCCAATTCATTAAAAATAAAACCAAAATGGTTTACAAGCTCATTAATAAAACTTAAATTTCCTTTCACTAATATAAAATATTTGAATAACCCACTTTCTGAAATGTTCCAATACTAACTAATTTTAAAATCTCATATTTTAATAAATAAAATTTCTTTCTTTTTGAAAAAAAAACTTAACATTTACATAAAAATATATTTTTAAAATTCCAATAACCAATTCCAATTTATAAATTCCTCTCGATTCACAACACATCGATTTCCTTTCTAATTCCCTTTCCAATTCACTTTCCAAAAATAAACTCTACTATTCTTCCCAAAAACTATTTTTATATCTTGACATAAATTCACACTGTGAAATTTATATTTCCAATTTATCACTGATATCTTTTCTCCTATTTAAAAAAATCGTTTATAAATTTACAAGCTCCCGTGGTTTTACTTGTTTTTAAAAATCAAATCTTATTCATAAAATCCCATTCTATAAGTCCATTTCCTTACAATTTCCGATTAATTTTCAAATCTATTTTCAATATCGATTTTTAACTTCTTCCCATATTCTTTTCCAAATATCATTTTAAAATCCAGTCTAAAAAATCTCTTTATATAATTTATTTAAAATCTGTATAATTTTTTTTTCAAACAGTTAAGAACAAACGCAAAAAACAAATGATCATTTTATCCAACTTGATTTCTTTTTATATAATCCAAATTCAAATATAATGTTTTTATATGTAAAATCCTTTAATTCCTTCAAATTCAAAAATAACATTTATGGTAGTTAAAATACCAAAATTCAGGCATGTGCTACTATAGAATCCAATTATTCAAATCACAACAATAATCTATAACATGTTATTCTAACACATCATATATTATTATATATGAAAAAAATCAATAAAAATTTAGGGAATCCAGTTGGATCCCTCCAACCTATTTTCCTGCATCCATAGATATTAATACAACATTAAAATACCAATCCCACTTCGAGGGAGATATCGTGGTATATAGGGTCATCCGCCATTATGCGGGGCGCATAGAGTTTCATCCGCTCCGGCGGGTATATCCAAATACTATTATATGTACTGCTATATAATATATATAAATATAACATATCATCCGCTGATAAAAATTCATCCATTCAATCAAATCAATCCACAAATAATTTAAACTATTTAAAATTAATCTAGCAATCCAAAATTGAGTGAGATTTACTTACCTTGATTTTTAATTGCAATCCATTTCAAATTTTAATTCTAATCCATAGATTTTGCAGCTACGAACCAACTCGACTTGTCTCATTCATTTTAGACCTCGACGAAGAAGTTATAATATTATAAGAATTCGATTCCAAAGGTGAAGTTTTAAATGCTAAGATCGTTGGGAATACAGTTTTCAAAGTAGTTTTATTTTGCTTATATTAGGAAATATCATGTTAAAATCATCATATCCTGATAAAACAATGTTATTAACACTTGCAAATACTCTAATGCTAATTGGTTAATAGTAAAATAAATAATGACGAAATTATTTGAAATTATTTTCTAACATATATTTTTTCATTTTTTTTCACAATATAACAGATTCTAATTTCTAACCTTTTTTTAAATTATTATAAATTATTGCAAGTACTAATAACATAAACATAATAGTTGCTTACGTAAGAAAAATCCTCTAATTAATTTCACAATTAATTTAATTATCATTATACTATCTTGGTTAGCTCTCGCTCACGACCAAGCTCCCAGAATCGCATCTCGTATCTCATCTCAAGACTCGAACGACATCACCACTCCCCTTGACAACCGCTCAACCACCCAGTTCGCCAGACTTTGCCTAGGACATCGACTGTGCCTCCCCAACACACTACGCTGAATTGTCGTGCACGAGCGCCGCACTCAAATCCCTTACTCACGCTCGCAGCGTGACTTCCTCCATCAACGAGATGAACTCCAGATTCCACCAAACCAAACGACGCGGTTCAAGCCTCCTGGCGCCGCCCCTGACGTCGTCCCTCCGCCTCCTATTGTTCACTTGCCACTAGAAGAGGAGCGACCACCTGCAACGCTCGTCTTCCCCCTCCACGCGCACGATTACCAGGCATGTCGCGATCGATTTTCGATTGCGTGATTATTATTATTTTAAGCTTTGAATTTAAGAAGAAGAGAATAGGCAGTCGATTTGATTTCTTTCTATAGTTTGAACTGATAGAATGAAACGAGGGGAAGACATGATTTGAAGATAAAAATGGGTAGCGATTTCAGAAGGTAGGGTGACTTATTTTATTTTACCTTTGTTTTTATTTTAAAATATCTCTAATTTCCTACTGCATAGTTACGAACTCCTATTGAGACGTGCTGTTTGGCGTTCCTAATGTTATATCGCAATTTCGAACCAAATGGAATAAGTTTCTAGTGCTAATTCAATCGTATGAAAAATATATCTTTCTAAATCAATTATTTAAATTCTATTCAATTAAATTATTTTTAGGCGTTTTTAGATCGTATGACCTAATGATAAATCCAAACACTATAAAATTTGAAATCCGATAACAATACACTATTACTGATCCAATGGAACTAGTTTCGTCGAATTTCGAGACTGTGTTCCAGATCGCTGTTTTAATGCATTGATTAAATCGACGATTTCCAAAGTTTACGAAATTGCTTGAAATTTCCAGTTTTAAAATCTTATTAACTAAATTATAACTCCAAATCGGATATTTTAAACCATTTAAATATCCCAAATTAAACGACTAAAAATCTGGGTCGTTACAATTAATTTGCAGTAAATTACAAAAATGCCCCAATTGCATACCTCTAATTCTATCGGCATGTTCTTCCTTAATTTTTTTCCCAGCCCGAGCTCCCATTTTCCAGTTCCACTACTAACCACGCTATTTTCCATTTTTTCAGCAAGTTCTTCCCTTTTATCCATAATTTAAACCCTAATAAAGACATATATTGCGTGTAGTTTAGGGGTAGTGGTAAATCTTCTCAAGATGTTGGGGGTCGCGAAGGCGATGTTGGTGAATGTGCTAACTTAGTTATTCCAAAAGGCATAGGGACGATGGGACTACAGTATTTAGGAGGAGGCGCATGGGGTTATTTTGAAAGAGCTGCTTTTGATCCAAATATCGATCAAAACTTGGGAATCAACAAAGATTTGATGAATTTTTGTGTTTTATCCAATCAACAATAGCATGTTTATACCCATGTCGACGTCATTGCAAGTTAAATTTAACATAAAAACACGGTCATATTGATTGAGTACAATTTTTATTTATTTTTTAAGTATTGAGCATAACAGTCAATACAAATATTTGCTTTTTCATTTATTTTATGAAATTAAAATCACAAATAATTTTCTAAATAGGTCAGGGAAGGGAAAACTCGTGGGTTTCTTGCATAGGTATTTTATATATATCAGGAGATCGTACTAGTCGATATTTACTAATGTATTACTAGATTTTTTGGTGAAATGGATTTCAAGATTTTTTTTGGTATTTTATTTATTAATAAGTGCATGTTAAACCATAATGTATTTTGATTGACACTACACATTCACCATTCTTGGGATGAAGTTGCCTTAAATACCGATTCATTATTGTGTGGTGCATTAGCTTCTTTATGGTGGAAGATTGCCGTCACATTTCACTTTTCTTTGGGGAGATGAGTATTATCCGTTTAGATTTTAGGGCGATGAGTATTACTCCTCTAGTTCACTGGAATTGTTAAGTGAAATCACTGTTTTCATCCCATAAATTTTCATCTTCCACATATTCTCCAAACTCATTTTGATTTTGATCGAATTCTTAATCGAATGCTTCAAATTAAGAATTCAAATCTTTTTTAGAGTTGGTGTTTAGACTTAAATTACCTTACGAGCAACCTCTAAAATTCCAAGATACATATTGTGGATTGACTGAGTACTGGTTGCTTTTTTGATCATTGAAGCCTCGACTCATTTGTTGCGATTGTTATTGGGAACATATTCGAGATGTATATTGAGAATTTGGTTGACAATTCTGATTGTTTTATCGACTAGGCGGAGAATTATCATATATATCTGAAATTTTGATCGTTTCTTGTAATCTTGGATATGATGACTTTGTCGGGTTGTCTTTCCTATTTATGTGTTGGACATTTTTGCACTTAAACTTGATAGTTATATTTGAGATTTAAGTGATTGAGAAGTAGAGACGAACGTTGTATTTGAAAGAGTTCAAAATTCATAGCGTACATTGCAACAATACAAAATATTACCTTTGCCTTGTCCGGCATTACTAACGCCAGACAGTAAACAACGGTAATATCGTTAGTGTATTGCTAAGAGCAACCAGTTTCCATCTTTCTAATACCGTAGAAAAATAATAAATGCAATAAAATTTGTGTCTTTCCTAGCAATGTCATTTCACATGACAATCAACCACCTTGTAAAGTCATTTTACACGATGAACAACTGCCGACCAACATCATTTCTCACGGCAATCAACCACCAACTACTATCGTTCAGCGGTTGATCGTCGTGGAACATGGTGTTGATCGATGGTTGCTTGTCGTGCAAAAAAGAGTAAAAAATAATGCCTTTGATAGTCCCTTAAAAAGTCTTACATTCGGAAGAGTGCAATGTAAAATTTTAATATTTTTTAACGATGGTATTAGGAAGAGAAAAATCAGATGCTCTTAGCACCATAGCACACTATTTTTTACTATTATCTGTTGATTTATCCGACATTATTAATGCCGAATAATTATCTTTGGCTATCTCACCGACTGTAGGTGGTCGAAACTTGTGAGCCCAAAATAGAGATTTTGGAGGCATTTTTGGATTACCCAATGAATATATGAACTAAGAGCATCTGCAATGGTAGACGACAATTCAGGTGTAATATGAAGGGGGTTGTACTTTTTCACTCCCGCATAGAGTATTCAATGTAATATGAAAAATAATATTGTCAGTTCAATATTTTGAATTAACCACGGACGTCAATTTGATAGGCGTCCAACGTTGCGAGCTTATCTAATAAGCACCCTATGAGCCTGTTTAATAGACATCAAACATTTTTTTAAACAAAATTTTAATAGGCTCTGGATGTCTATTTAATAAACGCATAATTCTTGGCTATCTATTAAGTAAGCGTCCAAAGAAGGACGGTTATTTAATAGACAACCAGGCATTAAGCGCCTATTAAATAGGCGTCATTTTTTGGACTCTAACACGATCTAAATGGCTTAATATCCAGTTCAACCCTTTAGCTCTTTTGCCGTTGAATATAATTCCTTGCTAATTTTTCTTCTACTGTAGTTTTCTCTTTCAACTAAAAAATCAGCAACATTCTCCACTTTTACTCCTTCGACTACAAATTTCCACGGTATTGCCCTAAATCTCTACTATTTAATCAATATTTTCTTATTTATTCATGTAGCTTCGTTAAAAATTCTTAGTGGAAATAATCAAATTTCAGGCCATGAAAATTCTTGTTGCTAATGATTAGAATTGCATGGAATTTAATATTATCACAATAGAAGTCTAGTTTGATGATCATGCTTTAGTTTTAAAGATATTTCTGAATTCCTAACGTTTGCTTTTTCTTTATGAATTTTTATGACTGGAACCAGCATTACACAAAGAATAATCATAACATGCATTTGAGTTGCAATATGTTTTACAATGTATTCTATTTGAACTTCTTTATGCATTTGATCTACCTTAACTGTTGGATGCAAATGATCTTCAGTTGAGTCGTGTACTTGGTCACTGTCTTGAAGACGTTTCGACATTCTGCTCAGTGGTGCAAAGCATTCTAACTAACGCTTCTGCCACTATGATAAAACAATCTCTTCTTTCTGGTTTGATATCGATTCGTTTGCATAGATGAAGCCGACTCAGTTGCACTCAAAAATGATTTCTCATCTTATAATTTTGAGAATTTCATGGAGAGAAAGATAGGTTTAGGTTTTTACAGAGGTTAAAAAATGCTATTCTCTTTTGATTTCATCTAAAAATTAATTAAATAGACGAAATGCCAAATCGAATGATTACTAAATAGTGGGGTGACGTTGGCTCAAAACTCGGGTCCAAAACTTTACCGTTTCAAAAAACATAATGGTTAGAAAATGCCGAAAAATTTCGTCCAAAAATATAAGTGCTACACCACAATAAGCCCGAGCTCGGCTCGATCCGGGTCGAGTCGGTCGAACTGGGCGTGCGCGTGTGATGGTCATGCTTGTGCCCTCCTTAACACAAAAGCAACATTTGGATGGCCAAAGGCCCAATTTAGGAGCTAAGAAACTCATATATATATATATATATATATATATAAGTATCTTTCCATAATCCCTATGGTGTGGGACTCAAGTAATAAATGCACTTATTCCAAGATCTTTAATATTCAAACAATTCACAAGTCTATTTATTCTAAAATAATTTTCAACTATCCCTCACTTGAATTTTTTAAAATATTTTTCGAGCGGTTTTCTGAAAACATAAGATTATGCATAAACAAAGGTGTCTTTCGACTTGAACCTTTGCATAGTGGATAAAATTCAGTTTTTGCTAGAGTGATACGTACTCTTGAAGTCTATTCTTGACGTCAAACCACTCTTAATATTTCTAGAGTGCGATCAAATATATCCATGTATTTATGGTCATGCACGTCTATCCCAGTTTAGCGAGTTCTATAAGAATTTTGCCCAAAATTCCATAGAAACGGCCACATTTTCACATCCACATAGGCGAGTCTATCAATCATGCTCATGAAGGTAGGTACTTTGCTCTATATAGAGTATAGATCTCATTAATAGTTTCTATTAACTCATCCTCTAATCACTTCAAAAATGCACGCTTCTAATTATATAAAAATAGCATGTTCAACTCGTATCACTTCACAACTTGTTCTTACCCATTGAAACTTGTTCTTGATATCTACAGTCATTAGGTCGGGTTACCATTATGTGTGACTCAATGATCTAAGGGCAATAGTCCCATTCTTTTAGAGGTTCTAAAGACTTTCTCTCTAGCTAGTCCTTTCGTCAAAGGATCGCCCAAATTCTCATCAATGCGTATGTGATCCACTCTAATAACTCCTGAAGAGAAAAGTGTTGTGTTTACGACATATTTGTCGTCTCTTACGGTTGTAATAATGGTTCTATACTTTTGCGATAGCCACGGTACTAATGTAATGGATCAACACAGCTGGTATCTATTTTTCCCATAATGGAATTTCAGCCAACGGATTTCATAAGTAATCTGCTTCTTCTCTAGCTGTGGCTAATGCTATCATCTTAAACTACATAGTGGACTGAGCCAAAATAGTCTATTTCTTACCAAGAAACAGCTCCACCAGCAATGCTAAGGATATATCCACTGGTTGCTTTCGAATCATTAGATAAAGTATTCCGGTCTACATCAGTATATCATTCAAGGATGGTTGGAAGCTTTTCATAATGTAACCTAAGGTTCATAGTTCATTTTAGGTGTCTCATGACCCTTTCGATATCATGTCAATGCTCTATACTAGGTCTACTAGTAAACCTACATAATAATCCCATGACATAGGCAATGTCGGGTCTAGTACAATCAGTGGCATATCAAAGGCTGCCAATGATGCCCGCATAATCAGACTGTCTTACACCTTCACCAGTGTTCTTAAATAGTTTTACACTAGAATCATATGGTGTACATGCAGGTTTACAAAGCAAAGTAATTGTATTTCTTTAGTATCTTCTCAGTATAATGAGATTAATCCGAAGAAATTCCCTTTTCTGACCTAGTAATCTTAATTCCAAGGATTACAATCGCTTCACTTAGATCTTTCGTATCAAAATTGGCTCTTACAAAAGGTTTGACATTTTTTATAGCATGAATGTTTGACTCAAAAATAAGTGGATCATCTACATACAGACATATAATAGTGTAATTTCATTCTCAAATTTATAGTAAATACATTCGTCACTTTCATTAACTACAAAACCATGAGAGATTACTTATTTATCAAATTTCTCATGTCATTGCTTAGATGCTTGTTTTAAACCATATAATGATCTATCTAACTTGAAAACTTTATGTTCTTGACCATGAATTGCAAAGTCTTCAGGTTGGTTCATATAAATTTCATCTTCTAATTCACCATTTAAAAAACAGTTTTAACATCCATTTGGTGTATTATTAAATTATGAATAGATGCAAGTGAAATTAGTACTCGAATGGATGTAATTCTAGTTCCAGTGAAAAAGTGTCAAAAATGTCTACATTTTCACTTTACTTAAACCCTTTAGCTATTAAACAGGCTTTATATCTATCAACTGTGCCATTAGGTTTTAATTTCTTTTTAAGTACCCATTTACAGTTTACAGATTTACAACGAGGTGGTAAATCTACTAAGTGTCAAGCCTTATTAGATTGCAAAGAATCCATCTCATCATGTATAGCCTCTTCCCAAAAATCGGCATCTAAAGAAGATAGGGCTTCTTGGAGGTTTAAAAGATCCTCCTCTATAGTAAAAGAGCAAAAATATGAACCAATTTTTTTTGTAATCCTTGCTCTTTTACTTCTTCTAGGTTCGCTTTCAGAAGATTCATTATGTTCTGTTCTAATAGGCATAGTGTTACTTAATGTGCCTTCACTATTCCTCAATTTAAAAGAAATCTCAATTCATAAAAATTAGCATCATTACATTCTATTATATTATGTGTATTCAGATCATAAAATCTACATGCTTTACTATTAGTAGCATAATCAATAAATTCATATTCATATGCTCTACTTGCTAATTTTATTCTCTTAGGGTCAGGTATACGAACATATGCTAAACATTCCCGAGTTTTAAAATAGGACAAAATCAGTTTATAATTTCTTAAGATTTCTAAAGGTGAAATTTTGTTTTTTGACTTAGGGATCCTATTGAAAACATACCAAACATCAATAAAATATCCCCCACCAAAGCGACGATGCACCAGAATAAGTAAAATAGCAACTACTAATTCAGTTAGTGCTCTATTTTACCTTTCAGTTTTATCATTCATTTTAGGTGAATATGGTGCAGTTCTTTCATGTATTATTCCATGTGAGTTGTAAAATTCAATAAACAAACTTGATTTATATTCAGCTTCTCTATCACTACGCAATCTTTTAATTTTCTTATTAGACTGATTTTCAATTTAGATTATGAAAGATTTAAACATCTCAAATGCATCACTTTTAATTTTCATAAGGTATACATAAGTAAAATTAGAGCAGTCGTCAATGAAAGTGATAAAGTAGCGGTATCTATTTCTAGTTAGAGTGTCATCAAGCTCACACATATCAGAATAAATTAAGTCTAACGGTTCTAATTCTTTAGTTACAGATTTATGTAGGGTTCTAGTTATTTTTGCTTAACTACAAAAGGTACATTTTACAAATCATAGTGACATATTAGAGTTATACCTAAGCTACTAATATTCTTTATTATTCTTTTATTTACATGACACAGTCTAGTGTGCTAGATATTAAAATCACACAACATATAAGCAGAAGCAGACATTTTATTACATTCAACATTCAGTTTAAACATGCCATCATTTGCATAACCCCTACCTATAAACATATCATTCATAGTGATGGTGTATTTATCAGCCCCAATAGTCTGCGTAACGTCATCCTTATTAAGAAAATAACTCGAAAAGAGATTCTTTCCCATCTCTGGAGTGTGCATGATGTTTTTCAGAACGATGGTCATTCCAAACGTTAACTTCAGCTCTACGCTTCTAATCCCAACAACAATAGTGATGTGAAAGTCTTCAATTAATGCTTTCTTGTCCTTAGTCTTCGCGTACTTTTTGAACATAGCACGGTCATAGCAGACATGATGTGTAGAGCCAATATCTACTCACTAACCCTTTGATCACCTAACAAGGTGAATCTCATCATAAATTATAGCTGTAAGAGGCTCCTCAGTCAGGTTAGCCTGTAGTGCAGAGCTTGGCCTGTTCCGACAGTTGTGTGCCATATGACCTTGTTTTCCATAGTTGCAACAAAGAAACAACTATGCAGAGTCATTTTTTTGGGGTGGTTTCTATTGATCTCTATGGTTTCCTTGCGAATTCAAATTCTATTTGTTGTGGTTCTGATTAAGCTTGAAATTCTGATTCTTAAAGCTTTTGGGATTTAGTTTTAGAACTGCAGCTTTCTTAGTGTTGCCTGAAATAAAAAACACTTCTTCCTTCATATTCTGTTTACGAGATTCCTCCTCAATATGGAGACTGGCTATTAGAATTTCTAACGAAAATTCCTTAGTTTTATGTCTAAGGTATTCTTAAAATCTTTCCAACTGGAAAATAATTTATCAATCAAAATTGCTACTTGAAACTGTTCATACTCATACTTTCGGAGATGATCTCATGAGCTATTTTCCAAAGCTCATGGGACAGCATTTATACTAACCTGCCATCCGTTATATAATACTTAAGGTAGCGGCTGATAGCATACCTCTTTGCTCCTGCTTCCTTTGTATCGTACTTTTTCTACAACGCTTCCTAGATCTCCCTTGTTGTTTTGCCAAAGTTGTTATAGTCATAGAGATCGTCACTGAGTTCATTGAGAATGAAGTTTTTACATAAGTAATCATGCCCTGTCCAGTTCTACAACTCCTTTGATTTCTTGTCCAAGATCTCATCGGATCCACGTCGGCTTCGTTGGGTTTGTTTGGCAGTTGCAGATTATCTGTTGTTAGACAGCGACCACCTTCCTCATTGTCGGAAAGGAATCCACCTTCTACCTCCAGCACTTGAAATAGAGGCCCTCGAACCTAAAGGGTGCAACAGACACCATAGGGACCTTGAACAGTGATGTGGGAGCAGGATTGTCCAAATTTGCAGTAGAGTCATTGTTGTTGGCACCGTCCTCAATTTGTTGGAAACAAATGATCTTTGGCTGAGTCGTGTGCTTGGTCACTGTCTTGAATACGTTTCGACGTTCTGCTCAGTATTGCAAATCAGTCTAACTAACGTCACCTCCTGTAGGATAAAACAACGTCTTCATTCTAATTTGGTATCTATTCGCTTGCACAGACGAAACTGACTCACTTGCACTAAAAAATGACTGCTTGTCTTATAATTTTAAGAATTTTGTGGAGAGGATGATAGGTGTAGGTTTTTACAGAGGTTAAAAAATGTCGTTTGATTTTGTCTAAATTCATTCTCTTTTGGATAGTGGGGTGACGTTGGCTCAAAATTCGAATTTGAAATTTTACCATTTCAAATAAAAGAACGGTCATAGAATGCTGAACAAATTTCATCCAAAAATATAAGTGCTACACCGCAACAAGCCCAAACCCAGGTCGGTCGATCGGCGTGCATGTGTGATGATCATGCATGTGCTCCTTCCTCAATACAAAAACAACATTTGGATGCCCAATGGGCCAATTTAACAGCTAACAAACTCATGTGTGTGTGTGTGTGTGTGTGAGAGAGTATCTTTTAATAATCCCTATGGTGTGGGACTCAAGCAATGAGTGCACTTATTCCAAGGTCTTTAATTTTTAAACAATTCACAAGCCTATTTATTTTAAAATAATTTCCAACATTAACGATGCAAAATTGTGCAATAATTGAAGTTGATTCGCCTTTGGTGCAACTTGATCCATCTCTGCCCTTTTAATCGCCTTGTAGTGTGTTTGAAGTTCAATTGCTAGTTGTGTTTTTTGGCGGGTTGAGTCTATACCCCCAAGCATCTAATCATCCATTTCCTTCTCAAGCTAAGACAAGGTTAAACATTTTATCTTTTTAATTTGAAGGGTGAATGATCCAGGCTAGACTATTATGTTGAGTTGAATACGTAGAATGAGACTAATTCCCATTTGCTAATTTTACCGATCATTCAGGAATTCTATTTAACAACAAATATTTTATGGCTGGTTCTATTTCCACCCCTCTTTCCTTCTTTCGCACCCTATAAATAATCATCACACGCCACTTTTTCCCATTCATCCTCCAATTCATTACAAAAATGTACTCATATTTTTCAAACCATGTTCAACTTTGACATTGTACATTCACAAACCACGCTCGGTCCAAACTAGGTTATTACACAAAGCTAACTCGATCCGAATTAGATTGTTACACATACCTCGTTCGGTCCGAACTAGGTTGTTACACGAAACTCACCTAGACTGAGTGAGGTTTTTACATAAACATCACTCCATTAGAGCTATCGTACATAATTATTTCTTTTAAACTTAATCTAGTGTGGTTAGAAGATAGAGGCAATTTTGGAAAACCTGAAAATTGATGAAGTGGTGGGGTGTGAAAAGAGGAAAATTGGGTATGAATAGAATCAGCCTATTTTTATATCATTTGCTAATTGTGAAGATAGCTATCCTACAACTATTTCTGTAAGATCTAATTCATAAAGTGGTGAAAGAACCAATTCAAATAAAGAAATAGAGGAGCATGGCTGCAAGGGGAAGCAGTCAACTAATGGTGCTTAACACGTGATAGTTTAGACCCCGTTATGCAATTCTATCACGTGGTTGACTACGCACTTGGGTTAGGTGACCAAGAACATGATGAATGGCTAGAACGGTTGAGTGCTTAACCTTAGGTAGACGACCCATGGTGGCATGGGTGCTGGTATAGGACTTGGTTTTGGCTATTCCCGACAATTTGGATCATCGTATGGCTTCTACATTCAAGGGTTAATCTATTAAATAGTAGTAAAGCAGAAGAAATTCTAGCTCTCACATTAATCCTATCATTTCTCTCACCTCTCCTTAATTTACTCTAGATATTTTTTTCAATTTTATTTTAAAGACCTAATACAATGCATTAGTTTTGAACTGTTTATAAGATTTTATTAATTTTACGCTATTGTTTTACATTCAAAAATCTACATTTAAGTCCTCAATTTTCATGTATGATTTACATTTAAGTCTGTATATTTAAATTAATTAAATAATTTCATTATGAATTATTTAAAAAAATTAATTAACTATTATTTATTAATTTGTCTAATAAATAATATAGATAACAATGCCAATAAAATATCACGCTCATTGCAACAAAACAGTATAAATATGGATCACATAAAAAACAATACGAACAACTTTAATGTATAATTATTTATTTTAATAAATTATTAGTTAAATGATTGAAGTTTAAAGATCACAAATCATCATAATAATTATAGAATTTTCATCCCTACTCATTAATTCTCTTCGTTTTTTTTGAATCCATATAAATTATCATTTTATAGTTATCCAAAATATTACGTTAATTTTTTCCATGATTTTATATTCATATATACCGAGATTTTATAATTTCTACAGTCATTTACAAAGTTTTCATCAATTTTCTTTTTTTATTTTACATTCAAATCTATGTATTTAAATTAACCAAACACTATAAATCTATACTATATAAATAAATTCAAGTAATTAATACTCATTAAATTCTTTGATAATTTATAAACAAAATGACAATTTCAATTTATATACCACATTAGTAGTAACACATGGTAGATATTTCTTTAAAATATAAAAATATCTGAATGACTTAACAAAAATTATAGGCATAAACAATAATAAAACGTTTAATTTATGATTGATATATCGAACGCATAACAAAATTTTATTTTAACAACATTTAAAGTATGAGTACCATGTTTTTACAAAATTAGCCTGTGCAATGCATGAGATACATTCTATTACTTTATTATTATCATTATTATCCACAATTTTAGTAAATTAAAAAAAATAGTTTTTTCCTTAATATCTCATGTTACATTTAAAATTCCTATCGATACAGATTTGCAATTTGACATCTACAACTCATCATCATGCACATATGTGGGTGCGCATGCGCATCAAAACACACAGGATCATGAATTTACTAAATATTACTTCAAAAAGGAACATATCACATATATATTTTTCTTTGAAGTTTATCGTATACATAAACACTAAAAATTGTTTCACATGCATCGGTATATCGGTCATATTTAAATTATAATTTCTTAATTTCAAAATATAAATTACACTTATTTTAAAATTACATAAAATATTTTAAGATATAAAATTTTGAAAACAACAATAGTATATATATACATACATTTTCTAAACATATAAATCAATAAAATAATATGTTTAACATATAATTTCCTTAAACTTTAGAAATATTATCGTAAAACTAATTTGAAACAAAATCTATCATTTTAAATAGTTAGAATATGAAAATAATGATTATTTTTAACTGAATATATTTTTCTATGAAAAATAACATTTTAACATGCTAAAATCAAAAAATATATGTTTAACATTAGCATATTACATTATACGTCCACTGTTTAACTATGTATATTTGACAATTTTTTTACAACATTGCCGTGTGCAACGCACAAGTTACACACTAGTATATACAGTAACCTCCATAAAAATTACAGTCTACTAATTCTTTATCAATCAAAATTTAATCAAGAGAGAACTCTTAGAAGTCAAATTGAACTGGGGTTATGCTAGAGACTGTTTCTCAAACTGGCTCGAACGGCCGCTTGACCCTAAGTTGATGGCCCACAACGGCATGGACTATTGGAAGTGGACTTGGTTTGGCCCATTTCCAAGATTTGGATTATCCTATGATTCATCAATGTGTTCAAGAATTGATATATACCATAACCTCCATTAAAAAAAATAGTCTGCTAATTCTCATTAATTAAATTTTAATCAAGAGAGAACTCTTAGAAATAACACTGAATTTGGGTTTTTATTCTAGAGTCTGCTGTTCAAGCTGGATTCCCCTACATTAAGAATATTGGTGATAGTGTCACACTTTGTTTCAATAATCTTGTATATTTGAAATATTGTATGGCTGGTATTGTAATGTCGTTACCATTACCATTTTGCAAATATCGACACCGTTCCGTTTTTGCTGGTAAACTAAAATTGATTATCATTACCGTTACCAATTTGTTGGTATAACGAAGGTCGGTATACCGATAAACGGGTATGCGCTACACTAGTAATGATAAATTGCCGTTTGTTTAAAAATCGAAAACTAAATTTATTTTTACATTGTAATGATGCCTCATGCATATTTCATTGCGTCACTTAATAGAAAACATCAAAGGGAAATAAAATAAGTATACGTAACATCATTTGAATTGAATTTATGAACAAGATTGTATAATTTCTTACTTCTAAATGCCTGTGATACAAAATATTACGCGAATTTCCATATATTATCATGTGAAATGTTAAATTACAGTTACTGATATTTAAAAAAATAATTAATGTTTTACCATAAAAATCAGTAAATTTATCGTTATCTTACTGGTTATACATACTAAATTTGCTAAAAATAATAAATATTTGATGAAAAATGATGTGATAATGAAGAATTTACCGTTACCGTCTTTTGTAAACATGTTTAGAAAGTAAAGTCAAATTGTTGAGTTAGTTGGCATAGGTTTTGTTGATTAAATCACATTCAATTTGTTGTCTCTCTTTTATCTATGTTTATTTCTGTTGTTGATTGAATTAGGTTATTTTAGATGATGGATTGTTCATAGTTGTTGATGTTGAATTAGTTACTTTGGATCGACATAAATTTCATCACAGTTGCTTATGGGATGGGTCCTTCAAGGCTGCAACATCTAGGGGAAGGTTCGTCTAGGCGTATAACTGGGCAGGTACATGTAGAATTTTATTTTTATTAAGGCACGTTTTTTATCTCTGTATAAATTTAATGACAGTCTCTATGATTTAAAAGTCAGCACACTGACCAAACCTTTGGAATAAGAATAGGCAAAGTTGATTATAATTTTTTTCGTCATCTCCTACTTGTTCAATGGTTAGATTGTCGATTCAGTGGAGTGCATAAAGATAGGGGTGCATACAACCCATACTCGACCCGACCCAAC
This sequence comes from Allium cepa, assembly GCA_030765085.1. NCBI lineage: Eukaryota > Viridiplantae > Streptophyta > Magnoliopsida > Asparagales > Amaryllidaceae > Allium > Allium cepa. Next base: position 256,259,775 of record CM060939.1, read on the forward strand.
GCATCAACCGGCCCAACCCATAAAAACCTAACCCAACCCATCTTAATTTGGGTTAGATATGAGTTACACTTTGTAACAATACTAAATAGCGACCAGGTATGATATTTTATTCAATCCAATCCTATTTTAACCCAACTCAACCTTACATAAAAAACTAATTCAATATCAGCTCATGTAAAATTAGAACAGTCAAATCTACAATAAAGTATATTTATTCTATAATAAATATACAACAAATCGTATTTTATGTCAGTCTAAGTAAAATTAGAGCGACTAATACATACATGATTGATTAAAGGATTTTAAGAAGCATTTTAATGTATTTTGAAATGAAATTCTTACTCTATTGTGTAATCGATCAATTTCATGTGGTGTGTTTTATAATTAAATTCTAATAAAATCTATGTTGTAGTGAATCGGCTTATTTAATGCATTATGCTTGCTAAAATCTGATATTTTGAGCTAAATATTTTAATTTGATTTTTTCATTAAATTCCTCTTTTTGTATTAGGTTTATATAACCCAACCCAACTGAACCCGGCCCAACCCATACCATAACCCACCTATATCCAATTTCATATAGGATCGGGTATGGGTTAAACTATCTAACTCATACATATACGATTTGGGTGAAGTATTTGGCCCAATCCGATCAAATCCATCCTTTGTGCAACTCTACATCGATGGCCTATAAAACATGGTAGAACCTTAAGTTTCCTATAAAATATGGTAGAATCTTGAGTGAATACTAGACAAGAGTTTCTACCTTTTTGAACATGAACGAGTTGCTATCAATAAAGCCTGGACATGGAATCAAACCTAGTAACATAAGTTAATAGTGTTGTTCCCGTTTGATGTCGAACCCAATTCAACAATTAATTTATATGTATTTTAATATTATAAAATTTTAAATGTAAAGTCATATCTATTATTTAAGAGTTATTCTATTAGATAAAAGTTGTTTAGTGAAACGTTGTGCCCATTAAATAGTGTTATGTCCATAATTAAATAGTGTTGAGTGAGAAGTCATATTTATTATTAGATAAAAATATTTAAATGAAGAGCCATTTGTAAGGATGTCTAAAACAATATATGTATGTGTGTTCATATGCGTTGGATTCGTAAACGATGTTGGAGTCAATAAAGTGAAGGAGGATACTACAAAATTCAAAGAAGTGACAAAGAAGCTAATAAAAAAGAAAATTTTAAAGAGGCAAAGATAGAAAAGAAAAGGATAGGAGGAAGGGAAAAAAGGCAATCTATAGAGAAGGTAGAAGAGGCCAACGCTGACCGTCGCAAGCCGACGGACGATCTGGATATATAAATTGAACCCGCGAACTATAAAACAATATCTTTTCCAACCAAAAAACGACGCCACAATTCTTACCTCCTACCCACGTCAGCTGCCGCTAGCCACCTCGATCATGTAAACCCTCTAGGTATGATTAAAACTCTAATTTCGAAAATTGGTTGATTATGAGTTAGAAATTGATATTATTCTGTATTAGTTAATAATAATACTGCATTGGTTGATTGGGGTTATAATTAAAATCTTAATTTCAAAAATTAGTTGATTATGGATTTGAAATGGATGATTATTGTATATTAGTTGATGATAATAATGTATTAGTTTGTTGAATATGCTAGTATATGATTTTTGTTTGATGATAATATATATATATATATATATATTCATTTAAATGTAATTGTAAATGTACTATTTTATTTTTCACATAACTAAATAAATATTTGTTGAATAAAATAAATGATACATAATTTAAATTCAAACAGATATTTTATTCAAATTTTTTTTTACAATTTTGAATAGTACAAAATTGAGCTCTCACTATATAGAATTTCAATTACAATACAAATTTGATTACATCACAATTTTCAATTTACATTTGCATCTCACTACATATCACTCATTCACTTGTATTTATTCTTCAACTTTATTCCAGATTGAATCCAGCATCTGAGTTATCTGCAAAATACACGCCGACGCAGTAAAATTGAATATAAAATATTTTTGTAGTGTAAAATTAAATGTATTTGTGAAAAGATTATTTACCTCAGTTATTTGGGTTGTTTGTCATCATTTATTTTTAATTCATCATACACGAACAACTTGTGACATGCATAGTGTATCACTGTACATACCACAAAGTCGTGCACACCGATATACACTTGATAAAGTTGTACGGACAGGTGAGCACAAGGTCAAACCCAACTCAAAATCCGGGTTCAAATCAAGTGAAATAAATATTAAGTCACGATATCAGCACAAGGTCAAACCCGAGCTTTAAGCTGGATTCAACACAGGTGAAAGTTCAATAAAGTGGTCAAGAATCCAAAACCAACATAAAACAAGCCTCGACAAAAATTCAGTGAGTGCACAAGAAAATAATGAGTTGGTCACTGCAGCCCAAACCAATATCACGCTTATGTATATGTTATACATTGACTCATGCAACACATGAACATGTATGTATGCAATCCAAATCAATGAAGGTTCAGACATGAAGTATGGTCAGATATCCAACCATAATCCGAACCAGACTGCAAATATCATAGTGAAGAATGAATGCAACAATCCTTAATCAACATCAACATAGCAGTTTGAAAATGCACAAGTCAATAGAGAAGGGATGGCACCAAAAATGGATGACCAGAGTGTCAGTGAAACAAAAATCCCACACTAATGGAGGCAAAGCAAAATCACAAGCAATACATGTATACATGAGTAAATAACATATATCCATATGTAGTGATATATGAGATACAATGGAAGCAGTTAAATGGTGTAGCAGCCTCAATAATGAATATACAGTGAACAGTGAAGTGAAACAAGATCGGACAACATGAAGTATAGGGATGTAGTAAACATGTACTCAAGTGTCAGTTCAAGTATGCTGCAGATATGAACACACATATATATGCAGTGCATACTCGGCTAACGGGTTCGGGTAGACCAGAGAACAACAACCATGAAGTTGAACAAAGCTTCATCAACTATACATGAGGAACAGAGCATGCACAAGTGACTCAAAGCTGGATAATAACAAGTACAAAGCAATATTAGTGCAACAGTGGTGAACAAAACATAAACAAGGTAATAGTTTCAAAATAATCAAGGCAAGTTCGAACAAATCCAAATCAAAGCAAAGATGTTAACATGAATAAACAAAGTCAAGACCAATATCACATTCGAACAAAGCTCAATAGTAAAATTCATATGACGCCGTGAGCAATTGACCGAAGTCGAAGAGAATGAGGAATGGAACTAAAATCAAGTTCCATAGAACCAAAACCGTGATAGCCAGGGAAATCAAACATGTCAAAATCAAAGACGTGTTAATCAAGCTAATAAAAATATACAAAGTGACAAAGTCAGAGAAATCATTAACATCCAAGCAACATCGAACGACCAGAGCAAAATTATCAGACGAAATTGAATAATATTTTCGAACGAAAATAAAGGGATTCGAACCCTATATAAACCCTTAAACATCATCGACAAAATCCATTCGAGTTCAAGTAAAAACAGAGAAGAATAAATCATACAACTCGAATCATAGCCGAGCACAATCGAAATCAAAAACGAATATCACTTTAAAAAAAATTCAACCAAGTATACATGCTCGACTAGTTGAAGGAGCCGAAGTAGAATAAAGCAGCCATCAGTCCAAGTATCAATCGGAGCATCAATTCAAAGCGGCGACTTCGAATCGTAAATCCCTAAAAACTGAAAGAGGATTGAACGAAGAAATAAAAGGATACGGGCCGAAATTATAAAAAGAAAAGAGGGATGCTCTTTTATTTGTGTCGGCTTCCTTAAATTTTTATTTGAGCTTTAATATTTGAAAATAAGGGTTTTGAGTTTTAAATTGTTTTTATTTTTTATTTTAATTTTTATACATTTGTAATTTTTTAGTCATGTGACCAGGGGTTGAATTACGGTGGTGTGGTTCAAGAATTCGCAACTCAGTGGCTGAGTTGTGGAAGAGTTTTGAGCGTAGAGTTAGGTTAGTTGACAGCGGGTGTCACAAATTTACATGTGTAACCGTCAGACTACTTAATTTCTAGTAGAAACCTTGGAGGCAGAACGTAGGCAGGGTTTTGCCGAAGCTGGCACTACACCACAAAAGGCTTTTAACAGCGTTTGAAAAACGCTGTAATACGATACAACAGCGTTAGTTCAAACGCTGTATAACGACATGCTGTCGTATATACAGAACTTACAACAGCTTTTCGATAAACGCTGTTGAAACATCACTTTGGCAGCGTTTCTTACAAGCTGTCAATAATGTTTTTACAGCGTTTTCAAACATGTTGTATTATGTTTCTACAGCGTTAATAATTTAGTTGTCGGAGATGTTTTAATTCTGCTTTAACTGTTTACAACAGCTTTTTATAAACACTGTTATTGAATCATCAACTATTTCGTCAGCATGTACTAAACGCTGTTATTAACTATTTCTAGATAATCACAGCACGAATTGAACGCTGTTGTTTCTTCATTGACAGCATTAATCAGACGCTATCTTCTATTTATATAACAGCTTTAATATTCCACTTTATTTTTGAATATTCCATAATTATATTTTGAGTATATTCAAGCAACTAGTATATATAACAGGTTCTAATAAATATTAATTAATTACATAAACTAGTTAAGACAATATTAATAAACAAAAGACATCCATAAACCAAGTTTCAATAATATCCATAAACAAAAATAACAAAGTAAACCAAGTTGCCACAAATTCTGTTAAACAAAGACACGTTATATGTTAAGCAAAAATATAATATCAATACAGTAAGTCCGCACCAAATGCCAACAACAAAACGTGCATCTAAAAAGTTTCATATGCTTGCTACTTGCTACGGAAGAAGAATGTGTCATCGCCATCTTTAATTACCTGCAATGAAGAAATTTGAAGTCAGTGAGTAAACGCCATCTAAAAATTTGAAGTTTCATATGCTAAAATGCTTAACTGCGCCAAAAAATCACTATATGGTATGTTAAGCCGAAACCTAGCCAATATACGCATTAGTAGGTTAGCTCAGTTAACGAAGCTAAACTGCTGTACAGTAACATAGTTTGTTGTTTCTCTGTACAAACTGTTATATACAATTTACAACTGAAAATAGGCTTTGGGCCGCATTTGCCTTAGGCCTCATTAGCATTAACTAAGTGCAGAAATAATAGCTAAGACCGCAAGTATTCTGATTAGGACTAATTTACTTGCTCGTCCTTATATTTTGAAGTCTGTAATTCCACCGATATTTTCTACACATTGTGTGGTTAGCGATAGCAAAAAAGGGCATACACTTGTATTCAGTTATCCATATATGCAGTTTATTAAAGTAGTCAAGCTGATCACATAATCTTTATAAGGCCAGACCATATATTTACCAATATTTTACTGGATGCGGGAACGGTCTATAAGCTATACACAACAAACTTGTCCATATAAGCAAATATAAACAAATTTTTAAGTAAAAAGAAGAGAAAACTAACCAAAAGAGTTCCTTCAACTTGAGTTCCCATTTCAAAAGCGACATAGCTGTTCATAAGTCCACATTAAAAAAAAACGTGATAGTCAATGTTATATACACCTGAACATTGAATAGACTTCCAAATTCCAAATTCTCGATCAATCAACAAACTTTTACAACGGTTGCCTATATAACATTTATACAACATCCAGAATTAAAATGCATTCAAATATTTATACATCTTTAAAAATTTGTACCTATAAAAGAAATAACTTATACTTACTAACGTTGCACGAACAGAGAATCAAGTATGCTAACAGAGAATTAATTGAATTGACCATGTATCTATAAAAATTTGTATCTATATAATATTTATACAGCATCCAGATTAAAAAATTTGAATTGATCATGTATCTTTAAAAATTTATATCTATATATAACTAACAGAGAAAACAAATGGTTGATCTGTTAAGTACAAGACGAATTGTCAAATTACAAACATAAATCAATGTATGCATTTTGCTAACAATTAATCAACCTTAACCCTTGATTTTACGTTATAATTCATAAAAAATTGGTATCAGGACAAGAAAATGGGTTTTTCAGACAAGATAGTTTCAGAGTTACTTAGTTAACTTAGTTCATTTATGTTGTAATTGGTATCTTATCATTACTTAGTTAACTTAGTTCATCTTAGTTACTTGAATTACTTAGTTAACTTAAGTTAACTTGTCATTACTTAGTTAACTTAGTTCATTTCATAGAATTGGGACAATCCCCAATTGGACTTAAAAATTGGTATCTTGTCATTACTTAGTTAACTTAGTTTCTCCGATGAAAATCAAAGGACTAAAAAAGAATTCATGGTTACTTTCGTAGAAGATGGAATAACCATCATGGTATATTTATTTATTTTATTACTAGGTTACCGCGTTGCTTAAAAATCATTGGAAAAGGAAGGAAACTTGGCATCCAAATCTAAAAAAAATTATATTGATATATAAAGCATGTATCATTTCACCCCTTGATTTATGTCAATCTAGCAAAATAATCAGAGTTGGCAATTTGGCATACCAGATTTCCAAATCCAAGGAAATAATATTGAAAGGTGTAGATCATACGTGATCTAAGATTTACTATTATCCATTGTTGTTTATACTTCAAATATTGCACTGATATAGTTTCATTTTTTGAGAGGAAAAAAATATATTTGTTGTTAGAATTCAATTATGTTTTAATCAATATAAAAATTGTATGATGCCATATTTTTATTTGTTATTTTCAGATTAAATGAACTTTGCACTTAATTCATCAGTTTTTTTGCATTTACAGTTTTACCAATAATATTGAACACAAAACTATTTTTAAGATAAATATAATTACTGATTCCGTACCGAAAGAAGTGCAATAAGGTGATTTTTATCTCTGGTTTTGCTTTAGCTTTAATCTTTGATTTTTATCTCTGGTTTTGACTAAGCATATGGAAAATATGTAATTGTTAAAATGGGTACATTTAAAAAGTTACAAACTCTGTTTTCTTCGTTTTTCCACTATATAGTTGTTACTTGCAAATGCCAATTTCAGGCTTATGATGTTGGTTTGGAATGGAGTTAAATTACTAATGTGTTCTTTCTTCATTTATATATAGATCCTTATATTTAGTTAGATTTCAATGAGTTTGGACTAGAAAGTTTAACAAAGATTTTTTATTATATTCCAGAGATGTAGGATATATCATGATAAAATTGAGCTATAAAGTAAAATTACTGGAAGTACATGGTCAATATGATCATCCTTACCCCTGGTTAGTCTTTGAATCATAAGTGTCCCATAGGAGACTTCTTCGCCTTAGTTTTCCACATTTTCTATACCCTTCCATTTTATCTTTGTTTTTGGATCTGAAAATGTTGACCACTTTAACCTGTTAAGAAAGTAGGTTGGGTCAAGTATCAGCTTTCACCAGGAGCATAATACGATGATAAATGAATTTATTTCAAGTGAAATCAATCTAACCATGGTGCTTCTTTTATTATTAAATCGGTATTAGAAAGAGAAGCTGATCCATTAGTGCTAGTTATAACACACCTAACCTGTCTTTATGATGCAATCAAACACTGACTGAAAGCTAGTGTCTCGTAATGTTTGTCCTTCTACAACTCTCTAGTTGATCACTTTGCAACATCCCAGTCTGCTATTTAATCTTAGAAGCTGCAACACTGAATCATTGTAGGCTTGCAATACTTGCCGCATTAAGAATTAGACGCCCCCTGTAAAACACCTTGTATTAGCTATAGACTTGCAAGTAGTTCGTACCAGTGGAGCATCCCTTTAACACAGACCATTCCTCAGTGTTTGATTGCATCCCACCTTCTAGCTACTATACAGGCTACAGTTTGATTCAGTTTACTTCAGATTTCCATCAGCTACATTGCAAGCTACCGTCCTTCTCTCTTCAACCAAACACCCAACCTAGCTCTAAAGTTTTTAGTAGTTACTCCCTAATTGCTATAATACATGCTCTTGTTTTAATGCTTGTATTAATAACTTTTGTGGATAATCTTTTTGATGATTCTTTTTGCTATACTAATAGGGATGAAATATACTGGACATCAGACTGCAACATGACACTTACTTCATATTCTTTCATCTTGCCAATAATCTTGACCCTTTCCTTGAATAATGGATAAGTAATAAGGAAAATACACTAGAACCATAAAAATAAGTAACACAAATGCAATCAACAAAATTACATAACGCTAGAGGCTAACGAAATGGTTGCATTACTTTATCACCACTGGCAAAAGGTCATAATGTAGTTCAACTGTTAGCATAGAGGGAAATGAGGCTAAACCAAATCGACCCAAAGTTATAAGAGTATTTCAGTGAAATAAATAAACAATTTCCCTTAATAGTTCTAATACATTCATCATTTTCTTTCTGACCATATACATTCAAGATGTTATTCAAATACAAATGAGATCATGCATTCAAATAACAGTTCGAACAAAATTTGTCATTTACTTGTAGTTGGAAATTTAGTTAGATGTTCGAAAAAAAGTTGAAATATTTTTTCTATGTGTAATCCATTTTCTATCTATATGTTTGCTATTTTCATTCATACTTCCTTCAAAAGAAATCAGTTTAGTCTTTGACTTCAAATTATACCTATTTTACTTTTCAATTTATTGTGAAATAACTCTCTTATTAAAAATTATATGCAAAATTAGACATTGAATCAAACACTTTGAACAGAACAGTCAAATCCAAATAACCAAAGAGCTTTTTGGCAGCATCAATTACAACTGCACTTGAGGTGAAAATGAAGGTAACTTTGTCACAAAGAGCCATTATAATAATGTAAAAGACAATTCCAATGATGAAGGATGTTATCACTGAGATTATAATAGTAAATCTTGCAAGCGTAGCACCTCGAGTTGCTACTGGTGCAAAAACCCGAATCGAGTTGCTGTAAGCGCAGCAACTCGAGTTGCTAAAAGCGTGCAACTTCAAATTGACTCTCGATGAAAAGATCAATATATACAACACTCATATTTATGATAAGTAAAACACTGCATCTTTTGCTTACGCCTTCTCTTTACTAAAATCACTAATCAAATCATAAATAAAACACCACTAAACCAAAAATTATACATTGTTAAAATTAAATATTCTAGCTTTAACAGATCAATTACTGCAAACTTGAATATCCAAGAAGCAAAAGCTAGAAACAATTATATCCTAATAGTAAAAGGATGAAACAAAAAATGTCCACTTAAGTTCAATTTACCCAGAAATTTGGCACTAGGCATGAAAACAAATATTTAAGCATCACATGATTGAATCTTGAAGTATTATTTTTAACTAGCTTAATCATATCAGAATCAATCCATCATGAAGAAACACAGATAGTTTATTCTAGCTTAGGAGTTCATATTTTAAAACCTGAAAGTAAAGCTTCTCTGATTTGGCTGTTTTCAAGTTCTCCGACCCACTCTATTGTGCTAGGAGCGATGCAAAGTTTTCATTAAGCCGAAGGATGTCATAGAAGATCCAGTTTGCAGGATAAGACCATATTTCCTACTACTAGAACTTTGGTCAACGATAGAAAAACCTTTCAATTCAGCATTCCTAGTCATTACTGGAAAAAACATAAACATCCACATTAGGAAAAATGGAGAACAAAAAATCAAAAGATAGAAAGAGATTTCCCAAATTCGCAGATAGAGGAGAGAATTGAAAATTTTGTTGCCAGCTTCATTCTTTGCTTGTTCGCTTTATGGAAGGAGAAGGGGAGATTAACAAGGGTTTGTTGGTTTTTTTAGAAACTGGAAAAGAAGAGTAAAGAAGGGAGAGATGGAGAATATGACGGGAAATTAAAAAGTAAGCGGTCAGACAAAAAATTTCGGAACAAAAAGGAGGGAAATAAATGACAGCGTTTCCTATATACTTTGATATTCGAGTCACTGTTAAAAACAGCTCTTTTGGTTTAAATGCTGAGATTGAATGCCGTGGATAGTATGTTTTCTTGTAGTGTGGGTAAATTTGTGTTGTTCTATTTCTGCATTTATTGTTTTGCTATTATATGTGTTGATATTATTTTGTTGTATCTGTGTTGAAATTATTTTATATACTTCCGTAATAAATTTTTATAATTAATAATATCACCCTATTCATCTCCCCCCCCCCCCCAAGGACGAAATCGATCTTACATACTTGATTTGGAGATATTAATTATTGGTTTGATTTTTTAATTTGTAATTAAAAATTAAGATTGATTTAAAATCCAAAACTTAGTGCATAATTATTGATTAATGTGCCTATTGACAAGTTTATGCGGATGTTTATTATAGTTTAGAACAATGTTTGTTACAGTTACACAAAAATTAATGTATAATTATTGATTAATATGCTACTAGATTGTTATGGTTAAACATAAGTAATATATTTAATTAATTAGTGTGTGTTAATTATAAGTGTTAGTCGTTAGTATAAAATAAATTTATTTTAATTTCTTATAAGTGCAAACTTCAAATTTTAGTTTACAAAATCGGTAAATTAAAATTTTAAATAGTTAACTGAATTGTAAAATATGTTTTAAAATTTCAAATTTAGTTAATAAAATAATTAAATAGTTGAATGAATTAAAAAAATTAAGAAATGAAGTGAAGTAAAATAATAAATTAAGAAATGATAAATTTTAGTTTGAAATAATATTTTTTTTGAAACTAATATTCGACTAAAATCGATGCTAGCCTTTTGCGTCAGTTGGTGACGGCTAGAATAAGCGGCCAACGCCAGCCATCTCTAGTTATGCAGATCAGTGTACACGGATTAAAAAGCCCACGAACCTAAAAAAAATTCATTGTTTGGCACCAAAAATTAAGGCATATTCAAAATCCAAAGTGTATAATTATTGATTAATATGCTTATTGATAAGCTTACGCGAATGTTTAGTATAGTTTAAAACAATGTTTGTTCTAATTTACACAAAAATTAGTGTATAATTATGGATTAATATGCTTTCAAATAGTTAAATGAATTGTAAAAATATGTTTTGAAATTAATGCATAATTATTGATTAAAATAAGTGCAAAGTTAGTGTGTAATTACTGATAAAAATTGGTGCAAACTTCAAATTTTAGCTTACAAAATCGGTTCAAAATTTAAATAGTTAAATGAATTATAAAAATGTTTTTAAATTTCAAATTTAGTTAATAAAATATTTAAACAGTTGAACAAATTATAAAATTATGTTATGAAGCGAAGTGAAATAATAAATTAAAAATAATATATTTTAGTTTGAAATAATATTGTTTTAAAAACAAATATTGTACTAAAGTCAATTTAAAAAAAAGAAATGAATATAACGGTTTCAAGTTTACGCAAATGCCTGTTATAGTTTAGAACAATGTTTTTTTAATTTATGCAACAAGAAGTATATAATATGTTTTAAAATTCCAAATTTAGTAAATAAAATATTTAAATAGTTGAATGAATTATAAAATTGAGAAATGAAGTGAAGTGAAATAATAAATTAAGAAATAATAAATTTTAGTTTGAAAATAAGCGTTAAGTACTATTTTAACAAATACAACAACGACAAATTAAAGCATTTAGTCCCAAAAGGCTTTAGTTTATTATAGAAAATACAGCAACAATATACCCCTTCGATGTAAAGTTATGCGTAGTAAAGAAGTGAAGTGAAATGTTGTCGAAATTAGACATAAGTGTGGTGTATGAAATCTTTAGTCCCATAAGGCTTAATTTTATTTTAGATTGAATTTTGGTGTTGTTGAAATTATTAACATATATTTTAAATTAGGAATAATGTTCAATTATTTTCTCGACCGTACTTGGATATATGAAGTTAGAACTGGTATGAAAGGTTCGGTGAAGAAACATTTCTACAATGGTGTACATGAATTTATTAGATTCACTACATACAATGATAGAAATAATGAAGAACTTCATTGCCCTTGTAGTAAGTGCCAACATTTGAAGTATTGGAAACCAGATTCAGTTAAAGCTTTGTACAAATCTAGTTTTGTGCCAAATTATTATTTGTGGGACCGTCACGGAGAACTTATTGCACCTGCACATAATCTTGTAGTGTTAGAGAATGATTATGTGATGACGAATCCAATAGAAGATATGGTGGAAGATGCAACACGATCAAGGTTCCTTACATTCAAGTTGACGATGAAAATGTATATATTGAAGAAGAACCGAATGTGTGAGCGAAATTTTTTATGATTTATTGCATGCTGCTAAAAGGTTGTGGGATAGTTGTAAAAGCAAAACCGAATTATCAGTAACCATTGAATACTAATCACTATGAGATCAAAATTAAATTTTACAGAAGCTTTTACAGTAGTTGTACAAGCTACAAAATGACATATGCCACCCAATAATCTGATGTGCGGCAGTCATTATAAAGTGAAAATACTTATGTTGACTTTCGGTCTGTTGTACCAAAAGATAGATACGTGTATAAAAGGTTGCATGTTGTACTGGAAAGATGACTTTAACCTTAGGAATTACAAAATATGTAATATGGAAAGATACAAACCCAAAAAAACAAAGGAAATGAAGTTCTTTACAAGAGAATGCATATTTATCCATCACTCCTATACTTCAAATGTTATATGCGTCTTCAGATACTGCATCTCATATGCGATGACATTGCGTGAAAATACAGGAAGAGGTAAATTTGACATATCCATCTGATGGAGAAGCATGTAAACATGTCGATAAGACGTATCCCACATTTGTTGCAGAGAGCTGTAATATCAGACTTGGTTTATATATAGATGATTTTCACCATTCTCTCAGTTTTATTATCGTTACTCTTTATAATTTACCTCTGTGGATGTGTATAAAAACTCCATATATGTTTCTCACTATTATCGTCCATGGCCTTGATGATCGGACATAAGGAATCGATGTCTATTTACAACCATTGATTGAAGAGTTGAAAATACTATGGCATGAAGAAGTTGAAACATACGACATTTCAAAAAAAAGAATTTTTATATGTTCGCTTCTTTGTTATAGACTACTAGTGATTTTTTTTACGTATGCAATATTTTCAGGTTGAAGTACGGCCAGCCCTCTAGCTTGTCCTTATTGCATGGAAGAAACACGAATACTTTCTTTACAGTATGGGAAGAAAAGTTCAAGGTTTGATTGTCATCGGTGTTTTCTCCATATCAATCATACTTGTTAAATATATGGTGTAATTATTTCCTTTTTATTAACTTTCCTATTATAAACTTTTCTGGTTTAACTATTTGGTATGATATACAAACACCTCTTCTTGTAAATCAATTTGATGGGAATAAATAAAATAAGCTGCTTTCTCCTTTATGTTTGTTCTTACAAATATTTGATACTTTACTAATTAAAGTGGTATCAGAGCTATCTCAGAAAATTATCCTAAATCAATTCAAAGTTAGGTATTATTCAATCTCACATCTCAAATCAGCAAATTAATCAAACCATTATATCTCAATTCCAGAAAATCAGAAAATTCAATTTCATACTCCTTCCCTTCTTTAAATCAAAAGGTTATCTCCTTCCTTTCGTTAAATCTCGTGTTCAAAAAATTCGATCTTTGTTTCTGAAAATTTAATTTAAACCTGCTCCAAAATTATCCAAAGCCCCCTCTCAGATTCGATCTTTGTTTCTGAAATCTTGGACATCTCCTCTGCGTCAATTTGGGGATTTCGTATCAAGTATTTAGTTTTCTTCTCGGATCAAATGGGTGAAGAAAAGGTATCAACTATGGTAGACGTCGTACCGATATTATCAAAAATCACTGACCACAAGTTGAACGGAGCCAACTACCTAGACTGGAGCAAAACTGTGCACATTTATCTCAAGAGCATTGAGAAAGATAATCATCTAAGCGACAACCTACCGCCACCAGATTCAACTGAGAAAGCCCACCTGAGTTGGCTTCGTGATGATGCTCGCCTCTTCCGTCAAATTCGAAATTCGATTGGTAATGAGGTAATTGGCTTAATCAACCACTGCAAATTTGTTAAAGAACTATTAGATTATCTGGATTTTTTGTACTCTGGAAAAGGAAATTTGTCTCGAATGTATGAGATCTGTAAATCCTTTTATCGGGTTGGGAAGAATGAACAATCGTTGATAACCTACTTCATGAATTTAAAAAAGACCTATGAAGAATTTAATTTGCTGCTGCCCTTAAGTCCAGACGTAAAGGTTCAACAAAAACAGCGCGAGCAGATGTCGATAATGAGTTTTCTTGGTGGATTGCCTTCTGAGTTTGACTCGGCTAAAACACAAATCCTGTCTGGAAGTGACATGTCTTCATTACAGGATATGTTTAGTCGACTTCTTCGAGCAGAAAACGTGGCTTCTTCAGGTAATAGCTCTGTACACAACAATGCACTTGTCTCTAGGAATATAAACTGGAAAAATCAGAACGTAGGCAAATTTGATTCTCGAAATATTGTATGCAACTACTGTAAGAAAACTGGGCATACTAAGTCAGAATGCAGAAAACTTCAATATAAACATATGCAGAGGCAATCTGGTATCAGCACTGGCTCGAGTCGGTTTGGAATAGGGCAGTTTGGAGGTAATAGGCAACTTGCAAATTCAAATTTTGCTGGTGGTAATAACTTGGATCAGGTGAATACTGGACAAACAAATATTGGGGCCAGTCAAACTTTGGAAACTAATGATCATATCCTTGGAACATCTGGAAACAAGACAGTGCATGATTACATCGATGAATTTGCTAAATTCCTAAAACATCAAGAAACTTCAAAGGACTCTTCATCAGTAACTACTCTAGCTAATTCAGGAAACAAGTGGGTCATTGATTCAGTGCAACTAAACATATGTCAGGTAACTCCTCACTTTTTTCGAACTATCATTTAAACGTTTCCAATCGCTCAGTTATTTTAGCCGATGGATCTCTTTCTCATGTCCAAGGAACTAGGGTTGTTAACCCTACTCCTACTCTCTCTTTACCCTTTGTCCTACATTTTCCATCATTATCTTTTAATTTACTTTCAGTTAGTCAGATCAACCGCAATCTAAATTATTCTATATCCTTTTTTTCGACTCATTGTATTTTTCTGGACCAAAGGACGAAGCAGATTATTGGTAAGGGGCATGAGTCTGGAGGGCTGTATATTCTTGATTCGTCGCCTTCCATAACTTGTTCAAGTATCACCTCTACCCTCAAGATTCATTACCAGTTAGGCCACCCATCTCTTTCTCTCCTCAAGAAGCTTTGTCCTTAATATAGTTCTTTGTCCACACTAGATTGTGAAGCATGTAAATTTGCTAAACATCATCGTCACAGTACAAGTCTTAGAATTAATAAACGCGCTAGTGCTCCTTTTGAACTTGTACATTCTGATATTTGGGGTCCTTGTTCAATTTTGTCTAAATCTGGATTCGGATATTTTGTTACATTTGTAGACGATTATTCTCGTACAACTTGGCTTTATCTTATGAAAAATCGATCTGAATTATTTTCTATATTCTGTGGCTTCTGCGTTGAAATCAAAAATCAATTTAATACTTGCATTCGTACATTACGAAGTGATAATGCTAAAGAATATACATCTGCTGTATTTCACTCTTATATGACTCAACATAGAATACTTCATGAAACATCGTGTGTTGACATTCCATCACAAAATGGTGTGGCAGAAAGAAAAAATAGACATCTTCTTGAAACTGCACGCACTCTTTTATTTTCAATGAATGTTCCTAAAAATTTCCGGGCCGATGCAGTTTCTACAGCCTTCTTTCTCATCAATCGTATGCCATCTTCTATACTTAATTGAGAAATTCCATATAAAGTTTTGTTCCCCAACAAACCTTTATTCTCTGTTAGTCCTAAAAAATTTGGTAGTACTTGCTTTATTAGAGATGTAAGGCCACAAATAACTAAACTTGATCTAAAATCTTTGAAATGTATTTTTGTTGGCTATTCACGACTTCAAAAAGGATATCGTTGTTTTTGTCCTAGCCTTAATAAATATATAGTCTCCATTGATGCCAATTTTTTCGAAAATATACCTTTCTTTTCAAAATCTGATTCTACCACTACCTGTACTATTCAAGACAGTGATGATTTTCTTATATATTTTTCTCACACTGTTCCAACTGACCCATCCATTCAAAACTTTAAAACATCTTTTGACCAAAATACCGATATATCTAATATATCTTCTCCAGTTGATCCCATAACTGGAAAAAATATAATAACTTCCTATGATTTAGATCTCCCAATTGCTTTAAGAAAAGGGAAACGCAACTGTACTTTCCCTATCTCATCATTTGTCTCATATAATAACTTATCCACTTCTTCATATTTGTTCATCACTTCTCTTGACTCAATTTCAATTTCCAAATCTGTTACTAAAGCCCAATCTATTCCTCGTTGGCGAAAAGCAATGATTGATGAAATGAATGATTTGGAGTTTAATAATACATGGGATTTAGTAAAACTACCTATCGGTAAAAAAGCTATAGGATGCAAACGGGTATTCTCTGTGAAAATTAATCCAAATGGATCAGTTGCTCGTTTAAAAGCTTGATTAGTTGCCAAAGGATTTGCTCAAACTTATAGAGTGGATTATTCTGAAACATTTTCTCCTGTTGCAAAATTAACGACACTATGATTATTTATTTCGCTTGCTGCTACATAAGACTGGTCTTTACATCAACTTGATATTAAAAATGCGTTTCGTCATGGCGACTTTAAAGAAGAAGTATATTTGGAGCAACCACCTGTCTTCGTTGCTTAGGGGGAGAATGGTTTAGTATGCCGCCTTAAAAAAACTTTGTATGGACTAAAACAAAGTCCTCGTGCTTGGTTTGGAAAGTTTAGTCAAGCTATTGAGAATTTTGGTTTGAAGAAAAGCAAAGCAGATCACTCAGTATTCGATAAAAATTCAGAGAATGGAATTATTTTTCTAGTTGTCTATGTGGATGATATTGTTATTACTGGAAGCAACAAAGTAGGGATTGAGTCTCTTAAACAATTTATTCACACTCAGTTTCACACAACAGATTTAGGAGAACTAAAACATTTTTTAGGTGTTGAGGTCTTAAGGAGTAACAAAGGTATTCTCTTATCTCAAAGAAAGTATGTGCTTGACTTACTGAAAGAAACAGGAAAGATAGGATCAAAACCATGTAGTACTCCAATGATTCCAAATATGCAACTAACAAAAGAAGGAAAATTATTTGAAAATCCAGAAATGTATAGAAGATTGGTTGGAAAATTGAATTATCTTACTGTTACTCGTCCAGACATTGCATACTCTGTTAGTGTTGTAAGTCAATTCATGTCATCTCCAACAGTTCATCATTGGACTGCTTTAGAACAGATCTTATGCTACTTAGAAGGAACAGTTAGGCTTGGTATTGTATATACAAATCATGAACATAACCAGGTTGAATGCTTTTCAAATGCTGATTGGGCAGGTTCTAAGGTAGATAGAAGATCTACAACAGGGTTTTGTGTTTTTGTTGGAGGAAACTTAATTTCATGGAAAAGTAAGAAGCAAAATGTTGTCTCACGTTCAAGTGCAGAATCAGAGTATTGAGCTATGGCAAAATCTGTATGTGAGATAGTTTGGATATATCAACTCATGAATGAAATAGGACTAAAAACTATTATTCCAGCTAAATTATGGTGTGATAACAAAGCTGCTATTTATATCACATCTAATCATGTGTTCCATGAACGAACCAAACACATAGAGATTGACTGTCATTTTGTTCGGGATAAAATACAAGATGGTTTAATATCTACAGAGTATATGGAGACTGAAGAGCAGATTGCAGATATCTTCACCAAAGCTTTGAATGGAGTGAGAACTAATTACTTATGTAACAAGTTGGGCATGATTAACATCTATGCTCCAACTTGAGGGGGAGTGTTAAATATATGGTGTAATTATTTCCTTTTTATTAACTTTCCTATTATGAACTTTCCTGGTTTAACTATTTGGTGTGATATATAAATACCTCTTCTTGTAAATCAATTTGATGGGAATAAATAAAATAAGCTACTTTCTCCTTTATGTCTGTTCTTACAAATATTTGATACTTTACTAATTAACAATACTTTTAGAGGAGATAATTTTTTTTAAACTAACAGAGAAGAGAGAATCTACTATCAAAGTTTGGTCAAGCGAAGAAATATATGAAATTATAAAGGATTATCCAAAGATACATAAAATTGGAGTACAAACTAAAATTCCAAATAAATCGAACATTCATAATTGGTGCAAACAAAATGTATTTTGAGAGTTATTTTATTGGAAAGATCTCTTACTTCGACATAATATTGACATACGCGCAACGAATAAACGTGTTTGATAACATGTTTTATACAATTCTGAATGTTAAAGGGAAAACTAAGAACGGTCTGAATCCAAGACTTGATATAACACACTTTTGTAATTACAAACGCCCAGAACTTCATATGAAGCCCAAATGTGGCGACCTGACTTCCTATCTCCAGAAAGACGCATCACGAATGAAGAAAGAAAGGGACAGAAGAAGAAAAGAAAGAGAAAGAAGAAACACCACAACAATAGAGAACTCACAGCGGAACGAATGAAATATAATATATCACATAAAATATTACATAGTATCATATTACATCAGAGTACACAACTTATACAACACATATTAGACAGTTATAAACATTTATCTAATTATACAACTCAAGTACACAAGATACAGATATCGAACAAACACAGCGGAACCATAATATATCTACACGTGGAAGCCTCCTGCTCCATATCCACTCCAGAATTCGTCAAGCAAAACTGAATCACTTGACTACTCATACATAATATGAGTACCCAAGAGTTTAATAAAACAGAAAATAAACACTCGGGTCAGACAGGGGTCTGGTGTGAGTAAACGGGTTAAAATTGCTTAACTTTAGAAAAACCTTTGAAAGAAAAGGTATAACGTAAGACTTCCCATACATAAACATGGAAAAGTTTTTACCTTACGCTAACCAAAACATTTGATAGGAAATCCAGTGATATTATAATAGTGTCAAGGGTTTTCAAGTAAATAAGAAATAGCCGAAATTCTTACATTATTAAATTCCAACTACTAGCCACAAAAGTGGGTAATACAAACAAAACCGTAGGGTCTCGTAGGAAGAATGGGTTTCCATCAATGGCAGGGCTACTGGGGCACCGCCCGTCACAGTACGTGGCCTAGATAAACGTACCGAGGTGCCACCCTAACTCCCCTGCAACACAAGGCCGGGACCATTCCTTACTGAACAGTCCCGAACATAACCACCCCGGCAGTTGTTGCAATCAACCGCCCCACACAGTACGAATATAAAGGGACTTCTAGACAGAGGTAAATCTCGTCCTACTTGGGCATGACTCGCTTAACCTTACTGCACCTCCCATGTTTTAGCCATTCTCGGTTGATGAGGCTTGAGGCTGCGATTACCTTTATAGGACACATTTATCTTAGAATGCTCATCGTTCACCTGACGATGTTCTGAAAGCATTCAATCCATACAAGTTCGTTCCGGGTTCGAACGAAACCGAAGGCACTATCTCGTTGCACTCATTTTGGAATCACCCTCAGAGTCAATGACCATAGCCCTTGCACTCTAAATCACCATCTGGAACCTGTAAGTACTATTCCGTCCAACTCATCACGGAATCACCCACAGAGTTATACCGACGTATAGTTCTTACACCTCGAGTCTTCACAAAGCTCCACTTGGATTCACGACCTAACGTTTAATTGGAATCGATGTGGCTTTCGGATATCCAAATATGGAAACCCAATTCCGGTCTCACCGAAACCAAACGCCATTTTAATGTCCAAGTTATTTTAAGGGTTTTAAACATTTATCTTATATTCAGGATGACATAAACAGATAGATGAATCACATTATCACAACAAATAATTCATAACAACCATTCATCTCACAAAGCTGCATATCACGTATCATAGATATCCAAATCATCCGGTATCAACCAATATCAATCACCCAATATCAATCACCCCATATTGATCATCCAATATCAATCAATCAACCAATATTAATCAATCATCCAAAGCAGAATTGATTAACTCTTAATCAATTGGATTATCTAAATCCTTCATCATTAATTTATCCCAAATAAATAAATAAATCATCTCTTAATGATCTTCTTAAATTAATCTCCCTTGATTAATTATCTCTAATTACATTCAAGTAATTATCCTTAACCATAATCAGTAATTATCCTTTAATTACTATCATTAATTCAATAACTAATGATCTTTCATTTACTTCCATTAATTAATTAACTATGATTAATTACATTAAACCTCAATTAATTACAATTAATTAATCACACTTAAATTAATCAACCTTGATTAATTAATTAATTATATTAACTAATGATCCATATTAATTAATAATTACTTTAAATTAAATAATTAACTTGTAATTAATCATCTTATTAATCATAAACAGTAATTAACAATTTGTAATTACTTATCCTAATTAACTTCTTAATTAATTATATTAATCTTTGATTAATTAACCTAATTAATTAAATTTTAATTACTTCATTAAGTAATTATTAATCAATTAAATTATTAAATAAATCCTTAATTAATTACTTCAATAATTAATTACATTTACAATTAATTACACTTAGTAATTAATCTTAAATTAATCACATTCTTTAATTAATTAATTACATTAATTAATTAACTAACTTAATTAAGTAATTAACCTTTATTACTTACACAAGTAATTATCTTACATTATTTGATTACTCTTTTAATTAATTACCTTAACAAATAATTAATTCCATCATTATATAATCTTAAATTCTTTAATTAATTAATTACTCCATAATTAATTAACTACAAAACAATTATATTAATTAATCCTTAGATTAATAACATCAAGTGATTATCCATTAATCACTTCAACTTTAATTACTCCCATGAGTAATTATCACTAATTACTTCCATAAGTAATTACCATTCTTAATTACATTCAATAATTAACCATTAATTACTTTATTAAGTAATTACACTTAATTGATCCATAATTAAGTGATTATTTAAAATTAAATAAACAATTAACTAATTATTTAAAATTAAATAATTAATTAATTAACTTCTTATATTTAAAGAAACTCATTAATTAATTAAGAAAAAGTATTTATCTTAATTAAACTTTACTTATTAATAAATCATCTTTTAATCAAGTATTCTTAAGTTAATAACAAAGATAAATTAACCTTATTTATTTTCATAATTAAATTATTTGAATAAATCAAATTTTAATAACCTTAAAGACCAATTATTTGATTTGGTTTACAATAACAATAACATTAACCTTTGTTTGAAAATAATACATTTAAAAACAAATTTTCAAAATTCAAAACACATTAATCATCTAAGTTAAACTTATTCATTCAAAATGAAATTTGAAACTTTAGTTTTAAAATCATTACTTAAAAATTACTTTAAACTTTGATTTAATATTTAAATTCAAATCACTCTTTTAAATTGAAGTTCAAAATTTAATTAGATAATTATTTTCAAAAACAATCATCTTAAAACAATTTAAATTTAAACTATAAATTTAATTTACATTTTATTCCAAAGAATAAGTTTAACCCTTTATAAATTTGTTTTCTTTTAATAAACTTGTTTATACTTGAATGCTTGATCTCATTACCCAACAACAAGTTAATTTGCAACTTAATTTTTAAATTTTACAATACTTATACTATACAGTATCAACCCACAAAAACACGACCCTAAGAACTCGAGAAAAACACGGTAACATCACGAGTTTTCCCCGAAGCAACCCAGCGCCTCCCCTCTTCGAGTCACCCCCGAATACAACGCGAGTGTTTCCCAAAAAAAAACTCGGCTTCCCCAAACAAGATTTCCAGTGCACAACAAAAACACGCGTGCACGTGTCCCCTCATCTCCGGCCACCAACGTTCATCGCGATCGTCAACGTCGGTCACAACATCACTCGCGACCCCAAATCTAAACCTAGATCCAACAATACGAATTCGAATCGAAATTCGAACATTCGAACCAAAAGTTCGAACAATAGCAGAACATCGACCCACAAATCCATTGCCGTCGGCCAACCCAACACTGATGAATCTCGCTGTTCCCACCATAGAACCGCCACTTCACGAACTTCCTTACCCCCACGCCGCGATCACCTCCTGTCACTCATTCGCGTCGCAAAAGACACAACAGCAATGCCAAACAAAAACCAACAAAAAACCCTAGTTCATCCAAATTCCATCGATTCACTCATTAGAAAAACTATTGAACAATTTTCCCATCTTCCATGATTCATAAGCAAGCTTCGACCAAAGTATCAAATCAAAACGTCATGCCGATTAACGGCAATTTCCAAAACCCCCCATTTAGAACAAAATCCAAATTCACATCAATTTATCAAATAAAAATTATGATATATACTTTAAAAATCATAATTTCTGGTCCTTAACACATACATGAAATCCAAATCAAAAACAAGATAGTTTATTTTTAACATGCAACTATATTTTTACTGTGTTTCCTATTTTAAACACTATCTACACATTTAATCTTACCAAAACTATTTTTAAAATTTTCATCTAACAATAACTAACAACTTTTATTTAATCATCAAGATCAAATAAGGATGTTATTGGAGGTTTTGGAATTTTGAAGTGAAATCTAGACATAAAAACAGAAAACAGAGTTCATATGTACACAAACCTATACACATATATACACAGATCTTATATATTCAATAATATAAATACTGAAAGGATTTCATGCAATCACCAATAACAGTTCACAGATAACACATGCATGTAGTAACAACCAAATCAAACTGTTTTTAAAAGAAATTTACTCACCACAAATTAAAAGCAGAGCAGATTTTTAATTTCCAGCCTTTGAACATTTTTCTGAAAAATGCTTTTGCTTGCTGTTGAAATTGAGTGCTTTTGCATGCTTTACAATTTGAAGCTTTAAAAGGATTGAAGCTAATCTTCAATTTGCTGTTGAACTTGATCTCAAATTTGAAATTGCAGAATTCTGAAGTTGCAGGTTTTAATTGAATTGCAGCTTTTACTTTCAACTTGATTTTGCATATTTTAATGTTGAGGAGAACTTAAATTTTCAGATTTCATTTCAAATTTGATCTAGCATTTTCTCTGCAGATTTTAATTCTCAAGTTTAAAGAAAATTTCGGTTTTGAGTTAAGAAAAGAACAAACGAAAAAGTGTTTGGGAAAACCAATTTTCTTCTTAAAAATATTTATTAAAAATTAAAAATGAACATATGCCACTTGTTATAAATTTGAACAAATGTCATCCATTATGCTTAATTGCTTTACATGTGTCACTAACATGCTAATATGTTTACACATATTTCTTAAACATTTTTAAATAAATTTTTATTTAATTTAAATATAATATAAACTTACATATGTAAATATGAATTTATCTTTTAAAGAAAATATTATAAAACTAGTTATAATATAAATATACATCTTATACATGGATTTTAAAAATCTAAAACATCTATATATATACATTTATAACATTTTATATTAAACATTTTAAAAGAAAACAAAACAAAATGTTTAAATCCTTTTAAACTATCATATTTAAAATAAACAATTTATTATATTTTGAAAACAATTAAATACATATTAAATTAATTTTGAGAAATATAAATTAAAACAAAGTTTTTAAATTACAATTCATACATATATAAATTATCAATAGATTAAATTAAATTTCAAAACAATATCAAATTATAACATATACATACATATATATTACAATTTAAAAATTCATCTTTTATTTAAAACAAAAGATCTTCCTATTCACAATATATATCAAATATATATATTATAAATAGAATAAAATTTTACTAGCTTTGAAAAATAAATCTTATCAATTTTAAATTGTTAAAAAGATATTGATCACAATTACCAGATTAAAAATTTATTAACCTTTAAAAAGAACAAATTTACCAATTTAAATTAAAATTATAAAGAAAAATTATCAAACCAATTTAATTATTAATACAGATTATTAAATTGATATTGCCTAAAATTCCGGGTCGTTACACCAATGACATTAAAAAAACTCAAAGCGTGCAATGAGCTAGACAACAAATAAGTAAAACTAGTGCTAAAGTTGGTGGAAAGATTAAGATGTTCTGGTGGGATTTCTTTTAATCTCCATAGGTGTGTTGACTTTAAAAATAATAAATTGAGTAGGATAAAAAACCACGAATGTCATATCATGATGGAATATTTATTACATTGTGGTAATTTTCAAAGAACTGTTGTCCGTTAAAGTATGGAGTGTTGTAATAGAATTAAGTTCGTTTTATAAACAGTTATGTTCGACTATGTTAAAAGTCAACCGTATATGTAAACTTGAAGTAGAAATCCTTATACTGCTGTGCAAACTGAAGAAAATATTTCCATCAGGTTTTTTTAATGTAATGAAGATTTACCTGCTCACCTTACATTTGAAGCACTTTTTCGAGGTCCATGCAATATGGATGGATATATTGAGAGGAAATATTGAATATCAGTAATATTTATTTTAGTTTAAAATTCAGATTTACATAAGCAAATTTAAATTGAATTAGTTTTGTAATAGGTACTTGAATCATCTGAAGAGAAAATTTAAACAAAAAGCATGAGTTGAGGGTTCGATTTGCAAATCATATCTTTAAGAAGAAGCTTAATTTTTTTTTCTTTCACTACTTCAGTGACCATGTGAACTTATTATTTGTAAGTGTTCCTCGTAATGGTGAAGCCGTTGAACAAGACTCTTCTCAAACAATGTTATCTATTTTTGGACAACATGGCTGACCTGTTGGAAAAGTTGGAAATATGGTTAGACGTTAGAGACCACCATGTTGCACACATATATGTTCTTCTTAATTGTGCAGAAGTTGCACCATTTGTTAGGTAATAATAAATTCATATTTATTTCAATTATACCTACATATTAATTATAATGGAACTTATTATATATATTTGCCGTATTTACAAATTACAACGTCCATCTGACGATCTCAGTAAAAAAATTGCTAAATGGTTTTTGAACTACTTTTATGATCTAAGAAATTGTGTCTTTTGACGAATGATTACAACATCTTGCGCTCAGACCAAAAATAAATATCAAGACTTATTCGATATTCTTCATCAATGGATTTAAATTCACTACACTAAAAAGTACTTTTGGTGGCGCACAAAAAACGCAACCACAACTTATGGTGGCGTTTTAGAGAACGCCGCCATACGACATGTAATTGATAGACTAATATTTTTGGTTGCGTTTTTGTAAACGCCGTTATAATGTGCCTTATTGCGGTGGCAAAAAAAATGCCACCGTAAATCTTTTTTTGTAGCATATTGAAATGCCACCAAAAGTGATATTTTTTCAACATATTTTTTCTGTAGCGTTTGTTAAACGCCACTAAATATTTTTGCTTTTCTTTGTTTATTTCTCACATTCTGCTAGCTCATTCACTCTCCAATTTACTTTATTCATAATTTATATTAAACGGTAATAATACATAGTTCAATAATAAACAAAAAATACGTGAACAAATGAACTACCATAAACACAAGTAGTACATTACCGTACATTACCATACATTTCTTTGTCTTTACATTTCACTGTCTTACATTTACATTTACAAGTCATTTTCACTGTTCAATTCCCTTTGCTTCTTCCATCATACAAACATCCCACTGCCAACTTCACCATTTCAACACCTGTTCGACCATTTACAACTTCATGACTACATCTTTACTGCTGAACCGCTCTGCCATTAACCCACCATCTTCCTGCCTCTGCCTCTATCACTGCCTCACCTTCATACCACCTAAAAACTGTGCCAATACATCACTACTTACTGCAATAATTCAAGCTCCTCCTGTACAAACCATATCTTCATCGTAATCCTCATTTTTTGTTATACTTCTACATATTCTCCTGTGCACCTGACTGTGCATTATCAATTTCAAAAAATTGTGCACAGTCTCATTACTCTGTGCATTGTCATCTCCTCCTATCCACTTCTGCATAATCAACTGCCTGTAGCAAATTTCTCCAACCATCAAAACCTCCTGTCAACCACCTCACACCACTGCCACAACAAAACAACAGTGCATCCTCGCACTACACCAACTATTTCACCCTATATCTGTGCATATCTATGCCACCTCATGTCATCATCCCCACAACAAACATCCCCTGCCACTACCACTAAACTGCAACTACTTCTAGTACACATCGTCCACCATCCCACTTCACATAAAATATCCCACTGTTACCATACTAATCCCATTCCATTGATGTGCACTGCTACATAACATTTCAACTTCAACTGCACTAACCTTACTGCCATTGTCCGTAGCATACATCAACTGCATCTGGCTCAAAACCATCACAACAAGCAACTTCCCACAGCACTGACAACCCTCCTCTACCTGGATATCCCATCTCCTATCACCTAACTGCCACTGCTACTATCAGCTTCATCATCTTCCTACACCCCATCATAATCCACCATACTTTCTGCCCCTCTGAACAAATTCATTACACTGTTCTCAAAAATCATCACCGCGGTACTAAACAAACTAAAAGGAAAATCAGCAAGGAACAATATTATATTACAGTATACAAATACCTAAAGACTCCTAATTATATGATCTAGCTCAGTTTTGTAGATTCGAGTTATGTTTGCCTATTGCAAACGGAGGAGATTTTTAATATCAGCTGTTAACAATTGTGCATAGAATATAGATGATTTTTAAAATACTTTTGGTGGCTTTTAAATTATCAACCTTTATAAAGTACTTTAAAATGTCAACCTGATTTTTAATATCAGTTTTGTGCAAAGAATATAGATGATAACAATTTGATGCATCATAGTAAATATGCAATTTGGTGCATCATAGTAAATATCAACCTTTATAAAAAATAGAATATAGTAAATAACAATTGTGCATAGAATATAGATGATAACAATTTGATGCATCATAGTAAATATGCAACTCTGGACAGAAAGAGAGATTTTGCATCCAAATTTACTATACTAATCAGCTGAAGCAAACCTCATTTACATGTATTATTCTTCGATCCTTCATAATCCATCGACCATTGCACATGACAGATTCAATATTTTCACTTCGCATGCAGTACACTATATTAGCTATGCTGCAAATTTTAACCAACAAATTACACACAATTCATCCATCAATTGTTAATCGAAAATCAGACAGTTTATTCTATACCTGTCATGTAATGGAATCATATTCCATGAAAAAGGATCCACAATAATCAAGTCATCCCGCAGCAACAATACTAAAAGTTACTATCTATGCTTCAATAACAACACTTGCGTTGTCCCATTCGTACTTGCTAGAAAGAAATGAAAAAATAAACCTTCTTGCCAATTTCAAGCGAACCAATTTGATCATCCCATAGAACTGACTTTGCACCATTTATAGTAGCCATTTTAAGTACTGTTTCAGTAGGAACACCATTTATAGTAGCCATTTGTTAATGCAGTTTCATAAATTGAAGGATTAATTTTCATGTTAAACAATATCTTTTGCAAAAGTAAAAACAAGTAAGATTATCTCTAGCTATTACTACAGTGGAGCCGCTGCTGGTAGCAGCCGCATGACTATTGTTGTTGCCACCTAAGTGGGCTGAAGTCACGAAATGAGGAAGAAAAATCAACAACGGCATCAATGAACTAACATAAACCAAATAAGTTTCCAAACTTTGATGCAGAGTTTGGTTTTCTGTTATAATCAAGAGTAGAACTTTATGAAGTAATACAATCCAGCTGAATGTTAAAAGCAGAACAAACACTTTCAAAATTATGTCTAAAATTTAAGTTCACAAAGTAATCAAAGTGAACAGTTACTTGGTAACGAGAAAATCATCTTTCTATTTCAGGTCCTCCATGCTAGGATTTTCTCATTTCAAACCGCAATACACTATATTAGTGTGATTTAACAGAGGGAAAAACAAATTTCAAACAGCAAAATCATGCTTTGAGAATAAAGGAACAAAACTTATCTATGATTTATATATTCATTGTTATTATTATTATTATATTCCAACACATGCAACCAAAGTAAGAACTGAATAACCTTTGAAGCAACCTCCACATAGTCTCGTTAACAAAATTGAAAGCATTCTCAACTCTATGCATGCTTGTATACAAAGGTTCATTTATCTTTGTATAAGTAGCTATAATTGACCTAACATGCATTTTATCGGCATCAAATATTGCTTGTTAGATCACATTGAGACATAATGTTACATATGTCAATGGATCTACCATTGGAGAAGAACATTATAACGGCTATTGCAAGAAAATTATGCAATATCTAGTATAGTTCACGCTTAAAGCTTACAAAAAGGCAAAGCAACTCACCCATCTTGATCCCATGACTCGATAATGTGAAACCGCCTTCTGCCTTCTACCTATGAAAGAGCATGCATTACAATATAACTTTTCATATTCCGAATAAAAGGTTGAGGAGTAAAGTACATCAAAAACATATTATTATTCGATACTAAGCAAGCAATACTAGCTGAAAATTTTCAAGGATTAAAAGCAATATTTGTTTTGACCTCTATATAAAATCTTCCATCTGGAAATGGCTCACGCCTAACAAGTTGATGGTAAATAATAATTAATTGACTGGTAATAGTACACACTTCATAAAGAGAAGTAAAGTAGCAAATGCTTACTCGACAATTTCTACTTCACAAGCAACATCCGCAATAGAACCTGTTGCAGAATCAATTATAACCTACAAGATTAAGTTAACAGAAAATCAGAGCTAATAAAAAAAGGATTTAAAAATTGAGATGGTGTACTGATAAAGCCTAATTACATGGACTAACCATTCCCATTCGATGATTTTCTTCCATTATCCTTCGCACATGTTATAAAGGAAGTTATATTGTAAACAGTAAGACCATAAAGACCAAAATTTAAGCACCAAAAGTAATATGACTACTAAGGTAAACTTTCAATGTGCTTAGTTTAGTGATTCAGGCAAATATATGGTAAGAAGATAAGTTTAGTATCACCATTAACCTGTAGCGAGGTTCAAATATATTGAGTGACAACTTTTGACATGGTAGTACAACATCCATAAGGAAAGGAGGCATTAAATTGATGCCCATTTGTGTCAAACTTTCATGCTCTGATTTCCTCTCAACATACTCCTCGGCAAAGCTTTTCTGTATTATGTTGTTCGACATTACACTGGAGATGATAGGAACAATGTAATAAGAAGAAGATAAAACATTTCAATTCATCAGAAATAATAATTTAAAGATTTTCTTACCTGATAGGATAAGTCCTTGGACTGATAAATAGAACTGTGCGGAACATAAGACATCTATTACCTGGAAGATGATACAAGATAGCACATGAGCCTCTTTGAGAATTACAGGAAAAAATAAGGTCTATAACTAAAAAGTTATTATTCAGATGTTTCGGAGTCCAAATTCTTCATATAACTTGCAGTTACATTGAATGTCGTGTTTTCTCTACATTTGTATCTACCATTAATAAAGTATAGATAACTCACCATGATCCATAGCTTGGTGTAGACAGGAACGGAAAAAAGAATGCCCATAAGGAGTAGTAACCGGTTCATGCAACAGTTTCAAACATAAAGTACAGTCAAAATCATCTGTTCTTTGAGGTCTCCGACTGCTTGACTGTTTTGCTGAATTTGAAAATTATGTATATAACGAGGAAGGACTTCTATAATTATTTGGAAAATACCGATTAAAGATTTATGTAAATGGAACAATCTTATTTATAGTCTCCACGTGGAGATAGCAAGTAAATATGGAGATAGCAAGTAATAACATCAAAACATCTAAAAATCAACCCAACACCCAAACACATGAAAATCGAAAAACAAATCAAAACTACAACACCAAAATCATTACTCAAACAACGCACCACATAACAACCGAATTAGCAATTAATACAAGTAGGTTAATAATTAATTAAGAGGGCAAACCCATCCAGGAGGAGGGTCCTTGCCACAAGTGACCAAAACTTTCAGACTCAAAGGAATGACAACATCAAGATTAAGAACCCTCAACTTGATTGCAGTGCACAAGCAAGCTGCAGCAACCATTGTCATGAACGCGCAATTTCAAATTAAAAAACAAAAAAAATTTACGTACCTTGAATCAGCTGTACAAAAGCAAATCCTCAAAGCAAAGGGTATCGACGATGCCGAGATGCGGAGCTATAGATCTGATTTGTTAAGAAGCGAAGGCAGAAATTTTGTCAAAGCTAAGGGTACTGACGATGCAGAGCTGAGATTTAAAAAAGGAGCGTTAACATAAATTTTGTCTCTGAGCAAGGCGGAAATTTTGTCTCTGAGCAAGGCGGAAATTTGTTGAGGAGCGTAGGCGCAGGAAGCTAAAGCGAGGGAGGGAAATTTTGTGAAGGCGGAAAAATTAAGTCAGTGAAGGGAAGGCTTGAAAAATAAATGTAACGAGCGGCAATGTTTTAGAAAAATTAGAATAGAATGTAACAAAGCCCCCCAAAACAAAAGTAAAGACAATATTGTTGCATTCACACCACAAACGCCACTAATAAATGCAACTAAATGTAGATTTTCTTATAGTGATTCAACACCAATGATTATGGTGCTGAAAAATTAATATATAACAGAGATGTATTTGTCAAAGGTAGTGATGATCCAAATGACTATATAAAAAAAATTATGTCGTCTTAACATAGGTTTTAGAATTGACATATTTTAACAACCTGCGGAAAAAGTTTTTTTAATTCAAATGCAATTTGTTCAGCAATGTTTCTGGTTCTAGAATCAACGTGCACAAAGACTATAAGCTTATTGAAATGAAGCATACATCACATTACCATAATTATGATCCTTTCGTTTTATTCAAGCAAGCAATACAATTTTATTTTTCTCCTTATCCGTACTTAAAAGGAGATAAAGCAGATTAGTCAGCTGTTATTAAAATAAAGATAAGATTTACGTTTGATGGAAATAATATTCCAGACATAGTAGCATATCAAGCAGATCTTGAGGCAAATAATGAAATAATAATAAGTGGTGGTATTGATTTAGGGTCATCGAATGATGGATCAAATGTTTTAATAGAAGCATTTGAGAAAACAGAAGAAAATGATATTGAGTGAGAGACCGAGTCTGAATCAGAAAACGATGAAGACTGATAATTCTGAATATTTGTATCGCTTGTTCTAAAATGTATAATCTGAGTTTCTGCTGTTATTAATAATGATGACTATGTTTTGAGATATGTATTATTTTATTTTGTTAATTCTATATATGTATTCAGGAGATCTCGTTTCATTTATGATGTTTTAGTGGAAGTTTTATGCGATGATTGATCAAACATTTTTTAATAATAAATTGAAATGTTTTTTTCATTATATGAAATAATATGTTTGTGGTAGATATATATGTCTTGCTGGGGACATTCCAGCAGATCATGGTTTTTTCCTTCTCCTAGCGCAGGTGCCAACGGCACGACACCGGATTTACGTCCAGTAGCGGAGGTCGTTCCGAGGAGTGTAGGGTAAGTATCATATTTATTGCATGTATATTATTTAAAATGTATTAAATGGCTACATCAAAGTTTATACAGGGGTTTTAAGGTGGAGCTTTCGGACTGCATTCTTCAAGTCCCCAATAAGGCATTCAAGAGTCGGATGTCAGGATTGGGCTCACTAGGACGACATCTCAGACCAAGTTATCAACACTATATGGGCTGACTTGATGGTAAGTATAAATTTATAATCCATTTGAAAGTTAATATAATATATATAATTCAAATTTATTTCAATATGCAGGCTACAGTACGTGTTGATCTGGAAGATATGGTGTTTTTACAAATCACTGGAACTAAGAGATGCGGGAAAATTATGGGGACATTCTCTCAAAGGCAAAAAATGCGAACAAAAAACCCGCTTGGATGAGCGCTGACGTTTGCGCTGAATTTCTCCAGCTTTGGGATACTCCCGAGTCTAAAGTAAGTTATTTATTTTGTATATTGTTATTATAATTTTTTTAAATTTCATACATTCGTTGCATCAATTTAGTTAATAATATAATTAAATTTATAGGAAATATCATCGTGGAACCGTGCAAGTAGGAACAAAAATCCTATTGTACACTATGGTGACTCTAAATCCTTCCAACACCATCGAAAGAAATTGATAAATTATAAATTGCGATTATAAATATATTATTAATATTTAATCATATTGGTAACATTGTTTATTCATATATACAATTTCAGTATAAGAAGTATAACCGTGAGCCTACAATGGCTGAGGTCTTCCACACATGCATGTCGTTGAGCAGATAGATGAGGATGACAAAGTTTCATTTGTTTGAACGGACAATAAATCTTAATCTGTAATGTAAACATGCTTAATTTTTTTAAATTCACATTTCATAAATTTTAAATTGAATATTTATTGTAGCAAACTTCTGTTCGTCATTGCATAAAAAGTATGAAGCAGAGCAAGCTCGAGTGGCACAGTCCAGTGGCCGTGAGTTGACTTTGGAGGAATCAAACCAAATATGGAATGCTCTGGTTGACCCTCCTTTGTGAAATAGGCTTACAATTATGGAAATAAGGAGGTAAACTACTTCATTAACTAATATATAAATTTTATTTATTATTGAGTATAAATTATAACTCGTCATGAACAATTTTACGGGCGAGAACAACCCATACGTCTTACAGGAGATTCCAGGCAAAGGAGGAGATAACTCTACTGAACAGCAGATGATAGAATTTAATGATTGGCGGAAAAGCGAAGAATAGCGCAGCTACTAGATGAGCGGATTGTGGCATATTTAGCAGAGCACGAGAGAATACATGAGGAGGATGAGTTGGGTGATGAAGATGAGTAGGTATGATTTTGGTGTTTGATAGATTTAGTTTGTTTTGTTTTGTATTTGTTTGACATGTGTTGATAGCTTTGATACTTGTTTGTTTGACGATTGTGTTGCTTAATGGTTTTTTGAATGTTTTGTTTGATGGGCATGAGTATTTGTTGGTACAGTTGTGTTGTTTGAAGGATTTATACATATTTTATTTGATGGACATGAGTATTTTAAGTATGGTTGTGTCACCACAAAGAAACATTGAACTAGAGAATGAAAATTTCAATCCTTAGTTGAACAGTTCGGTCTTTAAACTATATTTACAGACTGGATAATATGACCGAAATTTCAATCATTAATTCTCAAGTCCCAAATGAAGGTTAATTCTGAGACTTTAGTCTTAAAATTTAAAGACTACAAATTCAGTTTTAAATATTTCAAAAGACTGAATTGTAGTGTCTATAATATGGCTACTAATTGGTCTTTAACTTTACAATTATTTTTAAAAATATTACAAGCATTTGCATTTTAATGCATGTAAACGGTGTGTTCGTATATTTTTACCTATTTTACAAAATATTCAAACAGAGATCATTTACATTCATTTTAGTTTGAATTTAGCAGATATTCAATTTATATAAACATAAAATATACTAATGCACATGCACATATAAAATATAAGAAATCAAACATCATTGTATCTTTTCATATATTACATCACTTAGTCCATCATTTGCACAACCTAGAACTTGAGGACCATCAACTCGACTCCAACCTCAGTATTCAGTAATTAACTCAACTGGCAGCGTACGAAATGGAAAATTACAATGTACAATTGAGTAACCACTCTTCCATAGGATGCTCGAAAAATTAAACAGCTTAACTAACTCGAACGTCCAGAGTTTATCTGCCACTTTAATAGTATTGTTGTCACAAACAAATCTAGGAAGTTACCTGACAGTTATCCCAGTCCATGGTTTTAACGGCATGAGATTGGGTTTTATAGAGGAAGTAGAGGACAATAATAGATTTCACTGGGAGAGCGAAATGATGTAGGCTAATAGTGAGTGGACCCATTGGGAACAACGGTTGCTGATAAAGAGGTAATCATAGCAATTCTCAACAAGTTTAGGTTGGCTTGTCTTGGAGAAGCACATAAATTTTAGAGGAACAAATGGGGAGTCTCACTCAGCAGAGAGAGACTGAATTTTGTATGGGTATATGATGAGTATACTGGATGGGTAAATCTGTTGACTAAGTCTAATTGTAGCTATTAAAAGAAGGTTGATGATTTAACTTTTGCGGAGGAGGAAGAAATGAGTTGATTTAAAGGGGGAAAGTGGATAGTTTTTATGCAAGCGTGGATCCTGAAATGAAGGATATGGAGCAATTCATACTAGAACATATATTGTTTAAATGAGATTCAAAGAAAGTTAATCACGTGGATCAGAAATTTTAATCATTGGATCCTGAATAGATGAGAAGTTTCGATCACTAGAAATTTAGTAACTAAATCATGGATTATAAATCAAACTAAAGGCTGAAATTCAGTTAGCAAGCAGTTTCAAGTCATACAAACTAATTCAATACTGTATTTCAGTTTTTAATATTGAAAATTTAAAAGTGAAATTTGCGGTCCTTAATCATTTTTTTGATTAAAAATTTAAAATTTTCAGTCTTTGAATTCCAGTTGTTTGATGGAATGATGTAGATATTGATTTTTGCGTTATATACTTACTTATGTATGATATGCAATGGTTGTAGTTGCAAAATTGAATTTATATGTGCTGTACATAAGATGGATATAGATATGGTGATGTTTGCGCGGTTGGATGGCTCAAATAGAAGCTGCAGGTAAAAAAAACTCAGTTATTGCGATGGCTTGCATTGGCTAGCGACGATCCACTTTCTAAGCTTGCGTCGGCTAGTGACGGCATGCTATGGCCCATTTATGCCTTTTGCGTCTGCTTTGGATTTGCCACATGTCCAACTTCGTGACACTAGCCGTCGCTAAACTTGCGACGACGCCGTCGCAAAATCTATCGGTGTCTACTGCTTTTGCATCGCCTTTTTTTAAGCGACGGCTGACGTCGTATTTTAGCCGTCGCTAATGGCAATGCCTTTTGTTGTTAAAGAAGTCAACTTGATTATTAAGGTTGAAAGATTTGAATATTCAAAAGTTCATACAAAATGTTAAGGGTGGAACAAAGTTGATATTAAGAGGTTTGCAAAGCGACAAATATTTTTAGGCAGAAAATAGACCGCCTGAGTGTGAAATAAAGAAATATCTTGAATAACTAGTTCAAGACAATTAAAATGATACTACTAACTACATTCTTATTCTTGTGAAAACATG
This sequence comes from Allium cepa, assembly GCA_030765085.1. Taxonomy (NCBI): domain Eukaryota; kingdom Viridiplantae; phylum Streptophyta; class Magnoliopsida; order Asparagales; family Amaryllidaceae; genus Allium; species Allium cepa. The sequence goes on from CM060939.1 coordinate 256,295,135, forward strand.
TACAATACCAAACGATCACAACTAATATGTTAGATCGAAAAGGCGGCCAAAGAAGACAAAAGAACACGACGTTTGCCACATAGACTTCATTAAGAATTGAGTTGAAGTGGGGATGTTTAATGTTAAACCCAATTTCAACTATTAATTTATATATATTTTGATAAGTTAAAATTTTAAATGAAAAGTCACATCCATTGTTTAAGGATCGTTTATATTAATTAAAATTATTAGGTGAAAAGTTATGTTCATTGGGAAGTAGTATTACAAAGTAGTGTTAGAGTGAGAAGTCATATTTATTGTATGATAGGTAGTATGTGTTATGTGTAGAGAGCACTTGAAAAAGGTCGCTCGTGGTGCCTATTATTGACTTAAAGAATTCGAGCAGTCTACACTAGACAAGCAAATTCTTGAACTTTATTCACCAAAAGTATATCGGTTATATACTTGCTGACCTGCCATTTTACTATTATCCAATAGAAGAGATGCCTGTTTTGGCATTTGGAGCTATCTACTGCTGGTGATACCTTTGTCAAAACCTAGTGAATTTAGCTGTGAATGATTTTGTCTATATTTGTTGGCTGGTCTAACTTCACTGGAAAGTGCAAGAAAGTTGATTATTTATCTTTGTCTTGGCAAATTCCGTGGATTTCTGATCATTAGGTCCAACATCATGCACTATGAATGGCAATCATATCCACACGTGATATGTATCATTATTGCCTTTTCTTATTTTAAGTCCTGTAGTTCACACAGACAAGGATCAAGAAAAAGCTAGACATGATCTTATCATTCAAAGTGCTGTTCTTGAGATGGTCTTGGCAATTCTGCGTTCTTGTCATTTTGTAATCATGGATATGTTTCTGGCATTTGTCTTGTTATTCATCAAACATGCAAGATGGAAAATCAATTTAACTTGTCGCGCTTCAGTAAATATGCACTCCTTCAGTTTTTTTTTTTAGTTTTTGTTTTTGTTTTTACTTGCTCAGCCTTTTAGAAGCAAATCTATTTTCACTCTATATTCAACAATTTTGTAATAATATTCTAAAGGTTAAATACATTTTAGAATTGGTGCTGAGTAACATTGTCAGTGTTGCATGCTAACAATATTCTAGAGGTTATAGCTTGAATTAAAAATAGGAGGGAATAAACTTTTTGAACATATATCTGGCCAAGTCCGGTAAACAATTTTTGTAACATTTGTAGCTAAGTAATATTGTTGTTATGACTAATATTGTTGTGTCTTTCATTTTAGTTTATGCATATGCTATTAAGTAATTAAATCCTACTATCAGGTGGTTTACGCTTGAATAGGTCAGATTCATGTGCTTCTGGTTTACTTTCATCAGTCACCTGATACCTTTTCTTGTAGGACGTGGACTCATGGAGTACCTAGAAACTTCTTTTACCAAATCGGGGAGGAGTCGTGGATGCTTATAAGGCAGTAAATTGTCACTTGGGGTAAAAAAAAGTTTCCTGTTTCATTATTTTCTTCGATTGGTCAGTGGTAAAATCTAATTATTCACAGCTTTTTTGGTGCACTAGCAGACAATTTCAATGAAGAAAAACATGCTAGTTAATATATATTTTCCTCCATTTGTAGTCGGTGCCTTAAACACATTTTTACAAATAAAACACAAAATCCAGTAAATTATTTCCACCGGCTTACGGTGAATCGTGTAATTATTGCTTGAGCACCCGCAGTTGAGATGTTAAACGTCATGTCAGTTTTAAACAGTCGACTCGGTGATTAATTGCTGCAAAACACTTTCTAATGCATCAGTGATCATTGCAGTTTCCATGAGTCCCACTGAGTAACATTCAACTTGTAAACGTTAAACTCATAACATTAAGTAGTGGCCCTTTTCATGTCTCTTTCAATAAATAGGGCCCATCAAACTTTTAAAGTAGCTCTCGCTATAAGTTCTTTCTTCCAAAGGACAAGTTACAACCTATGTAGATATGCTTCGATTTGGCTCTTGTTTTTTGTCCCCCCCCACTTAGTGGACTACTTGGGGCTGTTGTCACTATCAGTTGCTTTTTCTTTGCTAAGAATTTTCACTAATAATCTGCTTTCCTAAAGAAATACTTACCCTACCTTTTAGATGTTTAACTGATGTTGGCTTGTTTGAATCAAAGAACAACCATTTATGAATTGCAACCGTCAGAGATAATTCAAACATTTAGGTCAATTAAGGCACCTTGTTAAGAATTTGAATCTTAATAAAAAAATTTAGTTAGGTAAATAACAAACGATGTATCAAAAGCCGTTGAGACTGAGCTAAGGGACATAATCTTAACTATTCGTCCTAGAGAACTCCTTTAAGTATATATGAACAGTATTTTTCGGGTTTGTAGGGGATGTTTTGAATCAGTGATAGGGACATTACATATCTAACTGTGAGATTTCAGTTATTGTTGGGACTTCCTTGGCACAGGTATAATTAGAGCTGTCAATAGATACTCGAAAAATTTGAAAGTTTTATGCATCCGTAATCGAAAAATGAAAAATATTTAAAATTCGGAAAACAAATACGGACATACAGATATGATTGTATTCACATCTAAACAGTATGCGTCCCCACTTTTAACTTTTATTAAAATAGCATTTGAGATCATTCATATTTAGTACGTAAAATAACCGATAGTTACTGTTATATCAAGTAGTAAGTCATATTGTATGTATTTAAATGAATATTTGATGTTACGATATTTCAATATTCTATGTATTAAAACTAAAATTATTTATTGAAAATGTATTATGTTGGGTCAAATTTTTTTCTTTTTTATTTAAGTTTATTAGTTATGAACGGAGCTGATAATCCAGAGTTACAAATGTAGAAATTCAATATTCAAAAAAATTAATTTTAAATACAGACGTTGTACTATTCACATCATCTAATTAAAGGTATCAATTAACAGACTAGTAGACTTAACACGTAAAATATGATGAATGACCTATTTAGCTTAACATGGATTCTTATTAGTGATCTAGTATTAATTCTCAACAAACATAACATCTATATATTAGGCATTGAACTGGTTCTCTACATAGTTAACAGGCGAATGATGTTTTCCCTGTTGTTCTTTGGAATTACTCTCCCTTGGAGCAATAACCATATATATCTACTTGTATGTTACAATTCATACAAAAAATATAAGTAGGTGCTTGTGCGTGTGTAGTAAAGTTCTCAACGTGGTCTTCTCGGGGTTTATGGTATTCAGCAAGCATTAGGTGAACAGTGAAAACTCAACACAAACAATAATTTTGGCACTGAATATTTCTTAGAAAACTAGCACACCTCAACCTCATTACAAGACAAAAGAGTCATCACATTATTGTAGGTTCGAGAAAGCATGATATTTTATTTCTAGCATTCTCAATTTTTGTATCAACTTGCTAATATGCAGGGAGTCGTGATTACTTCAATCATAAAGGGAAAATATGACACATGACTCATCATATATCATACGGAATTTCATCTTGAATCTTCTTGAATCATGTCCAACATTAGTCAGTGTTGGGGCATGTCTTCATTCTGCATTCACTCACCCCTAGCGGTTCCAACGACACCAAAATCAGTTGTCCTAATATTTAAGTTTTCCAGACATTTAAAATGACGGATAAACTTGCATTGAATCACATCCATCCTGATCAAGATCCGCGTGGTCTACACTGGAAACAAGTTTATCTGGTTTTTTAAATAAATACCGGATGACTTAGTTATTAGAGCTACTGCTTTTGAAATTTTTTGGATCTGTTGGGGTATTTTTTACCCTGTGCATTTATCAGACATTGTTAGTGTCAGATAACTTGGTCTATGTTAATAATGATGGCTTTTTCACTCACCGTAGGGTCACCCAATTGATCATACGAGTCAGTCTACCACCTTTTGGAATTGGATACGTGGCTTGTTAGTCAGTTCTTTCGTCCGAAAACAACACAGTAGTTTATCTTGGATATATTGGTACACATACGTAAACGAAGTATAGTTATTTGGTCATATGTTTTCAATACGTGAATCTGAATTATTTTCTGACGTAAATCTTTGTTTAAATCTTTGTTTTATTGCGTTCATATAATTTTGATTGTGTTGGATAAGTTAGTCACTGGTATTTAATTTTTAATGATTAACCGGTTATAATCTGCTAAAATAGTTTATGAACTCGTAATTCCTCTATCATGCCTGTAAGGTGTGGATATCCAAAGAAAACGTTCAAACAGCACTGTTCAGTTGATGAGGCGATTGCATACAATTAAATTACATTTCTGAAAAGACGAAAAAACAGACTGAATATGCTTTTTGTAAATGCTTTTTTGAGTTTCCCTTCTTCAATAAATTATCAATATTATGCAAAGGCTAATTGAGGTCACGTATAAACCACATCTCTGGTAGATTGTGTTTCTACTTGACCTGAACCCAAACTGGACTTCCTGTCCTTTCCATTACCCAAAATGAGCTTGATCATGTTTTAGCAGTGTTGCGTTTGCAATTAACCGTTTATTCCTTTCAATAAACTGTTGTAAATTTGCAAAATTAATTATGAGTTCGGGTTTGTTTTCAAAGAGGGAAGAAGAAGAAAGAAGAGGGAATGGATAGTCACACAACTACAAAAATTAAAAAAATATATTAATTTATATATGAATTTCTCTAAAAAAAATTGTACTTTTTGGACAGTCAAAGTTTTGCTTTGATGTGAGGAGGAAGTTATGAATCACCACCACACGTGTGTCATCGATCGACTGGACGGGTTTTGGTTCGGGTTCTAAAATGAGGAATTAATTTTTGTTAACATGCTGGATGCAGAATTTGAACGGATATTGTTGACGGGTCATTTGAATTAAGGGACGCGACCGTAGTAACAGTTTTAAACCGTTACGAATAGACGCGAACATTTCTAATAGTTTCGGACTGTTGGAAAAGATGCGACACTTGACGAATGGACAATTCCTACTACTATAAACAGTGACGCACAGGAACCATCACAACAGAACAATCTCTTTTCTTTGTACCTTCTTCTTCTTCCTCCAGATATACTACGCCCAAAAAGTGTTGCAGAACACTGCATTATCACCACAGTTTGCAACGTCTGTAAGGTGTTGCAAACGCAGAAACGTTGCAGATCAATTTTCTTTTTCTTCTTCATTCTATTCTATACTAAATTGCATCGTCAGATATCGAATTTAAGTGTTCTTGGCCGACTCAAAATCGTACAGTTTTAAATCCGATTACGCTGTTTCAAGGCTTCGTTGAATCCTAAAGTTGATAGTTCGATAACCTGTTTGTACCTGTTGGGTTGAACTATTGTCTAAAAGAATCTACCTAGTACATCATTGAAGTCAGAAGTACAGCGGCTATCATCTTTATCATTCACGAATCATCGACACATTATCCAACAATTTTTAGATAATTTATCAACCATGGATGGTTCGAGTTCAATCAATCTCAATTCTCTTCAAGTAATGAATCAGCATTTAACGCGATTGGAGCGGTTTGATGATGAAAATTTCACTCGTTAGCAAGAGACGGTAAAATTCTTTTTTATCACGGTCAAATTATTTTATATTCTTGAAGATAACTTGGAGGAAATAACAGAGGAAACTGATAAAGATACTGACGAATTGAAAGCAAAATGTGCAAAGCGCAAAGAGGATGATATTCTATGTAGATGACACATTCTGAATGCATTATCTATTTCTGTTTACAACGTACATAGGACTTTGGAAACTACAAAGGCACTCTGGGCTGCACTAGAAAGTAAATACCGCATATCCGAGGCAAGTAACAAAAAATTCCTTATTTGCAATTTTATGGATTTCAAAATGGTTGAAAATAAGCCCATAGTTGGACAAGTAAACGAAATTCTACCGTTAGTGAATCAACTTAAAGATGCTGGAAAAAATCTCCGTAAATCTTTTGTTGTTGGAGTTATAATTTCAAGACTTCCTAATTCTTGGAATGATTATAAGAAAAAATTAAAGCATGCAGAGACGGATTATGATTATGACGGCTGACAACGTCATTTTCGTATCGAAGAGGACTCTCGTAAACACAAACTAGATGATAATCCGCAAACTGAGTCTCATTCTAAGGTAAATAATGTTCAAATTACTAACAAACTAAAGCCTAAGAATGAAATACAGTTTAAGAAGAAAAATTCCAACAAAAAAAAAAGATGCTTGTTACTACTGTAACAAGCCCGGCTACTATGCCCGAGACTACTGTCAATGGAAGAAACAACAAAAGGTGAATGTGATCGAAGACTCGCTTATGGCTGTAGTGCAAGAGGCGAACTCCATTAGCGAAACTTATAATGATTGGTGGTTTGATACTAGAGCAACCATTCACATTTGCAAAAACCGTAATCTGTTTAAGACTTACGAAGAAAATAATGGAGAAGCCGACAAGGTTACTGGAGCAAATAAGGTTCCAAGCAAAGTTTTGGGAAAAGGCACCGTAGAACTTACATTTACTTCTGGAAAAGTTCATACATTAGTTAATGTATTTTATGTACCTGATATGTGTAGGAATTTGGTCCCTGAATGCCTTATTAATAAAAGAGGATTCAAAATGGTATATGAGTCTGACAAGTTAGTGTTGTCCAAGAATGGCAAATTCATTGGACATGGATACTCTTGTAATGGCATTGTTAAGTTGAATCTAATAAAGAAATCTTCTATTTATATTGTTGATTCTGTTAGTTTATGGCATGGTAGACTAGGACATGTTAATTATAATTACCTTAAAAATATGCATAAACTAGGATTAATTTTTGATTGTGATTTTGATACTATTCCTAAATGTGAAATATGTGTTCAAGCAAAAATACATCGAAAATCCTTTAAATATGTAGAAAGTAAAATTGGCTTGCTTGATTTAGTATATAGTGATGTGGGTGACTTAAAAAATCATACCACCTATGGTGGTAACCAATACTATGTAACATTTATTGATGATTATACTAGATATGAATATGTGTATCTAATGAAAACTAAGGATGAGGCCTTTGGTAAATTTAAAATTTACAAAGCAGAGGTCGAAACACAACTAGGAGTTAAAATAATAGTATTACAATCAGATCGAGGTAGTGAATATTTCTCAAATGAATTTACCTTATTTTGTAAATAACACGATTTAATTCACCAATGCACTGCCCTATATACACCACAACAAAACGATGTTGCTGAAAGGAAAAATAGAACTTTAGTAGAAAATGCCATGCTCATAAATTCAAACTTACCTTATAACCTATGGGGTGATGCTATGTAATCTACATGTTATATCTTAAATAAAGTACTACTTAAAAATAATAATGTTTCCCCTTATGAATTATGGTTTAATAGGAAACCAAATCTTCCAAGACTTAAAGTTTGGGTTTGTTTAGCATATGTTAGAAAACCAGACCCTAAATGACCAAAGTTAGGAAATAGAGCATTTAAATGTGTTTTCATAGGATATTCACTTAATAGTATAACTTATAGATTCCTAATACTTGACATCTTAGAAGTTATAGAATCTGTAGATATAGAATTCTTAGAAAATCAAACTGTTGAGATTCCATTGAGATTATCTAGTCCAGAACCTAATACGATTGCTAATATTAATGAGATGACTATGCTCCTGCTCAAAATAGTAAGGAATTATCCATACCAGATAATATTACTGAACAAAGGAGAACTAAAAGAGCAAGAATAGAGAAGGACTATGGTCCTGACTTCATTACATATCTTATAGAAGGCAGTAAGGACGAAGTCCTTAATGTGACTAGATATGTCATAAACGTGGATAATGACCCCAAAACTTATTCTGAGGCTATGAGTTTCAAAAATTCGATATTTTGGAAAGAAGCTATTAATGATGAAATGAATTCCATATTGTTAAACCAAACTTGGGTTTTAACTGATTTACCTCTTGGTACTAAACCTAGGATGTAAATGGATATTTAAGAAAAAGTTGAATACAAATGTATCCGTTGATAAGTTTAAAGTCAGATTAGTTGCTAAGGGATATAAACAAACACATGGCGTAGATTATTTTGATAAATATGCTCCAGTTGCTCGCATATCTTCTATATACTGTTTAATAGCACTTGCACCAATTCATAAATTGGTCATACATAAAATGGATGTAAAAACTGCGTTTCTAAATGGAGATTTAGAAGAAGAGATATATATGGAACAACCAAAAGGTTTTAAAACCCCAGGCCAAGAAAATAAAGTTTGCAAATTAATAAAGTCTCTTTATGGTCTGAAGAAAGCTCTCATGCAATGGCATGAGAAGTTTGATAAAATAGCATTGTCATATGGATTTATTGTTAATGATGCTGATAAATGTATTTATAGCAAATCAGACCACAATGATTATGTTATAGTATGTTTATATGTTGATGACATGCTAATATTTGGTTCCAATATATCCTGTGTGAATGAAACTAAGAAGTTTATATCTTCTAAATTTGATATGAAAGATCTAGGAGAAGGTGACGTAATTCTGGGAATTAAAATTATCAGGAAAAAGGGGGAGTTGTTGCTAACTCAATCTCATTACATTGAGAAGTTCCTCCGAAAGCATGGTCATTATAATGACAAACCAGCACCTACTCCTTTAGATCCTAGTATTAAATTTGGAAAGAATAATGGACGTATCATTTCTCAACTTGAGTATTCCAATATTATTGAAAGTCTTATGTATGCTTTGCATTGCACTAGACCAGACATAGCACATGTTATAAGCATGTTATGTCGATTTACGAGTAATCTAGGTTTTGAACATTGAAAAGCTATTTCCAGAGTTTTAGCTTATTTGAAAGGAACTGTTATCTATGGTTTATCTTATAAAGGATATCCTGTTGTAATAGAAGGATATAGTGATACAACCTGGAACAATGTAGAATCAAAATCCAAGCCTACGATTGGATGGATCTTTACATTAGGATGTGCTAATGTGCCTTGGGTTTTCAAAAAACAAACTTGTACATCTGACTCAACAATTTTTTCAGAATTGATTGCATTAGCAGATGCTTGTAAGGAAGCGGAATGACTTAGGAATTTATTAATAGAAATCTCATTATGGAAGAAGCCATCTCCAGCAGTCTTGATTAACTATGATAATCAGGCTACAATATACAATGTCTCTAATAAGACATATAATGGGAAGTCTAGACATGTGAGTCTAAGACATCAAATGATAAGACAGTTACTCACAAGTGGAGTAATAACTGTTGATTACCTAGAAACAATGAAAAATTTGGCTGACTCACTCACAAAGAGTCTTCCAAAGGCAATGTTTTCTATAAAATCAAAGGAAATGAGACTAAGGTCTATGAATGAAGGTTAATCATTCTTATCAGAAACCCAACTTATGTTTTGAAAAGGATAGGCAAAGTTCAATGGGTACCAACAAGTTAAGAGAATGATTATGGAACACTAAATCAATAATCCCATAATACTTAGTGTTGGATTTTGCAAGGACAAAGGATGAATAATATATCCTTAACAAGTCAAGTTACCTTAAAAAAAGGTGTATCGTAGATACATCTTAAGAAACTTGCCTATATGATATGGAAATCAGGTCGTTTTCTAAGAAAGTAAGACCGCTTTCTAAAGTAGACTCATGAACTCAGGATTTAAGCATATGGTCATTAATGTGTTGAGCATACAGAACACTCTTTATACGGAAATCAGTGTGTGTGACTTTTCTGGTACTATCATTAGAGGTACTTGGTTCAAAATACGTTCACCATAGACCGTGATAGAACTTTCATTGGTTTACACTAAGTGAAGGTTCAAATCCAAAGGATGCCTATCGTTTTTATATTGGTTTTCACGATGATGTAAAACTTGATCTTGGAACTACATTGGCTTGATCCCACTTAGGTATGTAGGTAGTCACTCTAGTGATGCAGTCGTCTATTTTATTTATTTTACTTATTTTGAAAATGGGAGGAAATTGTTGGAAATTTTCAAAATTATTTTTGAGTTTGGGTTTGTTTTTGAAGAGGAAAGAAGAAGGAAGAAGATGGGATGAATAGTCCCACATCTAGTGAATTAAGAGAACATATTGATTTATATATGGATTTCTCTAATGAAGGTTGGGCCCTTAGGGCACCCAACGCTATGCTTTAATGTGAGGAGGGAAGTTATGGATCACTACCACACACGCGTTGCCGCCGTCCGATCGACTGACCGGACCGAGTTTGGGTCCAAAATGACGAATTAATTTCTATTAACAGGCCATATTCAGAATTTGAATTTGAATAGATATTTTTGGCGGGTCATTTGAATGAGGCGCGACCGTTTAGTAACAATTTTAAACCGTTACGAATAGACGCGGCCATTTATAACGGTTTCTGACTGTTGGAATGGATGCAACACTTAACGAATGGACACTTCCTCACTACTATAAATAGTGACGCCCAGGAACCATCACAATAGAACAATCTCTTTTCTTCGTACCTTCTTCCTCTTCCTCCAGATCTGCGACGCTCAGAAAGTGTTGCGGAACACCGCATTATCACCATGGTTTGAGACGTCTGTAAGGTGTTGCAAATGCAGAAAAGTCGCAGATTAATTCTCTTCTTCTTCATTCTATTCTCTACTAAATTGCATCGTCAGAGATCAAATACAAGTGTTCTTGGTCGGTTCAAAATCGTACAAGTTTTGAATCCGCTTACGCTGTTTCAAGGCTTCATTGAATCCTGAAATTGATAGCTCGATTATCCGTTTGTACCTGTTGGGTTGAACTATTGTCTAAAAGAATCTACGCAGTAGATTCTTGAAGTCATAAGTACAACAGCTATCATCTTCATCATTCTCGAATCATCGACACATTATCCAATATAAACTGTTACTAGACGTTTGACAGGCTAAAAATAGATGCACGAATGGAGGTGTACGATTTGAGAGGTTAATGTTTCAACCCCCCTTTTTTTTACACTGCTTACGCAATTCTAAACCCTGAACTTTAAAATTTTCTAATAGTTAAGATAAAATTGATTAAAGTCTACTCTGGTTAAACTGTTTAGGATACTGTAAGTTTACAGAGCAATGCGTATGATATGATAATACATTAGTGGTGGAACTAATTGGTTCCAATACAAATGATGAAGCTATTCAATAGAAATATTTAATGTGTTAATATCCATACCATGAATTTCATGTTTATTTTCTGTCCATACTCCTCATACATACATAGCTATCAAATATAGCATTTTGTATTTTATTGTTCTTCTGATTCATTTTCGTATTTCTTTAATCCATATTGTGTACCTAATTTGGTAAACGGATGACTTAGTTCTTAAAGCATCATGTTTAAAATTTACGTATTTCCCTCTCTTGTAAATCATTTAGTTATGTATTGATGCCTTATAACAGAGGAAGAAGACAATAAATAATGGAAGAAAAGTCTAGGAGAAGCACACTACAATTCTTATTCTTTAAAATGATTAACAATAAAAGGTTTAAATAAGCTGAGAAATAAACTAAAGATCCGTTAATCACGTCTAACATCATGACTAAGACAGTGGATTAATTCAAACTAAACAAATTATAAGCTAAATAATAGCAACTGGATTGATTAATTCTCCTGAAAACTTGCATCATCTCTCGTGCAACTGATGTGAGAAATACGGATTACGGATCTTAAGGCTAAGATTAACACTGGAGGGGGGGTTGAATAGTGTTAATAGAGAATTACTAAATCTTTTTAATTTATGTTAATTTTAGACACAAAAGTATGCAATATACAGACACAGATATGATCACAGAAACAATCACAGATGCAGAAATAAAATAAAAGCAGTAAAGGAAAGAACACACCGGATTTTATACTGGTTCGGAGTTACCCTACATCCAGTCCCGCAACACAAGTATGGATTTTCTTTCAAAAGAAATTGTACAATTACACCCTCGGTTTCAAGGCTACGAGGTACACCCTCCAGAATTTCGATCCTCTGGGTAGAGATACTTGATTTCAGGGCCACAAGTTTACCCAATTGATTTACCAAGGCTACAATCACATTTTTTCCCTTTTGATTGATTTCCAAGGCTACAATCACACCTTTTCTCGCTTAATAGATTACAAAGAAGTCTATAACTCTGAATAGCACTGAGAATCTTGTAGAGATAGTGATAGAGAATCAAATTAAAAGTAATCGAGTATGATTCAATGTTGATTTCGGCAGAGTAATGATAAGAATATGTATCAAGAAATGAGGAAGAAAAACAGGAGTGAAAACTAGAAAATTATGATATAAAATTCGTTGAAACTGGCCCCTATTTATAGAAGAACAACAGCCATGACCATTCATGAAGAGTTATGGCGAATAGATTCTTCTTTTGAAATTTGAATTTTTGAATCAAACTGTCACTATGTCGACATGGTCATGCTAGGCATGTCGACATCCCAAAGGATTTTTTGGTGTTTTTGATTTTCTTTTAAAATAACCTTTATCTTATATAAAAACTATTTTAAACTTTATAAATATACTTGACTATAGTTAAAATTCACAAGTAAATATAGAGAGTAATATATATAGAATTTAACTATAATTTTATATTTAAATCTAAGTATAAATATTTAAAAGTTAAATATATTATATTAAAAGATAGTTTAAAATCAGAAGTAATTCGACTTTGAAATTAAAGATGATTTTCAGGCTAAAATTATTTAAAATCAAGACAGATGTTTTTGATGCTTTTAAAAGGAAATTTTTGAAATCATTTTGAAAAAATTATATAATTTTGAAAAAAATCATTTTGAATAAAAGATTAGCGGATACAAAACAATATTCCACTAAATTTTTCGTAGGTTCCATCCTACTTAGGGTTCCATCCCTTTAACAGGCTCGAAGTGGATTCCATTCCACGAATAAATTGGATTTTAAGATGCCAGTGCTTTTCTAGGAGTTTTAACAAAATTTTCTAATTAAAGAATAAATTACTTGTATTCTTGAACTCTTGATAATCTTGATACTCATGAGTCTTCAGTCTCGATATCTTGAATCTCTATACTGTACAATCTTCATTCTTGGTACCTGCATGGTTAAATCGTGCATACACATATATATCTAAACTTATAATGTTAGTATTTATATTTTATAATCTATTCTAAGGTTGTTGTCATCAAAACCATCATCTCACGGACTAACAATCTCCCCCTTTTTGATGATTACAACCTTTGTTTGTAAAATATTACTTCTATCCTAATAACTCCCCCTAAAACTAATAACTCCCCCTTAATCTATGCCTAACTACCCTATTTTACCCCTTAATTTATGCCTAACTACCTTATTTTATATTTCTCCCCTTCTGTTATAAACAAAAACAAACTCTAAACTTTATAACTCCAAACTATATAACCCCTTAAATCTAATACCCTATGATATGTGATTATAATGATAGTGTTATCATAAATAATCAACACTTAGATAATCCTAATCCTAAACTATTAACTATTCTAAGTATATGATAACCATATAGTTGTATTTATTAATAGGGAGGAACACATATAAGAACACAATTTATTAATCATATAATTATATTTACATTTTCGTTGTAAACGTAAGAAGGAATAAACAACAAAGGTAAAGGAGAAGAAACTAATGTGTGTTTTTGAACATAGGAAATCTATGAATTAAATAGTTTGGATAATGGAAACAGAAATTTCCACATTGTTCGACAAGATTCCCATCTTTGTCAAAACACACTTCTCCAACGCACACAACTTTGTCGTCATCCTCCGCTTGTGCTTCTTCCATGAGTTCTTCTTCTTCCTCTTCTTCGCTGGCCTCTTGTTCTTGATTGAGTGAAGAATCTTCATCAATCAAGATAGGGTTGGCTTGTTTATCCATTAGAACTTTTTGCAAATTCCTAAGAATCTTGCATTGTCTCTCTTGTTCCTTTGCCATATGGAGTTGAATCACTTGAATTTCAGTCATCATCTGAAGTGCATCCTTCAAAGACTCCTCCAGTTTTTGTTACACGAGCGAGAGTAGTACGTTGAAATGGACCAGAAGTAGGAGATGGGAACGAAAATGTTGATTTTATGTTTGATTTGGAAGATGATGCCATAATTTTATTTGTTTCAGAAGATAGAATAGAAAGATAACGGAGAGAATGATCAAAAATTCGAAAATAAGAAGAATATATAACCAATTTTTTGAATTTTGGTGGGAAATTTTTTTAAAAAATAAAAACTTTGTATGTCGACATGGGTATATGGGGGATGTCGACATGCTCCTTTATATTTCTACTATTTGATCTATTTTAGTATTAATTATTTATTATAATAGATATTTATATTTTATATTTCAGTTATTGAACAAATACCTAATTCTCTTCTTAATTTAGTAAATATTGATTCATTTAAGGGTTTTGTTAAAATATCAGCAATTTGATTCTTAGAATTGATATAATCGAGAGTAACTACTTCCTTACTTATATTATCTTTGAGAAAATGATGTCTGATATCAATATGTTTAGTTCGAGCACGATGAGTAGTATTTTTGGATAAATTTATTGCACTAGTATTATCACAATAAATTGGTGATTTCGAGATATTTAAACCATAATCTTTTAAAGTTTGTTGCATATATATTACTTAACAACAAGCCAAAGCAGCAGAAACATACTCTGCTTCAGTTGTTGATAAACAAACTGTGTTTTGCTTTTAACTAAACCAGAAAACCATAGAATGCCCCAAAAAGTGACAAGTCCCACTCGTACTTTTTCAGTATGATTTACAACCAACATAATCAACATAATCAGCATCACAGTAAGATATTAAGTCAAAAGAATCATTTTTAGGGTAAAATAAACCATAATCGGATGTGTGTTTAACATATCTTATGATTCGTTTTATGGCTTTTAAGTGGATCTCTTTAGGTTGGGATTGGTATCTGGCACAGAGAAAAACACTATGCATGATATCATGTCTACTAGTAGTAATATAGAGTAGTGATCCAATCATTCCCTTGTATAATTTTTTATCTACATCTTTCGAGATATCTTCTTTACTAAGGTACACATTGGTTGCCATGGAAGTGGGTTTTCCACTTGCAGTAGTCAATCCAAATTTACTAATTAGGTCTTTAGCATATTTTTCTTGACTAATAAAGATACCATTATCTAATTGTTTTATTTGTAATCATAAAAATAAATTTAATTCACCCATATGACTCATCTCAAACTCTTTTGTCATTATTTCAGAAAATTATTTGTTCATTTCAAAATTAGTTGATCCAAAAATGATATCATCTACGTAAACTTGTACTAGTTGAATATCATTTTTATTTCTTGTAATAAAAAGAGTATTATCTACTTTACCAATTTCAAAATTTGATTGTAATAAATAAGATCTTAGTCTATCATACCAGGCTCTAGGAGCTTGTTTTAGACCATATAAAGCTTTCTTAAATTTGTAAACATGATTTGGTAATTTATCATTTTCAAAAAGTGGTGGTTGTTCAACATATACTTCTTCTTTTACAAATCCATTTAAAAAGGCGCTTTTAACATCTATTTGAAATAATTTGAAATTATTATGATTTGCGAAAGCAAGTAGAATCCTAATGGCTTCTAATCTTGCTACGGGAGCAAAGGTTTCATCAAAATCTATTCCTTCTTTTTGACAATAACCTTGAGCGACTAAACGAGCTTTATTTCTAACTACCTCTCCTTGTTCATTCATTTTATTTTTGTAAACCCATTTAGTTCCAATTATAGTTTTATTTTCTAGTCTAGGAACAAGTTCCCAAACGTCATTTCTAGTAATTGATTTAATTCTTCTTGCATAGCCAAAATCCATGAATCATCAGTTGATGCTTCTATTGTATTTGTGGGTTCAATAGTTGATATAAAAGCTACATTACTCATTTGACTTAGTTGATTTCTAGTTTTAACAATAGATTGCATATCTCCCAGTATATTTTCTATAGGGTGGTCTTTTAAAAGTTTTGTCCTTTTATTAGGATGATCAATTTCATTATTAGTTTCAATAGGTTCTTGATTTTGAGTGATTAAATCCTCTTCATCATTTGTATCTTCAAATTTTTTGAAATTTTCATCAAATGAAACATGCATTGTTTCTTCAATGGCATTAGTTTTTAAATTAAACACTCTATACGCTTTACTTCTATCAGAATATCTGATAAAGATACCTTTGTCGGATTTAGGATCAAATTTATCTAAATTACCTTTTGTATTCAAAATAAAGCATTTACTTCCAAAAATTCTGAAATAAGATACCTTAGTTTTCTTTAAATAAAGAAGTTCATAAGATGTCTTATCAGTTAGAGGTCTAATTAAAGTTCTATTCAAAATATAATAGGCGGTAGCGGCTGCTTCTGCCCAAAAATTCTTTGGTAAATTACTATCTGTAAGCATAATTCTCAAATACTCTTGAATCATCCTCTTTTTACGTTCTACTACTCCTTTTTGTTGTGTAGTTCTTGGAAATGAAAAATCGTGAGTTATTCCCTTTTTATTGCAGAATTCCTCAAACCTTTCATTTTCAAATTCTCTACCCATCCCAATAACTCTTGAGACTTGAACAATGTTTTCATTTTCAAGCTCCAGGAATGGTAGTTTACTCCTTTGAAAATGGGAAATTGAGATGATCCATTGTTTCCCGATCCATTGTTCTGCATTGTGAATAATACTCTCTTTTAATCTGTTTTTCCCTTGTGTTTAAGTACTCACTTTCTTCTCTCAATTCCCTAGATATGAACCCAGAAAAATGCGTTTTCTCTAATACCAATTTGATGACATATAACAGAGGAAGAAGACAATAAATAATGGAAGAAATTTTAGGAGAAGCACACTACAAGTCTTATTCTTTAAAATGATTAACAATACAAGGTTTAAATAAGTTGAGAAATAAACTAAACTAAAGATCCACTAATCACGTCTAACATCATGTCTAAGATAGTGGATGAATTCAAACTAAACAAATTATAAGCTAAATAATAGCAACTGCATTGACTTATTCTCCTAAAAACTTGTGTCATCTCTCGTGCAATTGAATGGTTTGAATCACATTTCAACATGTACCAAATTACTGAGGGAAGTGGATCTTTTTTGACCAGCACTAGAAAATATTCAACACTAGGCCTGAAATTATTTTACTTGCCTTACCTGGTGCAACTTATAGGAATTTAATCTTTCACTAGTAGAAGTACAATAACTATACATGACAACTAACTTCATGTTTAAAACAAACTAATTTTGTAAGCAACTTATGGATTTTATGTTACATGGGAAGATGAGAAAGATTAGCAGCCCACTCTATTCAACCCCCAATGTAGTCCCTTAATTATGGTCATTCGTTCCAATTTAAATAATTGCATGATGTGATGTATATGAGAACATTATTATATAGATCAGAATGAATGACTGAAATTAAAAGATTACGACTAAGCAGAGGAGGCTGCTTTTTTTTATAAGCGAGCTTTTTTCCTTTCACCATGTGGATCATTTTAAAATAATTTAAACATCCCTTTCAAATCTTCACATCGTTCGGTTTATTTTATTGTCTTTCTCATTTAATGTTCTTTCCAAAGCTGCTATCGTACGAAAGCCTCATGCACTGGATCCCACCATTCATTTCGTGTTCTTCCTTGCTATGACTACCAAATCGTTGTTATTAAAGTTGTTAGAGTTATACAATTATCGATGAAACCCCATAGGTACATCCTGGGAAGATGGTTAGAATTATTGTACATATTATGAGAATATACATTGTTGAATTAACATAACTGCTTCAAATATTTAAACAGACTTAATCAGATTTCAAATATCGGATTTCTTCACACGCAATATCACATCGTTGAGGTTTCAGATAAGATAATTATATATGGTGTACATCGCAAATTGACATTTCAGATTTTAAAATACATCTTAGAATTGAATAGCTTATGAGTTGAAATTAATATCTTTTAGAATATTTTTCTAATGACTATTGTTGAAAAAAGAATTAACATGAAGTTTATTTCTTTGATATTTTAATATCTCAAAGAAGATTTTTTTGATTTCATTCAAGTGCAAACTAAATATAACAAACAAGATCCATGAGATTTAAAGCTCTACCCTTGCTCCCGTTCACTAGCATGATCCCAAATCTTACTTGCTACGGTAAAGGAATCTAATAATTAGAAGTAGGATTGACAATTAGAATTAAGATCATCAGCGTCGATATAATTTGATTTGAAACAGCCCGAAACCAAACTCGAAATGAACCCGATAGTTCTCATGTTAGGATCCAAGCGACCGAGTGATGCGAAATACTATATAGATCAAATTAAATCAAATTCGAACCAACCAATTGTTAATGGTCCGACAAAAATCATAATAATATATGCATTTTTATTGTTATTATCTGTCTACGTCAAAAATGATCACAAGCACCCTGTTCTATGTGAAAACACCAATATTCAATATTTAGATCCAAACAGAGAAACATAGATTCACAGATCACATAATACATCGTAGAAAAGTAAATGAATATGCAAGTTTTATAGTGATTCGGCAAACTTCGGCCTACGTTTACCCTAATAATCTTTTATTTATACTATTAGATTAAAAGGACAGTTCACTTTTGCCTTAGGAAAATAATGGAGGAAGAGATAAGAAGTGATGAAGGAGAGCCAGCCAAGCCCCTTACAATGAGCCAAGTTTGTTGTATTTATAGGTGAAGACGTGCATGGATTAGGCGAAAAATTCTTCAGAAGAACCTCTAGATCCATACGACCTGATCCATCAATTTTCAAATCGATTGCACACCATATGAACGATCGATGCTGATCATTCATATTAGATCCAATGGGGTGTGATCGTTCCTTTGCGGTCCTACATGCCTCTAGTCCATGCTTCCAAAGTTTCATGTCATTTCGACTTACCATTTGTGAGATATGGATCGATCTTCTTTGTTTTGAGCAGAAAATGGATTATGGGAGATCGTTCCATACTTGCTTATTTCGGGCCACGATCGTTCTCGTGATTTTCCCATGATGTTAGCTATTTTCTTCCCAATTTTCATGTCATTTCGACTTACCATTTGTGAGATATTGCATTTTCCGTGAAGTTGCGTTGAGTTGTTATCAATAATGGGCAATCATTCCATACATGCTTCTTTTAAGAGTGATCGTTCTGATGAGTTCCCCATGATGTTAGCTATTTGTTTCCAAATTTTGTAACATTCTGACTTACCATTTGTGAGATATTGCATTTTCCATAGAGTAAGGTAGAGTTTGTGCTGAAAATTGATTCGATCCCTCTTTTTTGCTCATAACTCGAGCATACGAACTTCACTCGACTTGAAATTTAAAATATAGCCTCATGGGGCCCTTCTTGTCACTTCATACAGATTGCACCTTGATTGGGACAAAAATTGGAGATCCTATCTAATATGTTGCCTAGGTAAAGTGCTAATTCCATACTTAGCCCTTTTTGAGTGTTGTCCATCCGAATCCATTCAACTATTGTCCATAGTTTGAACCACAATAGATTTTCAATCCATCCATTTTAGCAGAATCCATGGTATCCTGACCAGACCAAAAAGTGGGATAACATTTTCCCCTCAAAATATGCCTTGCGGTAGGAAGGTGCATTTTGATTTGCTATATATCCAAAATCCAAAATCCATTATTCATTGATAACCGAATAATCCAATCCGAAATCCAATCTATTTCCAATCCAATTCCTTGATCTCTCCAAATCCTTAGTTGCGGACTTTTTCGAGATGATTAGTCAGATATGTTACTGTTCAAGGCTTGCATTTATTCGAGGTTGATGTTCCAATTCAAGGCGGGTGGTTGTCGCTCGTGACCGATGGCTATTTGTGCCAGATGATGGTCATTTGTGACCAATTGTCGTTCAAGATAGAAGATGATCGTACACGATCGAGTGTGGTTCGGGGCAAATGATAATCATATGTGATCTACTGCCATTCAAGGCAACATGTGATCGTTGAAGATCGGATGCCATTCGAGGCGAAATATTATCGTTCGAGATCGAGTGCCGTTCAGGATGAAATATATCAAGTGTCGTTCAGGGCGAAATATGATCATTCGAGATCGAATGTCGTTCAGTGAGATACGATCGTTCGAGATCGAATACCATTCGGGGTGAAATGTGATCGTTCAAGATAGATTGCCGTTCAAGGAGAAATATGATCGTTGGCTAAATGTGATCATTCGAGGTCGATTGCCATTCGATGCGAAATGCCTATTTTTCACATTTAAGTGTATTTCGAAATCATTTTCTATGGTAGTTTATCTCCATCTCACAGCAAGCTCAGGGACCATCCTCGATCTTGTACATGTTTAAGTGACTTAGCCGCTTTAATGTGGAGTTTCTTCTACTTCATGCCATCCCAATCAAAAGATGATGACCTATGCCCTTAAGCCAAGCTCGCTCCAATTTGTGACGGATGACGCCTGCTCCTGTTCCATCACCGCTATCCATTTCCTTACAAAGCCGTCCATATCGATGGCCCCGGTTCCATAGGGAGTTGTGTCGATCCATGTGAATATATGCATACTGATCCATCTTCCTCGGTTGACGCTTGTTCCTCGTTTGTTCCAATCCATATCAAGCTATATAGTTTTCACTCCAAGTCTTGGATGCCAATTTCCAGCTATTACGACATCCATAAGTGGTATCCGATCATCATTTCCATCCTACCACCCGAGTCCATGAGGGGATCCCAGATTATCCTTTTCTAGATGAGCATTCGCATTCCGATTAGTACCAAACTACGCAGCACCGTTTGTCACCCGCTTGGGATCGGTCCAACATGACCCGTGGGCATGCCCCCAAGTCTCGATCGATCAGCGCCGATCATTCTGGAATGATCGGTATCAATCGTTATGTGTCGACCAAGGACTGGCCTCGGCTGTACTACTCCACCCTGCTGTATGTTAGCTTCGTTTCCTCGGTCCTGATTCTTGTTTTCTTAGCTCCTACTGCTCCAACTCCATGATTCATATTTCCAACAAACTTGATCTACTCCGGTCCCTTGGTTTTGCGCTCCAGCTTGTCCAACCTGTCGAAGTAAATTCTACATCATCTTCTCTTATCTCTTGAGCATCCTTTCCTGCATAGCATCCACTATTGTTTCCATCTCGTCTCTGGTAATGAAGACTAAGATTTGATTAGCTCTTGAGAAATTCTCATGACTCCTTTCATGATGGCTCTGATTCGTTGTCTCTCCCCTTGTTGACGATTTCACCATTGCTCTAATTCCAAGTTCTCTAGTTGATTCCAAATCTGAACTTCAAATCCACAGGGGCTAGCGTTTATAGTGAAAGCACCAAAAATTTTATGCCAAAAATGGTCAAAAACACCCTATTATATGTGAAAGCACCAATATTCAATATTTAGATCCAATCGGAGAAATATAGATTAAAATCACAGAATAGATTGTAGAAAAGTAAATGAACACGGAAGTTTTATAGTGGTTCGGTAAACTCCGGCCTACGTCTACTTCAATAATCTTTTATTTACACTTAAGCTATAAGATTACAAGAACAGTTATTTTTTGCCTTAGAAAAGTAATAGAGGAAGAGATAAAAAGTGATGAAGAGTAACCAACCGAAAAGTCCCTTGCATTGAGCCAAGTCCACTGTATTTATAGGTGAAGACGTTAATGGATCGGACTGAAATTACACCAGAAGAACCTCTAGATCCATACGAACCGAGGCACCAATTTTCAGATCGATCACACACCATATGAACGATCGGTGCCAATCGTTCATATGGCTCCAATGGGGGTGTGATTGTTACTGTGGGGGTCCCACATGCCTCTAGTCCATGCTTTTGAAGTTTTGCGCCATTCTCACATACTATTTATGAGATATCGATCAATCTTCATTGTTTTTAGCAGAAAATAGATCATAGGGGATCGTTCCATACTTTATTCTTTTGGGGTGCAATTGTTCTTGTGAGTCTCCATAAATTTGGCCACTTTCTTTTCAAATTACATGTTATTCCGACTCACCGTTTATGAGATATCGCGTTTTTCATGAAGTTGCGTTGAATAGTAATCAATCATGGGCAGCCATTCCATACATGCTTCTTTTGAGGTGTGATTGTTCTAGTAAGTTCTCCATGATGTTAGCTGCCAGCCTTCCAATTTTCGAGTCATTCCGACTTACCATTTGTGAGATATTGCATTTTTCATGGAGTTGAGTTGAATTGTTTGTGCTGAAAATCGATATGATCTCTCTTCTTTTTGAAAGAATTAGGGATATGTCCTAGAGGCAATTATGTAATTTGTTACATATATCTAACTAGTTGACCATGCTTGTTGAAGGTACTTTCTCCTATTATATACTTGACATAATGTGATTATATTAATTAATTAACTTAATTAAAAGTATATTTAATAGAAAAATCCATAAATGGTATATTTTATGATACTAGTTACAAAGTGTTGTAACCATGAGTAATTTATTACAATGAAACAAACATACCATTTTAAATGTTCCCATTCAAGATGCATCGAGACTAGATATCAATGTATCCTTTGAGACTGGAGTACGTAACGCTCTCCAAATATTGGATAGCGTATTACTCATGACTGTTGGGGCACCAAGGGATTACATACTAATAGTTATTGGATAACTATGGAATGACTCACTCGATAGTTTTCTGTTGGTTAATATATCTAAGGTCAAACAGAAAATATCGATGTGGATGATTTACACAGTTCTCTCGACTTGAGAATACTGTGGATCTTCAATATGAAAGCTTTGTTTTGATTATAGCCAAATTATGGCATGACGTTCATCGAGTGACTATGGTTAGGTCGAGTGGAAGTATTGGAAGTGAAGCACTATCTAAGAGAGGATTCGTCTCCTCGGTTATATGCGGTTTGTATCACGGTCAACTCAAGTCAACTCAAAGTTAAAGTCTCTAGCAAAAGCATTTTGGTTAATTATAATTTTTATTATTGAACCAAAGGCTTTGTATTTGGACTATAAAGTTGAATGTGAATGAGGTAGGAATTTTGACCATTACCAAATTCCATAAGTCTAAAGTGATATAGTTTTGACGAAAAGAATTGGTGTAAACAAATGTCACAACAGGGTAATGCTTATTAAACAAAGTTGGATTTTACCAAAATTGATTAAGTGATAAATTTGGCCATAATGTCACACCAGCTTCTAAGTGCCGTGTGAATGTTAACATTAGAATAGTTCGATGTTAATCGCTGACCAAATTTACACCCAAGAGTTACACAACCGAAATGATGAATTCCCTTAAGATCGAACGATTTACTTAGTTTATAATTGTTATAAATTAATTAAATTAATTAATATTTATGAATTATGAATTATAAAATTTGAATACGATTTGAGAAATAAATAATGTTATATATATTTATAACAGTTACAAAAAATATATCGATCGACATATAATATCGACAAGCGATTAAATTAGATTTAATTACATAGTATTTTAGCTTGGCTGAGATAGGTTTAAGCCCATCCTTAGGGCTGTAAATTTTCGATTTTAGGAAGGTCTAGGGGTGACCAAAACATAGGGAATTGGCTTGGAGATAATGGATTGAGATCAAGTAAGAATGGGTAAAAAAGTTTTCCTTGTTTCTCTCTAATACAACTATGTGTGTGTGTGTGTGTGTGTAATTACTAACCTTTTGGCTGCCATTACCAACTACATTGCTGGTTAAAACATAGCTCTCAATCCACTCCAAAATTCTCAAACATATTTCGAATTAAAATAATATAATTCGATAGTTAGAGGTCGGTTATTCCGGATTTGCAATCTGATGAATCAAGAACAATAAAAGGAAGGAAAGTCATTTCTTTAACATGGATTCAAAGGCATCATTAAATTGGTAATTTTAATTTATACTATAGTAATTAAATTATATTCCATGGTCCTACAATGAGTAATTTTATATCTGTTTAAATATATTGCTACTATATGTTTAGTTATGTGAGATTCTTTTAAGTAGATGTAGTTATCACAAATCAGTTTGATTATGTGCATAATTTGTTTATTACACTATTTGATTTATATATAATAAATGTTGTTTACGGTACAAAATCAATTTTTTCCATTAATAATTGTTTTATATATATATATATATTAATAAATTCATATATATATATAAGTGTATATTTCTCTCTCATAATAGCATATATGCATATATAAGATATATATATATATATATATATATATATATATATATTATTTAAAAAAATTAGTACACTTATTTATATATAATATGAATTTATGAATTTGAAAATTAATTATCATACATATATTCATATTTTTAAATTAATTTTTATTAAATTTTTGAATTGTTTATTATATATAAAATAATTATTATATTAAAATTAATTTTTATAACTTTTAAAAATATTATATCATTTCATAAATGTACAGAAAAGTTTAGGAATTTTTCAATAAAGT
The DNA here is from genome assembly GCA_030765085.1 of Allium cepa. Taxonomy (NCBI): domain Eukaryota; kingdom Viridiplantae; phylum Streptophyta; class Magnoliopsida; order Asparagales; family Amaryllidaceae; genus Allium; species Allium cepa. The sequence continues at coordinate 256,319,571 of CM060939.1, forward strand.
TTATTATTTTTAATAATTAATATTATTTCAAAAAATTTATTATGATTTATTTAAAATAATATTTTAATTGAAAAATTCTTCAAAATATTTTTCATAACCTTTCATTCAAGATCGTAGAATTTTTGAAAATTTAAAATTTGAATTTTTAATAACATATTATTTTATACTAAATAATTATTGCTGAAATCAATGTGTTTATTTTAAAAATAATATTTCAACTTTGAAAAATCTTCAAATTTTTCTAAGCTCTATTTTATGATCCTAGGTTTTCGAAAATTGTAAAATTTGAATTTTCATCAATAGATTATTTTATGTTAATTATTTATGGATGAAAACATTATTTTACTCATAATATATACAAATTAAAATACTAAAATTATTATGTTTGCAAAACTAAGTTAATTTTGAATTATAAATAATTTTTAATAATTTTTCACTCTTTTTCTCTATATATATATTTATTTATATATAATTGTTTTATGTTCATATATTATATATAATATATTTATATATACATATGTATGTGTATGTGTGTGTGTGTATTGTAACACATATGCATGCATATATTTGGACAACATAAATGACATACAAAATGAACTAATATGTATGTTACGTTGTAAATCTCAACACGTGCATATGGGTATATTATACCTTTCACAGGTTATTACGTTACACATGAACTCACACATATATGTATATGATACATTTATTTGAATTTAAATAAAATAAATGATTTTATTTAAATGAAATATAGGAATTTTCTAATTCAGTTAGACTTCATAGGCCCAATAAAGAATCAATAGGGTTTTTTTTTTGAAATTTACCCATAACTTCCGCTATGGGCTGGTCCAGTTTCAATAATGTTATCGGAGCCTGATAGCTTACGTGGTCCAAACTAGTTATATTATGGCTAACTAATTAAGCTTGCTCACTTAGTACGGTGTCTAGATCGGTAATATCTAGGATTGAAATTGGGTAATCAAGTACCCTGTCCTACCTGGTTACCGGCCTGGCCCGAATGGTGAAGTGAGCCCAAAAGTTGCTCCTAATAGAAAAGGCCCAACTTAATTTTGGCCTTGGGCTAATTTTCAAAATGGTTTTGAAAATCAATGTTAAAGATTTTAAATTTAATAGTTAAATTTAAAATAAGACATGTGTATTAAAATTATAATACTACATAAGTTTTCAAAATGTTTTACAGGATAATGATATTTTAAAAATGTTTGAAAATATTTATATAATAATTTCAAATTTGTTAATAAGATTAAGAAAATAAATTAACTAAATATGTTAATTAATTAATACATATATGCATGTATTATATATGTTTATATATTTGATGTTATTTTAAAATGTTTAAGATAACATAAGTATACATGTATGTATACAAGATAAATTTTGACATTAATAAATTGTAATAAAAATTGTCTAATTAAATAAATTAATTAAAGGTTAATTAATTAAATAAAACATACACATATATATGATATATGTGTGTTACACTATAAGGTTATAGTATACACTATAAATGTATGTCCAATATAAAAGTTATATTGGAACACTAATTTAAAATCAATTAAAGAGTTAATTGATTAAAATTAATTAGATAAGACTTAATTAATGATATATTATACGTAAGACTATCATATAAGTAACATGAAATATAAAAGTTATATAATAATAAAACTTATATGATATGTGTATAAACTAAATGTGGAACATTAAAGAAACCCAAATAGACTTAAGAAAAAATATATGTAAATGTACATATAACGTGATTTCTGTGTGTCTGACACTTGAATCGTTGGGGTATTTCATAAGAAATATATTATTCTATAAGTCGATATCACTCAATATATGTATTGAAGATTATGAATCTTCAATATAATGTTGTCATCTACCATACATATATATATATATATATATATTAATAAATTAATTACGTACTCCTTAGTTGTGGAGCAAACTCAAGTTAGGGATGTTATACGTAGTATTATTAATATATTGAAAAGGTAAGGTAAGATAATTATATGTATTTGTTGAGAAAACTCAAGATACATATACTATACTTAGGCCATCACGATACGGTAGGTATGAGTGAATAATCTCTTTCGATTTGTTGAGAAAACTCAAGGTTGAAATGAGATTAGAAGAAGAAAAAACAGGTTAGGAGTTGTATCATACCGATAAGGAGTTATCCATTTATCGAGCAAACTCAAGGTCAGGATACCAAAACAAATGAGTCCTACACCCATTAGTGAAGTTGTAAGACTTTTATGTTTCATCTTAGGCTTTGGAGAAACATAAACGACTGGTAGGAGCTTTATTAGAAAAATAAAATGGCAACATTTAACCTTTCTAATATTGTAAGAAAATATGCTATATAATGTTTTAATTATCTACAATGATAAATTTATGCATTTAATATGATTGATAAAGTGTTTTTCAATTAACATATATAAACAAACTAAATTAAAAATTGACAAATAGAAATATAACATATACTTACTAATAATTCTAATTGTATGTTATACAATGTTTCTATACCCATACAAGTGCCTAATTTCAACTGCTTAATACATTCGTAAGTTGGTCACTTTTATGTTTATTTGGTTTAGACCCTGTATTGTATTTTATGAGTTTTTGAACTCTAAATGCAATACAAGACTATGGATATTTGATCCATGTACTTTCACATATAAATGTTATATAATGAACAGTCATATTTTGTGAGGCACAATAATTTGATGAAGTTAGTTCATTGGAATTAAGCCAATAAACAGTATTTTAAGACATGTATTCAACTTGAATGATTTCAAAATGATCACATTGGGTTAATGTAACATAAGACCATAAACTACGAGATACATCTAAGAACTCGATCGTTGAAATGTCATCTCGATCGGTTTACATAAAGTGCAACACATTTGATGTCTTAAATGTTAAGAATAATCGAACACGCTTTTGTAAAAGGTTTGTTATGATGTTGTAATAAGGTTTTCTTTTGAATAGTTTGACCATTTAAAAGAAAAATGAATGTATAAGAATAGATGTAATTTAAGGTAAAGTTGGAATGAAAAGAATGAATAGTCACTTCTGTTTCATGGAGAAACATTGTAAACAAGTATTGTAATACTAATTGATATTTAATATTGGAATATGAAATATGATTTTTTTTCCGAAATGTATTTTCATATAAAAAAATGTCTTCTATAACATTTATTTCTTTGAGTTAATGATATTTGATCAAAGAACTTTCCACTGCAAACTAGCTACAGCGTATGAAATAAGTAAACAATATTAAAAATATTAAATGAATGGTGGACCTCTAAATTTAGTACACTGTTATGGTAATGGCGAAAATAGTGGGAGCATGTCATATAGCACTTAATGATTGCATCAAATTACAAAAATTATTTTCGTAAAATGTACCGAACATTATTTGTGAAATAATGTTTATTTTTGGTATTGACTGAAAAATAGATATGACTATATTTCAATATGACTTAGACTTTTATGGCTGCTCCCGCCCATCCCCTATCCCATACCCCATCTTTTCAAACTGACCTCTCCATAACTTCAACTGTTCTTCCTCCCGCTTCTCCACGGCCCCCTTACCTAACTCTACTCCTTCCTTACCACCGTCGGTTCCTCCCTCCCTCAAACCCAAACCTTTATCAAACTCTGCTTCCTCTTCTTCTTCCTGGTCCTCTCTTTTCAAATCCAAGCCTCACAATGCTGGCATATACTCCCTAGTTGATATTCCTCTTACTTTTGATGGTCTTACTTTGGTTCCACCGAGTGATGTGATAAAAGCTGGTAATGATATTTGGGGTGAATGGTTGGTAGGCTTCTTCCTTGATAAGCCCTTGTCTTATTTGACTGTTATCAACCATTTAAAGAAGCTTTGGAAGCTAAAAGGGGAAATTTCAGTTAAATCTGATGGAACCTTGTTCCTTTTCCATGTGTCCTGTGCTGAGGACAGAAGGAAAATCATTGAATCTGACCCTATAATTCTTAGGAACAAGATTTTCATTATAAAGGCCTAGGATCCAAATATTGATAACAGTTGCAGTACCATAAAATCTGTGCATGTTTGGTTAAAATTATCAAATATTCCTCTTTTTGCTTGGTCTCACTTAGGAATTAACTGGCTTGCTTCAAGAATTAGAAGACTGCTATGTATGGATTCTTCCACTGAAAGAATGGAGAGGATTGGTTTTGCCAAGTGCTTGGTGGATGTCACTCCGAATTATGAATTGGTTGATGAGTTTCCTGAGAAACTTCTTGATGGATCAATTCAAATGGTGCAGGTTAGCTACCTCTGGAAACCTGAAATATGTACTCATTGCAACGAATTTGGCCACTTGACTAACTTTTGCATGAGAGAAGGTGGGGATAATGATAGGAATGAGGTAGAAATAGTAACAAAGATGAAAATGCAAGAAAGTAAAAATACTGAGCATAGGGATGGTAAACAGCTAAACAAAAGAAAACAAATCTGGATGAAAGTTGCAAAAAAAAAGAAGCTAAAAACAGGGTTAGTATTTCCCAGAAATTGCCAGAACTTAATGAGAATGTAGTTTTTGATGAGAAAGCTGATGGTAATATAGCAGTGCACCATCAGATGGTGAATAAAAAAATCGTTGATAATGGTGGAAATGATAATAATGTGGAAGAAGGTGCAGCAGAAAATGGCCAAGAATGTGTCCTAACATATAATAAATTTGAAGTATTAAATGATATGAAAAATGCAACTGTTGTGGAGATTGAAGCAACTAATGGGGAGGAATTTGAGAGGAGGAAGTAAATTTTGCTGAGGTACTTGTTTCTAGCATAGGAGTTATGGTTGACAAGCAATTTGTACCTGAGCATTTAACATGCACAACTGATGAAGCATAATTTATGCAGAATCAAGCAATAAAGTTTGGGAACCAGTTTGTGCATGCATCTAATTTCTAGATGCATGTAAAATTTCTGAACATAGTAAGCAATTGCATGCCCATTTTCTAGAAACATCTCACATCATTCAAAATCCCTTATCCACTAGTCATACAAATTCCAAATCCTCCTCAATTCCTAATCAAGATGAGCTTTTCTGTAATTTATTGCAAAGACAAATATTTGATTTAATCTACTCCATGCAATCTTCTTCTCTCTCCCCGGATACTCTAGCCAAATCATCTTCACCTCCTCGTAACAAACCTCCCTCATGTCAACCTTATGCCTTTCTGGGTACAATTCCTGGATGGATATCTCCTCCTTCTTCTCCAAAAGATCCATCTAATGACAACCGTGTTTCTTCAAAAATTGACAAATGCAAGAAGAATAAAAAATCCAAGATTCAAATCCCAGGCTTAACAAGAATACATTCCCCATTATCAGGTCAAGCATTTAATCACCACTTATCACCTTTCCATTTTTGCAATCCTAGAAACTAAGTTGAACCTTCCCCTATCAATTTCTGCTGCAAAGTACATAAACCCTTCTTGATCCCTGTCTCACAATCTTCCTGAAGCTAGCTATGGTCGCATTATGGTGCTTCATAATCCTGTAGAACTCTCCCTTGATCTCCTTCTTGCAACTCCTCAATTAATGCACTTTCATGCCAAGTATTTCAATTCCTCCTCCTCCTTCTACATTTCTTTTGTCTATGCTTATAACTCTCAAACCTCTAGACAATCCCTTTTCAACCTTATTCCTGCTCTCAGCCAAGAAACTCATCCTTGGGTTATTTTTGGAGATTTCAACAGTTTCTTAACTTTGTCTGACAAGCATGGGGGCCTGCCTCTCATGCCAAGGGATATCCTACCTTTTAATACTGCCATTAATGAATCATCTTTAATCCCAATTCACAAAGCTGGTGCTCTTTCCTCTTGGAACAATAGATCTTTAGGAGTGGAGATAGAATCTTTTCCAACATTGACCATTCTTTTTCAAACTTCAAAGCCCTAACCACATGGCCAAATATTTCCACCTTCATGCCCTAACCTATCCTCTCTGACCATTCTCCCCTCATCTTGACCATTGGGAAGCTGCCCCATGGAGTCAAAAGAGGTTTTAAATCCTATAACACTTGGGTCCTTGATCCCGAGTATAATAATATTATAAAAACTGCTTGGTCTTATGAGTATTTTGGAAACCCTGTGTATATTTTTTGCAGAAAGCTCAAAGCAACAAAGGAAGCCTTAAGTGCAAGAGCTAAGTTTGGCAATGGTAATCTTCAATCAACCAGTCTTAGGGTCCAGTTAAAGGAAGCACAAGATCTGATGATGGCACAACCAGACAATGCTGAGCTGGCTGAAAAGGAAGCTGCTCTTTTCAATGACCTCAACCTAGCACTGGCAACTGAATGTGATATGAAGAGGCTGTAAGTAAGAATCAAATGGGCAGCTGATGGCGACAAGAACTCTAAATTTTTTCATGCCTCCCAAAAGTTAAACATTCTATAAATAAAATCTCTTCCATATATGATGAAGCAGGAATCTTGTACTCTTCCCCTGAGTCGGTTGACAAAGCTCTTCTCCTGTATTATACTACACTCTTTGGAAATGAAAATAATTTTGAACCGGAGCTGGACCAACTGTCCAACATCTCTCTGCCAAGAGTAAATCATGATGAAGCTATATTGCTGGTGGAAAAGGTGACTAATGAAGAAATAAAGAACACCCTATTTTATATGAATAAGAGCTCTAGTGGTGGTCCCGATGGCTTCAAAGTGGTCTTTTTTACTTCCAGTTGGGACATATTTGGTGGGCATTTCTGCAAGGTTGTTCATAATTTCTTTGATAAATTCAAGCTACATAAATCGGTGAATGCTATGAATCTGGTTTTTGTCCCAAAGTGCAAGCCTACATCTTCAGTATCCTCCTTCAAACCTATTTTTTACTGCAATGTTGTTTACAAGTGCATTTCGAAAATTATTGCTTCGAGGCTTGTTGCTGTTTTGCAAAGAATTATATCCAACAATCAGGTTTCTTTCTTACCTAAAAGAAATAATCTAGACAACATTATGCTAGCCCATGAGCTTTTAAAGGGATACCGCCGTGTTAATGCAACTCCGGGTGCTATGTTAAAGCTTGATTTATTGAAGGCTTATGATAGCATTCAATGGAAGTCTACTGTTAGAATAATGTCACTCATGGGTTTTCCTAAAGTTTTTGTTGCCTGGATCAATGAGTGTATCTCTACTCCCTCCTTCTCTTAGAAATTTAATGGTTCAAATTCTGGCTACTCTGTTTCCAAGTAAGGTATTAGGCGGGGGATCCTCTCTCCTCCTATATCTTTATCATGGTTATGGAAGTTTTTACTTACTCGATAAGACCCTTGTATCACAACAAGCAAATACATTATCATTCCAAATGCAAAGACCTCCAGATAACTTCCCTCCTTTTTGCTGATGACATCATGATTTTCTCCAAGCCGAACCTTCAATCCATTGACTGTATTAAAGGTGCTCTTCATAACTTTTACATGATGTCTGGCCTAATGCTTAATCTCAATAAATCTAGTATTTTGTTCTTTGGGTTATCTAGCATGCACAAACTGAATCTTGCCTCCTTTGCTTGAATGCAGTCTACGAATACTGATATGACTTACCTTGGGCTGCCTCTCTGTACTTCTAGGGTAACTCATGCCAACTGTCTATCACTTTATCAAAAAATAACTGATATCTTGGGGTGTTGGGAAAACAAGTTATTGTCTCAAGCTGGTAGATTGGTTCTCATTAAATCTGTTAGCTTCTCCATGATGGTCTATTGGGCAAGAGCATACATTCTTCCAATAAAGCTATTGAAAATGGTTAGAAGAGCCATGATGAGATTTTTCTGGTTTGGTTCTATTAGTTCGAAGAAAATGCTTCCATGTTCTTTCTCTATTTTTGAGAAGCTAAAAGTAAAGAGGGTTTGGGCTTGCATAGCATAGAAGTATGGAACAAAGCTGCTTACAGTCATCATTTCAATGCCCTGTTACAAAAGGACACTTTATGGGTCAGGTGGACTCTCAGGTATAATATTGGGGCAAAGAACTTTTGGCTAATGGAGGTTCCATAATCTTGCAGTTGGATATGGAGAAGTATTTTAAAGTTGAGAAACATTTTCAAACCTTTTGTTCAGATCAATCTTTCTGAAGCAAGCACGTGTATTTTTTGGAGTGAGCCATGGTTAAGCAAGGGTGTTATTCTTGAACAGCTATTCACTTACCAACAAAAGTTTCAGTCTGGTATTGGATCTAATGCTCTGGCTGTTGATCATATTATAATGGTATGCTTGTGCTGCCATTTTCTAGCAATCAGATAGTTAGAGCTTTTTAGAACCAATATGATACTTGCACATATGAGTTTAAAGAGTATGACACAGTTCAATGGAATGGTCAGGCTCATACCATCTCCAGTGTTTATGAGGCCTTACTGGGATTGGAGTCTTTGCCCAACTGTACGTGGAGCAAGGTTACTTGGTCTCCCATTTCAAGCAGCAGTGATAACCCGATGCTCTGGAAGATTAGGAACAATGCATTGATGACAAAGGACAAGTTGATTAGGCATGGAATGTCTGTGCCACCCTATTGTGAGCTATGTTGTTTTCACAGTGAGAGTATTCAACACTTGTATTTTGAATGTCCTTATGTTCAACATCTCTGGAGCAAAATGATTAGTAACATTGCAAGGGTGGACGTTTCCCCTGTCCCTGCTAGACGTTGGAATATTATTGAGAGAGCTACTAGGTGGAGGGATGAGAAAAAACTATTTTTTTTCATCATTTTGAAAAAGTTAATGAAGGTCGTATGGAAAGAAAGGAACAAGAGGTGTTTTGATGGAATCAGGAGAAGCCAGGAAGTATTATGGTCTGTCTTAAAGCATGAAATTTTGATGGGAATGAGGGCCAGTGTGTTTATTTTTCTTGATCACCAGTTTGAGCCATGGATTCCTTAGATTCTTCTTTGCTTTTCCATGTTTTTTTCTTTTCGTTGTTTCTTTGTTTCTCTTGTGTGGTTGTTGTTTTCATTTTTTTAGGTTTCTTTTCCTTTTGTTGTCTTAGCTTGCTCTGTAGTTTCTCCTTTCCTTAATAAACCTGGTAGGAGTCCAGTTTAACCCCGCTTATTCTGCAAAAAAAAGAGAGTATTATGAATATTAATTATGAAATAGAATTATATTATGGAATTTTTTTCATATTAAAAACGATGCAACAAAAATACATATCTATCTAATATTATTTATATTTGTTTTGGAATTATAGACAAAGCTGTAGTTTTGAGAAATAATTTTACCATATGATTATGAATCATATGATACAGGTTAATTATATCACAAACAATTAATGGCTATGCACCTATTCAGTGGGAGCATAATAAGGGTTGATGAACTTTTTGAATTGATACATATTGGTTTATGCAATAACAAGTCTATTAATACTAAAAGGGTTCCACATACTTTGTTATATTCATCAATGATTAGTCCTACATGTATATGTGTATTGGATACACATGTTGTAAGTTTATGATAAAATCATAGAATATAAAAGAAAAGTAAATAAAATAATATGCAATAAAATAAAATGACTTGATTTGGTCGAATAAGTGAGTATATTGGAAATAGTTCCAAATGTACCTAAAAATGAATATAGATTCAATCTCAAAAGTCACTCCTCCATCTGATACATAATGATGCATCAATAAGGAGCAATCAGACACTGCTGAACAATTTACGATTAATTGTGAGTGAAGTTGAGTTAATTTCTTTCTATAAGGTCATGTACTTAAGATTAGTACACAAGGTTGATATTATTTCATCTAAAAAATAGTTTACAAAATCATACAAGATAAGAGTTTGTAAGAAATCCCAACATATCATAGGCTAAGGAGTTGGCAGGTTGTGCGAGTCGAAAGATTGCATGTAATAATTGTTCATGAGGGATCTCGTATGAATCTCCAAAAGTATTTTTTGGAAAGGTCTGTTATCAAATGACATATTTATGTTTTGAACATAATTTTTGTAAACTTAAATCGATTTTATAAATAAAAAGGTTCATAAAGCGTTTGTGAATATCTATTCTATTTGCAGTAGGAAACAATTGTTGTTTCAAGATATATCAGCTTCATTGTGAAGGAATTTCTTTAAGAAATTTTTGGTAATTAAATGGAATTGGATTCGGTCCATAGATTGAACTGATTATATAAGATAAAGTGAAATTAACTAACCTAAATGAACATATAGCCTTAGAATGTCTAATAAGTATTCTCGTACATCGAAGAGAAACTATGAGTTTCTTATTAATATCAAAAATATACATTACCCTCAGTTGTTCAATTAAACCATTAAGATTATTCACTTTATATGGTATGATGCTCAGATCTAAAAGAATTCCAAGTACACTATCAAAATATGATTTTGGTGGTCGTAACCAAGGAGATGTGATCCATCGGCCAAGAATGTGTCTTTATTGGAAAGACTAATGTGGTTGGAATTAAATGAGCAAAGTAGATAAGAATAATATCGCAAATTTCAGTTGTTGAAATTAGCATAACAAATTTGGTATTTTACATGCTCGAGTTAATTCGGATTTACTCACAAATTTATCGTTCAATAAGACTTAGTGGTTGGTACTTATGTATTGAAACAGAAAATTCTAAATAACAATTTAGAGTTAGCCACTTACACATATTAACCAAAAATGCCTCAAAGTCAATGGGATCGATATTGGATTTGTGAGTCTTTAGATATGATATAAGAAATGACACGAATGCATCAAGATTGAATAAGTATTTTGATAGAAATATCAAATAGTTTGATTTTCGATCAATGTTCAGAGGAAGCATGAGTTCATAAGAAAGAACATTAAAAGGTACATTGATATTTCTAAAGTATAAGTAAACAATACGTAGTTGATTTTAACAATATGCTTGTATTAAAATCAACTTTAGTTGTTTTAATACTCAATTTTGGATTGTAAATGATGTATTTTATGGTAAGTATAAAAGATATAGGGATTGTCCCAAAACGATATACAAGAGCACCCTATCAAAAAGAGAACATGTAAGTTGGATTCCTTATGCATTAGCAATAGGAATTATCATATAGGTTATGTTGTGTATGATATTGTGTTTTATTTATGTGTTCGATACATGTAGCAAACATAAAATTCAAATTGATATCACTAAATGGTTGTTTGAGGTGTTCTCGCGTATTTATGAAATACTAGAGAATCGTTTACAGAAGCAACGAACTCGTTGTGATGGAATATTTGGACCCGAACTTTTATAAGTGATATTGAGTATTACATGTCAATGATAAAATTCAAGTTAAAATCTTTAATTTGAAAATGTTTCAAAATAACAGTGATTGTGGTCGATTCAACGAAATGTTGAGAACATTAACCTGAATATCGCTACAATGAACCAATGTATATAGATATAAATGCATAAATTTATAATTGAGCCAAAGGTGATTCCAAATTTTGAGAATCCCATAATATTTCTATAAGATAACAATGTCATGAAATTGGTTATGATAGAACTTAAAACTCACTAGAAGTCAAAAGATATACTTTGAATCGTTCCACGTGATAAAGGCAGTTTATCCGTGTCAGAGAGAGTTAATCGAAAAAGTAGATAATTAAAACACAATAGCATACTCATTCACAAAGAGAACGACCTAATTAGTTTTGAGAAAACTGATTAGAGAAGTTGGAATCAGATTCCATAATTGACGCCAAGTGTAAGTGAGAGATTGATAGAGTTAGGAGTGTGCCCTAGGGGAAATTATGGAATTTGTGACATATATCTAACTCGTTGACCAATCTTGTTCGAAATAAAAGATGTTTTCTTCCTATTATACTTGATATAATGTGATTATATTAATTAATTAACTTAATTAAAAGTATATCTAATAGACAAATCCATAAATGGTATATATTGTGATAGTCGTTATAAAGTGTTGTGACCATGAGTAATTTATCACAATGAAACAAATATACCATTTTAAATGTTCCTAGTCCAGATGCATCGAGACTGGATATCGATGTATCCATTGAGACTGGAGTAGGTAACGCTCTCCAAATGTTGGGCAGTGGATTACTCATGACTGCTGAGGGTACCTAGGGGTTACGTACTAATAGTTATTGGATAACTATGGAACAATTCACTCGATAGTTTTCTGTTAGTTAATATAACTAAGGAAAAACAGAAAATATCGATGTGACTGATTTACACAGTTCTCTCGACTTGAGAATACTGTGGATCTTCAAAATGAAAGCTTCGTTTCGATTGTAGCCAAATCATGGCATGGCGTCCATCGAGTGACTATAGTTGGATCGAGTGGAGGTATTGGAAGTGAAGCACTATTCAAGAGAGGATTCGTCTACTTAGTTGTATGCAATTTGTATCACGGTCAACTCAAAGTCAAAGTTTCTGGCCAGAGCATTTCGATTAATAATAAGAGTTATTATTGAACCAAGGACTTTGCATATGGATTATAAAGTTGAATGTGGATGTGGTTGGAATTTTGACCATTACCAAATTCTATAAGTTCAAAGTGATATTGTTTTGATGAAGAGAATTGGTGTAAACAAATGTCATAACCGAGTAATGCTTGTTAAACTAAAATTGGATTTTGCCAAAATGAGTAAGCGATAAATTTGGCCATAATGTCACACCACCTGCTAAGTGGCATGTGAACGTTAACATTAGAATAGTTCGATGTTAATCGCTGATCAAATTTACATCCAAGAGTTACACAGCCGAAATGATGAATTTCCTTAAGACCGAATGATTTAATTAGTTTATAATTGTTATAAATTAATTAATATTAATGAAATATTAATTATAAAATTTGAATATGACTTAAGAAATAAATAATGTTATATATATATTTATAACAGTTATAAATATATCGATCGATATACGATATCGACAAGCGATTAAATTAGGTTTAATTGCATAGTATTTTGGCTTGGGATTAGATGGGTTTAAGGCCCATCATTAGGACTGCAAAATTTCAGTTTTGGGAAGGTCTAGGGATGGCTAAAACATGGGGAATTGGTTTGGAGATAATGGATTGAGATCAAGTGAGAATGGGTAAAAAGGTTTTCCTCGTTTCTCTCTAATACAACCCTCTCTATATATATTATGTATGCATGTGTGTGTGTGTCTGTATATATATATATTATGTATGTATGTATGCATCTCTAAAAATAATTACTAACCTTTTAGCCGCCATAACCTTCTACATTGCTGGTTAAAACATAGCTCTCAATCCACTTCAATATTCTCAAATATATTTCAAATTAAAATAATGTTATTTGATAGTTAGAGGTTGGTGATTCTGGACTTGCAATCTGATGAATCAAGAACAGTAAAAGAAAGGAAAGTCATTGCTTCAACGTGGATTCAAAGGCATCATTAAGTTGGTAATTTTAATTCATATTACAGTAATTAAATTGCATTCCATGATCTATAATGAGAAATTTCATATCTGTTTAAATATATTGCTACGACAAGTTTAGTTAGGTGAGATTTTGTAAGTAGATGTAGCTGTCATAAATCGGTTTGGTTATATGTATAATTTGTTTATTACACTATTTGATTTACGTATACACAAATGTTATTTACTGTACAAAATCGATTTTTGTCATTAATAATTGTTTAATATATATATATATTTATTGATAAATTCATACACACACACACACATATAAATATATGTGTGTGTATGTATATATATTAGTGCATATTTCTCTCTCATAATAGCATATATGCATATACAAGATATATATATATATATATATATTATTTAAAAAAATTAGCACGTTTACTTATATATAATATGAATTTACGAATTTGAAAATTAATTATCATACATATATTCATATTATTAAGTTAACATTTATTGAATTTTTGAACTTTTTATTACATATAAATTTATTATTACATTAAAAATTCAATTTTATATTTAAAAAAATATTATATCATTTTAGAACATATAGAAAAAATTTAGGAATTTTTCAATAAAGTTTATTATTTTTAATAATCAATATTATTTTGAAAAATTATTTAAGATTTATTAAAAATAATAATTTAATTGAAAAATTCTTCAAAATCTTTTGTAACCTTTTGTTCATGATCCTAGAATTTTGAAAATTTTAAAATTTGAATTTTTAGTAATATAATATTTTATATTAAATAATTATTTTCGAAATCAACATATTTATTTTAAAAATAATATTTCAACTTTGAAAATCTTTAAATTTTTCTAAGCTCTACTTTATGATACTAGATTTTTTATAATTTTATAATTTGAATTTTTATTAATAGATTATTTTATGTTAATTATTTATGGATGAAAATATTATTTTATTCATAAATATACAAATAAAAATACTAAAATTATTATGTTTGCAAAATTAAGTCAATTTTGAATTATAAATAATTTTTAATAACTGTTCTCTCTTTTTCTATATATATATGTATATACATAAATGTTTTATGTTCAGATATTAAATATAATAAATTTATATATACAGATGTGTGTGTATACATTTATTATATTTAATATATGAACATAAAACATTTATATATATATACACACACACACATACACACACATATTGCAGCACATATACATGCTCATATTTGGACAACATACATGATATACAAAATAAGCTAATATGTATGTTGCGATGTAAATTCCAACATATACATATTGACATATTATAACTTTGACGAATTATTATATTACACCACACATATATGTATATGATACATTTATGTATAAAGTAAATAAAATAAAATTAATTTCATATCTTAATATATTTGAATTTAAATAAAATAAATGATTTTATTTAAATGAAAGAAATGTTCTAATTCAGTTAAACTTCACAGGCCCAATAAAGATCCAATAGAGTAAATTTTTTGAAATTCATCATTAACTTTTGGTGTGGGCTGGTCTAATTCCAAAAAATGTTCCCATAACTCGAGCATACGAACTCCTATCGGCTTAAAATTTAAAATGCAGCCTCATGGGGTCCTTCTTGTCACTTCATACCGATTGCACTTTGATTGGGTGTAACGGTCCCAGATTTTTTCTAAGTTAAAATGATAATTAATTTAATTTTTGAATAAAATTGTGAAATTTATTGGTAAACTGATTTGAGTTTTTCCAAATTCAAATAAAATATGTTATTAATAAAGAGATAGTTTCTTTTATAAATTATTTTAATTTAATAATGAGTTCTTTTTAAAACAATGTTATTAATATATTGTCTTTACAAATGGATTTTAATATAAATAGAAATGGTTATTTCAAATTTATTTATATATATGTGTGTATTTTGGAAAGAAGCTATGGTTTGAAAACTTAAAATAAAATATTTCGAAAATAAAATAAATCTTATAAATATTAACATAAGTATATAAATAATAAGTAAACTAAGAATTTGATATGTTAAGTTTTAAAGTGAAAGAGAAATAAAATAGGCACTTGTGTTAGGATTAGAACTAGAATACATGAGCCAAAATTTTATAACAATAACCATAATAACTTTATATATGTACATTAGGATATAAAGCATACCCAGGCAAATAAATATTTCATGTAACCTGTAAAATAAATGCAAAGCTAAGAACAAAGAAAATGTAAAATATCTACGAACATGAAAAAAATAAAATAAGAAATAGGGGACATAAAGTACTTATTCATTAAATGCTAGCAACACTTTAGTCCATTCGAATTGTTCAAAAATCAACTCAGCCTCCATATAGAAAAATCTCTGATGTGCATTGTACAAACAAAAAATAAAAGATAATCACCTGTGCAAATTATATCACCCTGTACAAACAATATAATAACCTGTAAACTCATCTCCTATATATCAAGCTACTTCATGTTAGTTTCGTCAATCATTCAAAGCCAAGAATCTGAAGTAATCTTTATCTTCAACTTTAAACAAAATTCATGTAACAACCCTAAATTTTTATGTATACTTTAATTTTGACTTTATTTCATTTTTAAATTTTTTAACTGGTTCCATTTCAAACTTTTCATTTTTAAATATAAACTTTGATTATTGTGTGATTTATAATTCCAAAATGATATAAATTGAATATTTTCCTGAAATGTTGGTTTTGGTAAATTTGGGTCAAACTTTGATTTTTAAATTTCAAATTTAAATATTTAGATTCTTAAATTTTATCTTTTATTATGAAAATATACTTAATAACTTGAATACTGCTTTTTGTTTCGTTGAAAACAGATTTAAATTGTGAAAGTTATGTATATTCCAACATTGAGTGTAATCTGCTTTATATAGCAATTCTGTTTATTTTAAATAATATAAACTATATTTTTATTGTCATATTTTATTTTAAAATGTGTCAATATGTCATTTTACATATATTTGGTCATTTAAATTTTATTAAAGTGGTGTTTAAATTTTCCCAAAGTCTATTGCATTTATTTTCTATTTTTAAAGGCTAGTTTCCATTTTTCTTCTATTTTCTTCATTAAATTATATTAAATTAATATGTATTTATGTATTTTGTGAATTCATTTTTATTTTTTGTTCTTATCTTTATTTATAAATATTTTTCAAGCACATAAAAATTTTCCAAACTTCATTGCATTTATTTTCATATTTTCATGACTAGTTTGCAATTTTTGCTATTTTTGTTAATTAAATTATATATTATTTTTGTTTATTTACTATATTTTCGTGTTTTTATCTGTAATTATAAGTAATTTTTCATTTATTAAAATTTGCAAAAGAAAAAAAAGTAATATGAAGAGTTTTAAACCTTTCACTTGCCTTTGTCTTTTCACCTCCTTTACCTTTTCAATTCCAAATAACTCATGCATTAATTTTGCTGCCCATATCTCCTTTGTTCAGCCGACATCCTCATCATTTTTCACGAAATTTTTTGTTTCTCAACTCAAAATAATTCGGCCTCCATCTCCTGAGCAAAAACTTTGGTAAATAATTCTTTGTTTTTTCACTTTTCTTCTTTGTTTTCTTATTCTACTTGCACTTGCTTCAACCTTATGTTGTTCGGCCTTACTCCACCATCACCACCACCTTCATCACCACCTTGTCCAGCTGCAAACCACCTCCATCTCCTCTGACCTACCAGGCCATGGCCATCGTTGATGCAAGATCCACACGAAAATGCAAGCAACACTTCCTATATATGCATAACCGAGCTCCTTTGGCCTTCACCACTTCACCACACCCTTTGGCCGCCTCTTGCATCACTTCCACCAGCACCTACCTGACCCAAAGCCACTGTCACACCATCCCCTAGCCTCCAGTAGGTCTGGTCGTGCCACATAAGGCCATAGTCGTGACTTGTTGTTATATAAAAATGCACCTTTGCCTTGTGTTTGTACATTTATGCCATTAATCACTCAAACAACTTCCATACCTTCACTACCCATGTTAGGCCGAGCACATATGACCCATACCTGACCAAATACATCCCATGGTAGCGACTTATCACCCTATAAGCTGAGCATAGTGATGGTGGAAGCAAGTGCAAGTGTTTGATTAATTGTTGTTCCTTAATTCTGCTTGTTTAATGTCATATTTTGGTTTGAAATTCATGTTATATGCATTGTTTTGTTTCATATGCACAAGAAAAATAGCTTTGGCTTTTCCTCACTTGAATCGTAGTCGTGCTTTCGTGCCTTTTGGATCTCTGTTGTGTGTCTGTATTTACTATCTCCAGCTTGTAGAGGTGAGTAAATCTCACCAGACTAATATGTACTTATGTAGTGATAAACTGACATCACCTGAATCTGTACATGCATATCATCCTGTTATAACTGCTATATCATATTCATATGATGTTCACACCTACATTTACACCTGTTATACCATATGTTACTGTTATTTCATGTTATTCTGTTATTTTCATCAGTTTATCACACTGCAAGTTCCCTGTAGACTAGAATCACTATGGGTTGAAATGGTACATACCCGAACGGACTTTAGAATAGGAGAAAATCGTTATGGGCTGAAATGATAGGCCTGAATGATTTTCAATTATTTTCTTTTACTTGGGATTGCGGGTTTGAAATGATCAAACCTGGGTTTTTTATGTAAATTACGGGTTGAAATGATATATTACCCGTATCACTTCATCTAGGCTAGAAAATGAAATGTAGACCCATTGTTAAAATATGTTTTTATAAAATTTTTAAATTATTTTAGAAATGTAAATATTATAATATTTTGATTTAAATTTGATTAAAAATGATTTTTGTAAAGCATTATTGATTTTCTAAAAATTTATAAGTGAAATAAATAAAGGGCAAAGTTAGAAATCTGAAATGTAAGTTATTTTGGAAATTATAATTTGGTGATAAATGGAATTTAAATTAAATATGAAAATATGATAAGTTTATGATATTTTGAATCAAATGAATTTAAAATGATTTTGTAATACATTAATGATTTTGAATAAAGTTAAATGTGAAATGAATGAATATTTATGTTGAAATTTTGAAATATAACTAAAATTGTAAATTTGTGAATTTGTGTTAAAAGTGAATTTTAAGTTAAGTAAATAAAAATGAAATTAAATTATATTTGAAAATTTTAAACTTAAGTGTTAAGCTAAATTTAATTTAATGAATTTTAAATATTATGTTGGAATTTAATAAGTGAATTATTATTAAATTTTGATTTTTGAATGGAGATTTAACTTTATAAAATCATGAATAAAGGGTATTTGAATGATTGTTTTAAAAGAGAAATTATATGATTTTATAAGCTAAAAATGATTTAAATAGAAATATAATTGTTTGTGAAATTATATTGAATACTTGAAGTTAATTAACTGCATTTCTGAAATGTTATTAATTCTAATGTAAATGATAATACAGCATTTGTAAATGCTGTGGTTGATAATAATGAACCAAATGGCTAAGTTTAATTAAAGGCTATCATAGAATTTTTGTAAATGTTATAATTGTTGAATTTAACTAAGTTTTATTTGAAACTAATAACCCTATTACAGCATTTTTTATGCTGTCTTTTGTTAAATTGAACTGTTTTGAATGTAACTTTCTGTAGCAATTTCTAAATGCTGCGAAAGTTGAATTTTCGAATGTTTTAATAAATTAAGTGGATAAATGAATTTTGAAAGACTAAAATTTTGTAAATTTAATAATTTAATTATTAAATATAATAACTTCATTTTATGATTTAAAAAGGAAGTAATATGTTTCGAAATATAAACTATTTTGAAATGTGTTTTGTAATGGTATTTAAATTAAATAAGAATGAATGTGGCTTGGAAGATATTATATTTTTGATATTTTGAAATGGATTTTGAATGATATTGAATTTTGAAATGATATTTTATTTTGAAGTATAAAATACCATTTTGAAATTTTAACCATGGGATGTATTTAATCTATAGTTTAACTGATTCTTAAAGAATGGACGATCCCAAGCATCCTTTAAGTTATTGTGCATTTCAACTACAGTTCATTTGAGTTGGTTTACATTATATAAGTATATATTGTCCTGACTCGAGTGTTTTGTGTATTACTTTACGCTCGGGTCAGCCTGAGTATTTACAGCTTAGCTTTGGATTTCTTTTCTGGAGCTAGGAATCGTTGGAGATTCTGCTTGTCTAGTTATCTATTTCCTTTCAGTTTTTGTTGTTCTATTTCAGCTCTGGTATTTATAAACTTCTATGTATTTGAGATTTCTATTGTATATGTTTCAGACTAATATTATGTTTTATGTTTTGACAGTTTGTTATAGTAGCCTCATGAACTACTATGGTATTTTTATTTCCGCTGTGAGTTATTCTGATATTTCTGTGTCTGTGATTCTGTGATTGTATTTCATTTGCTCCAAATTTATTTACAACGCGGTATTTTGAGCAATTCAAGTCCGACATGTGCGGATGCGAATGACTGAAAATATCGGGTTGTTACAGTTGGTATCAGAGCTTTGGTTTTAGGCAAACCTTAGCCTGCGGAGCAAAAACTCATTTAAGATAGGGTAAAAATACCCTAAAATGAGTGAAATAAATCTCAGAATCATTTCCTTGTGAGAGAATGTATTTTCGAAGTATAAAATGATTTCCAAAAGATTTTAAAAGATTTTCAAAGATTATTTTGGTATAAAAATGTTCTTATTTCGAAATCAAGATTTTCTAAACTTCATCTCTTCGGTATCCACCTTGTTAGAAATCTCTTGGTTAAGATTCTTATCGATTAGGATTTCTTGAACTTTGGAACGCTCCGACTTATTCTGGAATCTAGTCTTGTTTTCCCCATTTTTCCTTTTGATTCGGAGCATTATGTAACTCTACTTTGGAATGACCTCTCTAAAGGGCGGTGATTCTGTAAATTGTTGAATGATTTGTAAATGGGTGAAACTCCTTTACAATTGGCTTTGATTCACTGGAGATTTCTATATCCTCAGATGTCGATGCTATCTATCTCCTGCTCTACCCGGATTCTATCTCTGGCGATCAAAGGTCGATTTGCCTTAGATTTCTGTATTGATTATATCCCTAAAGTCTCGGTTGACCGGTTAAGGTCGCCCACGATTTATATAGGCTTATATATCCTCTATTTGGTAATTAAATTATCTCATCTTTGTTTGAGTTTATCTTCGAACTAGAATTCTATTTGATTAGAGTTCCTCTAATTTTGAATCTTTGTTTTTTGAAATCCTTCCTTGAATCATCCTTTGGAAATTTGTGTTTGGTTGTATTTTGAAATTGTGCATACATCAAAATTATTAAGGATGACCACATTTTGTATATAGAAAGTGAAATGTTTCCGATAAGGATTATATACCTTTTAAAATGAAAATTGGAAGCTTTGAAAGTATTTGAAATTTTGAAATTTTGAAATTTATAAGAAACGTGATTTATACAAAAATGATTTATTACTGAAGGGTTTTGAATTTGAATTTCGAGGAATCGAATTCCGGTGTTTTGAAATCGGTTTTAAGATTTTGGAAAATATATAATAATAATATGATTTGTATAAGTTGAAACTATTTTGTTAAGTAAATAAATAAGACTATTTTGAATTATACTAATATGAAATTTAGTTTTGAAATGTTTTGGATAAAAATTAGTCTTCAAATGTTTGAGAAAAATTTGGTTTTAAATGTTTTAACTTAGTAACATCTTTATGAAACTATTTATTTAACAAGTTGGAATAGGTACATAAGTTGTATGTGTGCTGTTTTATTCGCTTAATTAATCTGATCCAAGTTTGAGTACACAAGTTCGAGGTGAATTACACCATTTCGTGTTAGGATTTTTTTCATTTGATTCTTGATGGCGAATATTTGATACGGATTTTTGGCTTGATTCTAGAATTCTCTATCATAGTATATGGCTATGCAAGGAGACTGATGGCTTCTAGTCGAGAAACCATATCGAAGTCCTCATTAGGGAAGTCGAATGGACAATACTAGTTCGAAAGCGAACTTGTGTGATCGAGCGAGCGACCGAATGTAATGTTGCGAAATGATGACATATGTACATCTTATATCCTAATATCGTTGGTATACTTGACGCTGAAATTGAAAGTTGTTGGGTTGGATATCTTTGTAATTTAATTGGAATTTTTCTTTTATGAAAAACTACTATCAAATTTAAAACCATTTTTCTTTTATTCTTCTTAAACTAACTGTTTTATTCTATTTTTCATACAAACTATTTTATACAAAACTATTCTTAATTAAAAATCTATTAGTAAGCAAAGATGTTCAATCCCATATGGCTTTCCATGCAGCGAAATTTATTTTTGAAATTTTTGATTCTCATATAAGATAAACTTTATGTAAGTATAAGATGATTTTGAAAACCATTGATTTTGATAAATGAATAATTGAATCTTATATTAGTATGAAAGGATATTTGGTTTACCTGTAATTTGAGTTTATTCAAAAATAATGGATTTATGAAATAAATATTTCAACAGTAAGTAATAATGAAGTAAAATTTAGGATATATGAAATTATGAAATTTAGTTTTGAAAAATGGTATATTTAAGCCTTGAAACATATTTAAGATTTAATAGTTTATTTTGTAAGTCAAATCTGTATTTGAAATTGATAATATTTGAAATGGTTTTGTTGGAAAACTAAATTGAAACTGATGGTTTGAATTGAATTAAAATTGGAAATTTTAGATTTTGGTTTAATTGAAAAAAAATTGAAATGTAAAGAATTAAGGGCATGTTTTATGATTTCAAATATATGATTTCAAAATGTTATGATTTCAAAGTGAAATGATTTCAAGTATTTGGTTTCGAAAGATTTATAACTTTGAAAGTATTATGATTTTTGAAGTGAATACATGTTTGAAATGGAAATGAATTTATTTGACCTAAATTTTGTTGATTTGGAAATTTGGGTTATTTTCTAAACCTATTGTTTTAAGAAATTTTGAACCTGAATATGTATAACTTGAAAGAAATGATTTGGTGAAATCATATATGATTTTTAAACTGAAATACTATTGAAATGAATTAAAATTTAGAACCTGTTTTATTTAATACTTGATTTGGGAGCTATCGAACTTATATAAAAATGATTTGTATGAGTAAACCATTGATTTGAGAACTGTTGATTTGAAAGGGTACTCAATTTTGAAAAATGAAATCTTATATAATCGAAATTTATATAAGTGTGATTTGATATACTATTATTTTGGAAAGTATTTGATTTGAAATGAAATCTTATATATATGGACTTTATATAAGTATGATATTTGAAAGTGATTTTGAAAGGTACTATATGATACATATTTTCGAAGTAAAGATATGGAAAGTGTCTTCTGCTTGATATCCGCTTTATGGCCACACTGTGGATTCATTCTATCGATATTATCCTCTCTCTTTGATTTGGGTTTTCCGGATATGATACTCGAGTGTCCATCGAATTCCACGGCGATCCCCGTGGTCTTATGATCGCGACTACATAGCGCAACTGCCTGGCTGAGTCTTGCCTAGGGGTACGGATTGTTTCCTGGGGGATCCAGGCGTAACCATTGTGTATCCTGCAATCTGTGTAGGTCGCGAAGAGTAGCGCAAGTGCCTGGCTAAGTCTTGCCTAGGGGTACGGATTGTTTCCTGGGGGATCCAGGTGTAACCATTGTGTATCCTGCATTCTACTCGTCATCATGGCGTAACTCGCAGGGCTGAGAAAGCTTACGGATACGGATTGTTTCCTGGGGGATCCAGGCGTAACCATTGTGTATCTACGATCCATGGTTAGACAACTGTTTCGGTTTGGTTGATTTGTTAGGATTGTACTTTCCATATCTGTTTTTAAAAGTGTTTTCATTATTTTCACTGGGTGTTGAAACAAGTCTACTAAGTACTTGGAGAATTCTAGCTTTGCGCCTGATCAACGCACTGCCAGAATCTACAGGAACGAGGATAAACTTGTTAAGACATCGAGTTATAAAAGTATTTTGATAAAAGTATCTTGATAAAGTACTATATAAAAAAATATTTTGATCAGTTATTTTCCCTTTTAAATTTAAAATGTTTTAAATATTGTTTACTTTGAACCATCAGATTTGAATCAAATGACTATTCATCATACTAAAAAAAAATTTAAATTGAAATGTATAATGGTTCAAATAAGGTTCATCCTTGCCTTTCAGCCTACTTTACCTCCTAGCTATCTTTTTTTTCCCTACCTCCTTTCGGGGATGTCTTCCAACCTATTTCTCTTTCTAGTTGTTTCTCCACTTCCTTCCTTTTCGAGGACGAAAAGATTTGAGTGGGGGAGAGTGTAACAACCCTAAATTTTTATGTATACTTTAATTTTGACTTTATTTCATTTTTAAATTTTTTAACTGGTTCCATTTCAAACTTTTCATTTTTAAATATAAACTTTGATTATTGTGTGATTTATAATTCCAAAATGATATAAATTGAATATTTTCCTGAAATGTTGATTTCGGTAAATTTGGGTCAAACTTTGATTTTTAAATTTCAAATTTAAATATTTAGATTCTTAAATTTTATCTTTTATTATGAAAATAGACTTAATAACTTAAATACTGCTTTTCATTTCATTGAAAACAGATTTAAATTATGAAAGTTATGTATATTCCAACATTGAGTGTAATCTGCTTTATATAGCAATTCTGTTTATTTTAAATAATATAAACTATATTTTTATTGTCATATTTTATTTTAAAATGTGTCAATATGTCATTTTATATATATTTGGTCTTTTAAATTTTATTAAAGTGGTGTTTAAATTTTCTCAAAGTCTATTGCATTTATTTTCTATTTTTAAAGGCTAGTTTCCATTTTTCTTCTATTTTCTTCATTAAATTATATTAAATTAATATGTATTTATGTATTTTGTGAATTCATTTTTATTTTTTGTTCTTATCTTTATTTATAAATATTTTTCAAGCACATAAATTTTTTCCAAACTTCATTGCATTTATTTTCATATTTTCATGACTAGTTTGCAATTTTTGCTGTTTTTATTAATTAAATTATATATATAATTAATATTTATTTATTTATTTTTGTTTATTTACTATATTTTCGTGTTTTTATCTGTAATTATAAGTAATTTTTCATTTATTAAAATTTGCAAAAGAAAAAAAAGTAATATGAAGAGTTTTAAACCTTTCACTTGCCTTTGTCTTTTCACCTCCTTTACCTTTTCAATTCCAAATAACTCATGCATTAATTTTGCTGCCCATATCTCCTTTGTTCAGCCGACTTCCTCATCATTTTTCACGAAAATTTTTGTGTCTCAACTCAAAAAAAATCGGCCTCCATCTCCTGAGCAAAAACTTTGATAAATAATTCTTTGTTTTTTCACTTTTCTTCTTGGTTTTCTTATTCTACTTGCACTTGCTTCAACCTTATGTTGTTCGGCCTTACTCCACCATCACCACCACCTTCATCACCACCTTGTCCAGCTGCAAACCACCTCCATCTCCTCTGACCTACCAGGCCATGGCCATCGTTGATGCAAGATCCACACGAAAATGCAAGCAACACTTCCTATATATGCATAACCGAGCTCCTATGGCCTTCACCACTTCACCACACCCCTTGGCCACCTCTTGCATCACTTCCACCAGCACCTACCTGACCCAAAGCCACTGTCACCCATCCCCTAGCCTCCAGTAGGTCTGTTCGTTCCATATAAGGCCATAGTCGTGACTTGTTGTTATATAAAAATGCACATTTGCCTTGTGTTTGTACATTTATGCCATTAATCACTCAAACAACTTCCATACCTTCACTACCCATGTTAGGCCGAGCATATATGACCCATACCTGACCAAATACATCCCATGGTAGTGACTTATCACCCTATAAGCTGAGCATAGTGATGGTGGAAGCAAGTGCAAGTGTTTGATTAATTGTTGTTCCTTAATTCTGCTTGTTTAATGTTATATTTTGGTTTGAAATTCAAGTTATATGCATTGTTTTGTTTCATATGCTCAAGACAAATAGCTTTGACTTTTCCTCACTTGAATCGTAGTCGTGCTTTCGTGCCTTTTGGATCTCTGTTGTGTGTCTGTATTTACTATCTCCAGCTTGTAGAGGTGAGTAAATCTCACCAGACTAATATGTACTTATGTAGTGATAAACTGACATCACCTGAATCTGTACATGCATATCATCCTGTTATAACTGCTATATCATATTCATATGATGTTCACACCTACATTTACACCTGTTATACCATATGTTACTGTTATTTCATGTTATTCTGTTATTTTCATCAGTTTATCACACTGCAAGTTCCCTGTAGACTAGAATCACTATGGGTTGAAATGGTACATACCCGAACGGACTTTAGAATAGGAGAAAATCGTTATGGGCTGAAATGATAGGCCTGAATGATTTTCAATTATTTTCTTTTACTTGGGATTGCGGGTTTGAAATGATCAAACCTGGGTTTTCTTTGTAAATTACGGGTTGAAATGATATAAATATAAATTGAGTTTTAAAATCAAAGGTCTAAATATAAATTCAAGTTTAGTTTGTAAACTTAGTTTGTGAATAAATCAAGTTTTTGAATTTCAAATTGTTTTAATAACTAAAAGTGTTTAAGTAATTAAGTGGATTTTTGAAAGTACTTGAATTTAAAATGGAATTTGAATTTGTAAAGGTAGAATGTAAATAATTCTAGAGTTGAAATAAAATAGAGTTTTATAAATTTAAATGTTTAAATAAGTTTTAAAGGATGTGATATAATAGCTTTAAGTAACTTAAAGGGTTTAAGTTGAATTGTGTGTCATGAAGATTTATTGCAAAAGTTTATTAAATAAACTTAAATACAATTAATTGTTGAATAAGGATAAAGAGTTTATCTTAAGGTCTTGAGTGAATTCATGAAATTTAAAAATGATGTTAAATTACTTAAGATAATTAATCAACAGTTGATTAATTGATGCCGTTAAATTAAAGATTAATTTATCAATTAATTTTAGTATAATTACCTAATTGAAAGGGTGGTTAATTAATGATAATCATTTATGAAATTATCTAAGCGTAATTACTTTCTGGAAGTAATTAAGAAATTGACTGCTTATCGTAATCAATTAAAAATAATTAATTAATAAATAATTATTAATTTAGAAATAATTAATTAGTTATTGTAATTAATTAAGAACAATTTATAATTAATTGATTACTAATTTACCATGACTAGCAATTTTATCTGATTTAAATCAATCAGATAATTAAAGTGATCCTACTTATGGATGTTTGATTTTATTGGATGGTTGAATTGTTTGATATCCCTGATATGTGATGCTTTGTGATATATCCTGATTTATGCTATGATATGTAGAGTAATTTATTTATCCGAGATAAATGTAATTAATTATCTGTGATGTAATTTATATCTGTGATCTGTAAATGAAAGATAAGCGTTATAGTTTATACCGCTTATCAACTATATTTCTGTATTTGAATCTGTGATGATTGTTGTTGTTGCACTATGGTGTTAAACCCCTGGACCTCACTTATACACACACAAATATGGATTTCACGAGGAAACCGGTTAAGTCACAGATATTTGAATTTAATTCAAAATAGTTTAAAAGTTGAATATTTAAATCCAAATGGTTTTGGAAATGGATTGGGTTTAAAGTGAAAAGCTTTTGAAATGGAATTTCAAAGATAAAATTTATTTTTGAATAACTTGATAAAGTTTTGAAATTTAAATAATTGGATTTAAATTTGAATTCAAATTTGAAATTGAATTCTATAATTTGAAACTAGGGATTAAAGAGGTTATACTAGTTATATACGAGTTAAACCATTTTAAATATATTGATTTGGGAATTTGAATTAATTCAAGGGCTTTAACTCATGCAAATAAAATTGGATTTTCCTGGAAACGAAAACTATTTGTTTTCAAATATTAATAGCTTTCATATACAAAATAGATTCCCAATTTGTGTTAAAAGGATTTCAAGCCTAAAATGAAAATGATTTTCCAAGTTATGGAAACGAGTTGAAAGCTATAAGTTAAATCTTTGATTTAAAGATTTAATAAGTTAATCTAATTAAAATGAAAATTGTTTGAAATCCGTGAATGGATCTTTGTGAAACTGGGTGAACTTTGTGAAATGAATCTTTTTTTTAAAAGATTGAAAATGGTTATTGGTTTAAACCATTTTGAAAGAAAAGTTTTGGTAACAAGTTGTGACTTAATTGAAATCCCATATCCATATGTTTTAAATGTTGCGCTCATTATTCGGTTTAGGTGGGAGAGGACTTTGTGTCATATAACCCATTTCGAATTGTGATACGTCGTATGGATTGCATTTGAAGATCGGTGGTGAAGAACGTGTATTTGTGAGAACGATAGGATAACCTATCGATTGTCTCTGCACGAGTCGCGCTGGTATAAAGATTCCCTAAGTGATGGGAAGTCCGATCGGGATTGTGAATACCCGGATTTGCAAGGGCTTCTTCGGAAGTGCCTTCGGTTCTATTCGAACCCGGGACAGACTTGTATGGTTGTATGCCTGACACTACACTATGAGATCTAAAGCAGATTTCTTTCAAATACATATCTGTTGGTGGTGGAGAATTTATTCTCTTAGCTTAACACCCTTCTCTGAGACGTACGAGCTCAGAGGTTATGTAGTTGAAGGTTATCAACGATATACTCCCAATTTGGTAGTGTGGCATGCTAAGTGCTGTTGTGTGTTGATGATCATTTTCTGATAATTTGTGATCAAAGCATGGCTTTTGTATAGAGCGTAGCTTTGTGGACGAGACTGCATCAGGACCTCACAACCCGAAAATCGTCGAAACAGGAAAGATGCGGCAATGTTATGAGGGTCACACCCTTTAGGGTGTGTCATTCCCTTCTGGTAAAGGGTGGTATCATGGTATGGATCCCAGATATTTACCTATGTGGTGGGCTTCAATCTCATTTCTGTGTGGTTGTTGCTTTGTGGTTTAGAGGCGCCACAGATAAAGGTCCCAAAGGACCGGGGGGTGGCATGCTCGAGAAGTAGTTACCTAGTTACAGAGGTAACCCGGCCTTGTGTTGGCAGAGATCCGGTTAGGTTCTCCGGACGTCCCGCCAGAGGCGTACCCATGGACAATGGGAAGTTCCTTAGCCCGACCATTTGTTGGAAAATCCAAACGAAACAATACGCACCCTGTACGGTTTTAGTTGTATAACCTACCATGGAATGTGGCAGTAACCTGCTATTGAACATGGTAGCTATAGTAGGCATACGATAATGGTCGTATGTGGGATAAGATTTATATTATACTTTCGAAATGGTTTTTCTGCACTTTTTACTTATAATAATAATATCAAGAAATTTTCTCGTATCAAGCATGTTTGACTATCATAAGAAGAAATCTCCTCCAATTCTGCGTTTGCATGGTGTGTGCGGCGGGAGGCCTTAGGTAGTTTCATTTTCCAAAAAGCATTGAGCATTTATTTTAAATTCTTTTGTTGTTTGTTTTAAAAGACCAAACTGTTTTTTTACTCATACCAGTCCCATGACTGACTCAGAGTTTATTTTTCCTTTCCTAAACTCTGGGTGCCTACAATTTTCCACACGGGCAGTCTAGAGTTGGGTTTTTCAGACTGTCATGTTTAGTAGATTATTTAGAGTTAGTCCAGTCTTCGGATCAGGACGAGACCTTGCTCGTTCAGGTAAAACGTGATGTTGGTTCGAGCTAGCTTTGGATTGGAGCATTGGATTTGGGGATGCATTCTTTTAGAGTTATTATTCCGCTGCTGGTGTTGTCTATTTCTTTTCCACTGCTATTTCTTGTATCTCCGATAGTATTGGTATCTATTGTATCATTCTGTTGTATCATATTATATCAGATATTGTATCTTTCATTGTATCAATGTCATATATATTAATATTTATTTCTTCCGCTGTGTTGCACTTAATGGTGCTTAAGCTCCGCGAGCCAGATTCGGCATTTGAATCTGCGGCATTTGAATATAGGTGACATATTCGGTGCCGATTTTTCGAAGGCCGAGCCAGGACCGTTTCATTTGGTATCAGAGTTGAGGGGTAAAACTTTAGCTCAAGAGTATAACACATTAAGTAGCTCATTAGAGATATGGTGAAGTATGCCCTAGAATGAGTATATCCCTAAGATATCCGTTCAAATGCCTCAGTAAATTCTCTTACTATTCACTGATAGTAAGTATGAGGGCAAGAAGGGGACGAGATAAGGGACAGGGGAGTACCAATATAAATGGTCAATACCCTGCAACAGTGGAAACAATTTTCTTCTCAATCTTCTTTGATTCTTCTTTCCAATTTCTTTGATTTGCTTCGTGGTAGCTGCCAGAAGAAGTTTCGGTGTGATGGTGACCCTACGAATCGTTGTAGGAAATCCTTACTTCGTATCTTCATCGGTTCCTTATCAGTTTTTCGATTTAAACTTTAATAAATATGAATAAATTGGAAATTGAAAATTATAAAATTGGAAATTTTAAATTCAGTAAAATTGAGTAATAGAATATGAAGGATAAATTGAATTGTATCAATAAAACGATTTCATTTAAAACCAAATTTGAAATTCTATTGTAATTTCTTATGTATATCGAGGTCCGAAGAGGGACAAATTGGTATATTTTTTGAGGTATTCCGACTTGAATTTGGAATCCATATCTTGTGCTTGAGAAATTGTAGAGATTGAATCTATCTATCTAGGGTCCAATATATTCTACGAATGGTTGGTTATTCCTTCGAACTAACCGATGCCCCTGCATACTCGTAGATCTGGATAACCCGAGTATCTTGTGAAGTGTTAAATAGATTCATTTTTGTATCTATTGTTGATATTCTTATTTGGTAAGACAAATGCAGAATAGATATTTAGTCTGATTTGATGAAACATTCTTCATCTATCTTTGTTATCTCCTTGGCAAATTTCGAGGACGAAATTTCTTAAGGGGTGGAATCTGTAACGATACCGGATTTTTACTAAGTTAAAATGATAATTAATTTAATTTTTGAATAAAATTATGAAATTTATTGGTAAATTGATTTGAGTTTTTCCAAATTCAAATAAAATATATTAGTAATAAAGAGATAGTTTCTTTTATAAATTATTTTAATTTAGTAATGAGTTATTTTTAAAACAATGTTATTCACAAAATGTCTTTACAAATGGATTTTAATATAAATAGAAATGGTTATTTCAAATTTATTTATATATATATATATAAATATGTGTATTTTGGAAAGAAGGTATGGTTTGAAAACTTAAAATAAAATCTTTCGAAAATAAAATAAATCTTATAAATATTAACATAAGTATATAAATAATAAGTAAACTAAGCATTTGATAGGTTAAGTTTTAAAGTGAAAGAGAAATGAAATAGGCACTTGTGTTAGGATTGGAACTAGAATACATGAGTCAAAATTTTATAACAATAACCATAATAACTTTATATATGTACATTAGGATATAAAGCATACCCAGGCAAATAAATATTTCATGTAACCTGTAAAATAAATGCAAAGCTAAGAACAAAGAAAATGTAAAATATCTATGAACATGGAAAAAATAAAATAAGAAGTAGGGGACATAAAGTACTTATTCATTAAATGCTAGCAACACTTTAGTCCATTCGAATTGTTCAAAAATCAACTCAGCCTCCATATAGAAAAATCTCTGACGTGCATTGTACAAACAAAAAATAAAAGATAATCACCTGTGCAAATTATATCACCCTGTACAAACAATATAATAACCTGTTAACTCATCTCCTATATATCAAGCTACTTCATGTTAGTTTCGTCCATCATTCAAAGCCAAGAATCTGAAGTAAGCTTTATCTTCAACTTTAAACAAAATTCGACCGTATAAATTAACAACTTCATTAAAGCCAGAGGATCAAGAAAAGAAGGAAGTTCAGCTTGCAGTTTTACAAGCCAGTTTCAAAATTTAAGAAGCTCTATTCTTTTCTTAAAATCAAGGTGAGTAACTTTCCTTTTTAAAACTTAAGCATCTGAAATTGGTTGCAAGTATAAATCTGGAGACTATGTATGCTATGTATACAAAACTTTATTCCTGTGTGCATATATGATAATGTGGATGTATGCATGCCTGCACAAATATGAGGCATCTCTGTTCTCATTTTTTTTCCAAACCTAGATTTACAAATAAATCTTTATCCCTTGATATACTCACTGATAGAACATAAAATATAAACAAAAGATGTTTGTTTGATTGTGAGCTAAGATTTAAAATTTTATTTAAGTTATAATAACTCGTACATGTCTCTGGATATCGAAGAGCCGCGCAAAATCTTTTAATATGTAAAAATTCAAATCTTTTAATTCTCAAATTCAGGTATGCAGATTGAATTCATATACTTTAGCTCAATTTTAAAGCAAGAATTATAATCTTTAGAGTTAGGAATTAAGACCGGTTCGAAATTGTTCGATTTTGGAACTTTCGTCAATCGCCGTCGATCGACATGGTTGAGATGATCGAGTTTTGGACTGGAGAAGGTCTAGGTGATGGGGAGTGCAGGAAAATTACTCGGAGATTTTCTCGTGAGTCGAGGCAGTAGAATTTTGGTGATCTAGGGTTCGGAAGGTAGTTACTGTCGAGGGTGGTTTCGAGGGAATATCGCCACAGAAGGAAGGCCCGAGTCGATCGCAAAGTGACGGATCACCACGTGGGGACGTAGTGCTGCTCTGGAGTTAAGGCTGGAGGTCCTCGTCGTCTCGATCGTTGGCGGCAAGATGATTTCTTCGTTGCGTTCGATCCAGTTTTCGATCGAGAGGGTCGTTTTGAGATTCGACTGGATTTTGCTCAATCGAGTTTTATTTTCATGTTCGCATGTGCTAGTGCGATCGTCGGGGGAGGTCGCGATGATCAACGGAAGTCGGCAGCGTGGTATCAGGTGCACCGCGTGCACGTCGATCAGGGGAGTTGGGTTTTCGTGTTGCGCTCGGGTGGTTCTCGCGCGTGAATGAAGGTGACTCGAAAATGTTGAGGGAGGCGAGTGACGAGAGGGCTAACGTGAGTTATTTGTTATGTTTCAGTTTTAAACCTATAGCACTTTAAAATTTCAATCTGGGTTTAAATTGAAAAGAAGGGTTTTGTGTCTCGAGATTTACTTGAAACTAATATTGATGAGGCTCGGGTAGAAGTGTTGTACAGGATTAAAACCTGTCCCTGTTTTCAAGTTCAAAATTAAATTTCAAATTATATAACAAAGGTTAAATTGATTTTTAAAATCAAAGGTCTAAATATAAATTCAAGTTTAGTTTGTAAACTTAGTTTGTGAATAAATCAAGTTTTTAAATTTCAAATTGCTAAAAGTGTTTAAGTAATTAGGTAGATTTTTAAAAGTACTTGAATTTAAAATGGAATTTGGATTTGTAAAGGTAGAATGTAAATAATTCCAGAGTTGAAATAAAATGGAGTTTTATAAATTTAAATGTTTAAATAAGTTTTAAATGATGTGATGTAATAGCTTTAAGTAACTTAAAGGGTTTAAGTTGAATTGTGTGTCATGAAGATTTATTGCAAAAGTTTATTAAATAAACTTAAATACAATTAATTGTTGAATAAGGATAAAGAGTTTATCTTAAGGTCTTGAGTGAATTCATGAAATTAAAAAATGGTGTTAAATTACTTAAGATAATTAATCAATAATTGATTAATTGATGTCGTTAAATTAAAGATTAATTTATCAATTAATTTTAGTATAATTGCCTAATTAAAAGGGTGGTTAATTAATGATAATCATTTATGAAATTGTGTAAGCGTAATTACTTTCTGGAAGTAATTAAGAAATTGACTGCTTATCGTAATCAATTGAAAATAATTGATTAAGAAATAATTATTCATTTAGAAATAATTAATTAGTTATTGTAATTAATTAAGAATAATTTATAATTAATTGATTATTAATTTACCATGACTAGCAATTTATTCATAGAAGTTTACTGATTTAAATCAATCAGATAATTAAAGTGATCCTACTTATGGATGTTTGATTTTATTAGATGGTTGAATTGTTTGATATTCATGATATGTGATGCTTTGTGATATATCCTGATTTATGCTATGATCTGTAGATTAATTTATTTATCTGAGATAAATGTAATTAATTATCTGCGATGTAATTTATATCAGTGATTTGGAATGAAAGATAAGCGTTATAGTTTATACCGTTGGTCAACTATATTTCTGTATTTGAATCTGTGATGATTGTTGTTGTTGCACTATGGTGTTAAACCCCTGGACCTCACTTATACACAGACAAATATGGATTTCACGAGGAAATCGGTTAAGTCACAGATATTTGAATTTAATTCAAAATAGTTTAAAAGTTGAATATTTAAATCCAAATGGTTTTGGAAATGGATTGGGTTTAAAGTGAAAAGATTTTGAAATAGAATTTCGTAGATAAAATTTA